>CM073747.1:13446468-14646468 GCA_037127355.1 Schoenoplectus tabernaemontani
CACGAAATTATATATAGTTATGCGGCCATTTTTTTAAAAAAACTCAAATAATTTGTTTAAAGAACCAGTTTTTTAACGCATCTTACTTATGTTTTGTGAAAAATTAGTATCGTTAGAATATTCATATTAAAGTGTGAAATAAAAAATCTATTAAAAGACGTAATTAGGAGTGAATTATATTTAATTTATATGAGGAGTTAGGTGCAGTTATGCGGGCAAAAATTTGGAAAGATCAAACAACTTGTTTAACAGCATGATTTCTAATGCATCTTACTTATGTTTTATGCAAAATTAGTATTATTAAGAATATTCATATCGATGTTTTAATTGGACAATCTTACAATAGGCATATCTAAGAGTAATTATATTAATTTATAAGAAATTGTGTGTAGTTGTGCGGCCAAAAAAAATTGAAAAACTCAAATAACTTGTTTAAACAAATTGTATTTAATGCATCTTTGTTATTTTTTGTGCAAAATTATTATGGTAGAGTATTCATATCGAGGTTTTAATTAGAAGATCTTATAATAGGCATGCTTAGGAGTAATTATATTAATTTATAAGAAATTATGCGAAGTCATGCAGCCAAAATTTTTAAAAAACTCAAATAACTTGTTAAATTTAAAATGTTTTTCTAATGCATATTGTTTATGTTTTGTGCAAAATTAGTATCGTAGAATATTCATATCGAAGTTGTAATTAGAAGATCTTATAGGATTGATTATATTAATTTTCACTAAATTATGTGTAGTTATGGGGCCAAAAATGTTGAAATACTCAAATAACTTTTCTAAATAGCTGTTTCTAATGCGTCTTACTTACGTTTTGGGAGAAAATAGTGTCGTAGAATATTCATATCGAAGTGTTACTTGAGCAATCTTTTATAATAGGCATAATTAAGAATAATTATATTAATTTATACGAAATTATGTGTATTTATGGGGCCGAAAATTTAAAAAAAAAGTCAAACAACTTGTTTAAACAGCAGTTTTTAATGCATCTTACTTATGTTTTGTGCCAAATTAGTGTCATAGAATATTGATATCGATGTTTTAATATGATAATCTTATAATAGTCATAATTAGGAGTAATTATATTAATTTGCACGAAATCATGTTTAGTTATGTAACGGCAAAAAATTTATAAAACTCAATCAAGTACTTTAAACTGCTGTTTTTCAATGCATCTTACTTACGTTTTTGTGCAAACTTAGTGTCGTAGAATATTCATATCGAAGTTTTAATTGGACAATTTTATAATAGGCATAGGAGTAATTGTATTAATTTGCACTGAAATTATATATAGTTATGCGGCCAATTTTTTTGATAAACTCAAATAACTTGTTCAAACAAAGCTATATTTAATGCATCTTACTTATTTTTTGTGCAAAATTAGTATCGTAGAATACTCATATCGAAGTTTTAATTAGAAGATCTTATAATAGGCATGCTTAGGAGAAATTATGCGTAGTCATGCAGCCAAAAATTTTAAAAAACTCAAATAACTTGTTTAACAAATTTGTCTTTAATGCATCTTGCTTATGTTTTGTGCAAAATTAGTATCGTAGAATATTCATATCGAAGTTGTAATTAGAAGATCTTATAATAGGCATGCTTAGGAGTAATTATATTAATTTATAAGAAATTTTGTGTAATTATACGGCAAATAATTTTATAAAACACAAACAACTTGTTTAAACAATGGTGCTTTAAAGCTTCCTACTTATGTTTTGTGCAGAATTAGTGTTGTAGAACTTTCATATTGAAGTGTTAATAAGATAATCTTAACATATGCATAATTAGAATTGATTATATTAATTTTCACTAAATTATGTGTAGTTATGGGGCCAAAAATGTTGAAATACTCAAATAACTTTTCTAAATAGCTGTTTCTAATGCGGCTTACTTACGTTTTGGGAGAAAATAGTGTCGTAGAATATTCATATCGAAGTGTTAATTAAGCAATCTTATAATAGGCAAAATTAAGAATAATTGTATTAATTTGCACGAAATTATGTGTATTTATGGGGCCGAAAATTAAAAAAAAAAATTCAAACAACTTATTTAAACAGTAGTTTTTAATGAATCTTACTTATGTTTTGTGCCAAATTAGTGTCATAGAATATCGATATCGAAGTTTTAATTTCATAATTTTATAATAGTCATAATTAGGAGTAATTATATTAATTTGCATGAAATCCTGTTTAGTTATGCGGCAAGAATTTTATAAAACTCAATCAACTACTTTAAACTGCTATTTTTCAATGCATCTTACTTATGTTTTGTGCAAACTTAGTGTCGTAGAATATTCATATCAAAGTTTTAATTGGACAATTTCATAATAGGCGTAATTAGGAGTAATTGTATTAATTTGCACGAAATTATATATAGTTATGCGGCCATTTTTTTTAAAAACTCAAATAATTTGTTTAAAGAACAGTTTTTAACGCATCTTACTTATGTTTTGTGAAAAATTAGTATCGTAGAATATTCATATTAAAGTGTGAAATAAAAAATCTATTAAAAGACGTAATTAGGAGTAATTATATTAATTTATATGAAGTTAGGTGCAGTTATGCGGGCAAAAAATTTGGAAAGATCAAACAACTTGTTTAAACAAAGTAGCTTCTAATGCATCTTACTTATGTTTTATGCAAAATTAGTATTGTAGAATATTCATATCGATGTTTTAATTGGACAATCTTACAATAGGCATATCTAAGAGTAATTATATTAATTTATAAGAAATTGTGTGTAGTTGTGCGGCCAAAAAAATTGAAAAACTCAAATAACTTGTTTAAACAGCTGTATTTAATGCATCTTTGTTATTTTTTGTGCAAAATTATTATCGTAGAGTATTCATATCGAGGTTTTAATTAGAAGATCTTATAATAGGCATGCTTAGGAGTAATTATATTAATTTATAAGAAATTATGCGAAGTCATGCAGCCAAAATTTTTAAAAAACTCAAATAACTTGTTAAACAAGCTGTTTCTAATGCATATTGTTTATGTTTTGTGCAAAATTAGTATCGTAGAATATTCATATCGAAGTTGTAATTAGAAGATCTTATAGGATTGATTATATTAATTTTCACTAAATTATGTGTAGTTATGGGGCCAAAAATGTTGAAATACTCAAATAACTTTTCTAAATAGTCTGTTTCTAATGCGTCTTACTTACGTTTTGGGAGAAAATAGTGTCGTAGAATATTCATATCGAAGTGTTACTTGAGCAATCTTATAATAGGCATAATTAAGAATAATTATATTAATTTATACGAAATTATGTGTATTTATGGGGCCGAAAATTTAAAAAAAGTCAAACAACTTGTTTAAACAGCAGTTTTTAATGCATCTTACTTATGTTTTGTGCCAAATTAGTGTCATAGAATATTGATATCGATGTTTTAATATGATAATCTTATAATAGTCATAATTAGGAGTAATTATATTAATTTGCACGAAATCATGTTTAGTTATGCGGCAAAAAATTTATAAAACTCAATCAAGTACTTTAAACTGCTGTTTTTCAATGCATCTTACTTACGTTTTGTGCAAACTTAGTGTCGTAGAATATTCATATCGAAGTTTTAATTGGACAATTTTATAATAGGCATAGGAGTAATTGTATTAATTTGTACGAAATTATATATAGTTATGCGGCCAATTTTTTGATAAACTCAAATAACTTGTTCAAACAAATATATTTAATGCATCTTACTTATTTTTTGTGCAAAATTAGTATCGTAGAATACTCATATCGAAGTTTTAATTAGAAGATCTTATAATAGGCATGCTTAGGAGAAATTATGCGTAGTCATGCAGCCAAAAATTTTAAAAACTCAAATAACTTGTTTAACAAATGTCTTTAATGCATCTTGCTTATGTTTTGTGCAAAATTAGTATCGTAGAATATTCATATCGAAGTTGTAATTAGAAGATCTTATAATAGGCATGCTTAGGAGTAATTATATTAATTTATAAGAAATTTTGTGTAATTATACGGCAAATAATTTTATAAAACACAAACAACTTGTTTAAACAGCTGTTTTAAAGCTTCCTACTTATGTTTTGTGCAGAATTAGTGTTGTAGAACTTTCATATTGAAGTGTTAATAAGATAATCTTAACATATGCATAATTAGGATTGATTATATTAATTTTCACTAAATTATGTGTAGTTATGGGGCCAAAAATGTTGAAATACTCAAATAACTTTTCTAAATAGCTGTTTCTAATGCGTTTACTTACGTTTTGGGAGAAAATAGTGTCGTAGAATATTCATATCGAAGTGTTAATTAAGCAATCTTATAATAGGCAAAATTAAGAATAATTGTATTAATTTGCACGAAATTATGTGTATTTATGGGGCCGAAAATTAAAAAAAAAATTCAAACAACTTATTTAAACAGTAGTTTTTAATGAATCTTACTTATGTTTTGTGCCAAATTAGTGTCATAGAATATCAATATCGAAGTTTTAATTTCATAATTTTATAATAGTCATAATTAGGAGTAATTATATTAATTTGCATGAAATCCTGTTTAGTTATGCGGCAAGAATTTTATAAAACTCAATCAACTACTTTAAACTGCTATTTTTCAATGCATCTTACTTATGTTTTGTGCAAACTTAGTGTCGTAGAATATTCATATCAAAGTTTTAATTGGACAATTTCATAATAGGCGTAATTAGGAGTAATTGTATTAATTTGCACGAAATTATATATAGTTATGCGGCCATTTTTTTAAAAAACTCAAATAATTTGTTTAAAGAACAGTTTTTAACGCATCTTACTTATGTTTTGTGAAAAATTAGTATCGTAGAATATTCATATTAAAGTGTGAAATAAAAAATCTATTAAAAGACGTAATTAGGAGTAATTATATTAATTTATATGAAGTTAGGTGCAGTTTTGCGGGCAAAAAATTTGGAAAGATCAAACAACTTGTTTAAACAGCAGTTTCTAATGCATCTTACTTATGTTTTATGCAAAATTAGTATTGTAGAATATTCATATCGATGTTTTAATTGGACAATCTTACAATAGGCATATCTAAGAGTAATTATATTAATTTATAAGAAATTGTGTGTAGTTGTGCGGCCAAAAAAATTGAAAAACTCAAATAACTTGTTTAAACAGCTGTATTTAATGCATCTTTGTTATTTTTTGTGCAAAATTATTATCGTAGAGTATTCATATCGAGGTTTTAATTAGAAGATCTTATAATAGGCATGCTTAGGAGTAATTATATTAATTTATAAGAAATTATGCGAAGTCATGCAGCCAAAATTTTTAAAAAACTCAAATAACTTGTTAAACAGCTGTTTCTAATGCATATTGTTTATGTTTTGTGCAAAATTAGTATCGTAGAATATTCATATCGAAGTTGTAATTAGAAGATCTTATAGGATTGATTATATTAATTTTCACTAAATTATGTGTAGTTATGGGGCCAAAAATGTTGAAATACTCAAATAACTTTTCTAAATAGCTGTTTCTAATGCGTCTTACTTACGTTTTGGGAGAAAATAGTGTCGTAGAATATTCATATCGAAGTGTTACTTGAGCAATCTTATAATAGGCATAATTAAGAATAATTATATTAATTTATACGAAATTATGTGTATTTATGGGGCCGAAAATTTAAAAAAAGTCAAACAACTTGTTTAAACAGCAGTTTTTAATGCATCTTACTTATGTTTTGTGCCAAATTAGTGTCATAGAATATTGATATCGATGTTTTAATATGATAATCTTATAATAGTCATAATTAGGAGTAATTATATTAATTTGCACGAAATCATGTTTAGTTATGCGGCAAAAAATTTATAAAACTCAATCAAGTACTTTAAACTGCTGTTTTTCAATGCATCTTACTTACGTTTTGTGCAAACTTAGTGTCGTAGAATATTCATATCGAAGTTTTAATTGGACAATTTTATAATAGGCATAATTAGGAGTAATTGTATTAATTTGCACGAAATTATATATAGTTATGCGGCCAATTTTTTTGATAAACTCAAATAACTTGTTCAAACAGCTATATTTTATGCATCTTACTTATTTTTTGTGCAAAATTAGTATCGTAGAATACTCATATCGAAGTTTTAATTAGAAGATCTTATAATAGGCATGCTTAGGAGAAATTATGCGTAGTCATGCAGCCAAAAATTTTAAAAAACTCAAATAACTTGTTTAACAGCTGTCTTTAATGCATCTTGCTTATGTTTTGTGCAAAATTAGTATCGTAGAATATTCATATCGAAGTTGTAATTAGAAGATCTTATAATAGGCATGCTTAGGAGTAATTATATTAATTTATAAGAAATTTTGTGTAATTATACGGCAAATAATTTTATAAAACACAAACAACTTGTTTAAACAGCTCTTTTAAAGCTTCCTACTTATGTTTTGTGCAGAATTAGTGTTGTAGAACTTTCATATTGAAGTGTTAATAAGATAATCTTAACATATGCATAATTAGAATTGATTATATTAATTTTCACTAAATTATGTGTAGTTATGGGGCCAAAAATGTTGAAATACTCAAATAACTTTTCTAAATAGCTGTTTCTAATGCGTCTTACTTACGTTTTGGGAGAAAATAGTGTCGTAGAATATTCATATCGAAGTGTTAATTAAGCAATCTTATAATAGGCAAAATTAAGAATAATTGTATTAATTTGCACGAAATTATGTGTATTTATGGGGCCAAAAATTAAAAAAAAATTCAAACAACTTGTTTAAACATTAGTTTTTAATGAATCTTACTTATGTTTTGTGCCAAATTAGTGTCATAGAATATCGATATCGAAGTTTTAATTTCATAATTTTATAATAGTCATAATTAGAAGTAATTATATTAATTTGCATGAAATCCTGTTTAGTTATGCGGCAAAAATTTTATAAAACTCAATCAACTACTTTAAACTGCTGTTTTTCAATGCATCTTACTTATGTTTTGTGCAAACTTAGTGTCGTAGAATATTCATATCAAAGTTTTAATTGGACAATTTCATAATAGGCGTAATTAGGAGTAATTGTATTAATTTGCACGAAATTATATATAGTTATGCGGCCATTTTTTTTAAAAAACTCAAATAATTTGTTTAAAGAACAGTTTTTAACGCATCTTACTTATGTTTTGTGAAAAATTAGTATCGTAGAATATTCATATTAAAGTGTGAAATAAAAAATCTATTAAAAGACGTAATTAGGAGTAATTATATTAATTTATATGAAGTTATGTGCAGTTATGCGGGCAAAAAATTTGGAAAGATCAAACAACTTGTTTAAACAGCAGTTTCTAATGCATCTTACTTATGTTTTATGCAAAATTAGTATTGTAGAATATTCATATCGATGTTTTAATTGGACAATCTTACAATAGGCATATCTAAGAGTAATTATATTAATTTATAAGAAATTGTGTGTAGTTGTGCGGCCAAAAAAATTGAAAAACTCAAATAACTTGTTTAAACAGCTGTATTTAATGCATCTTTGTTATTTTTTGTGCAAAATTATTATCGTAGAGTATTCATATCGAGGTTTTAATTAGAAGATCTTATAATAGGCATGCTTAGGAGTAATTATATTAATTTATAAGAAATTATGCGAAGTCATGCAGCCAAAAATTTTAAAAAACTCAAATAACTTGTTAAACAGCTGTTTCTAATGCATATTGTTTATGTTTTGTGCAAAATTAGTATCGTAGAATATTCATATCGAAGTTGTAATTAGAAGATCTTATAGGATTGATTATATTAATTTTCACTAAATTATGTGTAGTTATGGGGCCAAAAATGTTGAAATACTCAAATAACTTTTCTAAATAGCTGTTTCTAATGCGTCTTACTTACGTTTTGGGAGAAAATAGTGTCGTAGAATATTCATATCGAAGTGTTACTTGAGCAATCTTATAATAGGCATAATTAAGAATAATTATATTAATTTATACGAAATTATGTGTATTTATGGGGCCGAAAATTTAAAAAAAGTCAAACAACTTGTTTAAACAGCAGTTTTTAATGCATCTTACTTATGTTTTGTGCCAAATTAGTGTCATAGAATATTGATATCGATGTTTTAATATGATAATCTTATAATAGTCATAATTAGGAGTAATTATATTAATTTGCACGAAATCATGTTTAGTTATGCGGCAAAAAATTTATAAAACTCAATCAAGTACTTTAAACTGCTGTTTTTCAATGCATCTTACTTACGTTTTGTGCAAACTTAGTGTCGTAGAATATTCATATCGAAGTTTTAATTGGACAATTTTATAATAGGCATAATTAGTAGTAATTGTATTAATTTGCACGAAATTATATATAGTTATGCGGCCAATTTTTTTGATAAACTCAAATAACTTGTTCAAACAGCTATATTTTATGCATCTTACTTATTTTTTGTGCAAAATTAGTATCGTAGAATACTCATATCGAAGTTTTAATTAGAAGATCTTATAATAGGCATGCTTAGGAGAAATTATGCGTAGTCATGCAGCCAAAAATTTTAAAAAACTCAAATAACTTGTTTAACAGCTGTCTTTAATGCATCTTGCTTATGTTTTGTGCAAAATTAGTATCGTAGAATATTCATATCGAAGTTATAATTAGAAGATCTTATAATAGGCATGCTTAGGAGTAATTATATTAATTTATAAGAAATTTTGTGTAATTATACGGCAAATAATTTTATAAAACACAAACAACTTGTTTAAACAGCTGTTTTAAAGCTTCCTACTTATGTTTTGTGCAGAATTAGTGTTGTAGAACTTTCATATTGAAGTGTTAATAAGATAATCTTAACATATGCATAATTAGAATTGATTATATTAATTTTCACTAAATTATGTGTAGTTATGGGGCCAAAAATGTTGAAATACTCAAATAACTTTTCTAAATAGCTGTTTCTAATGCGTCTTACTTACGTTTTGGGAGAAAATAGTGTCGTAGAATATTCATATCGAAGTGTTAATTAAGCAATCTTATAATAGGCAAAATTAAAAATAATTGTATTAATTTGCACGAAATTATGTGTATTTATGGGGCCGAAAATTAAAAAAAAAATTCAAACAACTTGTTTAAACATTAGTTTTTAATGAATCTTACTTATGTTTTGTGCCAAATTAGTGTCATAGAATATCGATATCGAAGTTTTAATTTCATAATTTTATAATAGTCATAATTAGAAGTAATTATATTAATTTGCATGAAATCCTGTTTAGTTATGCGGCAAGAATTTTATAAAACTCAATCAACTACTTTAAACTGCTGTTTTTCAATGCATCTTACTTATGTTTTGTGCAAACTTAGTGTCGTAGAATATTCATATCAAAGTTTTAATTGGACAATTTCATAATAGGCGTAATTAGGAGTAATTGTATTAATTTGCACGAAATTATATATAGTTATGCGGCCATTTTTTTTAAAAAACTCAAATAATTTGTTTAAAGAACAGTTTTTAACGCATCTTACTTATGTTTTGTGAAAAATTAGTATCGTAGAATATTCATATTAAAGTGTGAAATAAAAAATCTATTAAAAGACGTAATTAGGAGTAATTATATTAATTTATATGAAGTTATGTGCAGTTATGCGGGCAAAAAATTTGGAAAGATCAAACAACTTGTTTAAACAGCAGTTTCTAATGCATCTTACTTATGTTTTATGCAAAATTAGTATTGTAGAATATTCATATCGATGTTTTAATTGGACAATCTTACAATAGGCATATCTAAGAGTAATTATATTAATTTATAAGAAATTGTGTGTAGTTGTGCGGCCAAAAAAATTGAAAAACTCAAATAACTTGTTTAAACAGCTGTATTTAATGCATCTTTGTTATTTTTTGTGCAAAATTATTATCGTAGAGTATTCATATCGAGGTTTTAATTAGAAGATCTTATAATAGGCATGCTTAGGAGTAATTATATTAATTTATAAGAAATTATGCGAAGTCATGCAGCCAAAAATTTTAAAAAACTCAAATTACTTGTTAAACAAATTGTTTCTAATGCATATTGTTTATGTTTTGTGCAAAATTAGTATCGTAGAATATTCATATCGAAGTTGTAATTAGAAGATCTTATAGGATTGATTATATTAATTTTCACTAAATTATGTGTAGTTATGGGGCCAAAAATGTTGAAATACTCAAATAACTTTTCTAAATAGCTGTTTCTAATGCGTCTTACTTACGTTTTGGGAGAAAATAGTGTCGTAGAATATTCATATCGAAGTGTTACTTGAGCAATCTTATAATAGGCATAATTAAGAATAATTATATTAATTTATACGAAATTATGTGTATTTATGGGGCCGAAAATTTAAAAAAAGTCAAACAACTTGTTTAAACAATGCAGTTTTTAATGCATCTTACTTATGTTTTGTGCCAAATTAGTGTCATAGAATATTGATATCGATGTTTTAATATGATAATCATATAATAGTCATAATTAGGAGTAATTATATTAATTTGCACGAAATCATGTTTAGTTATGCGGCAAAAAATTTATAAAACTCAATCAAGTACTTTAAACTGCTGTTTTTCAATGCATCTTACTTACGTTTTGTGCAAACTTAGTGTCGTAGAATATTCATATCGAAGTTTTAATTGGACAATTTTATAATAGGCATAATTAGTAGTAATTGTATTAATTTGCACGAAATTATATATAGTTATGCGGCCAATTTTTTTGATAAACTCAAATAACTTGTTCAAACAGCTATATTTTATGCATCTTACTTATTTTTTGTGCAAAATTAGTATCGTAGAATACTCATATCGAAGTTTTAATTAGAAGATCTTATAATAGGCATGCTTAGGAGAAATTATGCGTAGTCATGCAGCCAAAAATTTTAAAAAACTCAAATAACTTGTTTAACAAATGTCTTTAATGCATCTTGCTTATGTTTTGTGCAAAATTAGTATCGTAGAATATTCATATCGAAGTTATAATTAGAAGATCTTATAATAGGCATGCTTAGGAGTAATTATATTAATTTATAAGAAATTTTGTGTAATTATACGGCAAATAATTTTATAAAACACAAACAACTTGTTTAAACAAATGTTTTAAAGCTTCCTACTTATGTTTTGTGCAGAATTAGTGTTGTAGAACTTTCATATTGAAGTGTTAATAAGATAATCTTAACATATGCATAATTAGAATTGATTATATTAATTTTCACTAAATTATGTGTAGTTATGGGGCCAAAAATGTTGAAATACTCAAATAACTTTTCTAAATAGCTGTTTCTAATGCGTCTTACTTACGTTTTGGGAGAAAATAGTGTCGTAGAATATTCATATCGAAGTGTTAATTAAGCAATCTTATAATAGGCAAAATTAAAAATAATTGTATTAATTTGCACGAAATTATGTGTATTTATGGGGCCGAAAATTAAAAAAAAAAAAAAATTCAAACAACTTGTTTAAACATTAGTTTTTAATGAATCTTACTTATGTTTTGTGCCAAATTAGTGTCATAGAATATCGATATCGAAGTTTTAATTTCATAATTTTATAATAGTCATAATTAGAAGTAATTATATTAATTTGCATGAAATCCTGTTTAGTTATGCGGCAAGAATTTTATAAAACTCAATCAACTACTTTAAACTGCTGTTTTTCAATGCATCTTACTTATGTTTTGTGCAAACTTAGTGTCGTAGAATATTCATATCAAAGTTTTAATTGGACAATTTCATAATAGGCGTAATTAGGAGTAATTGTATTAATTTGCACGAAATTATATATAGTTATGCGGCCATTTTTTTTAAAAAACTCAAATAATTTGTTTAAAGAACAGTTTTTAACGCATCTTACTTATGTTTTGTGAAAAATTAGTATCGTAGAATATTCATATTAAAGTGTGAAATAAAAAATCTATTAAAAGACGTAATTAGGAGTAATTATATTAATTTATATGAAGTTATGTGCAGTTATGCGGGCAAAAAATTTGGAAAGATCAAACAACTTGTTTAAACAGCAGTTTCTAATGCATCTTACTTATGTTTTATGCAAAATTAGTATTGTAGAATATTCATATCGATGTTTTAATTGGACAATCTTACAATAGGCATATCTAAGAGTAATTATATTAATTTATAAGAAATTGTGTGTAGTTGTGCGGCCAAAAAAATTGAAAAACTCAAATAACTTGTTTAAACAGCTGTATTTAATGCATCTTTGTTATTTTTTGTGCAAAATTATTATCGTAGAGTATTCATATCGAGGTTTTAATTAGAAGATCTTATAATAGGCATGCTTAGGAGTAATTATATTAATTTATAAGAAATTATGCGAAGTCATGCAGCCAAAAATTTTAAAAAACTCAAATTACTTGTTAAACAGCTGTTTCTAATGCATATTGTTTATGTTTTGTGCAAAATTAGTATCGTAGAATATTCATATCGAAGTTGTAATTAGAAGATCTTATAGGATTGATTATATTAATTTTCACTAAATTATGTGTAGTTATGGGGCCAAAAATGTTGAAATACTCAAATAACTTTTCTAAATAGCTGTTTCTAATGCGTCTTACTTACGTTTTGGGAGAAAATAGTGTCGTAGAATATTCATATCGAAGTGTTACTTGAGCAATCTTATAATAGGCATAATTAAGAATAATTATATTAATTTATACGAAATTATGTGTATTTATGGGGCCGAAAATTTAAAAAAAAGTCAAACAACTTGTTTAAACAGCAGTTTTTAATGCATCTTACTTATGTTTTGTGCCAAATTAGTGTCATAGAATATTGATATCGATGTTTTAATATGATAATCTTATAATAGTCATAATTAGGAGTAATTATATTAATTTGCACGAAATCATGTTTAGTTATGCGGCAAAAAATTTATAAAACTCAATCAAGTACTTTAAACTGCTGTTTTTCAATGCATCTTACTTACGTTTTGTGCAAACTTAGTGTCGTAGAATATTCATATCGAAGTTTTAATTGGACAATTTTATAATAGGCATAGGAGTAATTGTATTAATTTGTACGAAATTATATATAGTTATGCGGCCAATTTTTTTGATAAACTCAAATAACTTGTTCAAACAAATATATTTAATGCATCTTACTTATTTTTTGTGCAAAATTAGTATCGTAGAATACTCATATCGAAGTTTTAATTAGAAGATCTTATAATAGGCATGCTTAGGAGAAATTATGCGTAGTCATGCAGCCAAAAATTTTAAAAAACTCAAATAACTTGTTTAACAAACTTGTCTTTAATGCATCTTGCTTATGTTTTGTGCAAAATTAGTATCGTAGAATATTCATATCGAAGTTGTAATTAGAAGATCTTATAATAGGCATGCTTAGGAGTAATTATATTAATTTATAAGAAATTTTGTGTAATTATACGGCAAATAATTTTATAAAACACAAACAACTTGTTTAAACAGCTGTTTTAAAGCTTCCTACTTATGTTTTGTGCAGAATTAGTGTTGTAGAACTTTCATATTGAAGTGTTAATAAGATAATCTTAACATATGCATAATTAGGATTGATTATATTAATTTTCACTAAATTATGTGTAGTTATGGGGCCAAAAATGTTGAAATACTCAAATAACTTTTCTAAATAGCTGTTTCTAATGCGGCTTACTTACGTTTTGGGAGAAAATAGTGTCGTAGAATATTCATATCGAAGTGTTAATTAAGCAATCTTATAATAGGCAAAATTAAGAATAATTGTATTAATTTGCACGAAATTATGTGTATTTATGGGGCCGAAAATTAAAAAAAAAATTCAAACAACTTATTTAAACAGTAGTTTTTAATGAATCTTACTTATGTTTTGTGCCAAATTAGTGTCATAGAATATCGATATCGAAGTTTTAATTTCATAATTTTATAATAGTCATAATTAGGAGTAATTATATTAATTTGCATGAAATCCTGTTTAGTTATGCGGCAAGAATTTTATAAAACTCAATCAACTACTTTAAACTGCTATTTTTCAATGCATCTTACTTATGTTTTGTGCAAACTTAGTGTCGTAGAATATTCATATCAAAGTTTTAATTGGACAATTTCATAATAGGCGTAATTAGGAGTAATTGTATTAATTTGCACGAAATTATATATAGTTATGCGGCCATTTTTTTAAAAAACTCAAATAATTTGTTTAAAGAACAGTTTTTAACGCATCTTACTTATGTTTTGTGAAAAATTAGTATCGTAGAATATTCATATTAAAGTGTGAAATAAAAAATCTATTAAAAGACGTAATTAGGAGTAATTATATTAATTTATATGAAGTTAGGTGCAGTTTTGCGGGCAAAAAATTTGGAAAGATCAAACAACTTGTTTAAACAGCAGTTTCTAATGCATCTTACTTATGTTTTATGCAAAATTAGTATTGTAGAATATTCATATCGATGTTTTAATTGGACAATCTTACAATAGGCATATCTAAGAGTAATTATATTAATTTATAAGAAATTGTGTGTAGTTGTGCGGCCAAAAAATTGAAAAACTCAAATAACTTGTTTAAACAGCTGTATTTAATGCATCTTTGTTATTTTTTGTGCAAAATTATTATCGTAGAGTATTCATATCGAGGTTTTAATTAGAAGATCTTATAATAGGCATGCTTAGGAGTAATTATATTAATTTATAAGAAATTATGCGAAGTCATGCAGCCAAAATTTTTAAAAAACTCAAATAACTTGTTAAACAAATGTTTCTAATGCATATTGTTTATGTTTTGTGCAAAATTAGTATCGTAGAATATTCATATCGAAGTTGTAATTAGAAGATCTTATAGGATTGATTATATTAATTTTCACTAAATTATGTGTAGTTATGGGGCCAAAAATGTTGAAATACTCAAATAACTTTTCTAAATAGCTGTTTCTAATGCGTCTTACTTACGTTTTGGGAGAAAATAGTGTCGTAGAATATTCATATCGAAGTGTTACTTGAGCAATCTTATAATAGGCATAATTAAGAATAATTATATTAATTTATACGAAATTATGTGTATTTATGGGGCCGAAAATTTAAAAAAAGTCAAACAACTTGTTTAAACAGCAGTTTTTAATGCATCTTACTTATGTTTTGTGCCAAATTAGTGTCATAGAATATTGATATCGATGTTTTAATATGATAATCTTATAATAGTCATAATTAGGAGTAATTATATTAATTTGCACGAAATCATGTTTAGTTATGCGGCAAAAAATTTATAAAACTCAATCAAGTACTTTAAACTGCTGTTTTTCAATGCATCTTACTTACGTTTTGTGCAAACTTAGTGTCGTAGAATATTCATATCGAAGTTTTAATTGGACAATTTTATAATAGGCATAATTAGGAGTAATTGTATTAATTTGCACGAAATTATATATAGTTATGCGGCCAATTTTTTTGATAAACTCAAATAACTTGTTCAAACAGCTATATTTTATGCATCTTACTTATTTTTTGTGCAAAATTAGTATCGTAGAATACTCATATCGAAGTTTTAATTAGAAGATCTTATAATAGGCATGCTTAGGAGAAATTATGCGTAGTCATGCAGCCAAAAATTTTAAAAAACTCAAATAACTTGTTTAACAAATTGTCTTTAATGCATCTTGCTTATGTTTTGTGCAAAATTAGTATCGTAGAATATTCATATCGAAGTTGTAATTAGAAGATCTTATAATAGGCATGCTTAGGAGTAATTATATTAATTTATAAGAAATTTTGTGTAATTATACGGCAAATAATTTTATAAAACACAAACAACTTGTTTAAACAATTGTTTTAAAGCTTCCTACTTATGTTTTGTGCAGAATTAGTGTTGTAGAACTTTCATATTGAAGTGTTAATAAGATAATCTTAACATATGCATAATTAGAATTGATTATATTAATTTTCACTAAATTATGTGTAGTTATGGGGCCAAAAATGTTGAAATACTCAAATAACTTTTCTAAATAGCTGTTTCTAATGCGTCTTACTTACGTTTTGGGAGAAAATAGTGTCGTAGAATATTCATATCGAAGTGTTAATTAAGCAATCTTATAATAGGCAAAATTAAGAATAATTGTATTAATTTGCACGAAATTATGTGTATTTATGGGGCCAAAAATTAAAAAAAAAAATTCAAACAACTTGTTTAAACATTAGTTTTTAATGAATCTTACTTATGTTTTGTGCCAAATTAGTGTCATAGAATATCGATATCGAAGTTTTAATTTCATAATTTTATAATAGTCATAATTAGAAGTAATTATATTAATTTGCATGAAATCCTGTTTAGTTATGCCGCAAAATTTTATAAAACTCAATCAACTACTTTAAACTGCTGTTTTTCAATGCATCTTACTTATGTTTTGTGCAAACTTAGTGTCGTAGAATATTCATATCAAAGTTTTAATTGGACAATTTCATAATAGGCGTAATTAGGAGTAATTGTATTAATTTGCACGAAATTATATATAGTTATGCGGCCATTTTTTTTAAAAAACTCAAATAATTTGTTTAAAGAACAGTTTTTAACGCATCTTACTTATGTTTTGTGAAAAATTAGTATCGTAGAATATTCATATTAAAGTGTGAAATAAAAAATCTATTAAAAGACGTAATTAGGAGTAATTATATTAATTTATATGAAGTTATGTGCAGTTATGCGGGCAAAAAATTTGGAAAGATCAAACAACTTGTTTAAACAATGCAGTTTCTAATGCATCTTACTTATGTTTTATGCAAAATTAGTATTGTAGAATATTCATATCGATGTTTTAATTGGACAATCTTACAATAGGCATATCTAAGAGTAATTATATTAATTTATAAGAAATTGTGTGTAGTTGTGCGGCCAAAAAAATTGAAAAACTCAAATAACTTGTTTAAACAAATGTATTTAATGCATCTTTGTTATTTTTTGTGCAAAATTATTATCGTAGAGTATTCATATCGAGGTTTTAATTAGAAGATCTTATAATAGGCATGCTTAGGAGTAATTATATTAATTTATAAGAAATTATGCGAAGTCATGCAGCCAAAAATTTTAAAAAACTCAAATAACTTGTTAAACAAATTTTCTAATGCATATTGTTTATGTTTTGTGCAAAATTAGTATCGTAGAATATTCATATCGAAGTTGTAATTAGAAGATCTTATAGGATTGATTATATTAATTTTCACTAAATTATGTGTAGTTATGGGGCCAAAAATGTTGAAATACTCAAATAACTTTTCTAAATAGTCGTTTCTAATGCGTCTTACTTACGTTTTGGGAGAAAATAGTGTCGTAGAATATTCATATCGAAGTGTTACTTGAGCAATCTTATAATAGGCATAATTAAGAATAATTATATTAATTTATACGAAATTATGTGTATTTATGGGGCCGAAAATTTAAAAAAAGTCAAACAACTTGTTTAAACAATGCAGTTTTTAATGCATCTTACTTATGTTTTGTGCCAAATTAGTGTCATAGAATATTGATATCGATGTTTTAATATGATAATCTTATAATAGTCATAATTAGGAGTAATTATATTAATTTGCACGAAATCATGTTTAGTTATGCGGCAAAAAATTTATAAAACTCAATCAAGTACTTTAAACTGCTGTTTTTCAATGCATCTTACTTACGTTTTGTGCAAACTTAGTGTCGTAGAATATTCATATCGAAGTTTTAATTGGACAATTTTATAATAGGCATAATTAGTAGTAATTGTATTAATTTGCACGAAATTATATATAGTTATGCGGCCAATTTTTTTGATAAACTCAAATAACTTGTTCAAACAAACTATATTTTATGCATCTTACTTATTTTTTGTGCAAAATTAGTATCGTAGAATACTCATATCGAAGTTTTAATTAGAAGATCTTATAATAGGCATGCTTAGGAGAAATTATGCGTAGTCATGCAGCCAAAAATTTTAAAAAACTCAAATAACTTGTTTAACAAATGTCTTTAATGCATCTTGCTTATGTTTTGTGCAAAATTAGTATCGTAGAATATTCATATCGAAGTTATAATTAGAAGATCTTATAATAGGCATGCTTAGGAGTAATTATATTAATTTATAAGAAATTTTGTGTAATTATACGGCAAATAATTTTATAAAACACAAACAACTTGTTTAAACAAATGTTTTAAAGCTTCCTACTTATGTTTTGTGCAGAATTAGTGTTGTAGAACTTTCATATTGAAGTGTTAATAAGATAATCTTAACATATGCATAATTAGAATTGATTATATTAATTTTCACTAAATTATGTGTAGTTATGGGGCCAAAAATGTTGAAATACTCAAATAACTTTTCTAAATAGCTGTTTCTAATGCGTCTTACTTACGTTTTGGGAGAAAATAGTGTCGTAGAATATTCATATCGAAGTGTTAATTAAGCAATCTTATAATAGGCAAAATTAAAAATAATTGTATTAATTTGCACGAAATTATGTGTATTTATAAAAAAATTAAAAAAAAATTCAAACAACTTGTTTAAACATTAGTTTTTAATGAATCTTACTTATGTTTTGTGCCAAATTAGTGTCATAGAATATCGATATCGAAGTTTTAATTTCATAATTTTATAATAGTCATAATTAGAAGTAATTATATTAATTTGCATGAAATCCTGTTTAGTTATGCGGCAAGAATTTTATAAAACTCAATCAACTACTTTAAACTGCTGTTTTTCAATGCATCTTACTTATGTTTTGTGCAAACTTAGTGTCGTAGAATATTCATATCAAAGTTTTAATTGGACAATTTCATAATAGGCGTAATTAGGAGTAATTGTATTAATTTGCACGAAATTATATATAGTTATGCGGCCATTTTTTTTAAAAACTCAAATAATTTGTTTAAAGAACAGTTTTTAACGCATCTTACTTATGTTTTGTGAAAAATTAGTATCGTAGAATATTCATATTAAAGTGTGAAATAAAAAATCTATTAAAAGACGTAATTAGGAGTAATTATATTAATTTATATGAAGTTATGTGCAGTTATGCGGGCAAAAAATTTGGAAAGATCAAACAACTTGTTTAAACAAATAGCTTCTAATGCATCTTACTTATGTTTTATGCAAAATTAGTATTGTAGAATATTCATATCGATGTTTTAATTGGACAATCTTACAATAGGCATATCTAAGAGTAATTATATTAATTTATAAGAAATTGTGTGTAGTTGTGCGGCCAAAAAAATTGAAAAACTCAAATAACTTGTTTAAACAATGTATTTAATGCATCTTTGTTATTTTTTGTGCAAAATTATTATCGTAGAGTATTCATATCGAGGTTTTAATTAGAAGATCTTATAATAGGCATGCTTAGGAGTAATTATATTAATTTATAAGAAATTATGCGAAGTCATGCAGCCAAAAATTTTAAAAAACTCAAATTACTTGTTAAACAAATTGTTTCTAATGCATATTGTTTATGTTTTGTGCAAAATTAGTATCGTAGAATATTCATATCGAAGTTGTAATTAGAAGATCTTATAGGATTGATTATATTAATTTTCACTAAATTATGTGTAGTTATGGGGCCAAAAATGTTGAAATACTCAAATAACTTTTCTAAATAGTTGTTTCTAATGCGTCTTACTTACGTTTTGGGAGAAAATAGTGTAGTAGAATATTCATATCGAAGTGTTATTTGAGCAATCTTATAATAGGCATAATTAAGAATAATTATATTAATTTATACGAAATTATGTGTATTTATGGGGCCGAAAATTTAAAAAAAGTCAAACAACTTGTTTAAACAGCAGTTTTTAATGCATCTTACTTATGTTTTGTGCCAAATTAGTGTCATAGAATATTGATATCGATGTTTTAATATGATAATCATATAATAGTCATAATTAGGAGTAATTATATTAATTTGCACGAAATCATGTTTAGTTATGCGGCAAAAAATTTATAAAACTCAATCAAGTACTTTAAACTGCTGTTTTTCAATGCATCTTACTTACGTTTTGTGCAAACTTAGTGTCGTAGAATATTCATATCGAAGTTTTAATTGGACAATTTTATAATAGGCATAATTAGTAGTAATTGTATTAATTTGCACGAAATTATATATAGTTATGCGGCCAATTTTTTTGATAAACTCAAATAACTTGTTCAAACAACTATATTTTATGCATCTTACTTATTTTTTGTGCAAAATTAGTATCGTAGAATACTCATATCGAAGTTTTAATTAGAAGATCTTATAATAGGCATGCTTAGGAGAAATTATGCGTAGTCATGCAGCCAAAAATTTTAAAAAACTCAAATAACTTGTTTAACAAATTTGTCTTTAATGCATCTTGCTTATGTTTTGTGCAAAATTAGTATCGTAGAATATTCATATCGAAGTTATAATTAGAAGATCTTATAATAGGCATGCTTAGGAGTAATTATATTAATTTATAAGAAATTTTGTGTAATTATACGGCAAATAATTTTATAAAACACAAACAACTTGTTTAAACAAATTTGTTTTAAAGCTTCCTACTTATGTTTTGTGCAGAATTAGTGTTGTAGAACTTTCATATTGAAGTGTTAATAAGATAATCTTAACATATGCATAATTAGAATTGATTATATTAATTTTCACTAAATTATGTGTAGTTATGGGGCCAAAAATGTTGAAATACTCAAATAACTTTTCTAAATAGCTGTTTCTAATGCGTCTTACTTACGTTTTGGGAGAAAATAGTGTCGTAGAATATTCATATCGAAGTGTTAATTAAGCAATCTTATAATAGGCAAAATTAAAAATAATTGTATTAATTTGCACGAAATTATGTGTATTTATGGGGCCGAAAATTAAAAAAAAATTCAAACAACTTGTTTAAACATTAGTTTTTAATGAATCTTACTTATGTTTTGTGCCAAATTAGTGTCATAGAATATCGATATCGAAGTTTTAATTTCATAATTTTATAATAGTCATAATTAGAAGTAATTATATTAATTTGCATGAAATCTGTTTAGTTATGCGGCAAGAATTTTATAAAACTCAATCAACTACTTTAAACTACTTTTTTTTCAATGCATCTTACTTATGTTTTGTGCAAACTTAGTGTCGTAGAATATTCATATCAAAGTTTTAATTGGACAATTTCATAATAGGCGTAATTAGGAGTAATTGTATTAATTTGCACGAAATTATATATAGTTATGCGGCCATTTTTTTTAAAAAACTCAAATAATTTGTTTAAAGAACAGTTTTTAACGCATCTTACTTATGTTTTGTGAAAAATTAGTATCGTAGAATATTCATATTAAAGTGTGAAATAAAAAATCTATTAAAAGACGTAATTAGGAGTAATTATATTAATTTATATGAAGTTATGTGCGTTATGCGGGCAAAAAATTTGGAAAGATCAAACAACTTGTTTAAAGTTAAATAGTTTCTAATGCATCTTACTTATGTTTTATGCAAAATTAGTATTGTAGAATATTCATATCGATGTTTTAATTGGACAATCTTACAATAGGCATATCTAAGAGTAATTATATTAATTTATAAGAAATTGTGTGTAGTTGTGCGGCCAAAAAAATTGAAAAACTCAAATAACTTGTTTAAACAAATTTGTATTTAATGCATCTTTGTTATTTTTTGTGCAAAATTATTATCGTAGAGTATTCATATCGAGGTTTTAATTAGAAGATCTTATAATAGGCATGCTTAGGAGTAATTATATTAATTTATAAGAAATTATGCGAAGTCATGCACCAAAAATTTTAAAAAACTCAAATTACTTGTTAAACAATTGTTTCTAATGCATATTGTTTATGTTTTGTGCAAAATTAGTATCGTAGAATATTCATATCGAAGTTGTAATTAGAAGATCTTATAGGATTGATTATATTAATTTTCACTAAATTATGTGTAGTTATGGGGCCAAAAATGTTGAAATACTCAAATAACTTTTCTAAATAGTCGTTTCTAATGCGTCTTACTTACGTTTTGGGAGAAAATAGTGTCGTAGAATATTCATATCGAAGTGTTACTTGAGCAATCTTATAATAGGCATAATTAAGAATAATTATATTAATTTATACGAAATTATGTGTATTTATGGGGCCGAAAAAATTTAAAAAAAGTCAAACAACTTGTTTAAACAAATGCAGCTTTTTAATGCATCTTACTTATGTTTTGTGCCAAATTAGTGTCATAGAATATTGATATCGATGTTTTAATATGATAATCATATAATAGTCATAATTAGGAGTAATTATATTAATTTGCACGAAATCATGTTTAGTTATGCGGCAAAAAATTTATAAAACTCAATCAAGTACTTTAAACTGCTTGTTTTTCAATGCATCTTACTTACGTTTTGTGCAAACTTAGTGTCGTAGAATATTCATATCGAAGTTTTAATTGGACAATTTTATAATAGGCATAATTAGGAGTAATTGTATTAATTTGCACGAAATTATATATAGTTATGCGGCCAATTTTTTTGATAAACTCAAATAACTTGTTCAAACAAACTATATTTTATGCATCTTACTTATTTTTTGTGCAAAATTAGTATCGTAGAATACTCATATCGAAGTTTTAATTAGAAGATCTTATAATAGGCATGCTTAGGAGAAATTATGCGTAGTCATGCAGCCAAAAATTTTAAAAAACTCAAATAACTTGTTTAACAAATTGCCTTTAATGCATCTTGCTTATGTTTTGTGCAAAATTAGTATCGTAGAATATTCATATCGAAGTTGTAATTAGAAGATCTTATAATAGGCATGCTTAGGAGTAATTATATTAATTTATAAGAAATTTTGTGTAATTATACGGCAAATAATTTTATAAAACACAAACAACTTGTTTAAACAAATTGCTTTAAAGCTTCCTACTTATGTTTTGTGCGAATTAGTGTTGTAGAACTTTCATATTGAAGTGTTAATAAGATAATCTTAACATATGCATAATTAGAATTGATTATATTAATTTTCACTAAATTATGTGTAGTTATGGGGCCAAAAATGTTGAAATACTCAAATAACTTTTCTAAATAGTTTGTTTCTAATGCGTCTTACTTACGTTTTGGGAGAAAATAGTGTCGTAGAATATTCATATCGAAGTGTTAATTAAGCAATCTTATAATAGGCAAAATTAAGAATAATTGTATTAATTTGCACGAAATTATGTGTATTTATGGGGCCGAAAATTAAAAAAAAAAATTCAAACAACTTGTTTAAACATTAGTTTTTAATGAATCTTACTTATGTTTTGTGCCAAATTAGTGTCATAGAATATCGATATCGAAGTTTTAATTTCATAATTTTATAATAGTCATAATTAGAAGTAATTATATTAATTTGCATGAAATCCTGTTTAGTTATGCGGCAAAATTTTATAAAACTCAATCAACTACTTTAAACTCTTGTTTTTCAATGCATCTTACTTATGTTTTGTGCAAACTTAGTGTCATAGAATATTCATATCAAAGTTTTAATTGGACAATTTCATAATAGGCGTAATTAGGAGTAATTGTATTAATTTGCACGAAATTATATATAGTTATGCGGCCATTTTTTTTAAAAAACTCAAATAATTTGTTTAAAGAACAGTTTTTAACGCATCTTACTTATGTTTTGTGAAAAATTAGTATCGTAGAATATTCATATTAAAGTGTGAAATAAAAAATCTATTAAAAGACGTAATTAGGAGTAATTATATTAATTTATATGAAGTTATGTGCAGTTATGCGGGCAAAAAATTTGGAAAGATCAAACAACTTGTTTAAACAAAGAGCTTTCTAATGCATCTTACTTATGTTTTATGCAAAATTAGTATTGTAGAATATTCATATCGATGTTTTAATTGGACAATCTTACAATAGGCATATCTAAGAGTAATTATATTAATTTATAAGAAATTGTGTGTAGTTGTGCGGCCAAAAAAATTGAAAAACTCAAATAACTTGTTTAAACAAAATTTGTATTTAATGCATCTTTGTTATTTTTTGTGCAAAATTATTATCGTAGAGTATTCATATCGAGGTTTTAATTAGAAGATCTTATAATAGGCATGCTTAGGAGTAATTATATTAATTTATAAGAAATTATGCGAAGTCATGCCAAAAAAAATTTTAAAAAACTCAAATTACTTGTTAAACAAATTGTTTCTAATGCATATTGTTTATGTTTTGTGCAAAATTAGTATCGTAGAATATTCATATCGAAGTTGTAATTAGAAGATCTTATAGGATTGATTATATTAATTTTCACTAAATTATGTGTAGTTATGGGGCCAAAAATGTTGAAATACTCAAATAACTTTTCTAAATAGTCAATTTTTCTAATGCGTCTTACTTACGTTTTGGGAGAAAATAGTGTCGTAGAATATTCATATCGAAGTGTTACTTGAGAAATCTTATAATAGGCATAATTAAGAATAATTATATTAATTTATACGAAATTATGTGTATTTATGGGGCCGAAAATTTAAAAAAAGTCAAACAACTTGTTTAAACAAAGAGTTTTTAATGCATCTTACTTATGTTTTGTGCCAAATTAGTGTCATAGAATATTGATATCGATGTTTTAATATGATAATCTTATAATAGTCATAATTAGGAGTAATTATATTAATTTGCACGAAATCATGTTTAGTTATGCGGCAAAAAATTTATAAAACTCAATCAAGTACTTTAAACTGCTTGTTTTTCAATGCATCTTACTTACGTTTTGTGCAAACTTAGTGTCGTAGAATATTCATATCGAAGTTTTAATTGGACAATTTTATAATAGGCATAATTAGGAGTAATTGTATTAATTTGCACGAAATTATATATAGTTATGCGGCCAATTTTTTTGATAAACTCAAATAACTTGTTCAAACTGCTATATTTTATGCATCTTACTTATTTTTTGTGCAAAATTAGTATCGTAGAATACTCATATCGAAGTTTTAATTAGAAGATCTTATAATAGGCATGCTTAGGAGAAATTATGCGTAGTCATGCAGCCAAAAATTTTAAAAAACTCAAATAACTTGTTTAACAAATGTCTTTAATGCATCTTGCTTATGTTTTGTGCAAAATTAGTATCGTAGAATATTCATATCGAAGTTGTAATTAGAAGATCTTATAATAGGCATGCTTAGGAGTAATTATATTAATTTATAAGAAATTTTGTGTAATTATACGGCAAATAATTTTATAAAACACAAACAACTTGTTTAAACAAATTGCTTTAAAGCTTCCTACTTATGTTTTGTGCAGAATTAGTGTTGTAGAACTTTCATATTGAAGTGTTAATAAGATAATCTTAACATATGCATAATTAGGATTGATTATATTAATTTTCACTAAATTATGTGTAGTTATGGGGCCAAAAATGTTGAAATACTCAAATAACTTTTCTAAATAGTCGTTTCTAATGCGTCTTACTTACGTTTTGGGAGAAAATAGTGTCGTAGAATATTCATATCGAAGTGTTAATTAAGCAATCTTATAATAGGCAAAATTAAGAATAATTGTATTAATTTGCACGAAATTATGTGTATTTATGGGGCCGAAAATTAAAAAAAAAATTCAAACAACTTGTTTAAACATTAGTTTTTAATGAATCTTACTTATTTTTTGTGCCAAATTAGTGTCATAGAATATCGATATCGAAGTTTTAATTTCATAATTTTATAATAGTCATAATTAGGAGTAATTATATTAATTTGCATGAAATCCCGTTTAGTTATGCGGCAAAATTTTTATAAAACTCAATCAACTACTTTAAACTCGCTTTTTTTCAATGCATCTTACTTATGTTTTGTGCAAACTTAGTGTCGTAGAATATTCATATCAAAGTTTTAATTGGACAATTTCATAATAGGCGTAATTAGGAGTAATTGTATTAATTTGCACGAAATTATATATAGTTATGCGGCCATTTTTTTTAAAAAACTCAAATAATTTGTTTAAAGAACAGCTTTTTAACGCATCTTACTTATGTTTTGTGACAAATTAGTATCGTAGAATATTCATATTAAAGTGTGAAATAAAAAATCTATTAAAAGACGTAATTAGGAGTAATTATATTAATTTATATGAAGTTATGTGCGTTATGCGGGCAAAAAATTTGGAAAGATCAAACAACTTGTTTAAACAAATGAGCTTCTAATGCATCTTACTTATGTTTTATGCAAAATTAGTATTGTAGAATATTCATATCGATGTTTTAATTGGACAATCTTACAATAGGCATATCTAAGAGTAATTATATTAATTTATAAGAAATTGTGTGTAGTTGTGCGGCCAAAAAAATTGAAAAACTCAAATAACTTGTTTAAACAAATTTATTTAATGCATCTTTGTTATTTTTTGTGCAAAATTATTATCGTAGAGTATTCATATCGAGGTTTTAATTAGAAGATCTTATAATAGGCATGCTTAGGAGTAATTATATTAATTTATAAGAAATTATGCGAAGTCATGCAGCCAAAAATTTTAAAAAACTCAAATAACTTGTTTAACAGCTGTTTTTAATGCATATTGCTTATGTTTTGTGCAAAATTAGTATCGTAGAATATTCATATCGAAGTTATAATTAGAAGATCTTATAGTAGGCATGCTTAGGAGTAATTATATTAATTTATAAGAAATTATATGTAATTATGCGGCAAATAATTTTATAAAACTCAAACAACTTGTTTAAACAACATGCTTTAAAGCTTCCTACTTATGTTTTGTGCAGAATTAATGTTGTAGAACTTTCATATTGAAGTGTTAATAAGATAATCTTAACATATGCATAATTAGGATTGATTATATTAATTTTCACTAAATTATGTGTAGTTATGGGGCCAAAAATGTTGAAATACTCAAATAACTTTTCTAAATAGTCGTTTCTAATGCGTCTTACTTACGTTTTGGGAGAAAATAGTGTCGTAGAATATTCATATCGAAGTGTTACTTGAGCAATCTTATAATAGGCATAATTAAGAATAATTATATTAATTTATACGAAATTATGTGTATTTATGGGGCCGAAAATTTAAAAAAGTCAAACAACTTGTTTAAACAAAGTAGCTTTTTAATGCATCTTACTTATGTTTTGTGCCAAATTAGTGTCATAGAATATTGATATCGATGTTTTAATATGATAATCTTATAATAGTCATAATTAGGAGTAATTATATTAATTTGCACGAAATCATGTTTAGTTATGCGGCAAAAAATTTATAAAACTCAATCAAGTACTTTAAACTGCTGTTTTTCAATGCATCTTACTTACGTTTTGTGCAAACTTAGTGTCGTAGAATATTCATATCGAAGTTTTAATTGGACAATTTTATAATAGGCATAATTAGGAGTAATTGTATTAATTTGCACAAAATTATATATAGTTATGCGGCCAATTTTTTTGTTAAACTCAAATAACTTGTTGAACAGCTGTTTTTAATGCATCTTGCTTATGTTTTGTGCAAAATTAGTGTCGTAGAATATTCATATCGAAGTTATAATTAGAAGATCTTATAGTAGGCATGCTTAGGAGTAATTATATTAATTTATAAGAAATTATGTGTAATTATGCGGCAAATAATTTTATAAAACTCAAACAACTTATTTAAACAGCTGTTTTAAAGCTTCTTACTTATGTTTTGTGCAGAATTAATGTTGTAGAACTTTCATATCGAAGTGTTAATAAGATAATCTTAACATATGCATAATTAGGATTGATTGACTAATCGAAGGTCATTGACCTCTTAGTCTTTGTGTTTCCAAGCAATTGCTTCAAGAATTTGACTTTTAAATCAAGTAATTGGTTGAAGTTCTAAAGTTAATCGCTGGAACTCGAAACCGACAATGTAATTGTGCTTGTAAACACTCTAATCGATCAAGCTACATGCTTTGATTGAAGCACATTGCATAGACGATGAGTTCTGTATCAACAAGATCAAATAAATCTTGGCAATTGATTGGAAATATCGAGTGTAGTACCGAACTGGTAATCGGTACCAATTTCAGTCGTTGTCTCGTTGTAATTCAAGCAAGAACAGGGATAATTACAATGATTGAATCGCTAATTTTGTCAACTGAGACCTAGAGTCGTGTAAGCGAATCAAGAATTATAAGAAATCACAATTAAATCAATTCAATTTGACTGAGAGAGGCGATCGGTACCGAAGTGGTACGGTTCAGTTGATTAGATACGGTGGTGCCGGTGATCCACCGTGCCGATGTTCAATCGGAGGGCATAGATAAACCCCTCGCGTCAAGGCGACACCAATCATGGTGGCCGATCTCCGATCAGGTCACCGGAGAACTAAGGCTAACCTCTCAGCGCATCTTGAAGCATGAGAAAAGAGAGACAGAAGAGAACTGTCTCTGCACCAATCTTGAAGAATCAAACGAATCTTGAAGTAGATCAATGGATATGAGTTATTGAGCAGTTAGAAAATCAAAGCAGGGATTAATCTGGGCCTTTGATCCATCTAACACCAATCTCAATTCAATCTGGCGGCCCAAATAAGAATAAAAGTTATGTAAAAGATATGTGCTAATCTCAACACAGATCCAACGGCCCAGATTAATTAATGAATTAATCTCAGCCTAGTTAAGAAGCAGGCCCAACTTGTAGAAAAAGAGAGAAAAACGAAATGGGCCCAACTATTGAAAATAAAAGGAAATAAAATCTCGGCCTAGTTCATTAAGCTCAATAGTCAATTAATAACAGAAAATTAAAAATAAAGAGTAAATAAATGATTTGGAGGTCTTCTCGAACTCCAAATTGACTCAAGTTTATTTCTAAAAATTCTTTGTTTTTCATAATATTTTTATATAAAAACATTTCAATTTTAAGAATTTTACTGTACTGAAACAATTTAAAAGCAAAATGACATTGTTTGCTTTTTCCTATTTGACCAAGCTTTGACTTGCTATTTTGGCTATTATAAAAATCCTAAAAATTCAAATAAAATTCTGAATAATAGCCAGATATTTTTCTATTATTTTTGTAGGTGATTTTCTACAAAAATAAAGAGAGTTAAAAAATAAAAATGAAATTACCTTTGTAGTTGAGATAATAATAAAGAGTATTATCTTGTTAATAAAATCAATAATAAATGTAATAATCCTTTTGCATTTTAAAGGTGATTAAATAAGCTCACACAAGGAGTGTAGAGCAACAGAGTATTTTTGCATAAGTAATGCAACACTCAGGACAGTCAGTTAGTAACTATTAGGACAAGAACATCCTAACACCTGCCAAGAAGACAGCTGAGACTGTAACATCAACACAACAAGTGTATTGACCTCAAAAGAAGAACATTATGATGTCTGAAGAGGTGACATCATGATGACTGAGATTAATGATCCATTGATCATTAATATACTGACTGCCTCTCAAGGTTGGCAGTGTACAGATAATGGACTAAGCTACTTGTAAGCCCATAATCTGACCAGATTAGGTGAGTTGAACTGAACTGTCTAGAAACTCACTCTCTAATAAACCTGTCTCAATATTAGATCAGCCAAGTGCTCCGAGTCTAATCTTGTGTACAAAGTAACCCTGAATCTATGAATTGGCCAAGTGCTCAGAATTCATAACTTAGGAGATCAAGTAAGACAACTGTAGGGACTCGTCCACTGTCTACTGACCTTGTGTCATGAACAAGTAATTCATGACCAGTCAAGCTAGTAAGATCAAACTAATCAGTCAATAAGTTTGTCTTCTAGTTCAGAGGATCGAAACGTTCTGTAGTAGATTCATCCTCAAAATAGTGGAATGAACCGTTCTGTAGTAGGTTCTTTCACTAACACACGCCTCAATGTCAAGCTGGCTCAGTGCTTCAGGTTTGACTTTGTGTGCGATCGTGTCCCTAGGTTTATGAATCCGCTTAGTGCTTGGAATTCATGATCTAGAAGATTAGTGAGATGAAACAAGTGGGCCAAATCCACCCATCTCCTGATTCACCAACCTCAAGATCAACCAACTAAGTGCTTTGAGTTGCATTTTGTGTGATTGGTTATTGACTAGCAAAGATTGAACCGGTCTGTAGTAGGTTCATCTTCTAGATCAATTAAGGTCGAGTCGATCTGTTAGTAGACTCACTTTCCATCCCTCCGTAGAGATTGATCTGATCTGTTAGTAAGATCGTCTCTCGAAGTGGTAAAGATTGAACTGATCTGTAGTAAGTTCATCTTTCTCTATCACAGAATGAACTGATCTGTTAGTAAGTTCATCTGTACTTATCATCAACCAGTGAACTGATCCGTAGTAAGTTCGTCTATCCACATTCCATGTAGGTTGAATTGATCTGTTAGTAGATTCAATCTACACTGTATCTGTATTCGTGAACTGATCTGTAGTAAGTTCATTTGTATCCCTTTTACCTACTTTCATGAACTGATCTATAATAAGTTCATCTGTATCATTGTTTCTAAATCCCGAACTGATCTGTTAGTAAGTTCATCTTCTGCCATTCCTGCCTCACTGGACTGATCAGATCGTAAGTCCAGAGTGTTTCATAGTGACCCCGATCACAGAAACACATGATCGCTTGACCATCATTTAATTATACTATTTGCTTCTCCCTTTTAAAGATTCAGAGGTGCCTCGAGGTTAACAGCCCAGGGTAATTAACGGTGGGGGCTTACGCCCACCGGAATCTACAAGAACTCATAATCACTAAAAACCCCCTAAATGTGCATTCAAATTGGTCTAAACGGTAGAATTAACTGGCGTTAAACAAATACACGCTTAGGAGGGATCTCCGTGTCCTTCTTCCGCATCCCATCGCCAACGACCAGAAAGGCGGTGCGGAGCGCGCGAAAAAGGGTCGCACAGGATCTGGCACGCCCGGTGGGACCTAGATTCTCCTCTTATCTTTGAAAGAGAGAAGCAAATAGAATAGTTAAGAGATACAAGCGGTCTTTTATGTGCTAAAAATGACTAATGAATTTCAAGTCTTTTCGTTTTGCAGGAAATGGCATACTTCGGAAACTTCAATCTTGCTCCCTACGCTGTCACTCCTGCACAAGGCCCAGACGGCAAGCTTTTCATGTTCTTCGGGACCATCCCGCAAGAACTTACTTTCTATGGCCCAGCTCCAGTGGCCACCTTCACTCCCGCAACTGTCCGGATCTCCATCCCGGACGAAGAGGAAGCCTCAATTACCCTGACTCCTAAGGGCATCTCCAACAACGTTATGGCCTCTCCTGCTAGCTCCCTAAAAAGGAGGAGGCGCCCATCTTAAAAGGCAGCCCCAGTTGTAGCAGCCAATACCGCCCACAACTTTCAAGCGTCTAGGAAGAGGGCCCTGGACGCATACCAAAACCAACTGGTGGCTAGGCCAGCTATCCAGTCTCCAACAAATTCACAGCTCTCCGCATAGTGGCCAAAAACTCAGCCACCGGCCAGCTCCGTCAGGCATGGGAGGTGCCTAAGCCCGCACCCCGGCCAACTCAAGTATCCCCGCGTTGCCAATGCAAGTCTCAAGCACTTGCAGAAGCCATTTACAAGGTCGAGACAATACGTCTCCCGCCCCAACCAATCTCAAGATATGGCTCAACCGCAAGCCATTATCCCGGCTCCACGCCCTAGAAGGTTCACATCTAAGGCAACACCTAGCGTCCAGCAAGTGTGGGTTCCAAAGGGTTCCCAGCCAACGAAACCCCAGTCTCAAACCCAGCCCAGCAAGGCCGGCAAATCTAACATCCCATCTGAGAGCGTATTCAGCCGCCTAGGTCAGAAGAGTGTATTCAACCGATTAGGCTCAAGAATAGCACTCAACAGTTTAAAGATAACTGCCCCTGACCAAATGAAAAAGAAGAGAAGAACCGCCCGCTACGAGGAGCACTTCTCGGTCAACACCATCGATAAGCTACGATACCGACCTGCATACGTACACTAAGGTGAATATGGTCCAGGATGACCAGTCCCCGCCTAATCAAGCCCATGTCACCAATACCAACAAGAATAATGGTAGGAAAGGGAGACCTTCTAAGAGAGTCAACCCCGAAGGTAATAGTAGGGAAGGGGAAGACCACAACGAAAATCCCGATCTCTTCGACAACGAGGAAGATGGTGAAGTCCACCCCGAAGTGCCTGTTAATGAAATTGAAATTTTGAAAGGCCACATCGAGGCACAGGACGAAGAGTTAATCAAGCAATGGGAACTGATAGCTACCATGCTAAAGTAAAACGAAGAATTGATTAAGGCGGTCAAGTCACTATAAGAATCACAAGACGCTAATTTCAATCCTAAAGCTGGTAGCTCACGTCAGGATGGAGTCCACAGTACTAAAAGCAACCACAAAGGCAAACAACCTGTCAATTCTAAACCCCATCCACATAGAGCAGTGGAAGTGGAACCTGAACCAACGGGATTATCCCGAAAAGAGATTCAAACCATGATTGCCCAGCAAATGCAGATAGCTAGAGGTGGATATGATATCCCTCCATTCAAGAACTGTGGACATCCGTACCCCGCTATGTACGACTTGGAAGAATACCCTAAGGGGTATGTAATTCCTCGCTTCAGGACCTTCTCCGGGGAGGGTAATAAAGACCTGAATCCTGAGCAACACCTGGCTCACTTTGTAGCCTCGTGCGGCAACACGGGCGGCAATGATGCACTGTTGTTAAGACAATTCCCTCAAAGCTTAGTGGGAACCGCTTTTCAATGGTACTATTCGTTAGAAAACAACAGCATCAGGACCTGGGACGAGATGGCAGACTCGTTCAGGGCACGATTTGTCATGGTGTCTGACAAAATAAATATAGCCGATCTGGCAAGCACTAAACCCAAGAAAGGGGAGTCAATGACAGATTTTATCAACAGATGGCGGAACCTCAGTATCAAATGCGACCGCACGTTAACAGAAGATGAGGCCGTCAACCTAATCATGAAAAACATTGACGGGTTGACGGGTGGATGGGCATGCTACTTGGTGTGACAAAGGTCAACACGTTTAAAGATTTTCTCAAGTCGGTATCCAACATGGAGAGGATGTCACCGCATACCGTGCCAAATTTCATGAACAACAGACCACAACGGGGAACCCGAGCCGAAACTAAGGTAGCATTTGCTACATTAAAAGATAAGATGGTCGCTAACACGAACACTCAAAGCAGCAACAGCGGCACGAGTGGCAACAATTATAATAGGGGACCTAGGCCCAATCCAGGAGGGAGTTCACAGGGCTTTGAGACCCTAAAACAAAAGAAGACTAAGCTGTATTCCTTCAGGAAAGATAAAGTTGCTCAAATATTTAGAGGGGCATTAAAGAACGGTCTAACCCTGCCAGCTAGTAAACGTCCAGAAGACGCCAATAAATCGAACGAACCCAACTTTTGCCCATACCACAGAGTACTAGGGCATGCAATTGAAGATTGCTGGGTCTTCAAAGACTGGGTTGAAAAAGCATATAAGAATGGCGAAATCACCTTACCCCAGGGATTCCTACAAAGCCCATCTGCCCATGAACAAGCCAATACAATCTCTCATGAGGAAGAGAAGAGCCCGGGCCAACCAAACGAAAACCAAGAAAAATAATGGACTACACATTTATCGAAAAAGTCGATCAAAATGCTTAAAGCTCTCAAGAAAGAACCCGGCATGAAATGGAAAGACGACATCACGCCAGTGGTCCCACCAAAACCCAGGGTATATTATAAAGTGGACCAGAGTCAAGACCAGGTTCTCAAGAAAAGAAAGAAGCACATAAGCAACAAGTCCAGAAAGAACAAAATAGAAGAATGTGAATAGGGCAGTCCCGAAGCAATTACCCTTCAACACTTCATCTCCAAAGAAGACTGGGAGAAGCTTACCCTAGGTCAAAAGAAAGAAGATATAGATGAAGGAATAAATAAAAAGGAAAGCGAGGAGATCTGGGGTGCTTCATGCAATATGGTATATTCTTCTCACGACGAAGATATGCCAACATTAGAAGAGATGTTCTTCCCAAACAACGAAGGGGAGGCAAGCACCTCTGGGACCAAAAGCGAAGAATGCAAAGCTGTGCTCCGGTCCGGGACCTATGTACCCGAGAGACAAGCTCCCAAAGATTCCGACAAGGGAAAAGATAAAGTCCAGAATAAAGGTAAAGAGGCTAAAAGCCTAAGTAAAAACTCAGAAAAGACCCGGTCGATGGGTGAGGAATACAATGTGTTGGCACATCTGCGTAAGATTCCAGCGTTACTAAGCATATTTGACGCATTGATGATGTCGCAAGACCTAAGGGAGGTACTGATCCAGGCCTTACAAAATCCCGAGAAGTACAAGTCATACTTCATCGAGCAAAATATGCAGGAAGCCCTATTCACCGCCAAGCGGGCCGCCAGTATAAACTTCACGGACGATGACCTCCTAATAGGCACCGCCGACCATAACCGCCCGTTATACATCACTAGAGACTGCGGTGGGCAAAAGATTGGCCGCATCTTGGTCGACGCAGGGTCCTCAATCAATATTATGCCGCTCAAAACCCTGAAGACCATCACCTTAGATGTGAAGAACCTATCTGACAAAAAGGTGATCATTCATGGCTTCAATCAAAACTCCCAAAAAGCCATGGGAGCTATAACTCTGAACTTGCAATGTGGAAGCCTAAAAGCGCCTACCAAATTCTACGTTATTGATGCCGAAACTTCTTATCGGGCGTTGTTGGGTCGCCCATGGCTTCACAGTGATCAGGTTATACCCTCTACTCTGCACCAATGCCTGAAATACATTGAGAATGGTAAACAAAAGAGAATCGACGGTGACGTCAAACCATTCGGGGTGCATGAGATTAAGTTCAATGACGCCCAATATTTTCTGCCCAAATCCGCCACAGCGCCAAGTCAGCCAATAACAAAAGCAGGTCAGAAACCTTTTAATAAAGGTCCTAAATTTGATACCTCGTCTGGAGAAGAAGAAGAGGTCAAGTTCAATCTTAAACCCAGAAGCGTTCGAGCTCAAAGACCCTGAAGAAAGTCGGGTGAAGAAGTGGCCTTCCACTTCAAACAGGTGGCTACATCTAAAGTTCAAACAAAGCCGAGCGAAATCAATTCAAGCGATTCTGAGGAAGAGGTCATTTTCAATTTCAAACCCTCCAATGCGCCTCGAATCCAAATCACAGAGGTAACTTCAGGAGAAGACTCTGAAAAGTCCGACGACTCGGGCAACATCACCTCAGAAGAAGAATCTGGTCATGATCGTCAACTCTGGGAAGAAGAATCCGACGAAGAGATCATCTATCACATCCTCAAGAAGTCATATAAAGGATCTGAAACAGATAATGAAAGTGAGGAGTCATTTATGATCAATATGGGATCCGGCAGCGGAAGAGATAACCCGGTTAGGCCAAGGCCTGTAAGCGAAGAACGCTTGTGGCGAGAAAATTTTGAAGCTCGCGTCTGGAATGCAATCGATGAAATGAGACACCAAATTGAAAATAATAGAAGGGAGGTATCTGAACAATGGGAAGTGATGCAGGATATCAAGACGCAACACAACGAGATCATGATAATGATCGAGAACCTGCAAACCATTATCTACAACTCCGGACTACTCAAAGAAGTGGCAAGTGAACCTCGTTCTGGGACCCCGGAAAGGCAAACACCTAGTAGCGGCAAACAGGTGATCGTCATAATCGACGAGGCAGAAACAGAAGAGGCGACATTCAAACAGTCAACCACTGTGCCCACCCTCAAGGCCAGAAAAAACAAGTCGTACTCTTTCCTGAAGAGCAAAACAGCTCGGATATTCGAGCAAGCCTTGAAAAGCGGATTGACACTTCCAACCTGCAAGCGACCCACAGACATAAATAGGGCAAGTGAAGGCGAGTTTTGCCCCTATCATCGTGTGTTGGGCCACACGATTGAAGAATGCTGGGTATTTAAGGATTTCATAGAAAGAGGATGTCAAGATGGAACAATTCAGCTCCCGAAAAGTTTCCAACAGGACCCGGCTCCACACAGCCCGGGCAATAGAGGCAAAGGGGTCGCCTACACAATCTCGCACACTCTTGTACCTAACAAACCCAAAGGTGCGAGACAAAAACCAATCAAAGAAATTTACCGCTCTAACTCAGTCATGAACATTGAAATAGAGGAGGAGATGGCAGCGCTAGAAATCACTGTGGTTCCCGAAAGGCATTTCAAAGATCTCGCGCCAAGGGAAGTAAACCACATTCAAACTCTAAAGACCTTTGTCGTGCCGGCAAAAGTAGAGCGCATTAAAGGGAGAACTATCATCCACAAGGCTATAATTTTCTATCAGAGTGACTCAACTCAGTCTCTGAAGAACCCTGATCACAACACTTGGAAAAAGTGGGTGATAAAACAAGAGTCAGGGAGTGCAACGAGCGGTGGTGCTACATCTCATCCCTTTGGAAAGGAGCTGTACAAACTAGCAAAAAGGGCAAAGTGTCTGAGGGACATATCCAAAACAGAGGCCAAATGCTTTGATGAATTATGGAGTGGTGGCCAGAACAAAATTCTGGGTCTAGATGGCAAGGTAAAGTACACTCGAGGGTTGGGCTACAATTGTGACGACACAACATGCTCTGAAGAGTCCCTTAACGAATACCATCCACATCAAATAAGGGAAAGTTGTTGTGTAGTCGTTGTCGAGGCACTGGAAGATGAACCAGAAGAAGGTAGTGCTCCAATACTGAAGAACGTCTTAAGACAACTGGAAAAGACGCCTAACATAGTCGATGAGTTAGCTGAAATCAATCTGGGGACAGAAGAGGACCCACGACCAACCTTTATAAGCGCGTCATTACCAGAAGAGGTGGCTGACAGGTTGAAGACATTCCTTAAAAGCTATATGGACTGTTTCGCTTGGAGTTACAAAGAAATGCCAGGACTAGATCCCGACGTGGCAGTTCATTACTTGAAAATTGATACAACCTTTAAGCCAATCAAGCAAGCACCGAGGCGAATGAGAATAGAACTGGAAGAAAAGGTCATGGAGGAAACAAAGAAACTCATCGACGCAGGCTTCATGCGGGAAGAAGAGACACCAGAATGGGTGGCCAGTATTGTCCCGGTTAAAAAGAAAAATGGGCAGATTCGCATCTGTGTGGATTTTCGAGACTTAAACAAGGCGTGCCCCAAAGATGATTTCCCGCTTCCAGTAACCGAAATCATAATTGACCATACGTCCTCCTATGAAGTCTTCTCCTTCATGGACAGTTATGTGAGCTATAATCAAATCAAAATGGCGCCAGAAGATGAAAAGCACACAGCCTTCCGCACGCCGATCGACATCTATTGCTACAAAGTCATGCCATTCGGGCTCAAAAATGCGGGTGCTACCTACCAACGGGCGATGACAAAGATCTTCGACAACTTGATCCACAAGATAGTTGAGTGTTATGTGGACGACCTGGTCATTAAAGTCATGTCATACGAAGAACACCTCCAGTATCTTGAGGTAGTTTTTAAGCGTTTAAGAGAACATGCGCTCAAACTGAACCCATTGAAATGCGCATTCATGGTATCGTCTGGCAAATTTCTGGGGTTTGTCGTACGCCATAGGGGAATTGAAATAGACCCGGGGAAAATCAAAGCAATCACAGAACTATCCCCGCCAAAGAATTTAAAATAACTGCGATCCTTACAAGGACAATTGGCGTATATCAGACGGTTCATAGCCAACCTATCGGGTAAAATCCAACATTTCACCCGGTTAACTAAGAAGGATATCCCGTTTAAGTGGGATGGCGAATGCCAGCAAGCCTTTGAAGAGATCAAGGCTTATCTACTTAACCCTCCGGTGTTGGCGGCATCTATACCCGGGAAAGAACTCATTCTATATACAACGGCCCTAGACGGGTCCTTGGGAGCCCTACTGGCACAAGAGAACCAGGATGGTAATCAAAATGCGCTATACTATTTAAGCCGTATGATGGCGGGGCCAGAACACGGTTATTCGCCGATCGAAAAGTATTGTTTAGCCCTAATCTTTGCAGTGAAGAAATTAAGGCACTACATGCTAGCACATAAAATCATCCTAATCTCTAAAGTAGATCCACTCAAGTATCTGATGATTCGGCCAATGTTGACGGGTAGGCTGGCCAAGTGGGCAATCATCCTTACTGAGTTTGACATCACTTACACGCCACAAAAGGTGATCAAAGGGCAGGCATTGGCAGACTTCCTAGCCGCACACCCAATTCAAGATGACTCCCCACTAAAATGTGACTTTCCCGATGAGAAAACTCTACATATTGAAGAAGGAAATCCTATATGGGAGTTGTACTTTGATGGTGCCTCGTCAATCAAGCCAATCGCGGGCCCGGGAGTTCTAACTGTGCGAGCTGGTGTAGGTCTAGTCTTCGTGACCCCAGAAGGAGGGATAATACGACATTCTCTAGCCTTAACCGAGCCATGCACAAATAATGAGGCAGAATATGAAGCACTGATCGCCGAACTAGAGCTATCACTGGAGCTAGAAATCAAGGCTGTATGCATCTTTGGAGACTCCCAGCTGATCATAAGTCAAATAATTGGCGAATACAAGGTCCTAAAACCAGAGCTAATATAATATCACTAAAAGGCCATGGAACTAATGAAGAAGATCCTGTATGTGTCCATTGAGAAGGTCACGAGGGCTGTAAATGGCGAAGCAAACGCATTGGCCAAACTCGCTAAGGAGCTGGGTGAACCAACAGAGCCAGAAATCCACATCATCATCCGTAATAGAAGGCCATTATCATTGTGTCAGACAGCAGATGATGCAAATAATGAAGATATTGGACCAAGAAGGATGGAATATCAAGAAACAATGATAACTGAAGAAGACGATGATTGGAGGCAACCGTTCATCGAATATTTTCGGCATGGTACCCTTCCCAAAGATAAAAGAGCAGCTGATCAACTAAGAAAACGAGTACTACGGTATGCGTATGTGGGCAATACGCTATACCGTAGGTCTTATGATCAATTGTGGCTGAGATGTGTATCGGGCCTGAAGCTGAACAGGGTTATGAAAGAAATCCATTCCGGGTTATGCGGAGCACATCAGTCTGGGCCAAAGATGAAGTTAAAAATCAAGCGAATGGGGTATTATTGGCCCACGATGGTGGCTGATTGTGAAGCTCACGCGAAGAAGTGTCGCATGTGCCAGATACACGGCCCTTTTATACATCAAGCGCCAAATCTGTTGCACCCCACAGTAGCATCCTGGCCATTCGGTATGTGGGGTACATACATAGTGGGACCCATAGACCCTCCTACGTCAAGAGGCCACATATTACTTCACTAAATGGGCCGAAGCCGTTCCGCTCAAAGAAGTTAAAGCATCCGATGTGGTTAAATTCTTTAAAATGCACATCCTTTACTGATTCGGCACCCCACAACGGATAATATCTGATAATGGAACGGCCTTCAAAAGCTCTAAAGTCTATGCCTTGACAGAGCAGTTCAACATCGATTGGAGATTCTCATCCATTTACAACCCGAGAGCCAATGGTCTAGCCGAAGCCTTCAACAAAACCCTAATCAATATCATAAAGAAAACAATAGACGGCAATCAACGAGACTGGGACAACCGTCTACAAGAGGCGTTATGGGCTTATCGGACCACGTACCGAACACCTATGCAAGCCACCCCGTTCTCCCTTTTGAGGTGGAATTACCGTCGTTACGGGTGGCTATGCAAAATGACATGACCATGGATGAATGCCAACAACTCAGACTGGACGAATTGGATGCCATGGACAAAAAGAGACTGATAGCCCAACAGAATCTCGAAATATATCAGGCGAAAATGGCAAGGGCTTATGATAAAATGACGCGAGTCAGGGCATTTCAACAAGGAGAGCTTATTCTTGTCCTTAAGAGGCCGATCATTGGCCGACACATCGGTCCAAAGTTTTCTCTGAACTGGGAGGGGCCATATGTAATTGAGAAGGTATACGGGGGCGGCACATACCAACTCATAGACCATGAAGGTGAAAGGCCTATGCCACCAATCAATGGACGATACCTGAAGAAATACTACACATAGCCCAGATTGGGGCCAGTCGAGTAGTATCTACTGTAAATAAATAAATAAGGAGGAAATAAGTGTTTTTCTACACGCACGTGCACAAAACACAAAACCCAAAAATAACCTCCACCTCTGCATAAAATCCCAAAAACCCTACTCATGCATTTATAAATAAAATGCATCCAAAAATCTAAAACCACACAAACACATCTAACATTAAAACAAAATAAAAAGAGGGAAGAATAAAAGACTTCAATGCCAAAACCACGCGAGAGTGTAAGGCGAGAGCTTTGGTGTTTGGGCTCACAATATAAATACCACTGGGTTTGTCCATTTGATACAGAATAAACATAAAAATGGGCAGGATTTGCAGTTTGTCCCTCAAACTATCTGCCGCCCAATGACGAAAGTTGCTCATATTGGTCGCCCGCGGCGCAAGCCAAAGGATAGGTCGAGCAGATTAGTGGCTAGTAAGTAGTCGCTTCCGAGGGCATATAAATAAATAACTCTCGTATTGTTAGTAACATGTATCACTAATAATAAAAATCTACTCTCTTCAGATAAAATAAAAAGGGATATCTAAGTAAAATAATAAAATCTATTTTCCTTACTCCTCAATTAAAAATAAAAATAATAAAATCTTTTCAATAAGGGGTTGTCACATTTGTCCCCGACACCACGTGTGTTATACAAAGCCAGGTTGGGTGCATTCATCCGTAAAAACGCCACACGCCCGAAGAGATGGTTTGTCACAATCCCATGGCAAATCATGGAGGGGTCATATCAAGGGTTTACATTTTTACCCAACATTTTGTGTCAAACAAAGTGATTCGCTTAAAGAAATGACTCAGGTCATGGAGAGCGGACCTACCCGATGAAAGCCTGTCTCGCAGGGATGCGTGATGGATGTTTGAGGGTAGCAAAAATAGAAAAAACCAGGTTGGGTACATTCATCCGCAAAAGTACCACACGCCCAAGGAGGTGATCTGTTTCAAATCCCAAAATAGATCATGGAGGGGTCAGATTAAGGGTTTGCGCTTTTACCCGACATTCCGTGTCAAACAAAGTGGTCCGCTTAAAGAAGTAACTCGGGTCATGGAGAGCGAACCTACCCGATGAAAGCCTGTCTCGCAGGGATGCGTGATGGATGTTTGAGGGTAGGATCCCCACAAAACAAATTGAGTGGAGATGAGTGGATGTGAGTTTCCACTTCAGCACGCAACGGTGCACAAATGAGGGGAGAGTGGGTGAGCTTCCACAAATAAACGTCAATCAAGTATACAAGGAACATCCACAAAATGGTGTTATCAATTGCATCCACAATTCAATTGATACTGGTTAGTTTATCCATCAGTAATAAAGGGATAAACGGGTTTATTCTGTACCCGGCCTAGAGGTCAATACAGATAGGTTCGGTATCCGTAAAATACCATGGTTACTTAAGATCTGTATTGCAATAAATAAAGAGAAGTGATGTATAGAATAAGTGTAACAGGATGCTGTAATGTTTTCCTTTGTTGTTATACTTAGACGCTGCGTGAAAGTGAAGCAGTTGTAATCAGGCACTTTTACAAATAAGATTGAAAATACGTAATGTAAAATCAATGAGATATTTCCTCGCGCTGCAGAGGAAGTGATGAGGAGATCACAAGAAAAATCAAACATCATCAGTGGATATTTCCTCCCGTTTTCATGTTTTGCGCGCCCGGACCCATTTTCGGCTGTACCGAGGGCGTTCGGTCCCGTTTTAATGTTCTACGCGTCCTGACTCGTTTCCAGCGGTACCGAGGGCATCGGGTCCCGTTTTTCAAGTTTTGCGCTTCCGAACTGGTTTTCGGCGGTACCGCGGGCATCGGGTACCGTTTTCATGTTTCGCACTCCCGAACTCATGTTCGACGGTACCGAGGGCGTCGGCTCCCGTTTTCAAGTTTTGCGCGTCCGGACTCGTTGTCGACGGTATCGAGGGCGTCGGGTCCTGTTTTCATGTTTAGCGCGCCCGGACTCATTTTCGACGGTACCGAGGGCGTACGGTCCCATTTTCATATTTTGCGCTCACGGGCATATTTTTGGCGGTGCAGAGTACGTCGGGTCACGTTTTCATGTGTTGCGCGCTCAGACTCATTTTCGACGGTCCCGAGGGCGACGGGTCCCATTTTCATGTTTTGCGCGCAGGGACTCATTTTCGGCAGTACCGAGGGCGGCCGGTCTCGTTTTAATGTTTTGCACGCCCGGACTCATTTGCCGCGGTATCGACGGCATTGGGTCCCATTTTCAAGTTTTGCGCTCCCAGACTCGTTTTTGGCGGTACTGCGGGCATCGGGTCCCGTTTTTATGTTTTGCGCAACCGTATTCGTTTTCGGCGGTACCGAGGGCGTCGGCTCCCGTTTTCTTGTTTTGTGCTCCCGGACTCGTTTTCTACGGTACCGAGGGCGTCAATTGTCGTTTTCATGTTTTGCGCGCCCGGACTCATTTTCGGCGTATCGAGGGCGTCTGGTCCCGTTTTCATGTTTTGCGCTCCCTGACATGTTTTCGGTGGTGTCGAGTGCGTCGGGTCACATTTTCATGTTTTGCGTGCCCGGTATCTTTTTCGGCGGTCCCGAGGGTGACGGGTCCCATTTTCATGTATTGCGCGTCGGGACTAGTTTTCGGTGGTACCGAGGCCGTCTGGACTCGATTTCATATTTTGCGCTCCTAGACACGTTTTCGGCTGTACGGAGGGTCCCATTTTCATCTTTTCGGCGTGACGGTCCTGTTTTCATGAATTGCGCGCCCGGACTCATTTTCGGCGATCCCGAGGGCGTTGGGTTCCATTTTCATGTTTTGCGCGTCCAGACTCGTTTTCGGCGGTACCGAGGGCGTCGGCTCCCGTTTTCATGTTTTGTGCTCCCGGACTCATTTTCGACGGTATCGAGGGCGTCGGGTCCCGTTTTCTTATTTTCGGCGGTACCGAGGACATCATGTCCCGTTTTCAAGTTTTGCGTTCTCGAACTCGTTTTTGGCGGTACCGCGGGCATCGAGCCCCATTTTCATGTTTTGCGCTCCCGGACTCGTTTTCGGCGGTGCTGAGGGCGTCGGCTCCCGTTTTCATGTTTTGTGCTCCCTGACTCATTTTCGACGGTACCGAGGGCGTCGGCTCCCATTTTCCTGTTTTGTGCGCCCGGACTCGTTTTCAGCGGTACCGAGGGCGTCGGCTCCCGTTTTCATGGTTTGTGCTCCTGGACTCGTTTTGACGGTACCGAGGGCGTGGGCTCCCGTTTGCGCGTCCGAACAAATTTTCGACGGTACCGAGGGCGTTCAGTCCCGTTTTAATGTTTTACGCACCCGGGCTCGTTTCCACGGTACCGAGGGCGTCAGCTCCGTTTTCATGTTTTGCGCTACCGAACTCATTTTCGACGGTACCGATGGCGTCGGCTACCATTTTCATGTTTTGCGCGCCCGGACTCATTTTCGACGATTCCGAGGGCGTCGGATCCCTTTTCTTGTTTTGCGTGCCCGGACTCATTTTCGACGATACCGAGTGTGTCGCGTCACGTTTTCATATTTTGCGCGCCGGGACTCATTTTCGGCGGTACCGAGGGCGTCGGCTTCCGTTTTCTTATTTTGTGCTCCCGGACTAGTTTCGACAGTACCGAAGGCATCAGCTCTCGTTTTCATGTTTTGCGCTCCCGGACTCGTTTTCGGCGGTACCGAGGGGGTCGGCTCCTGTTTTCATGGTTTGTGCTCCCGGACTCGTTTCGACGGTACTGAGGGCATCGGCTCTCGTTTTCATGTTTTGCGCGCACTGACTCGTTTTCGGCGGTACCGAGGGCATCGGGTCTTGTTTTCAAGTTTTGCGCGCCCGAAATAATTTTCGGCGGTACCGTGGGCGTGCGGTCTCGTTTTAATGTTTTACGTGCCCGGGCTCAATTCCAGTGGTACCGAGGGCATCGTGTCCCGTTTTCATGTTTTGCGCTCTCGAACTCGATTTTGGCGGTATTGAGGGCGTCGGCTACCGTTTTCATGTTTTGCGCTCCCGGACTCATTTTTGCCGGTACCGAGCGCGTCGGCTCCCGTTTTTAAGTTTTGCGCTTCTGGACTCTTTTACGGCGGTACCGAGGGCGTCGGCTACCATTTCCATGTTTTGCGCGCCCAGACTCATTTTCGACGGTACCGAGGGCGTCGGGTCCCATTTTCATGTTTAGCGCGCCCGGGCTCATTTTCGGCGGTCCCGAGGGCGACAAGTCTCATTTTCATGTTTTGCACGTCGTGACTCATTTTTGGCGGTACCGAGGGCGTCCGGTCCCGTTTTAATGTTTTGCATGCCCGGACTAGTTTACCGCGGTACAGACGGCATCGGGTCCCGTTTTCAAGTTTTGCACTCCCGGACTCGTTTCCGGCAGTACCGAGGGCATCGGGTTTCGTTTTCATGTTTTGCGTGCCCGGACTCGTTTTCGGCGGTCCTGAGGGCGTCGGCTCTCGTTTTCATGGTTTGTGCTCCTGGACTCGTTTCGACGGTAGGTACGGAGGGCATCGGCTCACGTTTTCATGTTTTGCGCGCCCAGACTCATTTTCGATGGAATAGAGGGCGTCGGCTTCCGTTTACATGGTTTGTGCTCCCGAACTCGTTTCGACGGTTCCGAGGGCGTCGGGTCCCGTTTTCAAGTTTTGCGCGCCCGAACTAGTTTTCGGCGGTACCGAGGGCGTCGGGTCCCGTTTTCATATTTTGCGCGCACGAACTCGTTTTCGGCGGTACCGAGGGCATCGGGTCCCGTTTTCAAGTTTTGCGCGCCCGGACTAATTTTCGGAGGTACCATGGGCGTTCGGTCCCGTTTTAATGTTTTACGAGCCCCGGCTCGTTTCCAGCGGTATCGAGGGCATCGTGTCCCGTCTTCATGTTTTGCGCTCCCGGACTTATTTTTAGCGGTACCGAGGGCGTCGGCTACCGTTTTCATGTTTTGCGCTTTCGGACTCGTTTTCGACGGTATCGAGGGCGTCGGGTCCCATTTTCATGTTTTGCGTCCCCAGACTCGTTTTCGACGATATTGAGGGCGTCAGATGCCTTTTTCATGTTTTGCGTGCCCGGACTCATTTTCGACGGTACCGAGGGCATCCGCACCCGTTTTCATGTTTTGCGCTCCCGGACATATTTTCTACGTTGCCGAGTGCGTCGCGTCACGTTTTCATGTTTTGCGCGTCCGAACTCATTTTCGGCGATCCCGTGGGCGACGGGTCCCGTTTTCATGTTTTGCGCGCCGGGACTCATTTTCGGCGGTACCGAGGGCATCGGGTCCCGTTTTCATGTTTTGCGCTCTCGGACTCGTTTTTGGCGGCACAAAGGGGGTCCGCTCCCGTTTTCATGTTTTGCGCTCACGGACATGTTTTCGGCGGTGTCGAGTGCGTCGGGTAACGTTTTCATATTTTGCGCGCCCCGGAGTCATTTTCGGCGGTCCCGAAGGCGACGAGTACCGTTTTCATATTTTGCGCGCCGGGACTCAATTTTGGCGGTACCGAGGGTGTCTCGTCCTGTTTAAATGTTTTACGCACCCGGACTCGTTTACTGCGGTACCGACGGCATCGGGTCCCATTTTCAAGTTTTGCGCTCCCACACTCGTTTTCGGTTGTACCGTGGGCATCGGGTCTCGTTTTCATGTTTTGCGCTCCCGGACTCATTTTCGGTGGTACCGAGGGCGTTGGCCCCCAGTTTTTAATGTTTTGTGCTCCCGGACTCGTTTTCTTCGGTACCGAGGGCGTCGGGTCCCATTTTCATGTTTTGTACGCCCGGACTCCTTTTCGGCTGTACTGAGGGCGGCGGTCCAGTTTTCATGTTTTGCGCGCCCGAACTCATTTTCAGCGGTACCGAGGGCGTCGGCTTTCGTTTTCATGTTTTGTGCTCCCGAACTCGTTTCGACGGTACCGAGGGCGTCGGCTCCCGTTTTCATGTTTTGTGCTCCCGGACTCGTTTCGACGGTACCGAGGGCGTCGGCTCCCGTTTTCATGTTTTGCGCTCCCGGACTAGTTTTCGGCTGTACCGAAGGCATCGGCTCCCGTTTTCATGTTTTACGCGTCCTGACTCGTTTCCAGCGGTACCGAGGGAATCGGGTCCCGTTTTTCAAGTTTTGCGCTTCGGACTGGTTTTCGGCGGTACCGCGGGCATCGGTCCCGTGTTCATGTTTCGCGCTCCCGGACTCATTTTCGGCGGTACCGAGGGCGTCGGCTCCCGTTTTCAAGTTTTGCGCGCCCGAACTTATTTTCGATGGTACCGAGGGCGTCGGGTCCTGTTTTCATGTTTAGCGCGCCCGGACTCATTTTCGGCGGTACCGAGGGCGTCCGGTCCCATTTTCATGTTTTGCGCTCAGGGACATATTTTCGACGGTCCCGAGGGCGACGGGTCTCGTTTTCATGTTTTGCGCGCCGGGAGTCATTTTCGGCGGTACCGAGGACGGCCAGTCTCGTTTTAATGTTTTGCGCGCCGGACTCATTTGCTGCGGTATCGACGGCATTGGGTCCCATTTTCAAGTTTTGCGCTCCCGGACTCGTTTTTGGCGGTACCGCAGGCATCGGGTCCCGTTTTTATGTTTTGCGCAACCGTACTCATTTTCGGCGGTACTGAGGCGTCGGCTCCCGTTTTCTTTTTTTCTGCTCCCGGACTCGTTTTCTACGGTATCGAGGACGTCGGCTGTCGTTTTCATGTTTTGCGCGCCCTGACTCATTTTCGGCGGTACCGAGGGCGTCTGGTCCCGTTTTCATGTTTTGCTCTCCCCGACATGTTTTCGGCGTTGTCGAGTGCATCGGGTCATATTTTCATGTTTTGCGTGCCCGGTATCTTTTTCAGCGGGCCCGAGGGCGACGGGTCCCATTTTCATGTTTTGCGCGTCGGGACTAGTTTTCGGTGGTACCGAGGCCGTCTGGTCCCGATTTCATGTTTTGCGCTCCTGGACACGTTTTCGGCTGTAAGGAGGGCCTCAGGTGCCGTTTTCATGAATTGCGCGCCTGGACTAATTTTAGGCGGTACCGAGGGCGTTGGGTGTCATTTTCATGTTTTGCGCGCCCAGACTCGTTTTCGGCGGTACCGAGGGCGTCGGCTCCCGTTTTCATGTTTTGTGCTCCCGGATTCGTTTTCGACAGTATCGAGGGCGTCGGGTCCCGCTTTCTTATTTTCGGCTGTACCGAGGGCCTTCGGTCCCGTTTTAATGTTATGTGCGCCCGGACTCATTTCGCGCGGTACCGAGGACATCGAGTCCCGTTTTCAAGTTTTGCGCTCTCGAACTCCTTTTCGGCGGTACCGCGGGCATCGGGTCCCATTTTCATGTTTTGCGCTCCCGGACTCGTTTTCAGCGGTGCCGAGGGCGTCGGCTCCCGTTTTCATGTTTTGTACTCCCCGACTCATTTTCGACGGTACCGAGGGCGTCGGCTCCCATTTTTCCTGTTTTGTTCGCCGGGACTCGTTTCGACGGTACCGAGGGCGTTCGCTCCCGAACTCGTTTCCAGTGGTACCGAGGGCATCATGTCCCGTTTTCGGCGGTACCGAGGGCGTGAGCTCCCGTTTTCATGTTTTGCGCTCCCGAACTCGTTTTCGGCGGCACCGATGGCGTCGGCTTCCATTTTCATGTTTTGCGCACCCGGACTCGTTTTCGACGATACCGAGGGCTTCGGATCTCTTTTCTTGTTTTGCTTGCCCGGACTCGTTTTCGATGATATCGAGGGCGTCGAATGTCTTTTTCATGTTTTACGTGCCCGGACTCATTTTCGGCGGTGCCGACGGCGTCCGCGCCCGTTTTCATGTTTTTCGCTCCAGGACATATTTTCGGCGTTGCCGAGTGCGTCGCGTCACGTTTTCATGTTTTGCGCGACCAGACTCATTTTCGATGATCCCGCGTTCGACGGGTCCCGTTATCATGTTTTTCGCGCCGGGACTCATTTTCGGCTGTACAGAGGGCGTCGGGTACCGTTTTCATGTTTGGCGCTCCCGGAGTCGTTTCTCGCGGTACCAAGGGCGTCGGGTCCCGTTTTCAAATTTTGCGCGCACGGACTCGTTTTCGACGGTACTGAGGGCGTCGGCTCCCGTTTTCATGTTTTGTGCGCCCGGACTCGTTTTCGGCGGTATAGAGGGCGTCGGGTCTCGTTTTCATGTTTTGCAATCCCGGAGTTGTTTCCCGCGGTATCGAGGGCGTCGGGACCCGTTTTCAAGTTTTGCGCGCTCGAACTCGTCTTCGACGGTACAAAGGGCGTCTGCTCCTGTTTTCATGTTTTGTGCTCCCGGACTCATATTCGGCGGTACAAAGGGCGCCGACTCCCGTTTTCATGTTTTGCGCGCCTAGACTCGTATTCGACGGTATCGAGAGCATCGGGTCTCGTTTTCATGTTTTGCGCGCCCGGACTCATTTTCGGCGGTACCGAGGGCGTCCGGTCCCGTTTTTATGTTTTGCGCTCCCGGACATGTTTTCGGCGATGCGAGTGCGTCGGGTCACGTTTTGTTGGTCCCGAGGGCGACGAGTCCCGTTTTCATAATTTGCGCGCCTAGACTAGTTTTCGGTGGTACCAAGGGCGTCGGGTCCCGTTTTCATCTTTTGCGCTCCCGGACACGTTTTCGGCGGAACGGATGGCGTCGGGTCCCTTTTTTTTGCGTGCTCGGACTCGTTTACGGCGGTACCGAGGGTGTCGTGTCCTTTCATGTTTTGCGCTCTCGAAGTCTTTTCCCGCGGTACCGAGGGCATCGGGTCCCGTTTTCATGTTTTGCGCTCCCGGATTCATTTTCGGCGGTACCGAGGGCGTCGACTCGCGTTTTCATGTTTTGCGCGCCCGGACTCATTTTCCGTGGTACCTAGGGCATCGGGTCTCGTTTTCATGCTTTGCGCTCCCGGATTCGTTTTCGGCGGTACTGGGGGAGTCGGGTCCCGTTTTCCTGTTTTGCGCTCCCTGACTTGTTTTCGGTGGTTCTGAGGGCGTCGGGTCCCGTTTTTAAGTTTTGCGCACCCGGACTCATTTTGGCGGTACCGAGGGCGTCCGGTCTCGTTTTCATGTTTTGCGGTCCTGGACATGTTTTTGACGGTGCCGTGTGCTCGGGTCACGTTTTTATGTTTTGCGCTCCTGGACATGTTTTTCACGTTTTCATGTTTTGCGTGCTCGGGTCACGGTACCGAGGGCGACGGGTCATGTTTTAATGTTTTGAATGTCGGGACTAGTTTTCGGCGGTACCGAGGGCGTCGGGTCCCGTTTTCATGTTTTGCGCTCCCGGACACGTTTTCAGCGGAATAGATGGCGTCGGGTCCCATTTTCTTTTTTTGCGTGTCCGGACTCATTTTCGGCGGTACCGAGGGCGTTTGGTCCCGTTTTCAAGTTTTCTGTTCCTAGACTCGTTTTCGGCGGTACCGAGAGCGTCGGCTCCCGTTTTCATGTTTTGCGCGCCCGGACTCGTTTTCGGCGATACAGAGGGCGTCGGGTCCCGTTTTCATGTTTTGCACTCCCGGACACGTTTTCGACGGTACGAGGGCGTCGGGTCCCATTTTCTTGTTTTGCGCTCCCTGACTCATATTCTGCGGTTCTGAGGGCGTCGGGTCCCATTTTCAAGTTTTACGCGCCCTGACTCGTTTTTGGCGGTTCTGAGGGCGTCGGGTCCTGTTTTCATGTTTTGCGCTCGCGGACATGTTTTCGGCGGTGCCGAGTGCACCGGGTCCCGTTTTCATGTTTCGTGCGCCCAGACTCGTTCTCGGCGATCTTGAGGGCGATGGGTCCCATTTTCATGTTTCGCGCGCCGAAACTAGTTTTTGGCTGTACCGTGGGCGTCGGGTCCCGTTTTCATGTTTTGCGCGCCCGGATTCATTTTCGGCGGAAACGAGGGTGCTGGGTATCGTTTTTAAGTTTTGCGCTCCCGAAGTCGTTTCCCGCGGTACTGAGGTCGTCGTGTCCCGTTTTCAAGTTTTGCGCTCCCGGACTCGTTTTCGGCGGTACCGCGGGCATCGGGTCCCGTTTTCATGTTTTGCCCTCTCGGACTCATTTTCGACGCTACCGAGGGCGTCGACTCCCGTTTTCATGTTTTGCTCGCCCGGACTCATTTTCGGCGGTACTATGGGCGTCGGGTCTTGTTTTCAAGTTTTGCGCGCCTAGACTCATTTTCGGCGCTACCGAAGGCGTCCGGTCCCGTTTTAATGTTTTGCGCTCCAGGACATGTTTTTTGTGGTCCCGAGTGCTTCGGGTCGTGTTTTCATGTTTTGTGCACCCGGACTCATTTTCGGCAGTCCCGAGGGCGACAGGTTCTGTTTTCATGTTTTGCACGCCTGGACTAGTTTTTGGCGGTACCGAGGGTGTCGGGTCCCATTTTCATGTTTGTGTGACCCTTTTTCGCGCGCTCCTCACCGCTGCGGGGGCGATGGGATATGGAAGAAGGACACGGAGATCCCTCCCGAGCGTGCATTTGTTTAACGCCGGTTAATTCTACCGTTTAGACCTATTGGGATGCACATTCAGGGGGTTTTTGTTAATTGGGGATCCTTTTAGATTCCGGTGGGCGCAAGCCCCCACCGTTAATTATCCTGGGCTACTAACCTCGAGGCACCTCTGGATTTTGAAAGGGGGAAGTAAATACTATAGCTAAATGATAATCAAGTGGTCGAGTGGTTAAGTGCTTCGGTGATGGGATCACTAAAGCACTCTGGACTTACTAACAGATCAGTCTAGTGAGGCAGGAATGACAGAGAAGATGAACTTACTAACAGATCAGTTCTATCTTCGGGATACAGTGTAAATTGAATCTACAAACAGATTGATTCAACTTACGTAAAGTATTGACAGACGAACTTACTACAGATCAGTTCGGGGTTTTTAGAAACAGGTGAAAATAAACTTACAAACAGATCAGTTCAAATTTAAAACAGATAACAGATGCAGATATAGATACAGATGAACTTACTACAGATTAGTTCATTGAAACAGATGGCAGAGGTATAGATGAACTTACTACATATCAGTTCATGAATGCGGGTAAACAGGATACAGGTGAACTTACTACAGATCAGTTCACAGATACACATACAGTGTAAATTGAATCTACTGACAGATCGATTCAACCTACGTGGAGTGTAGACAGACGAACTTACTACAGATCATTTCATTGATTGATGGCAGATACAGATGAACTTACTAACAGATCTGTTCATTTTGTAATAGAGAAAGATGAACCTACTACAGATCGGTTCAATCTTTACAGCTCCGAGAGACGACCTTACAAACAGATCAGATCAATATCTACAGAAAGATAGAAGATGAGTCTACTAACAGATTGACTCAATCTTAATTGATCTAGAAGATGAACTTACTAACAGATCAGTTCAATCTTAACTAGTCAATGACCAATCACACATAATACAACTCGAAGCATTGAGCCGGTTGATCTTGAGGTTGGTGAATCATAAGATGGGTGGATATGGCGCACTTGTTCATCTTGCTGATCTTCTAGATCATGAATTTCAGGCACTGAGCAGATTCATAAACTTAGGAACACCTATGCACACAAAGTCAAATATGAAACGCTAAGTCAGTTCAACTTTGAGGCATGTGTGTTAGTGAATGAACCTACAAACAGATCGGTTTCACTGTTTAGAAGATGAACCTACTACAGATCGGTTGAATCTTATGGCTTGAGAGATGAACTTACAAACAGATCAGTTCGATCTCATAGACTAGAAGACAAACTTACAAACATATCAGTTTAGTCTTGCTAGCATGTCAAGTCATGAACAGTTATTCAAGACATAGAGTCACTTGCTAGCATGTCAAGTCATGAACAGTTGTTCAAGACATAAAGTCAATAGACAGTGGACAGAGTCCCTACAATTGTCCTATTTAACCTTCCAAATCATGAATTCAGGGTTACTTTGTATATAAAATTAGACTCGGAACTCTTGGCTGGTCTAATATTGAGACAGGTTCGTTAGAGAGTGAGTCTCTAGACAGTTCAACTCAACTCATCTAATATAGTCATATCATTGACTTACAAGCAGATCAGTCTCACATCTGTGCACCACTAGCCTTGGGAGGTAGCCAGTGCATTGATGATCGATAGATCATCAATCTTAGCATCATGATGTTACTTCTTCAAACATCATAATGTTCTTCTTTGAAGTCATCACACTTGTTGTGTTGATGTTGCAGTCTCATTTGTCTTCTTGGTGGGCGTTAGGATGTTCTTGTCTTAACTTTTATTAACAGACTGTCCTGAATGTTGCATTACTTGTGCAAAAATACTATATTACTCTACACCCCTTGTGTAAGCTTGTTTAGTCACCTCTAAAATGCAAAAGAATTATTGTATTTATTATTGACTTTTATTAATAAGATAATACTCTTTATTATTATCTCAACTATAAAGGTGAATTTATTTTTATTTATAACTCTCTTTATTTTTTGTAGAAAATTACTTACAAAAATAATAGAAAATAGGTTGGCTATTATTCAAGATTTTATTTGAATTTTTAGAATTTTTATAATAGCCAAAATAACAAGTCAAAGCTTGGTCAAACAAAAAAAAGCAAATAAAGTCCTTTTACTTTTAAATTGTTTTAGTATAGTAAAATTCTTAAAACTGAAATATTTTTATACAGAAAAATACTATAAAAAATAAAAAAAAATTAGAAATAAATTTGAGTCAATTTGAAATTTGGGAAGACCTCCAAATGATTTATTTACCCTTTATTTTTTTAATTTTTTGTTATTAATTGAGAACTGGGCTTTGTGAATTATGCCGAGATTTAATTTCCCTTTAATTTTTGTTGATTGGGCCCATTTTGTTTTCTCTCGTTATTTTCACAGTTGGGCCTGCTCTCAACTGGGCCGCATTTTAAATGCTGCCTTTAATCTGGGCCGTTAGATTGCTCTAAGATTGATGCAGATGCTTTATTTAAATGCTTAATTGTACTTGGGCCGTTGGATTCAGTTGAGATGCACGTTTAATAAATATAAGGCTCAGATTTACTCTGTCTTTAATTTTCTAAACTATTAACGGATCTCAATCGTTGATGGATCTCAAGATTCGGTGGGCTTCTTCAACAGTCGTGCGGATGAGTTCTCTTAGGCCTCTGACTTATCTCTGCGTCAGGATTCGTGCTGAGGGTAGTTTCTGGTGATCGGAGCTCCTCTCCTCCGATCAGATTAGTCCCCTGGCGTCGTCTCACTTTGGTGAGTCTTTCTGTAGTATCTAATCAAAGATCTGTACGGTGATCGACGCTGTGCGACGGTGTCATTTAGTGCGTCAATTGGAATCGGTACCAAATTGCCTTCTCTACCAAATTCAGCAGAATTAATCGGAATTATGTATAATTGCAAACTCGATAAGCATCGTCTTGACACGCCAATATGGTTTGAGGTGAGCAGAAGGCTTTTCTCACACTCATGTCAATGCCGAAGCACTTCGCTGCTCAGCAACACACAGTCGATTGGTACCGGCCTTAATTGGCTTAAGTCATGATTCTTCATCGACTTCTTTTATCCAATTGACATTCCACAGGACTAAAGGCACACCTAGACGTGGCTAGGGCCAGTGGCTCACTGAGTTGAGTGCTATTGAAGTTCAGTACCAATTGCGATCTTCGGTACCGACGGATATTGATCTGGAATTGAATGAAATTCTCATAATTTACCGAATCTCTGTACTTGATTAGCAAGTCTCAGGCCTAAAGGCACACTCAGGCATAGCTGGGGTCAGTGGCTCACTGAGATTGTAACAATATGGATTGATTCACTTCTAAGAACTAGGCGACATACTAATTTGTGTCAGAATTGGCATATCCATTGCAAAATTGCGAAGGTTAACTTCTTAATCAATTAGAATCATGCAATTAAGATGATTAAAAGAGAGAAAGCTTAGATATTCTAATTACTGTGGAAGTAGAAACAAAGAAATCCATAGAAAATGAAACTTCTTAAAGAAAAATCGGCACAACAACAATGAAATCGCAAATTCTTGATCTTTATAATTGATTCAGGCCTAAAGGCTCACCAATCATCTCATGATTGGGCCAATGGCTCACTAAATTCAATTGAATGATGTCAATTATTATTCTTTAAAGGAGAAATAGCAAAGAGAGGGAAGAAAGAAGCGAATTTACAAAGAGAAACAACAAGAATAAGGAAGAAAATTCAATTAACTGTCTGATAAACATGAGTTGAATGCTTAGAACTCAATTCCAGATGAAGAAATGCAAAGAAATACCAATTGAATTGATTTACATAATTGATTACCTTCAATTCTTAATAATAGCACAAATTGATCAGCTTCTTTCACTGATTTCTCCCTCTCTTTCTCTTTACAATAGTTAGAGTAGGTGTGTGTGCTCTCAATTACAATCTCTCTTGCTGTATATGCTTCTCTCTCCCCCCTTTTTTTGTTGTTGGTTCTCAGCTTATATAGGTCTCAATCGGCCATTTCACTTGATTGTGATTGGTTGGCCGCTTCTGATTGGATTGCCAGCTTGGACAGATCCTAGCCCTCCATTCTCATTGCTTGGATGGCTGAGATTGAGTTGTGTTTGTTGTCGGGCTGCTCTAACCGTTTCTGTTACTGGCTTTGACTGTGCCGCAACTTATTTGACCCTAATTTGGCTCATACTTTCATAGGTGAGTGAGTCTCTCATTGCTATATCGTATTTAAGCGCCTTTGCCTCATGGCTAGCCCCTTTTCATTCTCAATTATATTGAGTTCTACTCGAATTCTGAATTACACTTCTGACCCGCCTTCTCTCTTGATCAAATTCATAATCTTTCATCCAATTGCTCTCTCAGCTTATGCCAATTAACATCGCCTTGATCTGAATAAGCTCTTTCACCATCCAATTTGATCTTTGGAGCACCTATTAGGTTTGCCTTTTCGTCACTGTCTCCCGCAACTCCTCACACTTGAACCTTTCTCTAACTCAATTGCTTCACAATTACTTGTCAATTGGCATCGCCTTAGCATAGGAAAACCATTTCCGCGCTCAATTTGGAGTTTGAAGCACTCAATTACAACTCCTAGAAGTAAACTCCTTTCTATCTCAACTGAAATCAAGGTAAATTTGATGTTCAATCCTTCTTTCATCATTATCTCTTTGTTCTCACTTCTCTGACTGATGCATTGATGCTTGTTGCTTGCATCGAAGCCCCCTTGCGATGGTGAGACGCCATGGGAAGAGGACAGCACTCGCGCGTGAGGAGAAGAAGAAGAGAGAGCGGGGAGAGTCTTCGACTGGGCTGGATGGGCTAGGCACACGTGTACCAAAGCATCAGAGAAGAGAATACCAGCGACTAGAGACGCATGCACCAGGTTATTCTCCTTTTATTTTCGATTTTGAATAGGTTGTGTTGAATTAAATGAGTAAGCTAAATAGACTTGGCTCACAGCTTAACCATGCGCCTCTGTTTGTGTTCCTGAGCACTGGACCCCATCGTCAGGTGTTAACAGTTTTAGGGGTGGCCATGTCAGCATCTTAGGGTTAATCATGCTGATGTGGCAGGTTTCTGTAGGCTGCTTTATCTGATTTGGAAGTATTTGTGCTAATCACTCTATTATAATTGTTAATCTCTGCTGATTGTGCACCATCCTGTGAGTGACACATGGCACATAGAGGGGCCCACATGTGCTGCCTTGGTCCAATGGCATGCTGCCATATGTCTAGCTGTTGTACCCTAAATGGTGAGGTGGCTTCATGGTATGCTGCCACAAGGCATGCATCTGATGATGTGGTGACCTAAGGTGCTGCCATGTCACCTCTACCCTGCTGACACGTGTAGGTTTGCACCAATAGCATTGTGCCATGTGTCTCTGTCTGGTGAAGTGGCTGCTGATGTGGACCAATAAGTGAGTGCCATGTGGCATGTGTGGGGCCCACTTGTCAGGTGTTCCATGCCAATGTGGGGCCCACCTGTGCTGACATGGACCAATAGGATTGTGACACGTGGTAGTTGTTTGCTGACTTGGCCCACTCTGGTGCTGACACATGGCACACCCTCTCTCCTCTTCTATTTTATATTCTCTATGCTTCACATACCCAGTTTGCACCCAAGGCTGCTGCTGTCCCCAAGTTGTACCCATAATTGTCTTGATCAAATCTCAGCCATTGATCAATTTATTTAATCTGTTTTATTTTCTCTGAATTTATTTTAATAGCTCCACTTATCCAAAAAAACTGAAATTTTCATCAAAAATCTCTAAATATGATGATCACTCCTGTAATTTTTAATTCCACTTTTGCTCCTGTCTTCTTGCATTAAAAATTCATTTGCCAAGGAAACCCTATTTTTTCCTCTCTGAATAAATCCCAAATTTCGATTGTAGCTCAGCGTCTCTGCCAAATAAAATTCTCTTGCAGAAATCCCCCTAATTAGACTTGTATTGATGCTTCATTAGGGTTTGACTTGATCAACAGTTGATTATATATCAACGATTGATACAAATCTAGACTTGATCAGATGTTTGCAACATTGGCATCTGATCAGTCTTGTGAAATTAACTTCCAATCCATGTTCATGAAGGTGATTTGATTAACAGTTGATTACTTGTCAATAGTTAACGCAAATCTTGGCTTGATCAGGTGTTTGCAACATTGGCACCTGGTCAGCCTTGAAAGCAAAATCACATTGAAATTTCTTGTAGTTAGCCGTATCAAAATACTGGTTTGGCATTGACACGGTTCTTGTAGTACTGGGATTGTACTGCTTTGGTTCTTAGGGTTTGCTTTGAGGGTTTGATTTGAGGGTTGGTTTCTCAGGGTTTAATCTTGACTTTCCGTGATGTCTATCACTAAGGTGTGGGACCCACCTGTCAGTGAATAATGATCAGATGGATGACCCCTCAGGAGATTTTCTCTCTCGAATCTCCTGAGGGTCATCCACCTCGAATGAACAGGAGATGGCAGGGCTTTTATACCTCTGACCCTTGTCTAGAATTTCCTTGTGGGATTAATGCTTAATCCTTGTTCCGGATTGATTAGATTTAGTGGATAGGCTAGGTTCAGGCTGTTGAATCGGCTTGCGAGGGACTATCAGGTGGGTCCCGCTTATCAGAGGAAAATGATTGCATGGATGACACCTCAAGATATCTTTTTTTTCTCTCCTGAATCTATTGAGTGTCATCCACCTCGAATGGACAGTAGATGGTGGGGTATTTATACCCTTGTCTTTTATCCCAACATTTTCTTGTGGGACAAATGAACTTGTTCCGAATTTCAGCAGCGATTTTCCCTGGTTGGTGGCGTCTTTCTTATGATTTACCATAAATAATTGATATTTATCTTTAACTGTTTAGCTGCTTCATCCTAGAGATTTTTCAAGGGTAAACAATGTTTTGCGCTACCGGACATGTTTTCGGAGGTACCGAGGGCGATGGGTCATGTTTTCATGTTTTGCGCTCCGAGACTCATTTTCGGTGGAACGGATGACGTCGGGTCCTGTTTTCATGTTTTGCGCGCCCGGACTCGTTTTCGACGGTACCGAGGGTGTCGGGTCCTGTTTTCATGTTTTTTGCCCCCGGAGTTGTTTCCCGCGTTACCGAGGGCGTTGGGTCCCGTTTTCATGTTTTGCGCGCCCGGACTCATTTTCGGCGGTATCGAGGGCGTCATATTACGTTTTTTTATAATTTTGCGCGTCGGGACTAGTTTTCGGTGGTACCGAGGGCGTCGGGTCCCGTTTTCGTTTTTTGCGTGCCCGGACTCATTTTCGGCGGTAACGAGGGTGTCGGGTCCCGTTTTCATGTTTTGCGCTCCGGAGTCGTTTCCCGCGAAACCGAGGGCGTCGAGTCCCGTTTTCAAGTTTTCCGCTCCCATACTCGTTTTTGGCGATACCGCGGGCATCGGGTCCCGTTTTCATGTTTTGCGCGCTGTGCGACCCTTTTTCGCGCGCTCCGCACCGTCTCTGGCGATGGGATGCGGAAGAAGGACACGGAGATCCCTCCCAAGCGTGCATCTGTTTAATGCCGGTTGATTCTACCGTTTAGACCAATTTGAATGCACATTTAGGGGGTTTTTTAGTGATTGTGAGTTCTTGTAGATTCCGATAGGCGCAAGCCCCCACCGTTAATTACCCTGGGCTGTTAACCTCGAGGCACCTCTGGATCTTTAAAAGGGAGAAGCAAATAATATAGTTAAATGATGGCCAAGTGGTCGTGTGCCCTTATGATCGGGAATCATTAGAGCACCCGGATTCACTGAAGGTTAATCCAGTGAAAGACAAACCTACTACGATCGGTTCGCCTCTTTACCGCCTCGAGAGATAACCTTACTACTGATCAGATTAATCTCTTCAGAGGGGTTCGAGGTAAGTCTACTACAGAATGACTCAAGCTCAGTTGATCTAGAAGATAAACCTACTACAGAACAATTCAATCTTAACTAGTCAACAACCAATCACACAAAATACAACTCGAAGCACTAAGCCGGTTGATCTTGAGGTTGGTGAATCAGGAGAAGGGCGGATTTGGCCCACTTGTTCCTTCTCACTGATCTTCTAGATCATGAATTCCAAGCACTAAGCCGATTCATAAACCTAGGAACACAACTGCACACAAAGTCAAACCTGAAGCACTAAGCCAGCTTGACATTGAGGCGTGTGTCAGTGAAGGAACCTACTACAGAACGATTCACATTCACTGTTTTGTGGATGAATCTACTACGTAACGATTCAATCTCACAATCTCGGAGATGAACCAGAAGACAAACTTATCGACGGATGAGTTCAGTCTTACTAGCTCAACTAGTCATGAATTACTTGTTCATGACACCGAGTCATTAAGATGTCACTTCTTTCGGACATCGTAATGTTCCTCTCTTTTAAAGTTGACATATCTCTTCATGTTGATGTCGCAGTCTTGGTTATTCTTCAACGAACGTCAAGATGTTCTTGTCCCGACTAATTGTCCTGAATGTTGCATTACTTGTGCAAGATTACTGTATTACTCTACACCCCTTGTGTGAGCGTATTTAATCACCTCTAAAATGTAAAAAGATTATTACATTTTTATTGATTTATTTTTTTTATTATTAAGATAATACCTTTCATTATTATCTCTATTACAAAGGTGAATTTATTTTCATTTTTGAACTCTATTTATTTCTGTAGAAGATTACTTACAAAAATAATAGAAAATGGGTTAGCTATTATTTAGATTTTTTGGGATTTTATAATAGCTAAGGTAATAGATTTTTGTATTCTTATTATTTTTAGATTCTATTTATTTTTGTAGAAAGTTACTTACAAAAATAATAGGAAATAAGTTGGCTATTATTTATGGTTTTATTTTCGATTTTTAGGATTTTTATAATAGCAAAAGTAATGGGATTTTATTTTTATTATTTTCAAATTCTATTTATTTTTGTAGAAAATTATTTACAAAAATAAAAGATGGGTTAGCTATTTTCTCTTTTTTTTTTAGATTTATGATAGCTAAAAGAGTTATTATTATTTTTGTTTTATTTATGATTTTTTTGTTTACTTTTATTCTATTTATTATTTGTAGAAAAGTAATAAGAGATGAATTTTATTTGAATTCTAACACTTTTAAAGTCGGATTTTATTATTATTTTATTATTGCTTTTATTTTATTCATTATTTATAGGAAAATAATAGAGAATGAATTTTATACTTTTATTTGAATTTTAGGATTTTCAGAATAGGATTTTATTTTATTGCTTTTATTCTATTTATCACTCATAGAAAAATAATAGGAAAGTGATTTATTACTTGTTGAAAAATAATAGAAAATGAATTTTATTTGAATATTATAAACTTTTAAAAGTAGGATTTTATTATTTTTTATTTCATTTATTGAATTTTATAATTTTGAACTTTAAGCTTTTTATTACTTTTATTTTATTTATTATTTATAAAATAGAAAATGAATTTTGTGATTTTATTTGAATTATTTGAATTTTATAATTTTTATAATAGCTAATAGAATGAAATTTATTATTTTTTTATTATAATCATTATTTTCCTTATTGAATTTTATTTACAAAAATATTAGAAATGATTTAATTTTATTATATTTCTTATTAGTATTTTAAACTGAAAATAATAGTTTCTATTCTATTTTATTACATTTTTCACTTGAGTTTTAGATTTTTATAATGGCTAAAGTAATAGGATTTATTCTATTATTTCTTATTGTATATCATTATGAAAACATCACTTGGAAAATCAGTAAAATATATTTAATCATTATTTAAGATTTTTATTTGAATTTTTGGAATTTTTATAATATCTAAAATGACAAGTCAAAGCTAAGTCAAATATACCAATGCCTATAATGTCTTTTACTTTTAAATTGTTTTAATATATTAATATTTTTAAAACTGAAATATTCTTATACAGAAAAATACTATGAAAAACAAAGAATTTTTAGAAACAAATTTGAGTTAATTTGGAGTTTAAAAACATTTTTAAATGATTTATTTACTCTATACTTTTAATATTCTGTTATTATTTGATTATTGGGCTTAATCTGGGCCTTTGGATCTGCGCCGAGATTAACACATATCTTTCATTTAACTATATACTTATTTGGGCCGCCGGATATGTTTTGAGATTGAGATATATCAGATGAAAGGCCCAGATTCGCTTATCACCTTTATTTAAACTATATCTTATTGTAAACGTCCGATATATTCCGAGATTCGTATATGCACTTCAATGTTCGTGCTTGCGCGCCAATACTCGTGCCGATGTGTTTCTTTGAATCTCCGGTCAATGACGCCTCCAAGATTCATGCCGGTGGCTTCTCCGCGACTGAGGCTGCCTCCTCCCGATCGGACAACTGCCTTAGCGTCGTCTCATCATGGGGAGTCGTTCCACGGTATCCGATCGGCGATCCATACGGTGAATCACGCTGTGCATTAGTGTCGGATAGAACAAATCGGTATCGTTCGGTACCGAATCACAAATCTCACAAATTCAATACAATTAGTCGTTATTTCTAGTAATTGATCATTCAATCCATGTCGTGCATGTATGTTAATGTGTTCTAACATGATTAAGATCACTCAAATTGATTCACAACTTCTCTATTCAAAGTGCACAATAGTACCGTTCGGTACCGATCACAATTCACTCTAAATTCTTGTGATTAACTTATTTGTAACACTAATTATTCACTTGACAAGTTCCATGACAACAATTACAAACGGAATATGCTCGATTATATGTGTAATTTCTTTCTAATCCCGATTTGAAGCTCAATTTAGCTGATACGATGCGATAACACACTGAAAACTTCTAATTCCGTCGAGTTCTCAAGTTGAAACTGAGATCAATCGACTCTGGATGACACTATAACCTTGAATACATGTGATGCAAACACACACTAAGATGAATTCAATGTTCAAACAAGGAATCAAAGCAAAGACTCTTACTGGTATCGAGTTCTCAGGTTTTAACCGAGATCAATCGATTTCTCCAACTCAATTACTGATTTTCACTTGAAATTCAATCAAGAAACAAAACAAGAAATGAAATTCATATCAAGTATTAAAAGAAAGAAGTTGTGAATTTGCAAACTAAAGAGAGAAATTGAAGAATTCGATTGCGATTATACTGTTACTCTTAGATTCAAATGCATTTATATCAATTACATTGAAAATTCAACACTGGAACTTCAAATTCAATCGAGATTGAGCTCAGGACTAACCTTCTAATGAATAATTGGAGATATAACAACTGAGTTCTCAAGTTAAAACTGAGATCAATCGGTTTCTTGACCTTTTTCTCTTCTTGCAATCAATCACCTTCTTCCAATTGTCTTCTTCTATGGTATATCTCTCAAATATTCTTCTCTCTATCTCTCTCTTGCCTGCTGCTTTTTGTTCTTCATGGATTAGATGTTTATATAGGTAATTAAAGGGTGTATACAAGGGAGTTAATGCCATACACCACACAAACACCAACAATTGAACTGGCTTGGTCTATGAACATGGTTTTCACTTTCTGTTAGTGCTTCTGTTATGATGTGGGCCCCATTTAAACGAATTCAAAGCTTCATCCTTTGACTGTTGACCATGTTTGACTTCCCCTCTCACTTCTCATCTACTGCTAGAACCTTCTAGATCATATCAACATGCTATATATACTCAACTCAATGCATCTAAAGCACCCCTTTGCTCCCTGCCATTGTAGTTCATCTCTCAAGCTCTAATCCACTCACCCGAGTTTAAGTTTTGATTCAAACCATAGCTCCTTCATCCAATTGCCAATCTTCATCATCTCAACATCATCGTGTGAGTGCATAGAGGCTATAAGCACTGTCAATTCAAGTCTATAGCACAAGGTTTCAACTTTCATCAATTTGCCCGATTTCATCACCTCATCTCAATTACTTTAATTCATCTCATAATTGCTGCTCCTTTTTTTATCCACAGTGTCGCCTAAGTGAGCAGAAGAGATTTGCATCATCAATTTCAGATTTTGAAGCAAGGATTGAAGTGCCTCATTGATTGCCCGAGGTGTTCATCTCTCTCAACCACCCTATTCACTTGTTATCTTTCAATTTTGATTATTCACACATCTTCTCTCATGTATAGGCTAGCTCTAACCGAAAGGAATTGAAGTTGTGAGCTTTGGAGGGCTTGATCGGCATCAATGGCGCCTTCTACCTCGTCGAGAAGAAGAAAGAAGAGAGGGAGGGGAGAAGGAGAAGAAAGAGAGGGAGCTGCGCTTGGTGCACAGAGTCCACAACAAGGTGGGGCCCACAGTCAGAGACGCAGCACAAATGGGCCAGGTGCACATTGCCTTTTCCTTTTGATTTAAATCTCTGTTTGAATTTGCACATGGTCTTGGCTCATAGTTATCTGTATAGGCTGTACACTCATAAACCTTACAAATGGGCCCTTGTGTAAGTATCTGAGTCTCGGCCCATTAGTCCAACTGTGGATTGGTTAACTTTCTGCTTAGGTTTAATTGATCTGACTTGGCACAATCTGATAGGTCCACTTGTTTAATTATTCCATTAATCATCTGCCATAGTATTAATCCATGCTGAGGTGGCTTCTGTTAATGAGTGTCATGTGTCACCTGTGGGGCCTATGCTGCCTAATTGGACCAATAGTGTATAGCCATGTGGCAGTAGGTGTGATATGGTCTGCTGAGGTGTGTTGTTGCTATGCTGCCATGTGGCATGTGGAGGGGTGAGGTGGACTGTCAGAGCCTGCCACGTGGCATGTTGGGGGGGACCCACATGTCAGGTCAGTATAGTGGTGGGACCCACCTGGCTGAGGTGGACCAATGAGGTGCTGACACGTGTCACACTCTCTCTCTTCTCTGATTTTGTGTGTGTATGTTTGGGATCCCCAGTTTGCACCCAGATGAGTCTCTGTCCCCAAGTTGCACCCAGATGAACCCTTGATTGAATCTGAGCCCTTGATCTTTCTTTTTAATCTGTTTTATCTTCCCTGAATTTATTTTAATAGCTCCACTTATCCAAAAATCATGAAATTTTCACCAAAAATCCCTAAATTCATGATGATCATCCCTGTAATCTTTAATTCCATTTTCACCCCTACCTCTTTGAATTAAAAATTCTTTTGTCAAGAAAACCCTGTTTCTTCCTCTGAATTAATCCCAGATTTCAATTGTAGCTCAGTGTCTCTGCCAAATATCTCTCTTTGTAGAAACCACCCTAATCAAACACCAATTAGACTTGTATTGATATTTATTAAGGTTTGATTTGATCAAAAGTTGATTACTTGTCAACAATTGATACAAATCTAGACTTGATCAGATGGTTGCTCCCAGCTTTGGCATCTGATCGGTCTTGTGAAATTGACTTTCAATCCCTTAACATGAGGGTGATTTGGTCAAGAAGCTGACTACTTATCAACAATTGACACAAATCAAAGCATGGTTAGGTGGTTGCTCACAGCTTTGGCACCAGGTCAGCCTTGAAAGCAAAATCACATTGAGATTTCTTGTGATTGGTTGTATCAAAATACTGGCTTGGCATTGACACCATTCCTTGTTGCACATGGATTATACTGCTTCAGTTCTTAGGGTTTGCTTTGAGAGTAAATTCTTGGGGTTTAATCTTGACTCCTTTGACGTTTATCACTGAGATGTGGGGCCCACCTGTCAGAAGAAATATAATCACATGGTGACACCCAAGAGATCTCTCTTCTCTCTCGATCCTCTCGGCTATCACTCATGCCGAGTGGATAGAGGATAGTGGGGTATTTATACTCTTTATTTTGTGCCCAGAATTTCCTTGTGGGTCAAATAGGGTTGCTCCGGAATTCAGCAGCGACTTCTTCTGGCTGGTGGTCCCTCTCTTCCTTGTTCTCTTCTTTCCTCTTCTTATGATTTAAATAGATAATTGATTTTATTTTCATTTACTCAGCTGCTTATCTTTGGAATTTTTCATGGGTAAACACGCGCCCAGACTCATTTTCGGCGGAACCGAGGGCGTCGGCTCCCGTTTTCATGTTTTGTGCTCCCAGACTCGTTTTCGGGATTACCGAGGGCGTCAGCTTCTATTTTTCATGTTTTGCGCGCCCGGACTCATTTTCGACGGTAACGAGGGTGTCGGGTCCCGTTTTTATGTTTTTGCGCGCCCGGACTCATTTTCGGCGGTACCGAGGACGTCCGATCCCGTTTTCATATTTTGCGCTCCCGAAGTGCGTCGGGTCCCAATTTCATATTTTGAGCGCCCAGACTAGTTTTCGGCGGTCCTGAGGGCGACGGGTCCCGTTTTCATATTTTGAACGCCGGGACTAGTTTTCGGCGGTACCGAGGGCGTCGGGTCCCTTTTTCATGTTTTGCGCTCCCGGACACGTTTTCGACGGAATGGATGGTGTCGGGTCCCGTTTTCTTTTTTTTGCTTGCCCGGACTAATTTTCGACGGTACCGTGGGTGTCGGGTCCCGTTTTCATGTTTACGCTCCTGAAGTCGTTTCCCGTGGTACCGAGGGCGTCGGGACCTGTTTTTAAAGTTTTGTGCTCCCAGTCTCATTTTCGCTGGTACCGAGGGCGTCGGGTCCCGTTTTCATGTTTTGCACTCCCGGACTCGTTTTCGGCGGTACTGAGGGCGTCGGGTCCCGTTTTCAAGTTTTGCGCGCTCGGACTCATTATTGGCGGTTTCGAGGGTGTCGGGTCGCGTTTTCAAGTTTTGCGCGCCCAGAATCATTTTCGGCGATACCGAGGGCGTCCGGTCCTGTTTTCATGTTTTACGCTCCCGGACATGTTTTCGGCGGTGCCGAGTGCGTCATTTCCCGTTTTCATGTTTTGTGCGCCCAGACTCATTTTTGGCGGTCCCGAGGGCGACGGGTCTCGTTTTCATGTTTTGCGCGCCGAGACTAGTTTTTGGTCGTAATGTGGGCGTCGGGTCCCGTTTTCATGTTTTGCGCGCCCGGACTCATGTTCAGCGGAAACGAGGTTGTCGGGTATCGTTCTCAAGTTTTGCGCTCCCGGAGTCGTTTCCCACGCTACCGAGGGCGTCATGTCCCGTTTTCAAGTTTTGCGCTCTCGGACTCATTTTCGGCGGTATCGCGGGCATCAGGTCCCGTTTTCAAGTTTTCCGCTATCGGACTCGTTTTCGATGCTACCTAGGGCGTCGGCTCCCGTTTTCATGTTTTGCGCGCTCGGACTCCTTTTCGGCGATACCGAGGGCGTTGGGTCCCGTTTTCAAGTTTTGCGCGTCCGGACTCATTTTTGGCTGTACCGTGGGCGTCCGGTCCTGTTTTCATGTTTTGCTCTCCCGAACATGTTTTCGACGGTACCGAGGGCGTTGAGTACCATTTTCATGTTTTACGCTCCCGGACTCATTTTCGGTGGAACTGATGACGTCAGGTCTCGTTTACATATTTTGCGTGCCCGGACTCGTTTTCGGCCGTACCGAGGGTGTCAGGTCCTATTTGCATATTTTGCGCTCACAGAGTCATTTCCCGCGGTACCGAGGGCGTCGTGTCCCGTTTGCGCTCCCGGACTCATTTTCGGCGGTACCGAGGGCGTCGGGTCCCGTTTTCAAGTTTTGCGCGCCCGGACTCATTTTCGGCGGTACTGAGGCGTCGGGTCCCGTTTTAATGTTTTGCGCGCCCGGACTCCTTTTTGGCAGAAACGAGGGTGTCGGGTACCGTTTTCAAGTTTTGCGCTCCCGGAGTCGTTTCTCGCGGTACCGAGGGCGTCGTGTCCCGTTTGCGCTCCCAGACTCATTTTCGGCGTTACCGAGGGCATCGGGTCCTATTTTCAAATTTTGCGCGCCCGGACTCATTTTCGATGGTACCGAGGGTGTCCGGTCCCGTTTTTATGTTTTACGCTCCCTGACATGTTTCGTGCGGTGCCGAGTGCGTCGGGTCCCGTTTTCATGTTTTAGGCGACTAGACTCATTTTCGACTGTACCGAGGGCGTCGACTCCCCTTTACATGTTTTGCACGCCCGGACTCATTTTCGGCGGTACCGAGGGCGTCGGGTCCTGTTTTGCACTCACAGACTCATTTTCGGTGGTACGGAGGCCGTCGGGTCCCGTTTTCTTGTTTTACGCTCCCGGACTCGTTTTCGGCGGTTCCGAGGGCATTGAGTCCAGTTTTCATGTTTTGCGCGCCCTCGGTGCTGGGTACTGTTTACATGTTTTGCGCGCCCGAACTCATTTTCGGCAGTACCGAGGGCGTCCGGTCCTGTTTTCATGTATTGCGCTCCCGAACATGTTTTCGGCGGCACCGAGAGCGTTGGGTCCCGTTTTCATCTTTTGCGCTTCCGGACACGTTTTCGGCGGTACGGAGGGCGTCGGATCCCGCTTTCATGTTTTGCGCGCCGTGACTCGTTTTCGGCGGAAACGAGGGTGCCGGGTCCCGTTTTCATGTTTTTTGCGTCCAGACTCATTTTCGACGGTCCCGAGGGCGTCGGGTCCAGTTTTCATGTTTTGCGCGCCCGGGCTCATTTTCGGCGGAAATAAGGGTGTCGGGTCCCGTTTTCATGTTTTGCGGTCCCGGGCTCATTTCCTGCGGTACCAAGAGCTTTGGATCCCATTTTCAAGTTTTGCGCTCTCAGACTCGTTTTTGGCAGTACCGCGGGCATCGGGTCCCGTTTTCATGTTTTGCGCGCCCAGTCTAATTTTCGGCGGTACAGATGGCGTCGGCTTCCGTTTTCATTTTTTTTCTCCCGGACTCATTTTCGGTGGTACCAAGGGCGTCGTGTCCTGTTTTCATGTTTTGCGCGCCCAGACTCGTTTTCGGCGGTACAGAGAGCGTCAGGTCCCGTTTTCATGTTTTGCGCTCCTAGACATGTTTTCGGCGGTGCCGTGTGCTTCGGGTCACGTTGTCATGTTTTGCGCGCCCAGACTCGTTTTCGACGGTCCCGAGGGCGACGGTTCTCTTTTTCATGTTTTACGCGCCGGAACTAGTGTTCGGCGCTACCGAGGGCGTCGGGTCCCGTTTTCATGTTTTGCGCTCCCGGACACGTTTTCGGCGGAACGAATGGCATCGGATCCTGTTTTCTTTTTTTGTGTGCCCGGACTCGTTTTCGGCGATACCAAGGGTGTCGGGTCCCGTTTTCATATTTTGCGCTCCCGGAGTCGTTTCCCGCGGTACCGAGGGCGTCGGTCCCGTTTTCATATTTTGTTCTCCCGCACTCATTTTCGGCGGTACCGAGGGCGTCAGCTCCCTTTTTCATGTTTTGCGCACCCAGACTCGTTTTCGACGATACCGAGGGCGTCGGATCTCGTTTTCATGTTTTGCGCTCCCAGACATGTTTTCTGCAGTGCCGAGTGCGTCGGGTCACGTTTTCATGTTTTGCGCGTCCGGACTCGTTTTCGGCGGTCTTGAGGGCGATGGGTCCCTTTTTCATGTTTTACGCGGCGGGACTAGTTTTCGGCGGTACCGAGGGCGTCAGGTCCCATTTTCATGTTTTGCGCTCCCGGACACGTTTTCAGCAGAACGGATGGCGTCGGATCTCGTTTTCTTTTTTTGCGTGTTCGGACTCATTTTCGGCGGTACCGAGGGTGCCGAGTCCCGTTTTCATGTTTTACGCTCCCAAAATTGTTTCCCGCGGTACCGAGGGCGTCGGGTCCAGTTTTCAAGTTTTGCGCTTCCGGACTCATTTTCGGCGGTACCGAGGGCGTCGGGTCCCGTTTTAATGTTTTGCACTCACGGACTCATTTTCGGCGGTACGAAAGGCGTCGGGTCCCATTTTCTTGTTCTGCGCTCCCTGACTCGTTTTCGGCGATTCTGAGGGCGTCGGGTCCCGTTTTCAAGTTTTGCGTGCCCGGACTCATTTTCGGCGGTACCGAGGGCGTTCGGTCTTGTTTTCATGTTTTGCGCTCCCGGACATGTTTTCGGCGGTGCCGAATACGTCGGGTCCCGTTTTATGTTTTGTGCGCTCGGACTCATTTTCGACGATACCGAGGGCGTCGGCTCCCGTATTCAGAACCACAATTTTAGATGTTTTCACCGAGATTCTCTAGTTCTCATGACTCGTATTTTTGCGATTCGTAATTTAAAATCTCCGATCCGTAATTCTACCATTCAGCTTCATAATTTGAGATTTCCATCTCTAGATGTTCCAAAATCATCTCCAATTCATTTTTATCGGGGGTATGTGATCAAACACTTCACTGGATCATCAATTATAATTTGTCCAAATTCTTCTCTTATACTTATTTCGATCATGTCAATTCTGTAAATATTATGATCATTAGAAGAGTATTTCAAGAATTTGAACATATTATATTTATTTTTTTCTTTTCTAATTTTAAAAGTGAGTTTCGCTCCTTTAACATCTATTTGAATTTCGACCGTATTTAATAAAGGATATGGCTCCTTAAAAGGCCATGGAGATCACATATCTTGTTTCAAGGGATGGGTTTCTTAAGAAATTGAACAGGTTAAAGGGACTCTATCTCACCTTGCCGAACAAGCACAGTTTGATTTCTTCTTCCTTAGAAATGGTTTTCAAATTTTTTTATTTCGTGTCAAGCGCGTTCAAATGTCCATGAGGCAATCCAAGGAGATTTGTATTAATTTCAAAAAAATTGAATAAAAATAATAGAAACGGGTACGTAACATTGCTGTTTTGTGCTTGTAATTCAACTGGTTTACTTGCACGGTATTAATTATAGCCACAATAATCTGGTCGACCAACGGCAACAAACGTGGGTGGGACCCACCAAAACAATCTCTCCTCGGCAAATTCACATTCGCCGCCGTAATTTTTCTATGGTATAATATAATGGGTGGAGATCAATTGACTTTTCATGACAATGAATTTTTAAATATATATTTAAAAAAATTAAAAGTAGAAAAAAATTATAGATATATTCTTTTACTTATATATCGATGATGATTCAATTTTTTTACAATTTTATTATCGTTTGATATTCTATCATGATCATTAAATTTTTATATAATTTATAACGGTTATAATTTGACGGTATTTGATGAACTATCAAATAATAATGAAATTATATAAAATTTGAATCATCGTCAATTTAGAAGTATAAGAACATTCCATAAAAAAATTTTGTATTTATTTAAAAATTCATTATCAAAATTATCAAGATAACAGTTGTCAAGTGATATCGTCCCCAATATAATTGCGTCATAGTTTTTATGTTCACGACAAGTAGAACTAAAAATAGTACTCTTATAATTTAATTTGGTCCATGTAAATAAAATTTGAATCATTTAAAAATTATGACAGTGAAAGCGACAGCGGATCCTCTCTCACCTGCATAAATAATTATATGTTATACCTTGAGATATATTTAGTTAAGCTCCCACAGTTCCACACCCGGAAATTTGAACGATTATAGGTGCAAAAAATTATTTGGAGTAAAACATAGGAAAAGGTGCATTTTTTGTATTTTTCTATACGGTCGGTGGTGAATATAATTTTGTCAAATGCATATCTTTGTGGTTTCGTGTGCGTAATTAATTTCAGATTTCAGAATCTATATGCCCCAATAAGCCTGAAACATGCAAATAGTGAAATGAGAGAGGAATTTTGTAATATTTGGTTACTAGGTTTCGTGCATCACACAAAACGAAGAAGGTTATCATTTTGAAATGTTTAAGATAATTTTTTTTCCTATTGCCCAACTTGTCAATGATTTGCAAGTTGACAAAGTAAATTAGATATATGTGAATGTGATGTGTATTATCCTATATATTATCCTGGACGGATGGATTGTATACAAATTAAAAAGTAATATTGAACAAAGATCCTTTCTATCTTATATACAAATTAAAAAAGTAATATTGAACAAATTCATGACGCAGAATCGCAGATACTACATTATTTGGTTAATTAATTAGGCAACCGTATAAAATGCAAGATTATCTGTCGCAGGTACAAATGTAAATGCGAGGGCATAAATTTTGATATGCGACTCCAGTACGTACAATTAATTCACGTATAATTTTAAATTTGTACAATTAAGATGGAGACGGTATCAAATTGATATGTTGTCGGACAAGCTAGCTAGCTAGCTAATCTTAGCAGTTTTTTTATTATAATTAATCAAATAATCCTAATTTTAATAATAATAGTGATAAAATTTAAATTTTAAGAATATAATTGGCAACGCGCCACTGACACTGATGATGATGTTTTTTTTTACTTTTCAGTTTTTTTTCTTAAATGTCAAATTCCTTAATTACCTCAAAAGGAAAAAAAAAATCCCAAATTCGTACAGTTTGTTCTATGTAGATTTTGATGCTGCTCTATGTGATGTGATTTCATATTACCTTAGGCCCAGAAGATAATCTTCTTATTTGCTTTTTTTCTCTCTCTCAAAAGGCTGTTTAACCCTTTATAATGGTCAATTTGAGTTTTCCTTCTTTTTTTCTTTTGAGAGGAAGCAATTTGAGTTGACTACGAAACCTCCATTTCTGAGGAGAAGAAGAGCGCCTACTCTTATCATTCCCTTTTACTTATAAATAGAGGCCTGGTTTCCCTGCTTCTTGTATCCAAAACAAAAACAAGCAATTCTCTCATCTACTTGCTTTCTAAATCAACCTCACTAAGATTAAAATTAAGAAGATGTCTTGCTCATGTGGAAGCAATTGCTCTTGCGGCTCCGGATGCAACTGCGGGTCTCTTTCCTTTCCTTGTTTATCATTTTGTTATATTATATTAATTTGCACCCTCCTCTCTCATTAATATTCCTAATTTTCTTCATAAAAAAGAGATTAAATAGTCAGATACTAATCAATTGGAGAAGTATCATTTGGTTCTGCATCCAATAGTAGCTTAAACTGTTAAACATAAAGGATGTTGTTTCCTTTCCCCCATAAATATTTAATTTAGTTGAATATATATGGTACGTAAATAAATAAATTAATAAGCATTAAGTTTGAGGTTGGGGTGATATATATGCAGGTCTAAGATGTACCCTGGCTTGGAGGAGAAGATCACCACCACTGAAACCATGATCATTGGATTCTCTCCTGCTAAGAGGTAATTTTACTTATTATACCTTCATTTTCTCTCTTTTCATTTAATTAATTTAAAAAAAAAACTATTTGTAAAATTTAATTTACCTGACTTTTAGCTAAAATTTTGTGATATTAAATATGTGTACATGCACACGTATATTATATGTATATGAAACTATGGAAGGCCTTTGTGAAGGCATAAATACTAACTATCTGGTAAAAGAAAATAAGAAATTGAAATGAAGGCTAAAATCAAATGGATTTGCAGTGAATTTGGAGGATTCGAAATGGCGGCAGAGGAGGCAACTGAGAACGGGTGCAAGTGCGGTTCCAATTGTAGCTGCACCAACTGCAGCTGCTAGCTTGTATATTCAATTATGCCAAAATTAAAATATAATTAAGATTTTTTTTTTATTTGTACTGGATTTGTGGTGGCCTTGTGGGTGTGATAATCATGTGTGAGTTAACCGCGTGCCCAAAAATAAGAAAATTAATTAAGGGGCTAATTAAGACTGATGGGGATGTGACTGGTGGTGCATATGGCCTAGATATTATATATGCTGGCGTGTGGTAGTGGAGAAGGAGGTCTTAATTAGTCAAATTGGTTAATTAAATGTATCTCTGGTGCAAGGTTATTGTTACAAGCAAGCTATATGTTTGTTTGTACATGAATACTGTGTGGTTATGAATGAATGAATGCATGAATATTATATATTATATAATTAAGTTGCCTTGTGCTCTTTATTTATCCCTTAATCGCTGTATGGCAAAGCTAAGGAACAAGACAGTTAGTGATGGATCCGGAATTCTATATTACATATGTACAAAAGTTATATCGAAAATTTTAGAACAAACCGTGTCTTTCAAATTTTTGGAAAAATAAAACTAGGCATGAGAAAGCTTCGTCTCATCTAAAAGATGGATAGAATATAAGGATTCAAAATTTCTCTCACGGTCCAAAATAAACCTAACAGAAAAAGTACCCAGCTGTCCATCTTTTGTTTTGTTTTTAAAGATGAGGTCCGTATCCGTTGTCATAAAAACTATGGCCCAGATTTTCGACCGTCAAATTTGTCTAAATAGCTATTATTAAATAGGGCTGTAATTATTAAATGAGCCCCACAATCATAAACTATGTAAATCTGACTTTAGCGGCGGATGTATTTCCTTGAAGATGAGAGTCTAACTCTCAATTCATTTTGTGTCTGTAGAGATTTGAACTCATAATTTTTTAAGAACTATTCTAATTAGTTACTATTTGAATCTATAACTTTTTAAAGGTTATCTTTTTGTCGTGGTTGGGCAAAAAGATTAACTTAACAGAAAGATTTTCTAACAGATGGGCCTACTATCTGACTGCTAAAACCCAGCAGTAACTTCTTCAAGATCCCCTTTTAGCCCATTTTAATTTGTTCAAAACTTTTTCAGGCTTTCAGAAATTGACATAAATTTTATGGGCCCATACAGAACAAATATTGTCTAGCATCAGGGGCCCTGCCCGTCCTTCTCCAATTCTATTTCAAGTACAATTTTTTGTTGACTTCTCCTCCGAGTTTTAAAATATAAATTTTAATATATATGTAGATGATCATCGTATATTTAGATTTTTTTAGAATTTTATATATAAATTATATATTTAATATAATAAATAGAATAATAGAATATTGAAAAGAAGTAGATGATTTAATGGTTTCAGTGCTTATATAATTGCGTATTTGTGCAAATTAGAATCTTAGCAAATACATATTATTTTTGTTATTCAAGGTTATTTTTAAAAAAAAATTGTGACGTATATGTTATACTGCATACTAAGCAATACTTTTAATTTTTTATAATATATATCACATATTAAATCACATATTGAGCCGTACGTATTACATATTAGATCACACATATCACATATCAAACTAATATTTTATATTAGTCGCCACCGTATACGCATATGCATATATATGCGTCCGTATTATCCTCATACCAGCGCGCATACCAATTCACAAGGTCCAGGGACAATTCAAGGAAAGTTGGCCAATTTCAAAATATTTGAAACACCGTACATAATTAGAAACGGTTACACAACAGTGTTATTTAGTGCCTGCAATTCAACTGGTTTATTTGCACGATATTAATTACTCACACAGTTAAGTATAAATATATTTTAATAATATTTATTTGAGACTTAAACTAAAAAGTAGAAACTATATATTTTTAAAATTTATTTATAATTATTATTATATGAAAATATAATGCACGATAAAATAAATGCAATTATCACTCATTTTAATTATAATATAGTCACGGTCATCCGGTAAACCAACAGCAAAAATGGGTGGGGCCTACAAAACTCTCTTACGATTATTTTTTTAGGAAATACCCGTAGGTCTCTTACGATTCCTCACCAAATTCACATCTGCCACCGTACCTTTTTCTATGATCCATATGTCTCAAAAACGAGTAGGTATTCAACAGGGCTGATGCAAGATTGTGGTTTTGTCAGTAATCAGATTCAGTACCTTATTAGATTTAAAATCATTAACTAATCATAGAGATAAATAAAAAAAATTTTATGAGACTTCATATTTTAAATTTTTTACGTAATTCTTTCATTATCCATGATATTAAATTTTTTTTCTCAATAAAAAATAATCAGACAATTCAGGTGGAGTCAGAAATTTGATTCGGAGGAAGTCAGATTAACAAAATTTTAATCTAAAAATATTATTTTTTAAAATCCAAATTTGATATAAGCTACATCCTCCCCTGTATAGTACTCTATGGTAGAGGAATCCGAATTCACCATAATCGTCGGATTTATATTACAGACTGTTCGAATTTAATATTCACTTTTAGATTTACGGGCCCACATAAATTCGGACATTTTACCCCATAAAATACTCTAGAGATTTAAATTCCCCAAAAACAGCGAGTGGCAGATGAATGATTCATTGTTTTGAAATGTTTAAGATTATTTTTTTTACACTGCGAGAGATTTCTACCGAATAGTTGTTTCTTTTTTTTTTAGTTATCTTTTTTTAGATAGCTTTTAAATATTGTTTTCTACAAATATGATCCCAATTCCAAAATCTCATGGGGTCATTTTAACATTACTTTTACTTTTAGTTATTAATAAAAAAATTCAAAAGATAAAGGCTTGACCTTTATATTTTTACTAAAAAAAAAAGATAAGTTTTTTTTATTGTCCAACTTGTCAAAATTTTCCAAGTTGACAAAGTTAAATTAGATATATGTGAATGTGATGTGTACTATCCTTTATATTATCCTGGACGGATGGATTGTATACAAATTCAAAAAAAAACAATATAGAACAAAGACCCTTTCTATCTTATATGCTCTCATTCATGACGCAGATACGGCATTATTTGTGGTTAATTAATCAGGCAACCGTATAAAAATATAAAATGCAAGCTTATCTGTCGCGGACAAAAATTTTAGTGCAGGACATGAGTTTTTGATGTGCAACTTGAGTACAATTGATCCATGTACGATTTTATTATTTAAAATTTGTTTAATTGAGATGCAAGAGTATCAAATTGTTATATTGTGATTATTAAATTAATTATATAATTGAAAATGTTTTTGACGGGGACAAATTATTAGTGGACCTTGAGCCTCAACTTAAAAATTATTCGGATCGGATGGAGATAGCTTATAATCTTAATATATATTAAAAATCTGTGCTGGTTTTATATGGCCGTAGAATCGTCTTATTTATTTCCTTTTTCTTTTCCGGGGACAAAGAAGGCACAAGGCAAGCAGATTTCCGTTTAATTTTAACATTTTAAAAGTACATAACAAAATAATTCCATAAACCAATAACCCTAATAACAAATCGCCTTAATCAATTATACATATCTACCAACAAATTCTATATTCAGAAAAAGGATTAAGTCTCCTCTCTCCTCAGTTATATCACAACATAATAATTTATAACCATTTGATTTTATTGTTCTCTTTTTTTCCTCAATCAAACAGTTACAAATAGTTCTAAAATCATAAATTAATGTTGCATGACTATTGGGTTTAAATTGCATTTAAGAATGCTTCAATTGCTTTTTTTGTTTCTCTCTAACGGGGTCAATTTAGGGTATTTTGAAGGTCTTGGTCCTCCTATTATTAATAATCAAAAAGTTATAAACTTACAATACGCTGATGATAGCCTTTTATTTATTAAAACTGACTATATGATGGTTGAACGAGTTAAATGAGCATTTAGAGCTTTTGAAGGGTTGTCCGAATTAAAAATAAACTTTGGTAAATCTGAATTGATACATCTTAATATTGATCCCTCTATGGGTTGTAACTTCGTCACTCAACTCAATTGGAAATTAGGTGCCCTTTCTTTGAAATATTTAGGATTAACCTTACATTGGAAACAACTCTCTCGTAAAGATTGGCAGAAGTTAATTGATAAAATTCAAAAACAGTTGCCCACTTGGAAGGGTAAATTTTTCTCTTTGGGGGAGGGGGGTCATTTAATTTTACTTAATTCTGTTATTTTTATTATTCATCTTTACTATCTTATTCTTTTTAAGGTCCCTAAATGGATGATTATCAAAATTAATCAGATTCGGAAAAGGTTTTTATGGGCTGGTCCTGATGCACTTAAATGAAAATACCATTTAGTTAATTGGACCATAGTGTGCCGTCCTAAGGAATATGGGGGATGGGGGTGTTAAATTTAGAATTCATGAACACTACATTCTTGTGTAAATGGTATTTGAAAATACCATTTAGTTAATTGGACCATAGTGTGCCGTCCTAAGGAATATGGGGGATGGGGGTGTTAAATTTAGAATTCATGAACACTACATTCTTGTGTAAATGGTATTGAAAATATAAATATTTAAATAAAAAAGGCCTATGACAATCTATTATTAGTTTTAAATATCATTTTTATTCTTCTACTTCTTCTTCAGCCTTCTAGAAGGTTGTTTGTTTAGTTTCGCATTTTTTATTACTAGATGCCAAGCAAACGGTTGGCAATGGATATTATATTAATTTTTGGTTAGATAATTGATATAATGATTACCCATTTTCTATTCAATTCCCATTAGTTTACATAAAAACTAAAACAGCTCATTCTTCCCTAAGAGAAGTTTGGAATGAAGCGAAAATTAACCTTAACCTCACTCGTGAGGCTAGCATTGCTATGTATAAAGAAAAATCTGATATTATATTTATTCTTAACTCTTTACAGTTTAATGATCATGTTGATTCTGCCTTGTGGTTGTGGGCTCATTTGGGTGTTATACAATTAAGTCTTTATATAATTTCTTATGTTTGGGATACCAATTAACCTTTCTAGGTCAGTTTGGACACTTAAAATCCCATTGAAAAATAAATTACTTCTTTGGATGGTTTTACACAATAAAATTCTTACCAAAGATAATTTAGGTAAGCGAGGGTGGACCGGGATAACTCTTGTATGTTTTGTTCCGTTCGGGAAATGATTGACCATTTATTTTTTCATTGCCCCTTATTTTGGATTTTTGGCATAAAATTCTTTCTAATCATCCTCAAAGGAATTTAATTAATGTTTCTTCTATTTTTGAATTTTGGAACTCCTGTTTGTCACTTCATAATTTTCAATTCTGGGGAGTTCTATTAGCTGCTAGTGTTTGAGTATTATGGTTGCAGCGCAATAAGTGTGTCTTCAATATATCCTCCCCTAATTGTACTACAACTATATTTTTTTGTATATTTCAATTGTTTAAACACTGGACTAGATCTTCTACTCATTTAGAGGATATTATGAAGATGATAGTACCTGCTCTTGATCATCCTGCACCGGAGAGGGCAACTCCTCGCATTGCACAGATTGGGGGTGTTGTTGCTAGGGATGATGAGGATTTACTTAATTATTGATCTGGGATAGTATTTCCTTGGGATTATTATACTTGATTTTATTTTTAGGCTAATAAATATAATAATACTTGTTCCTGTGTTTTATATTTTCTGTATGTGGTAGTTGTTTTTGTTTTTGGTTGCGGCTAGTTCTATGCCTACCTATCTGCTGTAAATTTTCTATTTTATCATAGTATTTGCTGTAGGTTTATGGCTTGTAAACTTTGGCATATGTTGTTTGTATGCTTTCAAAAAGAAATGAAAGCTGGCATCCATTTGGATATTTTATCTTTTAAAAAAATGGAATAAGATTTTTTGATCTATTTTAGATCAAATTGGGTTTGAATGGATTTGATTTGTTTAATTATATTTTTTGAGATTTTTTTTGAAATTTAACATCAAATAGAGTCAGCAACGGATGCAGGATTTTGGTCGAGGGGGGCAATTATCGGATTGTAATAACTTATCGGGTTCAAATCCATTAACTAATCGGATACTAAATAAAAATTTAATTTATATTCTTACCCAATAAAAAACTATCAAAATAATATCTTTTTATATTTTAAAAATAATAATAAAATAAAATAATAAATAATTAAGTTGATGAAGAAAATTTTTCTCTATGAAACTTTATATTTTGAAATCTTTATATAATTATTTTATTATGCATGATATTAAATATTTTTTCTCAATAAAAGTAATTAAACAATTTAGGAGGGGACAAATTACCGAAAATATTATCTAAAAACATTTTTTTTTTAAATCTAGGGGGACAGTTGTCCCTCCCTGACCCTCTTTACATCCGCCCCTAAATAGAGCTCATATATAATAACTAAAATTTATTGTATATTAATTGTTTACAAATAAATAAAAGTCATCATAAATATTCAATCATTTTATTTGGGCCGTATTGGATTAGCCCATTGCCTCATCATGTTAAGAAAAATAATGATGACTCAATTCATTGACACTCTGCTTAAGGCATTATTTTTAGAGTGGGGATCACTTGTCAATGGATTATTTTGACAATCTTGGCAATGAATTTAAATAAATACTATAAAAATTTAAAAATAGAAAAAATTTATAGATATGTTTTTCTACTTATAAACTGATTGTGATTCAAATTTCATGTAATTTTATGATCATTTGATACTCTATCAAGGACAATTAAAATTTTATATAATTTATAACGGTTATAATTTGACAGACTTTGATGGACTATCAAATGATAATGAAATTACATGAAATTTGAATCACCATTAATTATAAGTAGAAGAACATATTCATATTATTTTTTTCTATTTTTAAGATTTTTTCATATTTTTTTAAAAATTTATTGTCAAGATTGTCAAGTGATCCCTTCCCTTATTCTTATTCTTATGAGAGTTTGAACAATTGAATTGAGTTAGATAATTCTTAAGTTCTTAAGAAGTTAACTTTGCTCCATATTTTGTTTCAAAAAAATAGAAATTTTAAGGAATGCATCGAATCAAAGCTTTGAAAAAAAGAAAGAATTAAAGATTTTATTTTTTTTCAAATATAAAAGGATTCATTTCTTTGTTTCAGAAAGATCGGAAAATTATGTTGTCGGCACCTATAGACATCAAGTACTGAGGAAGTGATCTTTAGAACCAAAGAAACAAATATACACCCTAATTTCTAAACTGTTATTAAAAAAACTCCCTCTACGTTCACAATTAATATGTTAACTAGAATTTTACAGTGAGAATGAATTTATATTTTATGGATTTTTAATTTGCAGGAATTTTGGTGACTTTTTGAAAGAAATATATACACTTAATTAATATTCATAATACATTAGATATTCACTGACTCATGTTTTTTTTATATGTTTTATTTTAGAGTTTTATTATATAGTAAGATACATAAATCAAATTAATAAAAAAATATTATAATACTTTAAAATTTTCAATATTAATTTTGAAACTAAAACTTCTCTCACGTCGTCATATTTGTTTTTTTTCCTATTTAAATAGAAAATATAAGTTTTAATATATAGGGCTAGGACCCCCGATCTTATTTTCAAAAGAACTTTTACCATTATAAGTAAGCTCAGTCTACAATCGAAATTAAAATTTGCGGTTCCTTTCTCGGCAAAGAGGCAAAAGGCACTTTTTTGTCTAAAGTTCAAGTTTATAATTCTATTTTTGTTTTCCCTTTTCATTACTACTTTTATTTTTATTTTTATTTTGGCCTATGAACCCAGTTATAAAATGTTGCAGTTTAATCCCTCCTAGCAAGAACTAATACAAAAACTTGCATAGAAAATCCAATTTTTTTATATAATGTTTCAAGTCAACCCCAAAACAGAAGTTTGTTGTACCAGTAAGCGATAGAATCACTGCTATCAACGTGCAGAAGGGTAAAAAAAGTGTGAAGGGTCATCTAATTCAAACACCTTAGAATTTGATCCAAATAGATTTCCTTGAGTAGAAATTCAGCCGGGTCCAATATCATAAGATTTAAACCGGACAAGCTTACACGCAAGAAGCCTAGAACCAAAGTCCGACCCGCAGCCAATGCGGAGAAGTGTGCTTGACACGTCGCAAGGGCCAAGGGGACAGAGCAAACAAAATAAAAAAACTCTGTAGGATGGTGGTCATCGTATTCAGCGCTTCTAATTTAATAATAAAAAAATATTCATGTATTATATTATATAAGATCTAAACAGCTGTTTAAATCTAATCTAGTAATTTGGATTAGCCTCTCTAGAGAAAAAATATTCGGAAAGGATTTCCTCCGAGAAGGTAGAGAACAGCTGGCGGCTAGAGAGCGACAGTGCAATATGGAGCAACACACGGAACTTGGAAGTTTTCAAACCCTTGGATTAATTTTGATCTCAAAAGTTATTTTAATCGTCAAATCAACATCGAGAATGGAATAAAATATAAAAATAAAAATGAGTTTCATCGAAATTGGTTATTAAATGTTGATCCGACGGTTGAAATAACTCTTGAAACCAAAATTAATTCCAAGGGTTTGAGAAACTCCTCCGGTTCCGCAACACACATGAGAGAAATCATAAATCGCAGCAGCTGACATCATCATACGACAGAAAATTTATCCTTAATCATTAGATGCTGATCGGATGGCAAAGACCCCCATTGCAGATTGCCGATTGGTATATTTATAATTTGGGGAGGACTAGCAATATACCCGCGCATTGTAGCGGACTTTTTTATTTAAACATGAAAATATTATAAAATAAAATAAAAATCACATTGATCTAATATTAAATTAAAAATTCATCAAATTATAGAGAAAATCTATAATAAAAATCAAATTTAATCTTGAATATAATTTTCTGCACAATATGAATTAATGATTCATGGTGTTTATGATAAGAAAAATGAATTATTCTAGCATATATCATCACCATTAATTTCTTACCAAATATGTACAAAGTTACTAATCATAGCACATACCTTAAGCCTTAAATTTTTTTTTATATCATAATATAAATAGAAAGATATTAAGTATTCTAATTTATAAATCATGTGCATAAATGGAAATAATAGTATATATGAGAAAGAAATGGAGAGAAGGAGAGAATAAATTGACGCGATTACATACGTTTGATCAATCAAAAATAGATATTATTCGTTTAATTGAGGGATAAAATGAGTATAATAAAAAAATACCATGACAAAAAATGGACCCTCCAATTCTTAGGTGCTTTATATATTTGGGGAGGATTTGGGATGCATTTGAATGAGATGAGAAAAATATTAATTCAAATTAGTAAGTATTCTAAATTATTATTCCGTAGGTAAGTCGATAGAATGGTAGATACTAGATAGCTATTTCAAATTGTTGAATTAGCGAGCTAATCTTGTTTATTTATTATTTCAATTTGCTATTTTGTTATTCCAGTTAAACGTTGGGTTATTTATTATTTCAAATAATTTAATTAGCTACTAATCCCATTAGCCCGTCTTTTATGCAATTAACACACCTCTTGATATATGTATGTTTATTACATTAACTAGTATAATACCTGACCAAATGTGTGATTTTAAAATGTAGATTTTAATATGCATATAATCGGTCATTCATAGCACATATGCATACATGTAAGTGTATATACGGTTTAATATGTAAATTTATAATCCAAAAAGTTATTAAAATATTTAAATCAATAAATCATTGCAACGATTTATGAAATGTTATAACGATTTACTGAACCGTTATAATGATTCAGAAACCGTTATAACGGTTCAGGCACTGATATGACTCAAAATAAATTAAAATAAAATTTTAAATGAAATAATTTAAGTAAAAAATTAAATAAAATCTTAAAGAATTGGAATAAAATGATAGAACTTTAAAATGTTCTTATCTAGTTATAGCATTTGTTGAAATTTAATGATTGTAATTTTTTGACGCATTTGTCCAACCAAAAAAATTCAAACCCTCATCAAAACCAGCATTTATCTAAATTAGATAATTAAATTTTATTTTATTAATTTTATAGATTTTTTACAAATTTTTTTGAATTTTATAAATATTTTTGAAAATTTGTGTCTTGAAGCACCATTAGATTTGAATTGAAGAGCTATAGTTCAGTAGGAGTGCCTTCATTTCAGACTCAATGGAGATAAAAATACACTAAATAAGCGTGCATGCTCAAGTGTTGGGTGAACATTTTTTTTGGTGGGAAACCGCTGACAATTTCCGTGCACTAAGTCATACATGGATACACCCACGTATTCATTAAAGTGTTGTTGATCAATTTTTTTTTTCCGTGACAAGTCACTGGCCCACCAATTTATTTTTCTATACCCACCAATGTATTACAGATTCTACTAGTGTAGGGCTATGTTAAAATTTCGTCCGAGAATGAAAAAATATTTGTGAGAGAACTAAATTTTCATGAGTTGATGTTATGAACAACAACTTGATAAGTGATATTCTGACGAGTATTAATTTTTACAAGAGTAATTTAATGTAATTTTTTTTTTATCTAAACAACGTGTTTTCTTTTCTTTTCCGCCTCTTTTTTTATTTGTATATACTTTATTTACGTCACCTAACTTTTTTTCTACGTATATTTTCTTTTTGAGAAAATACGTCTCCTCACTTGCATGATTGCATTCTGTAGGTACTCCATTCAAAGATTATCCGCAATTTTTTTTCCTCTTTTTGATGCGCTGCCGTAGAAATTGGTATGAGGGATCAGATAAGAGAGCTTATAATAGAACCCTTAAAAATTCTTCTTAACCATCCTTCAGAGTCTTCAGTTAAGGTTCTTCTTGCGTCGAGTGCAGTCGAGTTCGAGCGAGCCGGGCTCAGCTCAAATTCGACTTATGAAAATTTAAGTCGAGGACTCGAGCTCGTAAAACATTTCGAGCTGAAAAATCTAACTCAAACTCGGCTCGTTACTATTTGAGCTAGCACACGAGTCAATGCATGTAGCTTGACTCAGTTTGACATTTATATTTAATATATCTACAAACTGCAAATTTGGTGTATCTACAAAAAATGATATATGAGTTAGTACAAAATTAATATATCAACAAACTATATTTTTAATAAAATTCTTGCCGCACTAATTTGAATGAATGAATCAGTAAAAACACTATTGAGACAAATATATGAGTTGAGTTACGAGCAAGTACGAGAAGTCGTTAAGCCGTTGAGATGATAAGAGATAATGAGAGATAGATTATCGGATTAGAGTTTAGCAGAAAAAAATATAAACTATTATATTCGAGCCGAGTCGAGCCACGAGCCGGCCGACCCCAACTCAAACTCAACTCATTTAACTATCGAGCCAGATTGACTCGAGCCAAATTAATTCGAGTCAAATTAGCTCGAGCCAGATTAGCTCGAGCACCGAATCGAATCCGAGCTGAGCCACGAGCCCGAATCGAGTCCGAACTGAGCCACGAGCCCGAGCTTTTTTTGTGCAGCCCTAGCTACATGCTCAATTAAATAAATGTGATTATAACAAATTATAAAAGTGATTATACAAAACTGTAAAAATATTTAAAGTGAATGTAAATTGTATTGTTAAATTTACTTGATTTCACTTTGACATTTAAAATAAATTTGTGATTTTGTTATACTAATATTTTATGGGTCCTTCATTTGTAAATTATTGATGGGTAAGGGCAGAGCCAGCCTTCAAAATATTGGGGTCAAATTTTTTTGCATAGATATAAAAAATTAAGTATACTTTTATATTTTTATAACGAAAATATATATTTAGAGATGTATTTTTAAAATATATTCTAGGATATAGTATATTCTTAAAATTTCTTTAAGAATCAAGTATATTTAAAAAAATTGAATCGTAAGTTTATTTTTGAAAAAAATAAATAAATTCAGGGGTCAATGACTTCCCCTCCAAAATGCGGTTCTGTCACATACACATCGAGCAAAGTCACGCCCTCTATTTATTTTCAAACTTCCTCTATCACATGGGGCCAGTTCAGAATTTGATTATTTTGAACAGAGATGGGCAGAGAAAATATGAATTCAAACGACGTCAGCCGAGTTTGCATCTTTTCTGTGTGAAAATGAGTTATTCTTTTAATTATATGACGTAAATATTTTTATTTGTGACATAAATATTTTGGTGGGCCAGATTATCTAAGAAAAACCTCCGCCTGTCCCTTTGGGACAGTGATGTCACGCCTACCTTTCTTTTCCGGTTTCCATTGCGCCTATAAATAAAGGCCTATTTTAACTGCTTCTTGCATCCAAAGCAAGACAAGTTTAGCAACCTCTCTCGGCTAATTACTTTCCAAATCAACCTCGCTAAGATTAAAATTAAGAAGATGTCTTGCTCTTGTGGAAGCAACTGCTCCTGTGGCTCCGGCTGCAACTGCGGGTCTGTCTTTCTTTTCCTTGTTTATCATTTTATTATATTTTATTTGCACCCTCCTCTCTCATTAATATTCTTAATTCATTTTCTTCATAAAAAGATACTGATCAATCGAGGAATTGAGAAATTAACATTTAATTGAGCACTCAATAGTTTATACATAAAGGATGCTGTTTCCTTTTGCCCTCAATATTAATTTAACTGAATATATATGATATCGATATGTAAACAAATAAATTAATTAATAAGCATTAAGTTTGAGGTTGGGGTGATATATATGCAGGTCTAAGATGTACCCTGGCTTGGACGAGAAGATCACCACCACTGAAACCATGATCATTGGATTCTCTCCTGCTAAGAGGTAATTTTACTTATTATACCTTCATTTTCTCTTTTTCATTTTTAATTTCAAAAAAACTATTTGTAAAATTTAATTTACCTGACTTTTAGCTAAAATTTTGCGATATTAAATATGTACATGCACACGTATATTATATGTATATGGAACTATGGAAAGCCTTTGTGAAGGCATAAATACTAACTATCTGGTAAAAGAAAATAAGAAATTGAAATGAAGGCTAAAATCAAATGGATTTGCAGTGAATTTGGAGGATTCAAAATGGCAGCAGAGGCGGCAACTGAGAACGGGTGCAAGTGCGGTTCCAACTGCAGCTGCACCAACTGCAGTTGCTGATCGATGATTAATCAAGCTTGTATATTCAATTATGTCTAAATTGAAATATAATTAAGCTTGTTTTAATTTATCTGTAATGGATTTGTGTGGTGTGGCCTTATGGGTATGATAATCATGTGTGTTAATTAAGCACGTGCCCAAAAATAAGAAAATTAATTAAGGGGCTAATTATGACCGATGGGGATTCGACTGGTGGTGCATATGGCCTAGGTAGTGTGCTGGCGTATGGTCATTAATGGAGAAGGTGGTCTTAGTTAGTCCAATTGATTAATTCAATGTATCTCTGGTGCGAAATTATTGTTACAAGCAAGCTATATGTTTGTTTGTAGATGTATACTGTGTGGTTATGAATGAATGAATGCATGAATATTATATATTATATAATTAAGTTGCCTTGCGCTCTTAAGTTATCCCTTAATCTCTGTATGACATACTAATAAGAAGACTTGTAGTTGCACAGTTAGTGATGGATCCAGAATTCTATATTTACATATGTACAAAAGTTATATCCAAAATTCTAGAATAAACCTTGTCTTTCAAATTTTTGGAAAAAGAAAACTAGGCATGAGGGGGCTCCCGGCTCCGTCTTATATAGGGAGTGTTTGGCACTCAATGGAATAGCAAAAAGTTGGAATAGAATAGCTATTCCGACGAATTAATTTGCCAAACGAATTTTAGACTAAGTAGAAGAGTGCGAGAATAGTGCTAATCCGGTATACCAACTTATAGGTGGAATACCTGATTAGCTCTCGTCGAAATAGCGATTATTGTTTGATTATATTATATTATATTATTATATTATGATTATGATTAAGATTTAGTATTATTATATTATTATATTATATTTATGATTATAATTTATTATTCTATTAATATTATGAATATTATTATTTATTATTATTATCATTATATTATTATTATTAAATTATTATTATCATTATTGTTATTATATTATCGTTACCATTAGCATTATTATATTATTTATTATTATTATAAATATAATTTTAATATTATATTATTATATTATAAATATGAATATAATTATTTTATTATTATATTATTATGATCAAGATTATTTATTATTATATTATTATATTATGATGATTATGATTATGATTATTAATACTTATTATTATTTTATTATGTTGTATTATATTATTATATGTTGATTATAGTGATGATTAATTTATTATTATATTATTATAATTATAATCATTTATAAATATTTTTATGATTATGATTATGGTTATATTATTATGATTATGACTATAATTATTATTATCATGATTATGATTATGATTATTATATTATTAAAATTGTGATTACTTATTATTATTATATTATTATAATTATGATTGTAATTATAATTTATTATTATTATATTACTATATTATGATTATGTTTATATTTTTATTATATTACTATTATAATATTATTATTTATTATGATTATTTTTTATTACTTTATTATTATTTTATTATGTTGTATTATATAATTATATATTGATTATAGTTATGATTAATTTATTATTATATTATTATAATTATAATTATTTTTAATTATTTTTATGATTATGATTATATTTTTATTATTATATTATTATGATTATGGTTATGGTTATATAATTATGATTGTAATCATAATTTTTTATTATTATATTATTATATTATGATAATGTTTATATTTTTATTATATTACTATTATAATATTATTATTTATTATGATTATTTTTTATTACTTTATTATTATTATTATCTTACTATTATGATAATTATTTTACTATTATTATTATTATCATCATCATTATTAGTATCATAATTATTCATATTTTAACTATTCTGAGTAACAACTGCCAAACGATATTTTCACTCTTCCGAATAGTCAAGAATATCACTCTTCTACCACTCTTCCAAAAAAACATTATTCTATCACTCTTCCAAAATTACCACTCTTCCAAAACTATTCCTTAATTTGCCAAACGGACCCTAAGAGATGGATACAATATAAAGGTTCAAAATTTTCTCTCACGGTTCAAAATAAACCCAACAGCTGACGGTGCTGTAAAGATGGGATCTGTATTCGCTGTTGTAAAAACTATAATAGAGAATCTATGGTATGAGTTTTCAGATGTCGGATTTGTTTAAACAGTTATGATTAGATTCAGAGCTATTATTATTAAATGAGTCCTACAGTTATAAACTATGACAGCGGTTATCATAGATCTGACTATGATAATAGATGTATTTCCTTGAAGATGAAAGTCTAATTTTCAAATTTTTATTTTGTGTCCATTAAATATTAAACTCAACATTTTTAAATATCATCTTAATTAGTTACTACTTAAATCATGACCTTTGAAAGATTATCTTTTGACAACCGTTGGACAAAAAAGTCAACAAAATTACAAGGTGTTCTAACAGATTGTCCTACCGACTGCTGAAACCCGCCAGTAACTTCTTCAAGATCCCATTTTAGCCCATTTTAATTTGTTCAAAACTTTTTCGGGCTTTTAAAATGGGAAAGGTAGGTTCAAATGACTTTGAACCTAAAAATTGATTTAAAGACTTTCTCACTCATTGATTTTACATTGAGATTTGTAAAGAGATGAAAAAAAATTTGAACAAATAAAAAATACGAATCTCAATGCAAAATCAATGGATGAGAGAGGTTTTAAACTAATTTTTTTGATTCAAAATCATTTGAACCTACCCAGCTCCTTTAAAATTGGATATAATTTTTATGAGCCCATACAAAACAGATATTGTCTAGCATCATAAACGGGTTGTCCCTACCCGTCCTCCTCCGGTCATGTTTCAAGTACAAACTCTTCACTTCTCTAGATTTTTTTTTAAATATAATAATTATAAAAATCATATTATTAATAATAAGAGTGATAAAAGCAAAATTTCAAATCTATGAATGGCAGTGCGCCACTGTCAGTGGCGTCTTTACTGAAACGCGTCACAGTCAGTGGCGCGTTTGTCTCTAGGTATCTATTTGTGTGTGTATTTATAGTGATCAAAAACCCATTTTTAGGCAAACGCGCCACTGTCAGTGACGCGTTTCAGTAAAAAGACGCCACCGACGGTGTTTTCAAAAAAAACGCCGACGATTGGCGCGTTTCGATAAAAACGTCACGCGACGATGGCGCGCGTTTAGTAAAAAAACGTCCTTTGGCGGTCGTGTTTACACAAAGACACCACTAGCAGTGGCGCGCTGTCATTCATAAATTTAAAATTTTGCTTTTATCACTCTTATTATTAATAATATGATTTTTATAATTATTATATATAACAAAATCAGTCACTTCTCTCCAGTGTCTTAAAATATATATTTCAATATATGTGAATGGTTATCGCATATTACGTACACAGTATGAGATCGCATATATAATTTTTTACATGAAATTTTTATATTCAGATTTTATATTTATCTATAAAATAATAAATAGAAGTATGGAGTATTAAAAAAAGACAAAGATGAATCTTATATTTTTTATGTTTATACAATAACACATATTTGTAGCATATTGTACATATTTTTAAAAAAATTATGACATATATTACATATTGAACGTATAAATTACATATCATATCAAAATTATATATTATTCTGTTCATAATCCGATCATTATATACGAATATATGACCGCGTGGAAATTTGCTTCTCCTTATTATAAATGCTTTCATATTGATACCTTGCGCGCATCCCAATTCACAAGGTCGGGGGCAATTCAAGGAAAAGTTGTAACAATTTCAAAATATTTTGAACCAACGTATGTAATTAGAAAGAGTTACACAACAGTGCCATTTTGTGCCTACAATTTAGGTCTGCAAAAGTTTGTGATTTGATCGGGATAGACTCGTTATTGATTCGTTCATTAGTAGATCGAGTCGTTAATGAATCGGTTCGTTAAGTTCGTTAAGTTAATGAGTCAAGCTTAAGCTTTGGTTGACTCAGCTTGTTGGGTTCATTGGGCTCAACAAACTATTAATATTTATTATTTTAATTATAGATTTTTAGTATAATAATTAGTTTATAGTATAACATGTACTTAAATTAGTATATCAAATTTGTGTTGAATATATTATCATTAGTTATTTTATTAATTTTTACATAAATTTTGATATAAAATATCATAAAAATTATTATTAATTATTAAATAGGTCTTAACGAGCCAACTTGATTAGCTCGTTAACTTGATGAGTCAATCTCAAGCCAAAACTTTTGGCTCGAAAGTATTTAATGAACCGAACCAGCTCGATTCGTTAAGTTAATGAACCAAGTGGAGCCTCGTTGCCGGCCCTTCTACAATTCAACTGATTTATTTGCATGGTATTAATTACTCGCACAATTAAGTATAAATATTTTTCAATAGTATTTATTTGAGAGCTTAAATTAAAAAAATATTTCTAAAATTATTTATAATTAATCTTATATTCAAATATAATATACAGATAAAGATAAAGAGTACAATTATCACTATTTTTAATTATAATATAATCACGATCATCTAGTCGACCTACAGAAAAAGTGGGTGGGACCTACAAAACTCTTTCTTACGAATAGGGATGTAAACGCATCCGTTACGGATGGATAATGGTTTTATCGAATCCGCATTTGTTTGGATACGGATCGGATATTCGATGGATATTCAGTTACAAATTAGATATCGAACAGATACAAATATAAATAGGAATATATTTCGGATATTAAATAAAAATATTATATGTATTATTGAAAAATAATTGTATAACATTTTTTAATAGAATCATTAATTATAAAATAGATATTAATTATAAAAATTAAATATTAATTATTATTATTATTTTAATGGTTCAAATGTATCAATAAAATTATAAAAAGAACATGATACATTAACACAAATTGTATATAAAATAAATTAGATTTATAATGTACACTAAAAATTTAATTAAAAAATATATAATAAAAATATTTTGAATACTTATTCAGATACATTCGGATAATGTCGGATATTGATAAATAATAGCTAAAAGTTCGGATCCTTATCCGATCCGTTAAGACTCCTACTAACCATTCACCTAATTCACATCTGCCGCTGTACTTCTTTCTATGAAATAATTGCGTCATAGTTTTTATGTTAACGAATCACGAGCAAGTGGAACTAAAAAAAATACTTTTATAATTAAACTTTGAGAATATAATAAATAAAGTTGAACTGTTTAAAAATTATGACGAATGTGCTAATTTAATTTCAGGATCCATATGCCCCAAAAACAGCGACGGATGAGTAGATCATTGTTTTCAAATGTTTAAGATAAGTTTTTTTTTTTTTTTACAGAATTGCTGATTTACTGCCAGAGGTTTCTACAGAATTGCTGATTTACTGCGAGAGATTTCTACAGAATTGTTGTTTCTTTAATTTTGTTCGTTTCCATTTTATATAGATAGCTTATAAATGTTGTTTTCTATAATTATGATCCCAAATCTATGGGGTCATTTTAACATTACTTTTACTTTTAATTATTAATAAAAATTTTGAAAAGACCTTTATCCTTTACTAAAAAAAAGGATAAGGTTTTTTTTTTGTTCAACTTGTCAACTATGTGAAAGTTGACAAAATTAATTAGATATATGTGAATGTGATGTGTATTATCCTATATATTATCCTGGACGGATGGATTGTATACAAATTAAAAAACAATACTGGACAAAGACCCTTTCTATCTCATATGCTGTCATTCATGACGCAGAAACTACATTATTTGGTTAAATTAATTAGGCAACCGTATAAAATGCAAGCTTATCTGTCGCAAGTACAAATTTAAATGCGAGGGCATAAATTTTGATATGCGACTCAAGTACAATTGATTCATGTACGATTTTATTATTTAAAATTTGTATAATTAAGATGCAAGAGTATCAAATTGATATATTGGGATTATTAAATTAAATATAGAATTAAAAATGTTTTTGTCGGGGACAAATTATTAGCGGACCTTGAACCTCAGACTAAAAATTATTGAGATCTGATAAGATAGATAGCTATTCCTAATATATATTAAAAATATGTGCTAGTTTTATATGGCCGTTGAATCGTCTTATATTTTTTTTTCCTGGGGACAAAGCAAGCACAAGGCATGACGATTTCCATTTAATTTAAAAAATTTAGAAGTACATAACAAAATAATCCCATAAACCAATAACCCTAGAACAAATCTCCTTAATTTATTATACATATTTACTCACAAATTATATATCCAGAAAAAAAAAAAGTTAAGTCTCCTCTTTCCTCAGCTATGTCTCAACATACTAATTTATAACCATTTGATTTTATTTGTTCTCTTTTTTTTTTCAATCAAAAGTTACAAATAGTTCTAGAATCATAAACTAATGTTGCATGTCTCTTGAGTTTAAATTGCATTTAAGAATGCTTTTAATTGTTTTTTTTGTTATTCGTCCCTATACACAGAATTCTAAATCTTTCAAATAATTAAGAAGTAAATGCACTATTTACTATTATGTTCTTTTGAGTTGAATTTCATAAATTTGTTGTTTCAGGTGAAAAGATATGATGCCAATTTTATTGGTTCTATTTCAGATTCATTAATATGTTTTTGCTTTGCATTTATTTTGGCATTTCTTTGTATATTGGATCCAACATAATACAATTAATTAACATCATATATTCTTTTATATTATATGGTGTCATTAAACTAATTCGATAAGAGATTTGCAAATACTTTTGGTAATTGTTTCTTTCTTTCTTTATTTCTTGCACATAATGAATATTATATAATTTAATTTTCACCTTGAATTATTTTCATCTTTTATTAATTTAACATCAATTATTTTAGACCTACCACGGTTCCAACCCTACGTAAATAAGAAAGAGGATTGAATTTTCGAGTCCGTTAAGCATACCACATTACCACGTCATAAATATTATTGTTCATTTTATTTTGTAACGATTATTAAATTACATTGATCCAGTGGTTATTCTTATTTAATTTTTATTTAAAAAAATACAATGAGTCACAGCATTAAATTGACATTACCATTCATCATGTCCTTTTGATTTTTTAAATAATTTTGATGAAACTAACAAAATTTTACTTTTTATATATTTTGCTTTTATGGGTTCATAAAATTAAAGTTTCAACTATAAATATTCTTATTTCCTGAGCAAAGCCAAAAGGACAACCTTAGAACTTGAAAAGACATGACGTAGTAATTTTAATACAGCTAATTTTTCTATTTTAGGATTATATACATTTTCTGTCTTTTTTTTCTCAATAATTATACAGAGGATCAAGTCTTTTAGTCTCTCGCACATGCTACTTCATACAAAAAAATTATCATTGATTTTATTTAAATTTTTTATATACTTAAATCTAATGGTTCATAAATTTTTTTCTCTCTCCTCATTTAAAGTAATATATATGATACACTTGAGATGAAACTGAACTCCTAAAATGATTTGATTTTTATATATTAGCATGTGTTTCATTATATTATTTATGATAATAATTATTATATACATATTATATTTAAAAATTGTATTTGAATTCTCTATAATGTGAATTTTGATTAAAATATATTTAAAATTATATTTCTAATTATTTATTTGATAACTAACAAAATCTATGTTATAAGCTTAGTATTAATAAAATCAACACGATTTTATTTATTATTAAGTACACGTAATTAATTAATTGGATACCTATAATTGCACATGGCGCTTCATTGAAAATGATGAGTGCCTCTTACTTAATAATGGCCCAACCTGAACTTCTAATATTAAATTGCAAAATAAAATTATATAAATACAAAAACTTTTGAAAGTGACAAACACAAAATTAACTCGCATGTTGTTGTCCAGAGCAAGGTGGAGTGTCTAGCAAAAGCTAATACAAAAATAGAATGAAGCTATGCGTCTTGAGAACGAAGGTTGAATCAGCACATAATTAAAGGTGGACATATTAAATTACGTCATTAATACAACTGCTATCATTAAAAATGACAAATAACAGTTCCAGAAAATTTTAACTGAGAATTATTTGGCGGTCTAGTAGTTAAGACCATGATGTCAAAGTTTTGATTTGACTCGATTGATTTGATTGCAGTGGCGGAGCTTCGTTTAATAGTTTTGGGTTGTGGCCCCCTCTTAAATCTAAAACTTAGTTAAAAAAATTCATTAATAATTTATGCAAATCACTATTTATTACAATGATTGGCCCTCCTCCCTTTAATTGTGATTTATTGCAGTTGAAGCTCCGCTACTATCTGATTGAAATAATCTTAGAGTAAAATGGAATAAGATTTTTTAATCTATCTTAGATTGAATTAGATTTGAATCGATTTGATCTGTTTAATTATATTTTTATCTTTATTTTGATATTTGACATCAAATAGAGCTCATATGTAATAACTAAAATTAATTATATATCAATTGTTTGAAAATAATTAAAAGTCATCATTAAATATTAAACCATTTATTTGGACCATGACCCGATCGTATTAAAAAAATAATGATGACCCAATCCATTAACACTATAGTTAAGACTATTTTTATGAGAGTTTACAAAATTGAATTAAGTTAGATAATTCTTAAGTTCTTAAGAAGTCAGGAAACTTCGCTCCATTTTTTTTTTCAAAATAAGGATATAAGGATACGAATTTTAGAGAATGTAGCGAATCAAAGCTTTGGAAAAAAAAAAGAATTAAAGAATTTTTTTTTTCAAATATAAAAGGATTCATTTCGTTTGTTTCAGAAAGATCAGAAAATTATGTTGTCGGCACATATAGACATCAAGTACTGAGGAAGTGATCTTTAGAACCAAAGAAATAAATATGCACCGCCTAATTTCTAATCTCTTATTAAGAAACCCTCTACGTTCACTAGATTTGCAGCAGCTGCAACCATTTTGAATTGTTTATAATTCGATCTACAATTATTCACCTTGATTTTTGTTTTTGTTTTTATGGACTGAATTTTACTATGAGGATGAATGTATATTTTATGAATTTTTTACTTGCAGGAAATTCGTTGACATATACACTTTTAATATGGGAATGGATTCATTGACAATGGGTTATCTTGACAATCTTGACAATAGATCTCTAAATAAATCTGAAAAAAAAATAAAAATAGAAAAAAAACTTATTCTTATGCTCTTCTATTTATAGATTAACGGTGATTAAAATTTAATTTAATTTCATTATTATTTGTTAGTTCATCGAAGACAATCAAAATGTTATGATCTTTACAACGGTTTTAATTTAACAATTTTAGACGGACTATCAAACGATAATGAAATTACATGAAATTTTAATCACAATCAATCTATAAGTAGATGAACATATCTATAAGGTTTTTTTCTATCTTTAAGATTTTTTTCGTATTTAATTGAAGATTCATTATCAAAATTGTCAAAATAACCATTGTCAAGCGATCCCTTCCCATTTAATATTCATAATACGTTAGATATTTACTGACTCATTTTTTTTTATTTTTTTTATATGTTTCATTTTAGAATTTTATGAATTATATAGTAAAATACATAAATCAAATTGATAAAAAATATTATAATACCTGAAAAATTTTCAATATTAGTTTTCAAATTAAAACTTCTCTCACTTCGTGATGTTTGTTTTTTCTTATTTAGATAGAAAATATAAATTTTAGTAGATAGGGCTCAGTCTACCATCGAAATTAAAATTGCAGTTTCTTTCTCGGCAAAGAGGCAAAAGTCAGTCCCATTTTCATGGATTCACTTTTTTTTTTGTCTTTGCTTTCTGTTTTCTTTTACTAGAGCCCTAAAGTTCAAGTTTATATTTTCCCTTTTCAATACTACTTTTCTTTTTAACTCTTTTAGTCTATGAACCCATTTAGAAAATGTTGCAATTTAATCCCTCCTGATTAGATGTGCAAATTTATACATATAATATTTGATCATATTCAATTCATGTCTGAAAAATTAAATGTGGTTATTTGTATCTGAATATCCGGACGAAAAATAGGATGGAAATAATTTTCAATCTTAGTTATTCATATCGGAATACTAAATATATAATATATTATTATATATTTATTTATTACAAAAAAATAATATATTTCTCTATTATAATTGAATATATGAATTTTATTTTTTTTAATTAGTAACATATTTTTAAATAAAGAAAAGTATTGATAACATTTATTGTACATTTCAATAGATTTTATAAATTTAAGAAAATTTTATATTTATCTTTAATAATTTATATATATTATCTGTGTTCGTATCTGAAATTATCCATATTTATAATCGTATTTACAAAAATAAAATGAAAGAATGCGATTTTGACTATTACCCGACAATATCCGATTTGTTTGCGCCCATACTCCTGACAAGAACTAATAATAAAACTTGCACAATAAATCCAATTTTTTTAATATAATGTTTCAAATAACCCCAAAACAGAAGTTGAACCAGTAAGCGAGAGAGTCACTGCTGCCAACGTGCAGAAAGTCACTGCTACCACGGGTAAAAAAAGGGGGGGGGGGGTTAATCTAGTTCAAACACCTTAGAATTTGATCCAAATAGATTTCCTCGAGAAGAAATTCAACCGGGTACAATATCATAAGATTTAAACCGGATAAGCTTTGCACGCAAGAAGCCAAGAGCCAAAGTCCGAGAGTGCTTAACACGACGCAAGGGCCGGGCCGCCAGGGGAAGGGAGAGAACAGCTAGCGGCTGGAGACTGGAGAGCGACAGTGCAAGACACGGAGGGAGAAATCAGAAATCGGAGCAGCTGACATCGTCCTGCGTCAGGAAATTTATCCTTAATTGTTAGATGCTGATCGGACAGTAAATAAGCTGGGTGTTGCTGTTCATTCTACTTCTATAGTAACACCCATTGCCGATTGGTATCGGACAACTATTCTCTGGATTTTTTTTTTATTTAGAGAGTTTTCAAAGGTCAATTTAGACGGTTCATTTTAATCATAACGGTTATGAAAAACTCTAAATATGAATTTTAATGTACATGATTATTATTATTAAATTAGAATAGTTGATCTCTGATCAAATGGATCAAATAAAAAGTACTTCATCTAAAGAGTTTTTTTTTTCTCTTCAAAAGATTTTGTTTGAATTGGTATTTAGAGGAAGATTTGGATGCATTTGAATAGGTCGAGAACAATACTAACACTACAAGAAAATACAATAGTTGTATGGATATTTCAATATAGCCTATAATATGGGTGCGCATACCCTATAATATGGGCTAATTTTTTTCCGGCCCATATAGATAATACCTGTACAAGTATCTCCTTACCTATACAATCAAGTCTATTTTATCGATGTAGTTATGTTTGTCTTTTCTATTAATCAGTAATATTCTTATCCGTTCTCTTAGCAGATCCATGAATAAATTTGGAGGGAAATTTCCTCCATTTATGTCTTAGCGCATCAGAATCTCCCCTAAATATTTCACCATATCTTTGTCTCATTCCCGTCATTACCCTCTTTCTCCTCTCGCAAAACCCTAGCTCTCTCGCACAACCCCTTCTCTCTCGTTCTAATCCGCAACCCTTCCTTTTTTCTCGCACAACCATCGAATTCTCCACCCCTTCTTTCCGTCTTCGCTCGGCACCCCTACCTTTCTTTCCTCTCACATCGGAGGCACTCGTTGCCTCCAACCCCGACCCCGGATGCATCTTTGTGGCATTGGAGCCAACAGATCTGGCGGTGGCGATGGAGGTGGAGGAAGAAAACGGGGAGGAAGAAGAAGAGGAAAACGAGGAGATGGCGGGACAGGGAAGAGCGAGCTCCTTCGTTGTTTCTCTCTCCATTTCTTACTATATCTAATCTCATTAGATGAGTATTATTTCATTTTTTTTAGTGGCTTGTTATTTTCACTATTGTAATTGTAAAACTCTAGTTTTTCATTGCTATCTTATAATTATAACAATATTGTGTTTTATTCAAGGTGAAGTAGAAGGATCTTGCCACGTAAACATCAAAAAGGTCAGAGCTCAACAAAATTAGAAAGTTGTTTCATTCCTTTGTAAATCTGGTATCAGCTTTCATATGTAACTATGGGATTCCAGTGCGAAAGAAATAAGATTGATTCAACTTTGTCTAGAGGAAAAAAGCTGGGTCAATTTAGATACAACCTTATCTGTTTGTTCCTGATTTTTACTTTTTTTTTAATTAAAAACAAGATCATACACCAATCTTATAATTTAGACCTGACATGACCTAACCATATGCATTTTATAAAATTTTTTTACAGAGGAAATAATAGAAATGGAACTTAGCAAGTGTGTCAAGTGTATTTTGAAAATAAGTAATAGTATGAGCATGAATACTAATATTTCTAGCTAACTAACGTGATTATACATTTTTCATACTCAAATAATTACTTGTTGTACTAATTTACTTGCTTTTACAACTGATTTTTTTTGTTGAATGCGGCAAAAGAAGAACTACAATATGTAGTTGTTGGTGCTTGGACTGGTACACACACATTTTGGTACTGACTTTCTCCTTTATCATTTTTTTATACACACACTTTAAGAGAAGTTTGTTCAGGATGTCATGTATACTTATCTATTCTTCTCTTTTAATTATGGTACATACCTTTTAGGGCTCTTCAGCAGCATCAACAAGAGGGTCAAGTCAACATGCAGCTAATGAGTAAGAAGATTAAAGGGAGTTTTAGTGTGTGTTGACTTTGAAAATTATGCTAATGTTTTAGGATAATCTAATTGCATTTTTTGTTGATATTTTGTGAATGACTTTTGAGTTAATTTAGGATTTTGGCTGATCCTAAAGTATGATTTTATTAGGGAAATGTGCTTACGAATGTTTTGGTACTATGCTGGTTTATGGTTTTTGTGTAGATTTTAATATGGAATATGATGAATGTGGATGTAATGTTAGGTTTTATAGACAATTGATCTAACTGGCATGTAAAAACTATAACAGTTTAAATGTCACTTTTGAATAGTTATGATATTGGTATTTCCTTTGTTAATTGGTGTGCTTTATTTGAACTATGTTATTTTTTATGGTATTAAATGAATAATGATTAATTAGTAAATGATGCAAAATTGACCGCAGAATGAAATAAATTTCAATGTAAATGAAATTTTTTTAGGGGCTCCGTTGTAAAGTTCTACATATATTTGATTCTAAATTAAAAATAAATTGGGGGCTCCTTTGTACAGCTGTAAAATATAATTGAAAGTAAATAAAAAAGTACAGGGGCTCAATCATAAAATTCAATAAGCAAATAGGAAAAAGAATTTCATCAAATAATCCAATCAAAATTTGTCATGTCATAAGATAAGCTCAACTCAACAATTGCCACGTATCATATATCACAACTATTTATTCTTAATTTGTATGGGCCGCCAAAAATTATGGAATATTATTATCGTCCCCAGCCTTTTATCCCTATTTGTTGTCCCCAAGCAAAAAATTTCCATTTTAAGCATTCAATTGACTTTTTATCTGTTTCCGACTTTCCATTTTATAACTGCATAGCACATTAATAATTCAAAAAAAATTGAAATTGAAATGGCGTCTCTTTAAGAAAATTAGAGAGAGTTAGCACTTGGTAAAAACTATCAAATTTACTTATATCTATTATCCTGTGCTATTTATATCAAGTATTGTGATTATTTACTTGTATAAATGGTGGGATTTAACCACCAAAGCCAGTTGATATAAATAGCAAAATTTAATAGTTATAAATAAAATTGATAGTTGATGCCAATAGACACAACAATTACCAAAAACGTAGATATAAATAACATGGATATCAAATAACAATATTTTAAGTTATTCGAATTTTAGTAACTGGCACAATAAATATAAATAGGGAACAGTTAAAGATATAAATAATGTCAGAATGATAATCAATTGATGGCGCGCTGATTTTTTGTGTCAAATTTATTGTTGTTGTAAATAATTCAAACATTTATGGTCAATTAATATAAACTAACGGTTGATTATAAATGAATCGACAAGTTGCCTAGAAACAGAAAAAAATAGTGAATCTAATTGATGTCGCTGAGATTGCATGTTATGGTTACAAAAAATAGCAATTTTTTTGTGCCAAATGATTGCAGTTACGGTCAACTCGCGAAGATTCAAAATTTTTATTTGTCGCTGTGATTATGGTCAAATCGCGAAAGACTTTTGGCGTTTCAACTACTAAATTCACGGGAGTCAAAGTTTGAGGATATTTGTAAGGATAAATGCTTGGAGATTATTATCAGCCTCAGAAAATTATATCCCATACTGTTTTCTTTGACCACCGATGCAGAACGAAAATTGCATCGGCCCCATGCAATAATTTAATAGCAGTGTTGAGCTAAATTACATCGGACTCATCTGCATGGACTACCCATGCAAATTGGTGTACTGCATCAGTACGCTGATGTTGTTGATGATTTTTTACCCATGCAAGTATTGCATTTTCTCGTTGTATAATTCAAATTAGTAAGTATTCTAAATTATTATTCCGTAGGTAAGTAGGTAGAATTGTAGATACTATTTCAAATTGTTGAATTAGCGAGCTAATCTTGTTCGTTTATTATTCCAATTAAAAGTTGGGTTATTTATTATTTCAATCCCATAGCCCGTAGGTAAGTAGTATAATTCAAATTAGTAAGTATTCTAAATTATTATTCCGTAGGTAAGTAGGTAGAATTGTAGATACTATTTCAAATTGTTGAATTAGCGAGCTAATCTTGTTCGTTTATTATTCCAATTAAAAGTTGGGTTATTTTATGCAATTAAGAATTAACACACCTCTTGATATCTGTATGTTTATTACATTAACTAGTAGAGTACCGGATTAAATGTGTGGTTTTAAAATACAAATTTCAATATGTATATGGTTGGTCACTATATAACGCAATGCTATATGTGAGTGCATATGTAGTTCAATATACAAATTAAATATAAAGATTTGTATTCTAAAAACTTTTTAAAATATTTAAATCGATCATTTATTTTTGAAAAATATTAATATTAAATAAGAAAAATATAATAATATGATTTATTTTTTTTACATAAATTATATCATATTATTAATTTTATAGATTTAATATAATAAAAATTTAAAATATATCATGTAATATGTTGATGTATATTTTTATATATAGGACGTCACACTATATAAACACTATATAAACATAAATGACCATATGGCCACCCGTAAAAACTATTTCATCAACTTCTTGTACATAAAAATAATACATTAAAAACCATTTTTGGACTCTTATTTGGAAATATAACAGAAAGTATACAAACCAGAGTTGACATGAGCTAGAAAATTGCGTTGAGCAACAAGCATATGGGCCATCCCAAAGTTAAATTAAAAGCATGTTATTCTCTCTCAGCTATAGACGCAGCAAAACTGTGCATATGACTTGTTAAGAAATACGATGAGAATTTAACTTAAAAAATGTTCTTATGCGAGAATCAAATGCAATCAAGAGTGACAACAAAAGAAAAAAAAAGGAAAAAAAGTTATGGAAGGAGAACTTTTTTTATTGGAAAGATAAGAGTCAAACTCTAAAATTTCATAATTGTCCATAAAGACTCTCCATTTAGGTTTCGAATCCACAACCTCACACACAGAGAATGTTGCTTTTTGCTACTAGACCAAATATTGATTCTTGTTATGGAAAGAGAATTAGCTTAATCAAATGCCCGACCAACAACTCATTTATATATATCTATACTATTATATAAAGCATCTAAGAATTGGAGTGTCCATTTTTTGTCATGGTAATATTTTATTATACCCATTTTATCCCTCAATTAGACGGATAATATTTATTTTTGATTGATCGAACGTATGTGATCACGTCCATTGATCCCCTCTTTCTCTCCATTTCTTTCCCTTATATACTATTATTTTCATAATTTATTTTTTTTTATTTAGAAACCTTGTGCATATTTGGTAAGAAATTAATAGTGATAATATATGTTAGAATAATTTACTTTTCTTGCCATAAAAATCATGAATCATTAACTTATATTGTGCAAAAATCTTCCAAGATTAAATATAGTCTTTATTATTTGGTGAATTTATAATTTAATATTAGGTTTTCTCTCTTATAATTTGGTTTAAATAAAAGAATATTATAATTTAATATTAGATAAATGAGCTTAAGAAAATTTTTTTATCATTCTCATCTTAAAATATTGTTTGATAATATTTATTATTATTTTTAGAGCTATTTTCAAAAATTAAACGGCGACTTAAAAAGCTCAAAACGCTCCAAATTTTTGCATCCCATGAGATTTTCATATAAAGAATTTAATGAGAATGATAAATTAAAATTTGAAGATCATTTAATATATTTTTTGAGTTAAGCTCACGGAAGCCTCCGTGATTAAGCTACGCTATCTCCACTATATATATATATATATATATATATATATATATATATATAACTATAATCCAACGAATTAAGGTATTCATAAATAAACGCATTCATATTTTAACCATGTGCTACCGAAATTATCCCAATTTACTACAGCAAGCAGCCTTGTAAAATTCAAAAATTCAGTAGTTGCATAAATGACTAATCAGGAGCGGATATAGAATTTTGCTCAGGAATCATTAATTAGATTATAATAATTTATTGACTTTAAACTCATTAGTTAATCATGTACTAAATAAAAAATTAATAATTTAACATACATTCCTATCTAATAAAAAATAATCAAAATAATATTCTTTTACATATTGAAAATAACAGCAAAATAAAACTCAAAATAATAGATAATCAAGTCGATGAAGATTTTTTTCTATATGACCATATTTTGAAACATTTGCATAATTCTTTCATTATTCATAGTATTAAATATTTTTTTCTTAATAAAAATAATTAAATAATTCAGAGTGAATCAGAAATTAAATTCAAAAATATCGGGTTAGCAAAAACTGAGCTCAAAAGTATTATTTTTCAAAATGTAGAGGGATTGAGGGATCAACTGGCCTCAACTAGATCTCCTCTCTGACCAATTAAACTGAAATAATAATACTTAATTTTTGTTGCCGATTAAACTGAATGTAAAAGTTCCTTCTTTACCTTTTTGTCTAGAAATTGAGAGATATAATCGATCATTCCTAGAACTAGGGCTATGTTAAAGTTTCGTCCGGAAATAAAATTATTTGTGAGAGAAAACTAAAATTTTCATGAGTATTAATTTTTACAAGACTAATTTAAGGTAATAGTTTTTTTACTAGTTTCATAAACGACGTTTTTTCTTTTCTTTATTTGGAAATGTTTCATTTGAGTACGTCTCCTCACCTTTTCTTCTACGTCTCCTCACTTTTTTTCTTTTTGAGAAAATACATCTCTTCACTTGCATGGGTTGCTTCCTGTAGGTACTCCATTAAAAGATTGTCCGCAAAATTTTCCCCTTTTGGATGTGTTGCCGTAGAAATTGTTATAAGGGAGCGGATATTGACCGAGCTGATAATAGGTCCCTTAAAAATTCTTCTTAATCGTCCCGTATATATAATTTTTATTAAAGTTTTTTTTTTACACGAAACGCTCGAGCACTCTCAAGTGAATAAATGTGATTATGATAAATTATAAAAGTGATTGTATAAAATTATAACAATATTTAAAATAAATATAAACTGTGTTGTTAAATTTATTTATCTTCACTTTGAAAGGGAAGAAATGAGAATGAGATCAGGAGAGAGAAGTTCACAGATGCTTAAGTTAAAGAGGAAACACTAAGGGCATAATTCAGGGATGCCTAGAAGTTTTTGTTTCGCTAATTTGTGGATCCTTCATTTGAGGAAACACTAAGCGTCACACCCTCTATTTATTTTCAAACTCCCTACGTGGTGGGGTGGGGGTGGGGCTAGTTCAGAATTTGATTCTTTTGGACAGAGGTGGACAAAGAAAATATGGGTTCAAAAGACGTGAGTCGGACTTAGTCCTTATCTTTACTCATATCATATATCATATGTGAAAATATATTAGTCCTTTAATTTGTGACATAAATATTTTGGTAGACCCGACCCGATCATTTAAGAAAGCTTTCGTCTTGGGGGCAGTGATGTCACACCTACCCAAGTCCTAAATTTGTGCCTTCGCTTTAGTCAACTTGAAAATAAATTAATCCTTTAATTTGTGACACAAATATTTTTAATGAACCCGGTGATGCCACGCCTACCTTTCTTCTCCATTGTGCCTATAAATAGAGGCCTGATTTCCCTGCTTCTTGTATCCAAAGCAAGACAAATTTAGCAACCTCTCTCAGCTAATTACTTTCCAAATCAACCTCACTAAGATTAACATTAAGAATATGTCTTGCTCTTGTGGAAGCAACTGCTCCTGTGGCTCCGGCTGCAACTGCGGGTCTGTCTTTCTTTCTCTTATACTTATATTTTTATTATATTTGCACCCTTCGTTTTAATTAAAATTCCTTTTCTTTATTAAAAGAAAATTAAATCTTCAGATATTAATCAACCGGAGAATTGACAAATTAACATTTAATTGAGAACTTAATAGCTTAAACAAAAGGATGTTGTTTCCTTTCCCCTGATATTAATTAATTGTATACATGGTACGTAAATAAATTATATAAATAAGCATTAAGTTTGAGTTTGGGGTGGTATATATATATATATATATATATGCAGGTCCAAGATGTACCCCGGCTTGGACGAGAAGATTACCACCACTGAAACCATGATCATTGGATTCTCTCCTGCTAAGAGGTAATTTTATTTATATATTATTTCTTCGTTTTCTCTCTTTTCAATTAATTATATTGGTAAAAAAAATAACTGTCTTTAAACTAGAATTATTCAACATTAAATATGTGTACTTGCACATATTTAATATCTGGTAAAAGAAATTAAGAAATGCAAATGAAGGCTAAAATATCAAATGGATTTGCAGTGAATTTGGAGGATTCGAGATGGCGGCTGAGGCGGCATCTGAGAACGGGTGCAAGTGCGGTTCCAACTGCAGTTGCACCAACTGTAGCTGCTAATGAGTATTTCAATTATGTCAAAATTGAAATATAATTAAGATTTGTTATCTGTAATGGACTGGTGTGGGTGTGATGATCATGTGTGTTAATTAATCGCGTGCTCAAAAATAAGAAAATTACTTAAGGGGCTAAGATCAATGTGGATTTGCTGGTGTTGCATACAGCCTAGCTGCTATGCTGCCCTGTGGTAATTAATGCAGAATATGGTCTTAGTTAGCCCAAATAATTATAGTTGTATATGCCGTGCAAGCAAGCTATATGTTTGTTTGTACATGTATACCGTGTGAATTATATATGAATGAATGAATATTTTTATTATATATAATTTCTCCCTCAATCTCTGTATGACATAGTAACAAGACTTGTAAGTGTAAAGGCAATGACGGATTTAGAATTCTATATTTACATAGGCACGAAGGTTTCATCGAAAATTCTTAAATAAATTTGTCATTCAATTTTTTGAAAAAAAAAACCTAGGTATTTCATCATAAAAAGAAAATAATTCTATTTATATAGATTTATATTTCATGATAGAGATTTCTCGCCATAGGATAGGATGTTTGTTGAAATGGAAGAGCTTATTGAAAATAACGTGTCATGTATAATGGTCGAGATTAACATCACTCAAATTGGATTGGAATATTAAACCACATAAATTTACTAAATTGCGAACAACTATCATAGTCACATGATCCGCGAACTATTCGCGAATAATTGATTTTTCATCCATAACTGAATGTTTTACGAATAATTCGTCAGTTTAATATACATTATTTTTTTTGTCAAAAAATATTTTATTCATGAATTATTCGACAAACAAATATATTATATATTATTTTAAATAAAATTTTATATTTTTAATATTTTATTATTATAATATATATATTTTTTATATTATATGAAATAAATTATTTCTAAATTATGTCCATACCTAAATGTCGAATTTTTAATTTCGCCGATCATTTCTCGAATCACAAATTTATTACTATGACAACTATATAGATTCACTTCAGCTTATCAAAATTTTAAAAACTGTTAACTTGGGCCACAGCACATTCCAGCCCAGCCCATTTTGAGATGATAAAGCAGCCCAGACCATTAGTGTGCAGCAGAAAACCAACAAAGACTCTTAGAAACAAAAATTTAGAAAAAAAAAAAGAAAAAAGCAGCCCAGACCATTAGTGTCGGACTGTCAGTATTTCAATCGACATTGATTCTCGATACAATCAATGTCGATACAGCTGCCTCTTAGGCAAGATCAAATATGGTTATGATCCTGCAAATTTCAGATTGATAGGGTTGTATTTTGGAGGTTTATTTATTGCTAATCTGAACACTTAGCTCTAGAACTTACAATGAGCTCTACGCGGTCTCTTTCGCTCATCATACATCTCGAATGAACAGACCTCGAGTTTGACGTCCACAAGTTTGAGATCATTCTACTACTTACCTCGAGTACAAGTGTTTTTGTAACCACTCACTATTATGAATAGCGATTACACCTAACCACAACCCAAAATAACACAGCTAAACAATGCAAGATTACACGGTTGCTATTACGTACAGTTGCTACTTTTAGACTTGATTTTTAAAGAGATCGTGCCATGAACTAACCACGATCTCCATATCATCATTTCCCTATATAAGACCTCACTTAGGCCAAAGTAGCTCTTGTGCTCCCCTTTACACACATCTTTGCATTTATATATCATCTAATTTTATTTTGACACGACCTGTCAGACTAACCTAGAACATATCACAGATCAAAGGGAGTCACGAATTATAGGTCTAATTTCAAAATAATCGATATGTAGTGTAATTTCAAAAAATCTTGGCAGTTAGACTTAAGTCTTTTTATTGTCGATTTGATTAAGCAACAATCAATCGGCATTTACGCCGAGCAGGAATATTTCTAAGTTCAAAATCAGCATTTACTCATTCAACTATTTCAAAATCTTTACTTTTTTGTTTGAAATGTGGTTTCTCTCGAAGGTGTTTTTCATTTATTGAGAGATTGTATCGTATGCTTTGTATGGGAATGAGATTATTCTCTCTTCTGTAAACACATTGATTATTGTCTCCTTATAAAATCTGCACAAATTTTAAAGTGATTTAGTGGATCACATGTTGCATTATACGTACTGCGCAATAAAGAATCAAGATCTGATCTCATGGCTATGGATTTCTTCGTTGTGATTTCAAGGATCTCATTCCCAAAACTATGCATCATTCCTAAGAGGGTCGGATTTGATAAGAGATTTTAGAGAGTCAGGTTTAAAAGACTTGCTTTTAAAGGGATGAACCCGACTTTTGAGAAGTCCGGCCCTTACCAAGCCCTCCGAACTCTAAAAGTCGAGTAAGAGCCGGATAAGGATCGACATGTTGATTATGTATTTTTTTAATATTAATTTATAATTATATAAAAATATTAAATTATATTTTTTTTCCTTCCTCTTCTTTGCTACCATGGGGGGCACGACTATCTGAAGAGAACTCTCCGTCCTTTGCTTTGAAGTACAAAAGTACCTACCGCGACATCAACGTATAACGCCTCTCACATTCCTATACAGTCCTCTGTGACCAAGATTTACTAGACTAAGCTATATTTACTAGAATGAGCTATGAAGCGCCCGCTTCTCCTAAGTTGACGTATTGCGTAAATGCTTAAGCCTGGACAAAAGGGAGAAAATTTATTCAGCCTGGGCTTAAAAATTACCCCTGCCTCTTTGTTGAATAATAAGACGAATTGAATTTTATAGAATTACCAGTGGGTTATTCTTTATAGGAAACACTAGTTTAGCATAAAGAAAGTCAAATCAAAACTATGAAAATGTTCGAGGATCAAAATCAGACAAAGCAAGAAAGAAGGTCGTGTCAGCTGGTATAATTCTAGTAGATTAGAGAGGGCATAGAGTTTTTTATGAATAATAAAGCTCAAATACTTCACTTCTGTACTCCCTATGAGTAGTAAGTGTTGGGTTTTGATCCAATTAAATTCCGTTAAGAATTAAACTGCGGAAAGATCGTAAAAGAAAAAATTTACTTCTACTTAAACTAGATATTAAAGTATGGCGGATGCTTATCGAGAGATACAAACATTTTAACCCTTTACAAAAAATAATAAAATATTATTTTACTTCTAACTTAAGCGAAGGGTTAAAGCGGTATGTCGGATGCTTACCGAGAGATACATATATTTTTAATCCTTTATAGATCTACTCCATGATTGATTTCTAAAACATTAATATACTTAACAATTAAATAGATTAATATAAGATTTTATACCTCATTTCCAAATTTGAATTAGAATGCATATCGGCTTGTCTCGGAGTATCACACATGTGATACCTCTACAGGTTATCCATCAAGACTGACCAGAGAGCAGTTTATTTCTTTTGCTAGAAATACCGTAAATCATGGTTTCTCGCAAAAATACTATTCAACAAAAAAATAAAATAATATTATTCACGACTCATAGTTATTCTATTTCACAAAGATGTAGAAATACCACAACTTTCATAAAAAAACTATTCACCAATCTCGTGAATTCTGAAAGAACCGTAAACCGAGAAAGAGAGAAAATATAACTGAATTAATATATTTTCTCTCTCATCCCACCCCTCTATTTATAGCCTTTCAAAAAAATTGTCAAAATACCTTTAATGCCATTAAAGTTCATCCAATTTATCAAAATATCATTGGGCTTTGGTGGGCAAAAATATAAAGTTGGCAAAATTTACAAGTTTGTCATTGGGCTATTTTGGGCCTTTTGATTTTGGACTTTTAATTATTAATTAAGGCTTAATTATTAATGAGCTTTCAATCCAAAATTCAAATCCATAATTAACATTTAAAATCCAAATCAAATATATATATAATTGTCATGTACAATTATATTTCTCTCGGTTATTATTTTGGTAAATTTATACGACATGTCCAACACGTTATAAATTCAATCTGATTTTTCCTTCTTATCATCTCTATGACAAACATAATTCAATTATATCATATATAATTAATTATAACTATCTTATTATTAATTATAAATAATTTATAATTAATTAATAAGATTCCCCGATTAACTCCTATACGGTGTGATCTGACAGGATCCATGTTATGTTGATAAACAGAGTTAAAATTGTTTTAACTTCTATAATCATAGGAGGCATCTGACAGAATGCACTATGACCATCCGATTACACAGATAATACTGTATTGTACAATATCATGATCCAGTAAACCATTTACTTATGTTAATTTTTTCGCCTCATAGCTATCAGATCAGTTTCAAGATAGGTGTGTGTCATTCTTGTAAACTTAATCTTTTTTTATCTAATGTAAATTATCAAATACAATTACTCTTATAATTATACCGCTAGCAGATAATCTTACTCTATCAAGAGATCCAGTGATGCTATAACTCATATAGAGATACGAGAGACAATAGTACACATATTTTGATAAACCATCTCTTTCTCCGCATAAGTTATGTATACCGAAGAGCTACCTTTATAGTCACATTTTACGGACATCGTTTGATAGAAATCATACACATACATATTTTATGTAAGAAAGATGAATACCACATATTTTAGAAGTTAACACTGGATGAAAACATTAATGACACGAACACAATTCTATTTAATATTTTATTCGGGGTCTATCAAATATGATGTTCCTAGAACATCTATCTATCTATGTGATTAAAATAATAATTCTTTATCTGAACTTGACCATCATTTAATCCACATACTAATCTGATAGCGGTTAATTAGTGTTCCAGCTAATTACCTATGTTAGTGACTTTTAAGAGTATAATCTATATTATGAAGTTTCATAATTTCAGTCATGAATTCGAAATGATTCATAAATTCAATAATACTGAAAGAAATAAAATATCATTTTAATATCTAATTCATGAACAAAGCTTTATATAATAAATTTATTATATTATTAACTTCAAGATTATTATAAACTAACAGTAAGCTCACGGGTGATGAAAGCAAAGGTTTGACTTGGTCGCTCTCATTCATTCATATAGCTTCTAGGCTCACCCGAACTCGTAATGCATGATACGACAGATCAAAGCCATTCATCCCCACTTCCATAGAATAAATTAGAACACAATTTGATAGCGTTCGAGCTATGAATCGTCCAAGGACACACACACGTTCAACGATAAAATCACAACTGGAGGATACTCTCAACTCACAGCAGGATAAAAGAGGAGATAAACTCAACTCAAGATAAACTTTTTCATAATAATTCAACAAGTGAGTTTACATTCAGAAATTAGGCTTGATATAACCATACAACTCAACTCTAGAAACTTCCTACTAATTAATAATTCCTTAACTACATTTTGCAAATATCAAAACACAATAAAAACAACATTAATTACTACTGCTAATTCCAAAATATAAATAAAATATAGAGAGACTCAAAAGATAAGTTCCAAGAAACTAAATGCTGGCTGGCTCCTCAGTGACCACGCTCACTTGACACGAGGTTTTGACCAAGAAGACTCTGGAATCTGGAGAAACTCAAAACACAAAAAAGATAGTCCATTTCATCATCTGATCACAGAAAATTTAATCACCCAAATCCGAACCTTTATGAGAGAGTTATGCCCAAAATACTGGTCTAGTACGAATCTGTCCAGAGAGCTGTTGTTTCGTAAATTAATTGTAAATAGGACTTGGGCCTGGTTCTTCAAAATGAGAACTGGTCCAGAACTTGCTTCCTTGATCATGATTGTTCACCTGTAAACCTGTCATGACTTGATCGCCATCATTCTCCCCCGGTTGAAAAGAACTCGCCCACGAGTTCGACTCATTTTCGCCATCCTTCATCATTTTAGGCCAATAGAAACGGTCTTGGAGTAATGCGCCAGTTTTATCTCGTCCAAAATGACCACTTAACCCACCATCATGGACCTCCTTAATGATCTTCCACCTCAAAGAACAATTCGGTACACACAAACGGTTGCCATCGAAAATATATCCATCATTCACCACAAATTCTTTATATGGCCCTTTTGCACATTCAGCTTTTTATCTTGCCAAAGAACTCATCATCAGCATACAACTCCTTGATCACTTCAAACCCAAGAATATTTACCTTCATTGTGGACAATAAGGAATGCCGCCTACTTAAATCATCTGCCACCTGATTTGAAGCGCCACTTTTATGCTTGATGTGGAATGTGTAGCATTGTAAAAATTCCACCCACCTTGCATGCCTCGGTTTGAGCTTGTGCTGCCCATTTATGAACTTCAGCGCCTCATGGTCGAAGTAGAGAATGAACTCCTTGGAAATGAGGTAGTGTCTCCAATGCCCAAGAGCTCGTATAATTGCATAGAACTCCTTGTCATATGTAGTGTAGTTCTTGCGTGAATCTGAAAGCTTTTCACTAAAGAAGGCAATAGGTCGACCTTCTTGATTGAGAACCGCACCAATGCCTACACCAGATGCATCACATTCAAGCTCAAAAATATTCTCAAAGTTGGGCAAAGCAAGAATTGGGGTTGCTGTCATCTTCTCCTTGATGAGCTGAAAGCTCTTTTCAGCTTCCTTCGTCCATTTGAATACTCCTCCTTTCAAGCACTCGGTGATTGAAGAGACAAGAGTGCTGAAATCTCGAATGAACCGGCGATAGAATGAGGCCAGTCCATGAAAATTCCTCACATCGTGAATGTTGGCTGGTGTTGGCCATGAAACAATTGCATCCACCTTAGAAGGATCAACATGAATACCCTCAGCTGAAACACATAGCCTAGAAACACCAAGTTGCTGGTTAGGAACTCGCACTTCTTGAGGTTGATGTAGAGTTTCTGTTCAGCTAGCACTTCAAAGACTTGGCGAAAGTGTCCCAAATGCTCTTCTTTACCCGTGTTATACACGAGTATGTCATCAAAATAGACCATCACAAATATGCCAATAAAAGACTTAAACACCAAATTCATTAGTCTCATAAAAGTACTAGGAGCATTAGAGAGTCCGAATGGCATCACCAACCACTCAAATAATCCATCACGGGTCTTAAATGTCGTCTTTCATTCATCACCAGGCCTCAAACGAATCTGATGAAACCCACTTCTAAGATCAATCTTTGAAAATACACTAGCACCATGGAGCTGATCTAGCATGTCATCAAGACGAGGAATATGGAAGCGATACTTGATAGTAATCGTATTGACCGCTCTACTATCCACACACATGCGAAAAGAACCATCTTTCTTCGGCACAAGCAAGGCTGGAACTGCACAAGGACTCATGCTTTCACGCACCAAACCCTTGCTCAACAACTCATCTACTTGCCGCTGTAACTCGGCATTTTCTGTTGGGTTCATTCGGTAGGCTGCCTTGTTTGGCAAAACTGCGCCAGGAATAAAATCTATGCAGTGTTGTACACTCCTCATTGGAGGTAAGCCTACTGGAATTTCATCTGGAACAAGGTTCTAAATTGTTCAAGTAAAGGTACCATTGGTCCTGATATTAGAGTACTTTTGTCACCATTAACTTCTTTCACCACCAATGCAAAGGCTATTTGGGATTCTTCAAAAATTTCAGTAAATTCAGATTTTGAGAGAATGAAAGTGCTATCCTTGAGGGCTGATTTAGATTTCATTTTCATTCTAGAAGGACCCAAAGTAATCTTAACACCATTCAACTCAAAAGAATAAGTGTTTTTAAAACCATCATGGTGTACCTTTCTATCAAACTGCCAAGGCCTCCCCAAAAGTAAATGACAAGCATCCATAGGAACTACATCACACCATACCTCATCTCGGTACTTCTCACCAATAGAAAAATTAACCAAACAATGCTGGTCAACTTGCACACATTTACCCTTTTCCAACCAAGAGAGTTTGTACGGTTTTGGGTGCTTTTCAGTTTTAAGCGACAGCTTTTGCACCATAGTTTCAGAAATAACATTCTCACAACTCCCACTATCAATGATAACATCGCATACCTTCCCATGAGAGGTGCATCGTGTATGGAAGATATTATTACGGAGCCACACATCATCTTGAACGGGACTGGAATTCAGCACACGCCTAATCACCAACATCTCACCCGTATCTCCATAAATGACATCCTCCTCATCTGCTGCCTCATCAAACACGGGTGGAGAATCAAAATCTGTTTGCTCCTCCTATAGGGGTTCTTCAACAATGGTAAATACCCGTTGGTTTGGCACTCAGACATGATGTGACCGTACCCTTTGCACCGATAGCATTGAACAACTTTAGGGGCTGGTTTAGAGGGTCCTGCGGTTGCGGTTTTGGCTGAAAATTTGGCCACTGCACTTGATGTTGGTTTGGCTGATTGCATCCTGCTCCCATGGCTTGTTGGATAGCATCGATTGAGAACTCGGCTACCACCAAAGCTCGTTGTTTTTCTGACTTCTTTCTCCTTGAGTTGTTTTTCAACTTTTGTGGCAAACTTAAAAACATCATGATAAGAGATAAAGGGCTGTAAAGTTACCACATCATGAATCTCCTTGCGAAGGCCACGAAGATATCGTGCAATGGTTTGTTCTTCGGGCTCAACAACGCCACACTTCAACATGAGGTGATCAAGTTCCTCAGTGTAATCTGCCATATTTTTATCACCTTGAACAAAGCCATGAAGTTGAAGAAAGGCCTCTTACAAGTACCCTTCCGGCAGAAACTTCTTTCGCAACTCTTTCACCATCTTTTCCCATGTTCGATTTTTTGCTTACCCTCACGGCTCGCTTCATTTTCAATCGCTCCCACCAAATAGATGCATGCTTCTTCAATTTGATGGCAACAATCTTCACCTTCTCTTCCTCAGGGACATCTTGGTACTCAAAGACACGTTCAAACGTATTGAGCCAATCTATGAACTCATCGGGTTGTATGCGCCCTTCGTACACCGAAATATCCGCTTTTAGATCAAAAGCCCATCGAAATTGCTGGTTCCTTCGGGTGTGATTTTGATGGAGAGCATCTTCATCACTGGACACCAATGTGTGGTTGTCGTGGAAGGGGTTGAACTCCGCATCATCGTCACCATAAGTTTCGCCATCTGAGCCACGATAGGAATCATCGCGGTTGTTCCCAGCGGCCTCCACGCGCGCTAGACGCTCTTGGAGTTGTTGCACATGCTTTGCCTCAACTCGTTCAACTCAATATCTCGATCGGCTTGCTGGTTGCCTTCAGGAGGATTGACACGAGCACTACGTCTCACCATCCTTCGCCTGTTGCTCTGATACCAACTGATAGCGTTCGAGCTATGAATCGTCCAAGGACACACACACGTTCAACGATAAAATCATAACTGGAGGATACTCTCAACGCACAGCAGGATAAAAGAGGAGATAAACTCAACTCAAGATAAACTTTTTCATAATAATTCAATAAGTGAGTTTACATTCAGAAATTAGACTTGATATAGCCATACAACTCAACTCTAGAAACTTCATACTAATTAATAATTCCTTAACTTTATTTTGCAAATATCAAAACACAATAAAAATAACATTAACTACTACTGTTAATTCCAAAATATAATTAAAACATAGAGAGACTCAAAAGATAAGTTCCAAGAAACTAAATGCTGGCTGGCTCCTCAGTGACCACGCTCACTTGACACGAGGTTTTGACCAAGAAGACTCTGGAATCTGGAGAAACTCAAAACACAAAAAAGATAGTCTATTTCATCTTCTGATCACAAAATTTGAATCACCCAAATTCGAGCCTTTATGAGAGAGTTATACCCAAAATACTGGCCCAAGATTTAATCTGTTCGAGAGCTTCTTTTTTCGTAAATTAATTGTAAATATGACTTTGGCCTGGTTCTTCAAAATGAGAACTGGTCCAGAACTTGCTTCCTTGATCATGATTGTTCACCTGTAAACCTGCCATGACTTGATCGCCATCATAATTTCTGTGTCGATTTGCATAATCAAACACTTTCACTACGCGTCTTTTATACTAATCGTATTATAGTTTTACTCGAAGCAACGTATGCCACCCACAAATAAGTATAGATAGCTAAGTTTACCTCTTTCAACAGACATCCCCTAAGGGCCCTAGCTCAGTTTGTCGGCTTATCTGAAAATCTAAGCTTGCTTATACCGCTGGCAAGAAGTAAAGGTATGTTTCACACCCCATGTGAAACCCCGTAAAATCTAAAATAATAAAATATGAAAAAAAAATAAATTAAAATGAGAATACAATAGAATTCAAAATTTAGGGAAAATATAATTTATATCTTAAAAATAAAACCCAAATTTCAAATTTAAGGCTCATCAAAACATAAATAAATTGCCTCCTTATTGAATAGACAAGACAAAATATTTGATCAATTGAAATGTATTTAAGTAATAGGCAAATTTATTAAAAATAACAAGACTTAAGAACCAGACAAGTAGGAATATAATTAGGTTAATCTGAGAGATCTCGAGTCATTCACCGTTGGACCTATATTTCGTTTCGGGGACGAAACAATCTTTTAAGGAGGGGAGAAATGTTAAACCCATAAAATTTTGACAGGCATTAAGATTAAACTAAGCTCGCTAAATTCCGTCGATAAACCTTAAGACAAAAAAAAATGATAAATCTCTGTGAAGTTAATTTCAATCGAAAATAATGCTTAAATAAAAATAAGTTTAACACTTAAAAATATAAAAAATAATAATAATAATAATTTTACAATTATCAAGCCACATGACCGAAAATATATATAAGTAATAAATTCAAAAATATGATAAATGAGTAAGACGTCTATGCGTGAACATATATATATATATAAAAAACGAAAATAAAATAATATTACCCAAATTACATAATTCTAGTCCATTATCAAAGCCTTATAAGCTAAAAATATAGTTCCTGAAATTTTTTTTAAAAGTTAATAGCAATACAAAGAAGTAATAAATAAATTAGAAGAGGTGTCAATTCGTGTAATGAGTTAATCGATCCAAAATAAAGTAAACTCAGACATAGCACACGAAATTACCACAGAAACAATAGCGTCCCACTCGTCTCTCTCTCTTCCTTGCCCTTTTATTTCTTTACTGTCCTTCCCAAGGCCCTCACCTCACTATCCCATCTCTCCCATCATTTTCTCTCTCCCCGTACACCCATCCCTTCATTGTTCTTTTGCCCTGCACAAGACCCATTCTCTGCCTACTTTTTTCTTTTCTTTCTTGATGGCGCCAATGCCAACACCCACATCCCTCTCATCCTTCCTTTGTCTCTCTCACTCCCTGCCGTCCTTGCTCACATGCCGTCGTACAAACTCGACCCTCTAATCACGAGTCCAGCGCCTTGCTCGCCCTCTCTTCCACTTCGATATCCAGCTCGGACCTCCGAGCTCCGCTCCTCTCACTTTCAATCATCGCGTCATCTTCGAGGCTACCTTACCCCTCGACCTTGCACGTGCCTTAATAATGCAGAACTGACCAACATACATACCGACATGCCCCCCTCCTCTCTGATCTCGGCCACCACACGACAAGGCGATGTCGGCCAAGCCCCTCCCTTGCGTCTCACCTTGCTGTGCTGCCCCGAGCTAGCAGCCCCCTGCCCGAACCAATTACTTGCTTGATTTTCGTTTCACCACTTTATTGGTAAGTCCCCCCCCCTTGTGCTAGTTTTGTGTTTTTTGACTGGCATGTGCCGATGTGCGCCCTTTTTTCTGATTATGCCCTGATCGGTTGTTGTGCGAAATCATATGTTTGTGTTCTGAATTGTTGTATCAGTTCTAATCTGTGCCATGTGTATGTTTCGGTAGTCGGTTGGATTGTGTTGATTTTTGATCGCTTGAGTGCTCCTTAATGATAAATAACAACACCTTGATATGGCAGTCGGTGGCACTTTGTGACAATTATTATCTTCTGTATATACTTAATTAAATGCACAATCGGAAATCCAATTGAGAGTTTATCTCTAATTCCATCGAAAAATTCTAGTTCTGCTGTAACTTGGCAATTCTCGTAATTTCAAAAGGGTAGTTTTAATTGTTGTATAACGTTGGGAATATTTGCACTATAATTCTTTCATTCATAAAACAGTTGACACATACAATGATCCATAGACTGATAAAATATATCAAACAAGTCCAATTTATTGTTTTAGTAATTTAAACTCACTAGTAATTTAAACTCACAGAGGTTTAATAAAATAATAAATACTAAAATTGCTTAAAATAACTTGTTGATAATAATTTGCGTGGTATTTGGTTGGTACTAGTCAGTATTTCCATCAACCTTGCTTGTTGGTTGGGTTGAGATGCTATTTATTCAGAGACTTTTAGTGTCTAAATTGTAATATGTGGTAATAACTCCTTATAAAGGTTATATGCACAAAAACTGAACCTTAGCAAATAATTGGAACAAAAAGGGAACTATATATGAAAAAAAAAAAGATATTATTATTAGATTTCTTGTCTGCCCTTTTTGGAACCCTGAACAGTTACAGTGCGGTATGCAAACAACGTATAATCTCGAACACATTAAAACACCAACACATTACTAAAACAATAATAATTTTCTTAAATTAGTTTATTTTCTTTTTATTCTTAATTTTTCTTTTAAGTTTTCTTTTTTAAATTTATTTTAAACTATTTTCTAATTTATGAAAATATAGTGTTAAATATATATATATACATAATAATACAAGCAAAATTAATAAGAATAATAATTAGGATATAATGAATATACATTATTATATATATATACATATATATATATATATATATTAATCAATTTCTCTATTTTTAATAAGAATAATATTAATTATATAATATTATATATTAATCAATTTCCCTAATTCTAGATAATGAATTATCCTAATTATAATTAAATTAATTAAGTGACATTAAGCCAACTTAAGTAATATAAATAAATTAAGTTAGTTACGTCGATCGAAATAAATACAATCTTAAAACACCAACACAGTAATAATACGATAATAATTTTCTTAAATTAATTTACTTCTTTTTATTTTTAATTTTTCTTTTAAGTTTTCCATTTTAAATTATTTTAAACTATTTTTCTAATTTATTTAAATATAATGTTAAATATATATACATATACATAATAATAAAAGCAAAATTAATAAGAAAAGATAATTAGGATATAATGAAAATATATGAGTATACATACATATATATATATATATATATATATATATCAATTTCTCTATTTTTAGATTTAAAAGAATATTAGAAATAAAGATTATATATATATAAAATAATAACATATATTAATTAAATCTTCATTGTGAATAAGCAAAAGAATATTAGAATAAAGTATTAGATATATTATATATTATATATTAATCAATTTCTCTATTTTAAAATTAATTGAATTAAATATTTAAATCCATAAACTCGAAATTTAAAATAAAGAATGAACGTATAGAAGCGATCGAGAACGACAAACACAACTTTACGGATCACTACACGAGCAGCGAAAATCTCCGGCACCGCGTAGATGCAGCAGAAATGCTGCCGAAATTTTCAAGAAAAGACGATAAAATCGGAACGACCATTTAATTAATTATCAATCTAATTTAGTTATAAATTGTTAAATAAATCAAGTAAAACTAATAAACATCTAATTTAAATTAAAATAGGTGATACAGTCGACTCGGATCCACTCGCGGAGTACGAGGTCATTCCCGACCCAACGTACGCGGACACCGACCCCGAGGCCGGTGTTCTACCTCCGGAGTATAGCGACTCCGCGATCCTCGCCAGCACTCTCAGGTACGGATTCCTGGGATTTGATTTCCTTTCTTCAGAAATAGGAACCCAAACCGAAAAATAAAATATTTTTAAAATAAATCTGAACTGAGGTATTTTCTGACCAAACATTATTTAGAGACCCAAATTGAATTGTCATATGCATTCAGTACTTGACCGGCATATTCGAGACATACCCGCATTTGCATGTCATATCATATCATGATGCACGTAGACATGATAGGAGTAGGACTCGGAAAATAGTCCCGAGATAGGATTATGTTGGAGTTAAATAAATAAAGTTATAGAATATAATTAGTAGATTAATATTATTAATATCATTAATTATAAATTAAGTTAGGAAATTAATCATGCAAAATGCATGGGAAAGTGCTGAGAGGCGGGCCGGGTGATCTCAGTCTGAGGTTGTCTTGTATAACCAGACCAACGGGTTATATTCCTTTGGTCTGTATATACACTGCGCACCTTTGCTTGTCGGTTATCCACCGACCCCGTCATTTGGCGGGTTCGGCCGTGCCAGAGTGTTTTTCTTTTGATCAATATTATATTTTTAATATTCTTAATATGATTAAAGATTTTTAATCCAAATTTGAGCGATTAGGATACCATGTCTTTCAATGTTTAGTGTGGGCGTCCATATCCGAGTCTGGATTTTACCCTATTTTGTTATTTTCTCGGGATGCGGTCCTCTGGCCCCTAGTGGGTACAGTGTAGGCTCCCATTTGTAATATCTGTCATTTTGTCATTTCTCGGGATGCGATCCTCTGGCCCCTGGTTGGTACAGTGTAGGCTCCCCTTTGGGATGCGGACCTCTCGGCCCCGTGTTGGTACAAACAGTAGGCTCCCATCTGTTATATTTCATTTTGTCATTATTTTCGGGATGCGGTCCTCTAGCCCTTAGTTGGTACAGTGTAGGCTCCCATTTGTATTAGTTTCCGATTTGTTATTTCCTGGGTAGTTATCTCCTTTGACGATATGGCAACTGAAAGCATAACTTCTTAATCCATTTTGTGTTATTAGATTATTATTATTTTGTGAGGTGGATCATCAGATTCAGAATACCGAGTACGTGCTTTTAGCCGTCACTCTCCTAGGGCGTTATCGCTCCGGGAGGCCGAATTTTCCCAGGGTACTCAGGGCATTGGCGCCCGCTTACTCGAAAATCCTAAGTTTGTAAGTTGGGCCCGAATACGTGCCCGCTTAGGTAAGTCACAAGTCCAGGGCCCGATCACGTGCCCGCTTGTGGATGGACTGATGATCTGCAACCGGGTTATATATATACGGGTGCTTTAAATCTCGTATCTTATATATATATTTATTATATATTATATTATTTTCCATAGATTTTTATAATTTGTGTTTATCTGTCATTGCATGTCATTGTATCATAGCGAATTGTTTAAGAGACATAAACTATAATTTTACTAATTAAATAGATAATTGTTGCATTTAAAATATCGGTATCGGTGTTGGGTCCAGTCTAGGAAAGAAGATCAAATCTTAAGGCTGGATCTAAATCCGTACTGAGTAATTTTTAAAATTACTCACGTTTTCACGGTGGTTGTGGGATCCAGGTATTTTCAGGTTCGGGATTTTCTTGGAGCGAGTGCTAGGGACAATCCTGCGCGATGACAGAGATGCTTCGCTGCATGTGCACGTGAGCCGGGTAGTGGATTAGGATCTATCGGGTTTCGAGTTTTACTTCTTTCTTTTGGGTTTTTATTTGAGAGATTTGCTGCCCATTCCGATGGAGCTAGCCCCGCCTATGTAGGCGTTGTATACTCTTTGTTCATTCTGGACTGTATGGTCATGTATTTATATTTATTATTGTTTTGTTTATTCTGAGATTGTTCTTATATTATTCATTTAGCCTTTCGTACGCGCGTCTCGTCGTGCGTACGTGGCGGATTAAGCACCCCTAATCCGTTGTATTATTTCTGGGGTGTGACACCCCAGCTCACCATATCGGCCTCATAACTTTGTACCAAGTGAATCCGTAACCATCGGGCAAGCCCCGCCTGAGGATTGCAACCTACTCTATCCCAGAGGCCTCTAGATGTCTGTATACGACAGTCTCGGGCTTTAGTAGATACTGGAAGAAAGGGTTCTCTAGCAGAACAAAGGGCGGCTTTTATTAGAGTTGGTAGCGGTAAGTGAAGTTCGATAAATCGGCTCGGATAAGCTCGAAATCTCTTTCAGTAAAGAACAAGTTTTAAAATCTTTCAAAAAATAGTTTGACCAATGCTTCAAAAGAGGAGAGTGGCAGAGTAGGTATCAAAACATGGTGAGGATGGTAGAGGTTTTTAAAGTTTTGCGCACTTATAGTTGTCCCCTATTTTTTTGTAAGCCCGATCTCTATGATGATTAGTTGCGTCGTTTTGATATTTTATTTTATTTAATTCTATTTTTAAAATCTATAAGTGTAATGAATATATAATATAAAATATTAAATAAAATGTCAGATAAGGATCAGAAATGATCGGATTTGAGAAGGGCTGAATTAGAAGAATTTGCTTTTTAAATATTAAGTTCGGCTATTGAGAAGTTCGGTCCTTACTACTAGAAAGTGCTGGACCCGGATTTGTAAGAGCCGAATAAAAACCAAATTTTTTAAAGAATCACCCGAATCGGATTCAAAAACCGAACATTCATGAGCTATGCCTACCCAAAACTGATCGTGGGATATAGATAAAATAGAAGCGTTCGGATCAGCTATGACCTCTATTGGAATCATTCTGAAAAGTTGCATCATCCAGAAGTTTAATAAAACTAGCATATCAATACTATTTAAGAACTAAAATTGTATCGTGTCAATGAAATCACAACTAAGAATGGAAATAAAAAAAATCTACATAACCCAAATTAATATGTTATACCTCATTCCAGTATATGGAAATATAATTGACGTGTTTCCACGAGTGCTAATAATTACCCTAAAAACAACGCTAAAAGACCGGTTGCAAGCGCACAACCTATCGTTAAGTATATTATCGGGTGTCGAATCCACAAGGAACGAGATTTAAATATCAAGTTTATTTCTTTTAATTAGCTAAGCAGCCAATTTTTGGGTTTTCAAATAATAAATGATTAAATTCTAAAATTAACCTAATTGAAATGATAAAATACGAGAATTCAAATATTTTTGGTATTCCTAGGATTTCGGCATACAAGTTACTAGAGGTTATTGGTATTCATTTAATTGATATTGCACTTTTATATTTTCTTTGTGGGTTTCTAATCCAATGGTAGTATTTATCCACTTTCGTGGCTTCGTACCGTATTCAATTTACTTAAACACCCACTTCCGCGGCGCATTATGCTAAACTAAGTCCATTAAGTTTCATGATTAGCCTAAACATATTTTAGTAATTTATTTTCTCCTTTCAGTACTTCAATAAATCATTCAAACAAATTTAGATGTCCCCATAGGAACGGGTTTCTCCTTTCGGTACTTCGCTTATTCCTACGTTATCTTGTGTTATCGGGTCTCAAATCATTATCTTTCGATCTAATAATTCAAGTTCTAAGTTAAAACCATTTGTGTGAATAAGTCATGCCCTTTTCTTGTTACCCATCTAACGTGGCCATTCGTCGACCGGTATTTGAGATTAAATCAACTCACATCATACAAATAATTTAGCAATTTAAATCACAAGACAAACAAAGATCAAATAAAAGTAACAATACCGATTAAATTTAACCAACAACATAGTAACTTGTTACATGCCTAATCCTAAGAAATTTTGTTTAGCCGATCATGGCTTTAAGAACACAAGAATTCAGTTTTGATTCCATCACAATGGATAAATGAGAGTTAAAGAGAAAAGAATAATAAAACCCAATTGAAGCCCAAGCTCTCCAATATCTCTATGGCTCCCTGGTGAGAACTCCTCTGGGTGAGAGCTCCTCCTTTTTCCTCAAAATCGAACCCCCCTTTCCTCCCTGGTGAGAACCCCGTAATTATTCCAGAGAGAGAGAAGGAGATATTTTCCCCAGCGCTCCCTTTGGAATCCTCTGGATTCTCTCTCTAAATTTCAGCAATTAATTCTCTCTTGCTACCTTCTCTTTTCAAGCCAAGAGGTAAATCTCTTTTTTTTTTCTCTCTTTAACCCCCTTTAATTACTGCATTTTATTGCCAATAATTCATAGATGAAATCTCTATTTGGAAATAAAAGATTTTCCTTCACGTGCGCAGCTGTTTCCTTGCTAAATTCGCAGCTGATATCCGTTCTCTGCTGAAAGTCTCGCTGAGAGTCTTGACAGAGCCAAATTCTGCTTCTTGCTTCTAACTTCTCCAGAAAACTCTGAAAATTATCAAAACCCAAAAATACGACAGTAACAAGTTCTAAAGGTAAAACAAAAACTAAAATAAGCATGATTCAAATAAATTGAGTGAACTATTACGTTAAACCTTGTGCAAATATTATATAAAGTGAGCACCTATCAATAATTAATGGAAATGATACCAAACTTGCTTTAATCAAATAAAGGTGAAAGAAAGCTCATCCGGAAAGAAAAATACCCACTTGGAACATATGCTAATGGAATGATGCCCAACCCCATAAATATGATGTAGCATCAACCTTTATATTCAGTGACTAATAGTGATAGTAAAGATGTCAGTGTAAATTATCAAACAAAGAAATCAGTGCACACCGATACGGTACTTGTGTTGCTAAGGTGGTACTTGTAACCATTAGAAAAATTACAAGCTTTAAGCATAAAATTATTGATCAACTGGAGTGTTGTGCTAAAATTTTGTTTAAAATTCCGAAAAATTTGAATTGACATGAAAATAAGAAACTCTGACAAGTAATACCATACCAGTAGAGGAATATTTTGGGATGGAAAATTGTTGAATGAAATTAACTATTTTTTTCCGTAGAGATTATTCCACATCAAATAATCTATATATATTCAACTCATCAGACCAAAATCATGAGATGCAATAAGATGAAATTTAGCATATTTATCTATTATGAAAGCCTTTCAACTAATTAATTTATATTCAAACAAATTTCCCAGATTGTATAAACTTGTTCAGTTTAATTTTTACAAAAATAAAATCAAGTTCTCTAAATGACAGATCAAACAAAAAAAACTCTTGTAGTCTGTATCTATGCTAAACGGATTCAAAAGTCCTAATTATGCAGTAGCAGCATAATATTTACTCTATTTAACGGAGGATACAATTAAAATTTAAAAAGAAGGAGAATTTAATTAGTGAGATAATTTATGAACGTTGTTGTAGTAACGTATAAATTATTTGTTTAATTTGAATAAAGTGAAGTAGTATCTACATTTGGCAGCTTCAAATAGGACTAAAATAGCTAGTGTCTCTAAGGCTTTGCTCCAGAGATAGAAAGAGAGGGTGACAGGAGGGGAGGGGAAGAGAAAGGGGAGAAAATATTTAGTTAACTTTGCACCGAGTTTTTACTTTTAAGAGGGGTTTAATGGGAAACTTTTCTATTGAATTTGCTTCAACTCTTTCAAAATTAATTAACCTAAATATTTTCCTTCCTCTACCATCCCCCACCTCTCTCTCCCCATAAACTCGTAAAATGACAAACCCAACTCACCGGCTTTATTTTTTGAAATAATTAATTATATATCACTGTAAGAATTTTAAAAAATGTCACTCTTTAAATAAATACCACTTCAAAATTAATTAGTTTTTAATTTTATCATTTCAATCATAATATTTTTCACAATGGCAAAAAAATACTCTTAAACCTCCTCCTCTCACCCACTCTCTTCACATCAGAAAGGAGCCATTCAATTAATTAAATTATTAGATAAAAAATCAGTCTCCATTTTAACAGTAAAACGGACAAAACTGAAAAGGATAGAACATGAAAAACATGAGTTCTGGGTTTGCACTTTGCACCCTTTAATCATCTGTAAAAAAAAAAATACATCTGTGAACAATAAGATGGTAATTTGATTTGATTGTGACTTAATTATTTTGATGGGTACGGTCTTTTAAGAAAAAATTTCCCCGCTCTAAAACCTTATCCCCCTCTCGCTCACCATACTGTGCGCTCTCTCGCCATGGTCCTTTACCACTCTTTGCCCTTCACTGGCGCCACCATTCTTCCTCCCCGCCAAGCTTTTATCTCCCGTCCTTTCGTCTTTCCCTTTAAACAAGCGTGTGCTCTTCGCCGGAGATTCGGTAGAGCTGCCGGAGACGGCGGTGGCGCCACCTCTCCGTCCTCTTCCTCCGTCGAAGCCTCGGGGATCTCACCCCAGGCGAAGATTTTGGAAAGGGTGCGGGGAGGATTCTTCTGTTCTGACATTTCAACAAGCAATCCAACGCCTCCAGGTTAGCTCAATTGAGAACTGACTAGAAAGTCTCATTTATGACTAGAATTGTGCATTGAGGCAATATAGGAAAAATAAATAAAATAATTGAAGAAAAGGAAGGAAGCAGACAACAGCTACCTTGGGAAAAATGCGAGGGAGTCTTCAAGGGCAGTTGATAAATAAAATGGAAAATTAACCGGATAACAAAAATGAACAGGAAGGGAAATAATATCGTTATTCTAGTTTTTGCTTGTTTGTTTGGTCCATTACTAAATTGTAGTCCAAGCTTTTATAAAGACGACCAAAATGCAAAACAACAAACCAATTTTAATGAAATTAGAACAATTAACTAACAATTGCCAATTTTCAGGAATACTGGGCTTCAGTGGGATGTGCCATAATGCAATGCAGCAACACGGAAGTAATTATTATGAATCCTTCTATTACTTCAATGTCCTGTAATAAAATATATCATCTTGATTAAATAACACGGTACCATGTTTGGATATGCGATGATTCAAAATTTCAGTCATTTTATTTTACTATCCTATCTATGATGAATTAGGTTGGAGCTGGAACAATGAATCCTTTAACATTTTTGAGAGTATTGGGTCCTGAACCGTGGAATGTTGCGTAAGTATATTTCATTGGATTAATAATCAATAGCACTTTACTGACTGATAATGTATATTTTCATTTGAGCGACACGGTCTGTTTTTAAATGATTAGTTTGTACAAAGTAATGGATCAACATTTGAATAAGAGATTTTCATTTGTATTGTATGTCTTCTATACAATTGTACCGTTCTGATGGATATTCTGAAATTATTTATATGAAATGAGAGAGAAGTCCATTTATTATTTTAAGGTGTCATATCACTCTTAGAGGTTCAGCCATCACGCTTCATATATTATTTTCTTAACATGAAGTTATGTGGAGCCGAGTATAAGACCCGATGACAGTCGGTATGGTGATAACCCTAATAGGCTTCAACGGCACACTCAGTTTCAGGTTTGATGAAGTTAAATCTTTTATCTCTACAAAGAAAGAGAGCTTGAGGTCTTAGTTGCTGATTTTTCATTTTTTTATGAAAAGGTCATCTTAAAGCCTGATCCTGGAAATTCACAAGATCTCTTTCTTCACAGCCTTTCAGCCCTTGGTAAGTTTGACATCATACATTATGTTTGTTTTGGTTTTTGTTTCATAGTTCTATTTACTTTAGATTACTTACAAGTTTGTCTCACTGCATCTTATATCATTTTTATATTTACCTCAGGAATAAATATTAATGAGCATGATATACGCTTTGTGGAGGATAATTGGGAAAGTCCGGTAAAGATTCTGTATTTACTGCTTGCACAATCTCCTCCATTTGTATCCCTTTTTCATCAAGCATGCGTGAATTTTTTTTAATATAAACTGACTTGAGTTAGTTAAATAGCATAATGACATGGATGGTAACAATATGAACAGTAGTACCTTTTGAAATTTCTAGTTTAAATGGCCTTTTCACCTATTAGTTCCTAAAAATTGCATGACAATAAATTAAAATAAAGTGGCAAAGAACTATTTATTTATTTCAAAATTTTAACTAACCCAATGGTACGTTATCCAAGATTTTGGAATCTAATTTTCTCATTGATGTGTTAATCTTTGGTATGTCTTTAACATAAAATGACAGGTTCTTGGTGCTTGGGGTTTAGGATGGGAGGTATGGATGGATGGCATGGAAATAACTCAATTCACATACTTCCAACAGGTGTGTCATTGTTTTTGTTCTATTTTTAATCTTTTTTTTTTTTAAATTCAGAAGAACATCAAGTTAAAATACTGGATCCTGCATTAGGCAGGAAGTCTTCAACTGGTACCAATATCTGTCGAGATAACTTACGGGCTTGAACGAATTCTCATGCTACTTCAGGTATTATTGGCATCATTCTATCTTAGTTCTTAAATAATTGGATTAACTGTTTTATGAAGTCTATTTGTAAGAGTTTGACTTTACGTTGAATTAGGCTTGGTTGACAGGGGGTAAATCATTTCAAAAAGATACAATATGCTGATGGAATCACATATGGCGAACTATTCTTGGAAAATGAGTATGTTTACGCGCACATTCTATCTCTTCAATTTCAAATAGTTCCAGATTAATGAGTAAAACAATAACAACAACAACAACAAAGCCTTTAATCCCAAATAAATTGGGGTAGGCCATAAATGAAACCCAATCCTTAATCATAGAGATTAGAGATCTCAAATATCAAAATCAATGATAGTAATAATGATAATGATGAGAACTTTAGTCTAAAAAATTCCAAAAGGCGGAGCTTTTGTTATATCACATTTACAATTGTCAAAAGAAATAAACTTTGTAAACCAGTCATTGGTTGTTTTCATATTGCAGATCCTTCATTGTAAATGGCATATAAATTATCTTCTGATCCGTAACTTCACTTTCCAGGAAGGAGATGAGTGCATATTATCTTGAGCATGCGAATGTTGATGACATACAAAAGCATTTTGATAACTTTGAGAAAGAGGCTCTTTCACTACTCTCACTCAGGCTACCAATTCCAGCGTAAAGTTTCAAATTATTTTAACATGTTTTCCTGAAGGTCTCGTCATTCTTAATATTATAGTTTTGTTGTCATTTTTAGTTATGATCAGGTTCTGAAGGCCTCTCATGCATTCAATATCTTAGACTCCAGAGGCTTTGTCGGTGTCACAGAACGTGCTAGATATTTTGGTCGTATGCGTAGGTGATTTTCTTTGTTCTCATTGCTTTTCTAAAAGCTCGTATGTAATATAGTTGTGTCCAACATGTCCCTGTTTCTTTGAATTGAGATGGTTAATTTAATGATGCTTCTCACTTCTGAGGTTTAGAATGTGAAAAGGCCGGACTTGCTGTTTTTGTTGGAATACCTTTTTTCAGTGTAACTAACATTGATAAATGTGCTTAAATAATATATCTATGTGTTTCTCATACTTATAACAGTCTGACTCGGCAGTGTGCTCAGCTTTGGATTAAGACACGTACGGATCTAGGCCATCCCTTAGGAACTGTGTCTTTTGATTTAAACGATCATATCATCTCAGGTTTAGCTGATACCAATCTCAGCAAGGTTAGCAATAATATGAATTAATTATAATTATATAGTATACAAATGTAGTTATTATAATTATTCACTATCCTTTGGAAACTATATATTTTACTTTGATAGGTCCTGAATCAGCCCCGACTATTTGTTCTGGAAATTGGAACCGAAGAAATGCCACCTAATGATGTGCTAGAAGCAAGCAAGCAAGTATGTTTAATTCAAATTTTAAAATGCTAATTTTTAATATCTTTATACAATACTCCTTTCTCCCTTTTAACTGTTTATAATCTATATCAGCTTAGGACATCTATGTTGGAAATATCATTATACATTACTCCTTTCTCCCTTTAATTGTTTATAATTATATCAGCTTCATGCATCTATATTGGAAATATTGGAGAAAAAGAGATTAAACCATGGGAAAGTGTACGCTTATGGTACACCACGCAGGCTTGTGGTATGATTTTCATTCAAATTAGTTTATATAATCATACAATTATATGAAAAATATTCTTTTTCCTGTTTTGTTTTCGTTTTAGCCCTACTTTGTTGTTCGTAATCATTTTAATCGCTTCATTGTTATGTGTGAAATCCTTAACTATTCCAGTGTTAAAAGAATTGTTGTATATTCAACCTTAGTCGTTTTCTCTGAAATAGTTTTAATTGCAGATTTGTGTTGAAAACCTTGACGCCAAACAAACGGAGTTAGAGATTGAAGTGCGTGGACCCCCTGCATCAAAGGCTTTTGACTCAGAAGGGAAACCCTCTAAGGTCAATAATCTGTATAAAATCCTAGATAGAAATTTTAAGATGATTTAATTTTCTTCCTTCCCTTATTATCCTTTTGTACTTTGTATTAGGCTGCTGAGGGATTTTGCCGTAAGAATAACATCTCCATTGAATCTCTGTTTAAGAAAACAGAAGGTGTGTAAACTCATATGTTCATTTTATAACAATTGAGAACTCAGAGGATTTTCAACATTTAAATTATTAAAATTAATATCTGGCATTTCATTATCATACAGGTAAAACAGAATATATATATGCTCAAGTCAAGGAGTCTGCACGATTAGCCATAGAGGTATTAAGTCGTTACTTTTTGTTGCACATTCCATTCGTCTATTTTTTTCAATTTTTTTGATCCAAATTCATTCCTCTAATTTACTCAGGCGTCTATGACAAATTGAATTGTCATATTCATGTTCTGCAGGTTTTATCTGAGGATCTACAAAGCATAATATCTGGCATATCTTTCCCCAAATCAATGCGATGGAATTCTCAGGTAATGCTTTGTTCCAGGGGTAAGTTTTATTGTCAAAATTTTTTACATTACAACAGTGACTACTGATGCGATGCTTGTAAAACTCAAAACTACATTGCAGATATGGTACTTCAATTTATCAAAACAAATTTCAGAAAGGACATGTATCTATTTTGGGGCAAGTTGAATGTGTTGAAGAATAAACTTAATTAGTCTTGAAATTCGTAACAGCACAGTGGACAGTTTTTGAGGCTGTTTTAAGTGTGAAGTTGAAGGGGCAAACGTTATCTATTTCTGGAGTGTAACCTATGCATTTGGGGTGCTTTCAAGTCTAGTTTTTGATGGTTCAAGTCTCAGAATGTTTGGAGTTTCCTAGAAGAATTTATGATAATTTTAGTAACGAAGGGTCATAATTTACTATTCTGTTTTAATGTTTCTTTGAAGTAAGTTGCTGAAAAGTGATTATAAATAGATGTATGCTGTTGTAAGGAAGTAAGGGATACAGAAAAAAAACAAGCAATATTACAAAGAATTATCTAATTATTCATCTCTTTCATGAGTTAAAAGTTTATTCGCCATTTTTATTTCTATTAAAGTGGTATCAGAGTCATGTCAACAACTAGGATAGCGAGTGGCCAAATGTCAGTCCCGCGTCTTACGAAAAATAACTATGAGAATTGGAGCATCCAAATGAAGGCGTTGCTCGGCTCACAAGAAGCATGGGAAGTAGTTGAGAGCGGATACACCGAGCTGGAGAATACAAACGGATACACTGCAGCTGAACTAAAGGCGTTGAAGGAGTCGCAAGAAAGACAAAATCGCACTCTACATCATCTATCAATCGGTTGATGAAGCCGATTTTGAAAAGGTGCATGGGAGACTTTGGAGAAGGCATACAAAGGTGCCGAACGTGTGAAGCAAGTGCGGTTACAAACGCTTTGCGGCGAGCTCGAGTCGATGAAAATGAAGGAATCCGAAGGCGTATCCGAGTACATAACAAGGGTGCAAACCGTTGTCAACTAATTGAAAAGAAATGGCAAAACTTTAACCGATGCGAGAAAGGTGGAGAAAATACTACGGTCTTTGACAAATGACTTTGAGAATGTCGTTTGTGCGATTGAAGAATCCAAGAATTTAGAAGAAGTGACCATTGATGATCTCGCAAGTTCTCTTGAGGATCGTGAGCAAAGAAAAAAGAAAAAAAAAACAAGATTTGCTAGAAGAAGCGTTGCAAGCGAAGGCTACACTTAAGGAGGAAAAAACGAGCCATGGTGTTCGAGGTAGAGGACATGGTCGATGTCGCGGAAGTTATAGAGGCCGTGGTCGCGGTAGAGACCGCGGTCGTGGACAAGATGAAAACGAAGAAAGAGGCAATAACAACAATGCGCGTGGTAGAGGACGCGGCCGATCAAATAGGTACAATATTGATTGTTATAATTGTGAAAAATATGATCATTATGCAAGTGAGTGCTATTCCGAGAAAAAGGTGGAGTGCTAATTTTGCAACAAAGGGGGAAACCGAGAACAATGATGTGGTGTTATTGGGGAATAAGGAGAGTGATCCCAAAAAGGAGAATGTGTGGTATCTCGATATAGGTGCGAGCAACCACATGTGCGGGCACAAGCACTTGTTTATCGAATTGGAGGAGATTGAAAATGGTCATGTATCCTTTGGTGATGCTTCTAAGGTGCAAGTAAAAGGTCAAGGTAACATTTTGATTCAAATGAGCAATGGCGCACAAAAGTTTATTTCAAGCATTTATTATGTGCGGGATGAAAACCAATATTTTGAGTTTGGGACAATTATTTTTTTTTTAGTGGTAGGTGAATTGCCTATCATAATTTTATATTAATAAAAACGAAGAAGAGATTATAGAATTGAGAAAATTAGATTACATTCGGCATTTTTTTCAGCGTTAATGGGAGTCCTAAGTACTGAATCGGCGTTGACAGTTGGCCGCACTTGATTAGGGAGGCTAGGGTTGGTGTGAGGTGTTGTGGGATAGCGACTGGCAAGAAGCCACTCTTGTTTAAGTTAATTTGGAGTCCCGAGGCCCGAGCAAATGAGTCCAAAGTAGCCATTATCATTTTGATATTTGTGGCATGGGCTGACATGATTATGGCTGTGTCATCAGCAAGAAGCCACTCTTGTTTAAGTTTGGGACAATTGTTGGAAAAAAGGTATTCACTTTGTTTCTCGACAAGTTTTGTGAAGGGCGCGTGATTGGCAAGCATCCAAGAAGTAGTTTTTCGAAAGTGACGAAGTATCAAGCAAAGAAGCCTTTCGAGTTGGTGCATACCGACATTTGTGGACCAATCAAGCCTAACTCAATTGGCGAAAATCGGTATTTCAAAACTTTTATCGATGATTTTTCTCGAAAAACTTAGGTTTATTTCTTGAAAGAAAAATCAGAGGCTTTTGGAGTTTTTAAGAAGTTTGAAGTTTTTGTCGAGAAACAAAGTGATTTTTATATCAAGGTTTTGAGATCAGATCGAGATGGCGAATTTACTTCAACCGCTTTTAATTCTTTTTGTGAAGAACATGGTATTCGACGTCATTTTACGACGCCATACTCACCTCAACAAAATGGAGTTGTGGAGCGAAAAAATCGGACTATTCTCATCATGGTCCGAAGTATGCTCAAGAGCAAGAATATGCCAAAGGAATTTTGGGCTGAAGCGGTGGATTGTGCCGTTTATTTGCTGAATTGGTGCGCAGACATCGAGTTTGGAGAACAAAACACCCCAAGAAGTTTGGAGCGGCATAAAACCGACGATGTCGCATTTAAAAGTGTTTGGTAGCGTAGCATATGTGCATATATCGGATCAAAGATGTGAAGTTGGATGACAAAAGTTTGAAACTGATTTTTGTTAGATATGATGAGAGGTCTAAAGCATATAAGCTTTTTGATTCTATTAACAAAAAGTTGCATATTAACCGTGATATGCAGGTAAATGAAAAAGCCATGTGGGATTGGAGTGCAATGGTGTAAACTTTTCATGAGAAGGTAAGAGATGAAATGCACATACCGGTGAACATGCCAAAACTGACATCCAACAACAATGAAGAGGTGACAACAACACATGAAGCAACTTCATTGGATGACGAGCAAAGAACACCAAAAACAAGGAGTCTATGCGATTTGTATGATGCGACAAGCGAGTTGCACTTGGTTTGTCTTTTGGCGCAAGGCGAAAATATTTCTTTTGAAGAGGCGATTGGTGATGACAAGTGGCGAGCCGCAATGAATGATGAGATGCGTGCAATCGAAAAAAATGAAATATGGAGTTATCCTCTCTTCCAAAAGATCACAAGGTGATAGGTGTCAAATGGGTGTACAAGAAAAAAATGAATCCTTAAGGTGAAATCGAGAAATACAAAGCGATATTGGTTGCAAAAGACTACAAGCAACAAGCCGGCATCGATTATGAGGTGTTTGCGCTGGTGGCACAGATGGAAACTATTCGACTTTTGATTTCTCTTGCGGCTCAATCAAAATGTCGCATTCATCAAATGAATGTGAAGTCGGCATTTCTTAATGGTGTCTTGGAGGAAGAAGTGTACATTGAGCAATCACCCGGGTATGTGAAAGAAGGAGATGAAGGTAAAGTTTTAAAATTGAAGAAGGCGTTGTATGGTTTGAAGCAAGCTCTTAGAGCTTGGAATACCCGAATTGACCAATTTTTCAAGTCACGCGGTTTTGTGCAATACCCGTATGAACATGCTTTGTATGTGAAGGTGAAAAATGGTGATATTTTGGTGGTAGCATTGTATGTTGATGATTTAATTTTTGCGGGTAGCAATTGTGAAATGATTGATGATTTTAAGAAAGCCATGATGGGAGAATTTGAAATGACGGATTTAGGACTTATGTTCTATTTTTTTGGTCTTGAGATAAAACAAGGAGAAAGTTATTTTTGTTTCACAAGAGGCTTATGCTAAGGAAATTTTGAAAAGGTTCAAAATGAAATATTGCAAATCGGTTAGCACATTGGTTGATTGCGATGTTAAGTTGTCTCGACATGACAAAGGAAAGGTGATCGATGCAACATTATATAAGAGCTTAGTTGATAGTTTGAGGTACTTGAAGTGCACTAGGCCGTACATTTTATATGCGGTCGGCTTGGTAAGCCGATACATGGAGCCGAGAGCAACGCATTGGAAGATAATCAAACGGATTCTTCATTATGTTCGAGGTACTCTATCCCTTGGTTTGTTTTATAGTTCATCCGCTAACAAGTTTGCAATTTTTGGCTATTCAGATAGTGATTGGGGTGGTGACGCGGATGATAGAAAGAGTACTTCGGGATTTGCATTTTACATGGGAGATACGGCTTTCACGTAGCTTTCGAAGAAGCGACCAATTGTCACACTTTCGACGTGTGAGGCGGAATATGTCGCGACAGCTGCATGTGTGTGCCATGTGGTTTGGTTGAGAAGACTACTCAAGGAGATTAATTACAATCAAGATGAGGCAACATCGATTTATTTGGATAGCAAGTCGGCGATCGAGTTGGCGAAAATCCGGTGCATCATGAAAGGAGCAAACATATTGATGTGCGGTTTCATTTTATTCGGGAGCAAGTAAAGGAAAAGAACATTGAGCTAATTCATGTTAAGAGTGAAGATCAAGTTGCCAACATATTTACAAAATTGCTGCTAACAAAATTGTTTGAAAAGTTCAAGAATCTTTTCGGTATGAAGGATGAAAAAAAGAATTAAGTTTGAGGAGGGGTGTTGAAGAATAAACTTAATTAGGCTTGAAATTCATAACAGCACAGTGGACAGTTTTTGAGGCTGTTTTAAGTGTGAAGTTGAAGGGGCAAACATTATCTATTTCTGGAGTGTAACCTATGCATTTGGGGTGCTTTCAAGTTAAGTTTCTGATGGTTTAAGTCTCAGAACGTTTGGAGTTTCTTAGAAGAAGTTATGATAATTTTAGTAATGAAGGGTCATAATTTACTATTCTATTTTAATGTTTCTTTGAAGTAAATTTCTGAAAAGTGATTACAAATAGATGTATGCTGTTGTAAGGAAGTAAGGGATACGGAAAAAACAAGCAATATTGCAAAGAATTATTCCATTATTCATCTCTTCCCTGAGTTAAAAGTTTATTCGCCATAAAACAGCCGTCCATTGAAGTTGAAAAATAAATAGTTTTGTTGTGTTAACATTTTATTGATCACCTATCAAATTGCACAAAATTTGATATAACAATGTGATAAGCATCACACATCTATAATATTACCTTCCGATTTTAACAAAATTTGTCATCAGTTGTTACAGCTGTCAAAGTACCCTTCAGGCCTTCACCTAACCAGGGGAATTTCATTCATGGCTCTTCAGAGCTTTAGAATAATTGTGTGCATGTTTTTTAAGATGCAGTATCATCTAATCTGCTGATATTTCTCTGTATATAACTTGGAACATTTATTCCTCCCTTTTTCACTTGTTCAAAAAGGCAAACTATATTGTTTCAGTTGTGTAGATAGAAACAATGAGAAAGTTGGGGTAGTTTGGGCGCAAAATAGAAGGCATGCACACATGCACAAAAACTCAGACAAAGGCAAAGTACTACCTTCTTCGGTTTTTAGGGAGGGGCGATGTTTTTGTGCATGTGTCGTGCCTTCTATTTTTTCCTAGCTTCACAAGGACTTCTTAGGTTGCATTTACATTTTACATTCTCATGCTTGACAGATCTTGTTCAGCAGACCGGTTCGTTGGATTTTGGCATTGCATGGCGACTTAGTTATTCCATTTTCTTTTGCTGGAGTTTCTAGGTATGTTTGATCTAATTTCCAACTTCTACTTTGCACTTGTTTGGCTCCTGGTTCTCTCTTAGCAAATAGCAACTAATATAATCTTTGCACTCTGCCTACAGTACTTACAAAAGAATGAGGTCTCTATGTATGTTAGTGACTGCACCACATTAATGTTCACCTGCTAGAGATGTAGTTGTGTCAGATATATATTTTTTTGTTGAGGGTTATACTGGTAAATTTTCCCAAAAGTCCAAAATTCTATTTGATATTAATGTTTCGTGTACCTCTTCTGCAGTGGGAAGCAGTCTTGCGGACTCCGTAACTCTTCTTTGGCTACTTTCCAGGTAGATTGTTTTCCTTTTCTTTTTTCTGTATGTGTGTCTGCTTTCTGTGAATTGAATTATTGAGCTCAGGAAATAATAAGTCAATAAAATTTCAGGTGGAATCTGCAGAGCACTATCTGGATAGCATTAAAAATACTGGAATCTTGATTGACATACAGGTATTTAGGGATTTTTTTTAATTGTCTCCATAAGGGACCTTTTTCTTACTAGTCTTATATAATTTTTCTGACATATTTAAAAATATATGCCACAGAAAAGGAAAGAGAAGATATTACAACAGTCTACTTTTTTAGCTGAAAGTGTTGGAGGGGTTCTGAATGTAGCTGATAGCTTAATGCAAGAGGTTGCATGTTCCTTCTTTTTCCCCCTAATTAGAAATATTGAATGCCATATCATTCTTTGCAACTTTGCTGCATCTATTTATAGGTTGTTAATCTTGTGGAGGCCCCTCTTTCCATTCTTGGAAAATTTGATGATTCTTTTCTGGAGCTCCCAAAAGAAATACTAACAACTGTATGTCAGATTTATCTGTGTAGTGCTGTTATTCCAGTTATGGTCTGTACCAGTTGACAATGATGAGGATGAATGTCTAATCTAGGTTATGCACAAGCACCAAAAATATTTCCCCCTGACATGTGCATCTAGTGGGAATCTACTGCCATTCTTTATTGCTGTAAGATATTTCTGATTTTCCTAATTATTAAGGATTATAATTATATATGTTTAACATGTTTTCCTAAATTTTTGTGACCTGTCTTGTGTTGTATATACTTTTTAGGTCGCTAATGGTGCTGTTAATGAAGAAATTGTCCGCAAAGGGAATGAAGCAGTACTGAGGTTTGACATAGTACCTTACTGAATTTCTTAAATTTAGCTAATTAAATTGATCTGCAATTACGTTATAGTAATCAAACTAATCCTTTTATCCATTCCTCCCTTGGAGCTTAATCTTAATTGTGGAAAACTCTATATTGACAGAGCACGTTATGAAGATGCAAGATTTTTCTATAAGATGGATACACAAAAGAAGTTCTCTGAATTCCGGCCTCATCTAAATGGAATCCTATTTCATGTAAGTTTTGCTGGAGTAGATCCTATTATGCACATTACATTATTAGAAAGAGATGTTAACTCCAATCAGTTGAATACCAGAATCTTGATACCTTAGCAATCAGGTCGATGCTAATACAGCTATATTCTTATTTTGTTGTAATAATTTTTCTGGTGTTTAATTTTGGCTGAGAATGGAATTAAGGTTTGATTAGTTGGGTTTTCCTAAAATTAATTCTTGGTTTTCTCAACAGGAAAAGCTGGGAACCATGCTTGACAAAACAATGAGATTTGAGAAAACAGTTCCTGGTTTAGCCAAAGCACTACAAATAGAACAAGACAAAATGCCGGTTCTTGAAAAGTCAGCTTCTTATGTATTGTCAGATCTTTCAAGTGAGGTTGTAACAGAATTTACATCTCTTGCTGGGATCATGTCTCGACACTATGCTTTAAGAGATGGCCTCACAGCAGAGGTTCTCTTCTGTCTCTATTTTATTATAATATAATAGTACATATTTCAGAGTTCTTGTGTGGGTTTTTCTCAGCAGTTTGGACCTTCAACTGTGTAAAATGTAAATCAGGATAAACCAGCAAAGTACATATACTTCATCCTTAAGTGAATTATAACAAGGTCTATAGGAGAAATCTAATTCTGCTGTTATGGTCAACAACAACAACAACAACAAAGCCTTTAATCCCAAATAAATTGGGGTAGGCTAGAAATGAAACCCAATCGGAAAGCATAAGATCAAAGATCTCAAATATCAGTGATAATAATGAATATGATGAAAGAAAAAGAAAATAAATAATAATAATAATAATAATAATAATAAATAAATAAATATGATAATGATAATGATGATAATATGCTAATAGTAATAGCAATAATAACAATAATAATAATACAATAAACCTCTATTATAAAATCTATTTTTAAATCCTAAAATTCTATTTTAAAACCTAATTCTAAATTCTAAATCCTAAAATCCTATTTCTAAACCTCTATTTCTAAATTCTAAATTCTAAAATCCTAAAAATCTAAGAACATGAAGTCTATAACTCTACTATTAGACTCTAACTCCTAAATCATGGTTCAGGTACATGAATCGTCATCTTCTAAGCACTCCTATCCAAAACAAGCTCTTTGGATATATTCCATTCGTTCAAATCTCTTTTTATTGCTTCCTCCCATGTCAGTCTCGGTCGATCTCTTCCTCTTATTGTATTTTCAGGACGACTTAGAATACCGCTGCGTACTGGTGATTCAAGAGGCTTTCGTTGGATATGACCAAATCATCGCAAACGATGTTGGACTAGCTTCTCTTGAATTGGTGCTACCCCAAGTTTGTCCCTAATATCATCATTTCTGATTCAATCTTTCCTTGTGTGGCCACATATCCAACGCAACATCCGCATTTCAGCTACTCTCATCTTTTGGACGTGTTGTCCTTTTGTAGCTCAATATTCTGCGCCATACATCATCGCGGGTCTAATCGCCGTCCTGTAGAACTTGCCTTTTAGTTTGTTTGGGACCTTGTCACAAAGAACACTCATATGCTTGTCTCCATTTTACCCATCCAGCTCTTATTCTATGACTAACATCTTCATCGATCTCTCTTTCACTCTGCAATATCGATCCCAAATACCGAAATGTGTCATTCATGGGTACTACTCGTCCATCCAAACTAACATCTCCGTCATCTGAGTTTTCCCACGCTGAACTGACACCTCATATATTCAGTTTTGGTCCTACTAAGTCTAAAACCTTTCGATTCTAAAGTTTGTCTCCACAACTCTAGTTTCTGATTGACTCCAATTTTGCTCTCGTCAATCAGCACCACATCATCAGCAAAGAGCATACACCAAGGAATATCTCCTTGTATGTCCTTTGTGATCTCGTCCATCACTAAGGTGAAAATATATGGACTCAATGCTGACCCTTGATGTAATCCTATCTTAATAGAAAATGTATCGGACTCGCCGTCACATTCTCTAACACAAGTCACAACATTTGTGTACATATCCTTAATAAGGGTAACGTACTTTGTTGGGACTAGTTTCCTTTTGAGCGCCCACCACATGATATTTCTCGGTATTTTATCATACGCTTTCTCTAAATCAATAAATATCATATGTAGGTCCTTCTTCTGTTCCCGATGTCTCTCCATAAGTTGTCTTATTAAGAAAATCGCCTCCATAGTGGACCTCCCAGGCATAAAATCAAACTGATTTTTAGAGACAGTTGTTAGTTTTCTTAAACGGTGCTCGATCACTCTCTCCCAAAGCTTCATGGTATGACTCATGAGCTTAATTCCTCTGTAATTAGTACAACTTTGAATATCTCCTTTATTCTTGAAGATTGGTACTAATATACTTCTTCTCCACTCATCAGGCATCTTATTGGACTGAAAAATGGTATTAAATAGTTTAGTGAGCCACACTATTGCTATATCTCCAAGATATCTCCATACCTCAATCGGGATGTCATCTGGTCATAACGTCTTACTGTTTTCATCTTTTTTAAAGCTTTTTTCACCTCAGACTCTTGAATTCTCCGAACAAATCGCTTTGTTGGTGTCAATTGAGTCGTCCAACTCGATCGCGGTTTTCTCACTCGTCGTTGAATAGCTTGTCGAAGTATTCTCTCCATCTGTTCTTAATCTCCTTATCCTTCACCAAAAGTCTATCAGCCTCATCCTTAATACATTTAACTTCGTTGAAGTCTCTTGTCTTCCTTTCTCGAAGTTTAGTCATCTTGTAGACATCATTTTCGTCATCTTTCGTATCTAATTTCCGATACAGCTCCGTGTATGCCTGACCCCTTGCTTCGCTCACGACTTTCTTTGTGTTTCTTTAGCTTCTTTGTACTTCTGTATGTTTTCATCACTCCTGTTGTGATGTAAACGTTTATAACATTCTTTCTTTTCATTGATAGTCTTTTGTAAATCATCATTCCACCACCAAGTGTCTTTAGGTTCATGTTTATTTCCTCTAGTTACTCCAATATAGCCACCTTCCGAATGTGAGTCGCTATCTCCTTCCACATATTATCCGCATCCTCACTTTCGTTCCACGATCCTTCTGCAATAACTATATTCTTAAACACCTGAGAAACGTCCCATTTGAGCTTTCATCACCTCGTTCTCGTTATTTTCATGTCTCTATCTCGTCGAACGCATACCTGAAAACAAAAATCAGCCACCAAAAGTTTGTGTTGTGTGACAACACACTCGCCAGGTATAACCTTACAATCCATGCAGTTTGGTCTCTCCTCCCTTCTAGTCAGGACAAAATCGATCTGGCTCGAGTGTTGGCCACTGCTGAAAGTAATTAGATGCGATTTTTTTCTTTCTAAAAAAGGTGTTCGCTACCATGAGGTCGTAAGCTATAGCGAAGTTCAAGATGTCTTCTCCCTTTTGATTATGTTCGTCATATCCAAAACCCCATGTACCCTCTCAAACCCCCCTCTAACTGTGCTAACATGACCATTAAGATCTCCTCCAATAAAAAGTTTTTCACTGCTAGGCACTCCTCTAACCATGTCCTCTAAGTCTTCCTAGAATCGTCTCTGGACATCATCGCTCAAACCTACTTGTGGGGTATACGCACTGATGATATTCAAGACCAAATCTCCAAAAATCAATTTGATCATGATGATCCTGTCCCCTTGTCTCCTAACTGCGACAACTCCATTCTTGAGGCTCTTATCAATTAAGATGCCTACACCATTTCTATTTCGTTCTTTTTCTTTGCACCACAATTTGAATCTCGTATTCTCCACCTCCTTAGCCTTTTGATCGTCCATTTAGTCTCCTGAACACATAAAATATTAACGTGTCTCTAATCGCAGTATCAACTAACTCTCTTAGATTATCTGTTAAGGACCCTACATTCCAACTACCTAAACAATCCTACTTTCCCCGACTAGCTTCCTTGCCCTCGCACTCGTCGAGTCAAGTGCGAAGACCCTTGTTCATTTGACACTATATCCGGGCGTGGATGCAACGCGTCACTAAGGTGATGACGATCCGGCCCTCGCTCACTTGTTATCATATCCGGGTTCCAATATGGCGCGCCACTAATGCGGTGACGACCCGACCCTTGTTCTATTATCACTATATCCGGGTTCCAATATGGCGCGTCGCTAAGAGGGTGACGCCCCAATGAAAATTGATTGGGTTTCATTTCTATAAAGATCGGTTGTTTTAGTGCAAGTCTCGCCACACCCACCGCAACCATCCTTTATCCTGGCTTGGGACAGACTGTGCAGAAACTAGTCCACAGGCAGAGTTATGGTTGTTGCCAAAAAATGTAAATCAGGATAAGCCAGCAGATGCGGTTTTGGTTGGGTACTGAATTGTCCAATGCTTCATTTCCTGGAGATTGACAAGTCCTAGTTATGCATTAGCCCTCTTTTATAGCTTCAAATCTGAATTCTTTCTATACTCTTTTCTTGTATTTTCTGTCAAGCAAATATCTTAGGTGAATTATTATTTTTTTCTTTTGTAAAAGAAGCTTGGTTAACTTGAGAATTATACAGGTTGCAGAGGCTTTATTTGAGATTAATCTGCCGAGGTTCTCTGGGGATATTCTTCCCAAGTCTGATGCTGGTATAGTCTTGGCTGTTGCTGACAGGTTAAGTTCCATCCCTTTTCTTTATTTCTGCATTCATTGGCAGTTTCCTGCACAACATGGAAAATGGTCCAAAAAACTTCCATCCTTGCTCGATGAATCTGCATAAGATTATCTCAAAATTACCTATAGCTTGAGCAATCAAGTTCGCCTGATGGCATGTTGGTGGATGGTTGTGCATTCGCATCATGTTTCCTATGTTTTGTTGGGTTGCATAACATATTTCGTGTTTTATAAGGCTATTCCATTTTATGTTATCTTACAAGAATCTTTTTGCTTTCTGCTAAATTCATTCTTTCTAAAATAGACTGGATAGCCTTGTTGGTTTATTTGGAGCTGGGTGTCAACCAAGCTCCACAAGTGATCCATTTGGATTAAGAAGAATCTCCTACGGACTTGTTAGTAATTTTCAAATACTCTAACCATTCAAGCTGTCATTGTTCTCTCTTTCTTTTCTTTTTTTTTGTTTAGGGTTTTTGATGTGGTCTTTTCTTCCCTCGTTGTATCTATTTTTCAGGTCCAGATTCTAGTGGAAAACAATAAGAGATTGGACCTAAGAAATGCTTTAAGGTTGATCGCCGATGTGCAACCAATAGAAATTGATGATAGTGTCATCGATGATGTAAGCATGTATCTGCATAGATCATATTATTTTAATATGGATCAGGAAAACACTGAATTCATTAATCTCTTTTGTGAATAGGTGCTGCAATTTGTTACACGGAGGCTAGAACAACTGTTGGTATGTTATTGTCTTAGGAATGGGTTTTATTGATGATAACTCTGTATTGACAACCAGAGCAACTGACCCAACAGTTATCAGGATAAAAGAAACTGGAACTTGAACTTGTAGACACTTTCTCTATGATTTAGGCAGACCATGCAGATTTGGTGCAATTTGGAAGCCGATTGGTGATGAGAGAGCACAATTGGCCTTTAACCTTATTTTTCATCTTATGCTAGGTGGATAAGGGCATTAATTCTGAGATTGTCAGATCAGTTCTTCTTGAACGTTCTAATTGTCCTTTTCTCGCATCTCAGTCAGCCACTGAGGTACGTTTCAAGTTCTTTCGGTTGCAATTATAATTTAAAACTATTTCTTATGTATATTCTCACTTATTATTCAGATGGAGGCCTTGTCTAGGAAAGATAACTTCTCCAAAGTTGTGGAAGCATATTCCAGGCCAACTCGAATCATCCGGGGAAAGGACATCAGTGCAGATCTCGAGGTAATAAAAATACAGAGCTTATTGAGTGAAGTGTCAATCTTAGATTTTAATTTATTTTGGAGAGAGTTTTAATATGCATCCACCTGGTGTAACTGTGCGTCGTAGGTTGATGAAGCTTTGTTTGAGAAAAGTGAAGAGAGAGCTTTATGGAATACTTACTTGGAAGTAGCTGCTAAGATCCATCCTGGTACGCTCTCTATCTCCCTCTTTCTTTTTGAAATCTTGGCAGTAGCTGCCTAGTCTCTCTCTCTCTTTTGATAAGCTTGGCAGTGGCTGCCAAGGCATATATTGTAACTTTAAAAAAAAAATCCACTTGCAGTCCCTCACACGCTCATCCTCTAGTACATTGCAACCCTACCACAGTATTCATACCTATAACAATCCATTACACAATACAAAGCAAAATGAATGCTTAAACTAGAACTGAACATATTTAAATTGCAAATGCACATCAGAAATTAACCTACCAAGTTTAATCTCTCTCTCTCCTCTCTCCTCCCTCTCTCCCTCTGCAGAAAATGTGACCTCTTTTGTCTCTTTTTGTAGGAGTGGATATTGGAACATTTATGAAAGAATCCTTGCTATTACTAAAACCCCTAGAAGACTTCTTTGAGAATGTATTTGTCATGGTGGTATGCTTGAAAATCCTCCTCTCTAAAATCTGTTCTATCCTTTTTTGGGGCATTGAAAGCTTCTGGGTTCTTGTTTAGCTGCTATTTTATCTTTGTTTTGAATGTATGTCCTTTGTTCAACTAGTTAGTTTATCCTTAATTAGTTAATTAATTAATGCAGTTATTGTTTTTTCCTTATATTTTTCAGGAGGATGAAAATATCAGAAATAATAGGCTGGCGCTTCTAAAGAAAATTGCTGGTCTTCCTAAAGGCATAGCAGACCTCTCAGTTTTGCCCGGTTTTTAACCATGAAGTGTTAATAAGTACATGTTCTTTTGGAATGGTGTCTTTTCTTCTGTGTATTTAAATATACCGAGCTTGAGAAACTTCCCCTTTTAATGGGGGGGTTTCTTAGAAATTTTTGACTAGATTGCAATGGCTACTTTGTCAATATGTGAGAGAATAATGTGTATGTCATTGGTCGGTATATATGTATCAGAGTTTAAATATTTTATCCCAACACCTCAAGCAAAAATTATCAAACGGTACTCTTTGATAGAAAGGTACAAAGAATTGTAAACGATACGGGATTTTGCTTTTGCTGTGCCATTTTTACGCAGTGTAGCAGGCCATTACTACCTACCTATTCCTAAACTTGGTTTCAAGTACATGATCCTTATCTGCTGTTATTCTTGAAGAACAACAGGGCCCTGTTTTTTTTTCCCTTTAATCTCTAACGTTCAATTAAATGAACGCTTAAGATTTCTGGTCCTTTTATTTTATTTTAATGTCTGCCGCTTTCTTTACTTGAATTTCTGTTTTACGCGATCCTCTTCTCGAATAAATCAACCCTTATCCTCCTGCATTTCTGAGGCTCCACGAGTCCAGGTACATGAATCTACTAAAATTTGAAGTGCGCTATTAGGACAAACGTTGTCATTTGCAATGCAATAATTCTAAATTTAACTTTTGAGTCTAATCTCAATTTGTGCACATGTAATGCCAAGTAATTTTTTTGTTATTAAAATGAAATTATATAAAAACGACATAGAGTTGAATTCTCTATCGAATTTGCAAACTATAGTCCACTTTTAACATCAACCAAAAAGCTGAAATTAAATGACTTCATCAAAATTATTAACAATAGATTTTCAATATTGCAACTCACCCGTAATTATATACATGACGGTATATGACTATAAGCCTTTTTAGCATGAAATCCACATTATATGTCTGTTGATAGCATTTGCACAAGCATCTAAATTTACTCATAGTTGTTTACATTTGTCAAGGAAAATTTGACTCATGGCTATCATAAGGAGACGCCAATCCTAGATTGATGCCGCATGTGCACGACCCTATCTTTTGTGTACCAATGAGCGGTATACTGCTTCAATGATGTAGAGTGAAGTGTTCACCGTCATGCTTGAGAAATTAGAGAGAGCTTTTGCTTTTTAGATTATGAAAAATTATCCTTAACAGAGAAGATGGGAAAGTGTTTTTAGAAGAACATGCTCAAAATTTGAGAAGAAAATAGTTCACAGGTAAAGAAAAAGATATCTCAACTATTTGGTCATGTTTGGTTAGAGTATAAATGAGGAATAAAGTCTTTATTCATCATTTATGAAGTTAAATAGAAAAATAAATAGAAAAAGTTGACATTACTCTTTAAAGGAATCTGATAATTGTACCCAAGCTCAGTACCCGGTCAAATATCTTAACTCAAAAAAATTGACCACATGCTTGAATAACAGACTAAATCCGCGTTCTCTTAATATCACCTAAAAATTTGTTGTCTTTATATCAACCTCATATACTCTTAATAACTAATTGCAAATGTCTCAATACTCCAAATTAAATAGGTTTATGATGTTATGAAATATCTATCGACGACTAGCGTTCTGATGAATATGGCCGAAATTTAGTACCCAATCAAATGTCCCAACTCAAAAAGTTGACCATGTGCTTAAATAAAAGAGTAAATCACAGTTCTAGTGAATATGTACAGCCCTAAAATCCGTTGTCTTTATATCAAGCTCGTATACTCTTAATACCTAATTATAAATTCAAAGTGTTTTAATAATATATGTATATAAATAAGGGTCATAATCTTCATATTTATCACAATATGTCATAACATCGACTGAACAAAGTCAGTATATTATCTGCATTTTAATTTTTATATCATCACATACTAATCATTATGTGTATTATAAAAACCATAAGTATCAAGTAAAAATTCATCAAAAAATAACAACTAACCATTACATCCATAATTCAACTAAACAAAAATAATAACTAAACATTAGGTATTCAACACTAAAAAGTACCATTATGTCTAAAATTTAACATTATCATCACTGCAATCAACAAAGTACCAATACATATAACAACAAAGTACCATTACATCTAAAATCAACAAAGTACCAATAAATCTCACAACAAAATCAACAAAGCTCCATTCAAACTCAAATTCATCAAAGTCATTACAACAAACAAATTATCATTTCATTACAACAATCAAATTACCCAATGCTTCAAGTTGCTATCATGAGTGAGAATCTTGTAAGCAAGCACGAGATGATATTTTTTCATGTCATTCCACAATTAAAAATAAATAAATTAATAAATTAGAAACAAATTTTACATTTATATCAATTTAAAAAATAAAAAAAAATAAATATAAATTACTTAGGTGAAATCCATGGGAAGTCCAGTTACAATGTTGTACATATAACAAAGTAAAAATATTCCACAATCATTCAAATTTTTCTGCTTTGGACAATCCATGAATTTATATGGTGTAGAGTTTCAAGCTTCTTTGTCTACAAATAGTAATATATATTATCAGTAAATAGCACAAAATATATACTACATATCAAGTCTTAATAGCTATGATAATAATATTTTTATATAACATAACTAGTCTCTATATTTAATGTACAACATCTATATATGTGTCATACAAAAAAAAATTTGAATATAAAATTTCATAATATTTTCTAAATATAGATATTCTTATTATCTTAACTAAGACCTTACAATTGATAAATTTATATTTAGTATTTTTTAATATCTTAAGATCTTATAATTTATATTCATAAAAAATAATCTCAATGATTAATAAAAATAATAATGACAAAAATAAGTTTAATATTTAATATAAATAAGTTTTAATATCTACCATAACACATCTTAATGTATCATTCAAAATATAATTTTTAGTTTAATCTTAATTTTCACTATTACAAATAAATCTAAATATATATTACATACACGCTTCAATATATAGTGTACATTTACTGACTAAAATTTATATTAATATATCATTCAAAATATAATTTGTAGTTTAGTTTTAATTTTCATTAGTACAAATAATATAATCTATGTAGTTTTGTGTTGAAGTTCTTTCAATCCCAATTCTCAATATTACGATCTAAGTCTTTATAGTTTTATATAATAATACTTTATACCTAGTACAATTAAGTCTTCATATCTATTATATTAAGTCTGACGTATATATATTTAGTGTAACAAAATATCTATCTTGTGTTCTTCTATCTCTTAACCAATTCATTCAAATGAATACTCAAATTTTATATTTTTACTCCCATAAATTAATCTAGTTTCACTTCTTGATCACACGAGCATCAAAATATGAGATTCAACACATTCTCTTTATGCATGAGAAATAAAATGATGATCTAAACACTTAGAACATTAGAGCACTTATTTAAATCTTCACATATCATCTCCTTGACCTAGTGAAAATATTTGATCCATCGATTGAGATTCACCCACACTAAATCGCTCCAATCAAATTTCTAACCGAGATATTTTCTTCCTTGATTTCTCTCAAATTATTGATCCATTTTATGTGTAATTTAGCTCATTATGTTCTCCTCGTCGCTAGCTTTCCAACAATATATAGCATGAAGGGTAACTCTCAAAGATGAGAGAGATACCATTGAAGCTTTTATTCAAACGGATCAAGTATGTGACCCGTATTTTTTCATTTTTCTTTCAAATTTAAATTGAATAATAGTTCAAAAGTAGTTAAATTAGTTAAAAATAGTTGGGGTATAGAATGGAATATAGAAATTGGGGTATAGAAAACTTTTCTCCTCTTTAAATTAAAGTCCCCAAAACTCCTTAAGTTACGGCTCAAATTATTCCTAGACGTACCCCACAATTTAAAGTGAAGATATAAAATTATTATTATTATTCACTACTAGTATAATAATAATAATAATTAGTATTAATAACATAATATTTATTAGTATTAATAATTTTTTTATTAATATTATTAATATTATATTATAATAATTACTACTTATTAATATTTATAGATATTATTATATGAGTTGTGTTATGATTTTTCACTAAGGATAGTGGGGCGTGTTTTGGACTCAAATATCTAATTCTAAACTAGATATGACTTATTTAAATCATTCAATTTAATCTTGATATGAAAATGTATTAACAAATTAAATTTTATATTTTTTGAAATTAATTTGCTATTTCTTCGAGTGAAGAGGAAATAATTTGATCCGAAAATTTGAAGTGCACTATTAGTAGTATGTTTGATGATTTGCTTGAACTGTATATTTTTTAGGGCCTTCAACGCCTAGAAGAAACGTGCGTCATGTTGCTTCTTTTGAAGATTCACTATAGGTATATGCGTTTTTTTAGAGAAAAGTTTTCTATACCCCAACTTCTATATCCTATTATATATCCCAACTATCTTAACTAATATAACTACTTTCTAACTGTTATTTAATTTATATTTGAAAAAAAAATAAAAAAAACGTCGGTCACATACTTCCGTTTGAACCAAAACTCCAATGATATCTCCCTCATTTTTTAGAGTTATCATTCATGCTATATATCGTTGGAAAGCTAGCGATGAGGAGAACACAATGAGATAAATTACACATAAAATGAATTAATAATTTGAAAAAATCAAGAGAGAAAGTATCTCACGCGGGTCACATACTTGAGCCGTTTGAACAAAAACTCTAATTGTATCTCTCTCATCTTTGAGAGTTATCTTTCATGCTATATATCGTTGGAAAGATAGAGTCGAGGAGAACACAATGAGATAAATTACACATTAAATGGATTAATGATTTGAAAGAAATTAAGGGAGAAAATATATCGGTTAGAAATTCGGTTGTAGCGATTTAGTGCGGGTGAACTTCAATCGATTGATCAAATATTTTCTCTAGGCCAAGAAGATGATATGTGAAGATTTAAGCAAGTTCTCTAATATTCTAAGTATTTGGATCATCATTTTTAATTCTTTGTGAGAATGTGTTGAAACTCATATTTTAAAACTCGGTTGATTAAGAAGTGAAACTAGATCAATTTTTGGGAGTAAAAAGATAAATTTTGAGTATTCATTCGAATGAATTAGTTGAGATATAGGAGAGAATACAAGAAAAATATTTTGTTACATGATAAGCCTCATTTATATATTATATTCAATTAGGATTTTATCTCAAAAACTATACATTTTATGTTAATTGTTAAGAATTTATTTAGTTTTTATGTCGAGTTCGAGATACTGCTGCATTTCTTATTATTTTACAGATTATGGAATGTAAACAAGGATGTCAACATGAGAAATGATGCTTGGAACGAGATGGATCGAACCTACATGAAGAAATCAAGTGAAAAGCACTTCGGACAAAATTTATGAACCGCAATTATGAGATTTGCTCTCTGGTTCGCTCTGATAAGAAAGTGCAAAAATGTCGGACCGCAATTTTGGGGCTAGAAGCATGAACTTGCAGTTTTAAAGCGGTTTTCTCATTGGAATTAAGAGATTTTAACACCCCTTCGTCCCAGACATCTCTCAACTTACTGGAGAAATAGATTCTAAGCAAGAAAGAAGAGGAAGAACACCATTGGAGAGAGATTTGAAGGAGAACTCAAGAACCGGACGAGAAATCGTAGATCTTCTTGGTGTATTCTTTTCTTTACTCTTTTCTCATGTTGTGATATTGTTTAAACATGAATCTTTCTGCAATCCTTGACATGATTTGTGGCTAGACACTCTTCTAGGGGTCTAGGTGTAAACTCGATAACTCGAAAAGTTTAATTTACTCATGTGTTGATCTTTTAGTTCTTATTGTTTGTGATTGTTGTTTTGTCTAAATTGAATGCTTAGTTTTAATCAACTCCATGTTACCCTAGAAGTGATAGCGGAAACCGAAAGGTGAAACTGAATCTTCTGACCCAAAACAGTGATTTAGGTCGTAGGTCAAGTACTTAATTGTGAAACTTATTACCTAAGAGAAAACCGAGGAAATCCTAGAAATTGTGTGAGGTACCGAAAGACGAAGTACAAAATCTAGGTTATGCCAAAGTGATTCACTGATCTTAATGGGCTTAGACTTGTAAGGTGAGGTACTTAATCGTGAAACCCGAATTGTTTAGGTACGGTATCAAGCCACGAAAGTATAAATTTGGTACTAAAATCTGAGATTGAATCCCCGACAAACGCTAGAACATATTAAAAGATCAAATAGAGTGAATTGATCAACGAGTGAGAGTGAAGCCGAAAACCCCTATAATCCTCTATTTGATAAACCTTTCAGTCGTTGTTGTTAGATTCATGCACTTTTAGTTTGATACAAAACTCTCGTTCGATTGTCTAGATTAGTGAAATTTATGAGAACCGGTAATTCACCCTTGTCCTTGTGGTTCGACACCCCGACTACTACTTGACTAGGCCGTACGCTTGCGGCTGAAATTGAATATAAATTAGAGTATTTATTAGTTTAGCAAAATACACATCATTACACTAAATATATATGCATCAGACTTAGTATAATAGATATAAAGACTTAATTGTACTAAATATAAAATATTATTATACAAACCATAAAGACTTGATCGTAATATTGAAAATTGAGATTGAAGGAAGTTCAACACAAAACTAATAAAGACTATATTGTTTGTACTAATGAAAATTTAGACTAAACTATAAATTATATTTTAAATGATATATTAATATAAATTTTAGTCAATAAATGTATAGTACATATTGAAGCGTGTATAAAATATATGTTTAAATTTATTTATAATAGTGAAAATTAAGACTAAACTATAAATTATATTTTGAATGACACATTAATATGTGTTATGGTAGATATTAAAATTTATTTTTATTAAATATTAAACCTATTTTTGTTATAATTATTCTAAAATTTTTATTTTGTGTTACATATCTATTATATATTGTTGATAATATTATGATTTAATGATATAAGATATAAAGATAATTTTTATTATTTATTGAGATTATTTTTATTATAAATATAAATTTAAGGTCTTAAGATATTAAAAAATATTAAATATAAGTTTATCAATTGTAAGACACTAGTTAAGATAATAAGAATATCTATAATTATAAAATATTATAAAATTTTAAATTCATTAAAGTTAAATATGACTTATCAATCAGTATTGAGAATTTAATTACTAAGTTTTAAGATGAGAATAATTAGGTATAGAGATTTGGCTCTAAGAGTGTTTGATAAATATTTTTTGAATTATATATTATTCAAAGTTAAAAGTAAGATTTGTGTTAATATATATTAAGGCATCAGATGAATGATCTTAAGACTTCTAATGCTAGATTTTAGAACTTTATTTATAAGATTTTATATCAAATATAAATTACGTAAAAGTATTATTTTAGGTAAAGTTTATTAAGACTTTATTTCTTAGTATTATTTTTTTAATATATTAATTTTTTTCATAATTAGTATACAAACTTCAGACCGTAAGTACAATAACTTTAAAATGTAAATATTAAGACTTCAAACTGCAAATACTAAGAGTCCAAATTGTAAGTATAAAAAAACTTCAAATTATCTCACTTTCTCAGATAAAAAATAGATCGATGGACATATTTATAAGTGGTGATATTTAGATAAGAATATAAATAAATAAAAATAGATATATAAATAAAAAAGACTTAATTTAATAGATATTAAGATATATTTTAGCAATTATTAGGAGTATGACTATTAGTTATAGTGAGTTTAAAGTTTATAGAAAGTTATATTTTTTTTGTTTTTTTATTTTCAATGATTGTTATGTGGTTCATTAATATTTATTCGGATGATTGATATATTAAGATATTTTATTTAGAATTATGTTGTATATTGAGAATTACATAGATAGATATAAAGGCTTAGATTGATGAATATTAAGACTTAGAAAATATATTTTTAAGATGTTTGTTCAGAATTAATATAGTCTATTATGTTGCATATTGAGACTTGTATAGATGAATATAAAGACTTGGGTGGTGACTATTAAGACTTAAAAGATCAAGTTCTGTTAATATGATTAGTGATAAATTAATTTCTTTTATTTATTAGAGAATGAGAAATTGATTGAACCTCCAACTAGTTAGATGAATTATAAGAAATTATAATTTAGGTATATATATTTGCTTATATTATGATGACCGTCGAAATATAAATTTTATGTTCAAAATATAACTTGTAATATTAAATTTTAAGATGTCATATTTTTCGTATTAAGACTTTGGTTATCCAGTGTTAAGACTTAAGACATATGATTCAAAGACTTCGATGATTGTCCATATGACGATTATCAGTTGATGTTCAGGAACGTGGTCAATGTTGTCAATAACTTTTTCAGTTAGGCTTAATTAATTAATAAGTATTAAGACATGTTGAGAGTAGTTCTTAGTTATAAAGAGTTCATAGCCGAGACTATCTGGTTCGCCAAGTCATCATATCACGTCTCCCTTTAAAAAAAAAATTCTTTGCTCACAAACATGTATAAAGTATATGAGTATTAAGGTAAATAAAGAGAGATATGAAAGAAAAAAAATACTTGTATTAATAACTATTAAGGTATATAATATTAAGTATTAAGAGTAAAGTTATTAGGTATAAAGATATCACAATTTAGGACGGTCATGATGTTCTAAAACGTGAAACGTCTTCAAGAGTTATTTCAGCACGTGGTCAACGTATTTGAATTGGGATATTTAATGGGTACTGAACATGGGTATAATTATCAGGTTCCTTTTTTTATGGGTTTATTTAACTTTATTCTGTAATTATTTGAGATATGTGATGATGGAAGTAATACTATCCAAATGTCTCTGTGTACCTACCTCAATCTGTCTTTTCACATGACCAGTTATATGTTGCATTATTATCTAGAGGTACATCACAAATGAATATAAGAATTTTGGCGAAGCCTATAAAAGCTTTCGAATAGCCAAGGAGTTACACATCGAATATGGTATTTAGAGAAATATTCTAAAATGCGTGAGATATGATATCAGATGTTAGTCTCTCCTTCCATTTTTATATACTTTTGCATTCCCAAAGATCTCTATCTTGGGAAAATGTGTTAAAATTTTATATTTTTTTGTGATTTCTATCTTTCATATTAAAATCTATTTGGTGATCAAATTTTATATTTTTTGAAATTTTTTTGCTATTTATTTAAAGAGAAAGAAAATCGTTGATATTGAATAGTTCAGAAGACGTCAGATCAATGAATTTTGTAGCCCTTAAAAAAAATAGTAAAAAAATTCCACAAAATATAAAATTTGATCACTAAGGAGATTTTGATATGAAGATCATAGTTAACGGTTTGGATCGTCCATTTTAAATTTTAAAACATGAGATATAAGTATGAAGTACGATATATTTTGTGCTTTATAAAGCACATTAGCGCGCACGCATATATATATATATATATATATAACTAGCATGCTCCTAGGAGTACGGAGCCCTTTCGTGATTCTTAATAAGCCTCAATTATATATTATATTCAATTAGGGTTTTATCTCAAAAACTATGCATTTTATGTTAATTGTTAAGAATTTATTTAGTTTTTATGTTGAGTTCGAGATACTGTTATTTTTCTTATTGTTTTGTAGGTTATGGAATGTAAACAAAGATGTCAACATGAGAAATGATGCTTGGAACGAGATGGATCAAACCTACATGAAGAAATCAAGTGAAAAACACTTTTGGACAAAAATTATGGACCGAAATTATCAAAATTACGGACCACAATAATGGGATTTGCTCTCTGGTTCGCTCAGTTAAGAAAGTGCAAAAATTGCGGACCGATATTTTAAAATATCGGGCCGTAATTATCGGGGCTGGAAGCGCGAACTTGCAGTTTTAAATCGGTTTTCTCATTGGAATTAAGAGATTTTAACACCCCTTCGTCCCAGACATCTCTGAACTGACTGGAGAATAGATCCTAAGCAAGAAAGAAGAGTAAAAACACCATTAGATGGAGATTTGAAGGAGAACTCAAGAACCGTGTGAGAAATCGTAGATCTTCTTGGTGTATTCTTTTCTTTACTCTTTTCTCATGTTGTGCTGTTGTTTAAACATGAATCCTCGTGTAATCTTTGACATGATTTATGGCTAGACACCCTTCTAGGGGTCTAGGTGTAAACTCGATAATTCGAATGATATAATTTTACTCGTGTGTTGATCTTTTAGTTCTTGTTGTTTGTGATTGCTATTTTGTCTAAATTGAATGCTTAGTTTTAATCAACTGCATGTTACCCTAGAAGTGAAAGCGGAAACCGAAATGTGGAACTGAATCTTCTGATCCAAAATAGTGATTTAGGTCGTTGGCCAAGTACTTAATCGTGAAACTTATTACCTAAGGGAATATTGAGGAAACCCTAGAAATTGTGTGAGGTACCGAAAAGCGAAATACAAAATCTAGGTTATGCCAAAGTGATTCACTGATCTTAATGGGCATAGACTTATAAGGTGAGGTACTTAATTGTGAAACCCGAATTGTTTATGTACGGTATCAAGTCACGAAAGTGTAAATTTGGTACTAAAATCTGAAATTGAATTCCCGACAAACACTAGAACATATTAAAAGATCAAATAAAGTGAATTGACCAAACGAGTGAGAGTGAAGCCGAAAGCCCCTAGAATCATCGATTTGATAAAATTTTCAGTCGTTGTTAGATTTATGTACTTTTAGTTTAATACAAAACTTTCATTCGATTGTCTAGATTAGTGAAACTTGCGAGAACCCGTAATTCACCCCTGTCCTTGTGGTTCGACACCCCGACTACTACTTGACTAAGTCGTGCGTTTGCGGTTGAAATTGAGTATAAATTAGGGTATTTACTAGCTTAGCAAAATATACATCAAGCTTTTTGGCGCCGTTGCCGGGGACAACGATGTGAATATTGGTTCAACCTTTAGTAACTAAGACTAGATATTTTTATTTTTATTTCTCTTATCTTTTATTTTCTGTGATCTACTTGTTTGATGCTCTTTCAGGACTCGATCTGCCCGGGCAATCAGGTCTCTTGGTGTACAGACGTAGAACCAAGGAGACAACTTCTCTGCTTGAACAGCCACTTATTTATCTCGCCATCGAAGAAGCAACCCAAATGGCGAAGAATGATGAGAACCGTCACTTGAAGGACTTTGCTGCCGCAAAAGCAATTGGAATTCAATTAGGCTATACGATTTCTAATGTAGCAGCAAACAACTTTAAGCTGAAACCCGCTCTTTTGAACATGCTCTCTCAACACATGTTCAACGGCTTAGCCCATGAAGATCTGAACTAACATTTGGCCATGTTTGAATAATTATGTAACACAGTTAAAATTAATGGTGTTGAACCCGAAGCCATTAAACTTAGAGCATTTTTTTTTTCTTTAGGAGATAAGGCTAGGAATTGCTTAAGGTCATTAGATACCGGTACAATAAGAACATAGGCCCAAATGTCTGATGTTTTTTTTTCTAAGTATTTTCCTCCATCTAAAACTTCTGTCATTCGTGCTCAAATTATAAATTTTAGGCAAAGATGAGGAGAATCTCTTAGCGAGGTATGGGATAGATACCGAGAGCTGCTGTGTCTTTTCCCACACCATGGACTCGAGAAGTGGTTCATACTTTAGATCTTCTATGAGGGACTTGAGCAGTCCTCTAAACTAACCATTGATGCAGCAGCAGGAGGTAATTTGATGAACATGAGCGCTCGAGATGCCTACAAATTGATTGATGAGATAGCATTAGGACAACAACAATGGAGCTCAGTGAGAGGACCCGTTCGAGGTGCACCGGGTGTGATTGAGATGGACATTTCAATTAAATTGGCAGCACAAATGGAGGCGATGCAAAAGAGTATAGACCGCTTGACCAACCAAAATATTTCAGCGGTACATCAATCACCTACTTGTGCTATTTGTGGTGGAGGCGATCACTTGGTCATAAACTGTAATTGGGGAAGATCTGCTGAGGGGGATGCGGAGCAAGTGAATGTACTCAACAATAATTTCAGACCGCATAACAATCCTTACTCAAACACCTACAATTCTGGATGGAAAAATCACCCAAATTTTTACCAAGAGAATGAACCTCAAAACCCAAACCAACATCCCAATCAAAATCGATCAATCTAGGGATACAGACAGAGACAATTTGACCAAGGTGCTCCACAGAAATCTAATCTGGAGCAAATGATGGAGAGGGTGATGTGTGGACGAGAGGAGTTTATGCAAGATCAGAGGAGGATCAATCAACAGGTAGCCAACCAAATCAAGGACTTGAGTATGAAAATTGATCTTCTTACTACTCAAGGAAAAATGCTAGAAACTCAAGTGACGCAACTGGCAACACCTTCTACATCACAACAAGACATGCAAATGGAGCATATGAAGGTCGTCTTCTCGAGAAATGAATTGGAGGAAGGAAAGACTAAACCACAAGAGAATGAAACCGAGCAAGCAATGACACGAGAAATCTCATATTCTCAAAAACAGATAAAAGAGGACGTGCCCATGTAAGTTCCTCCACTCAGGTTTGTTACTTTTCCTCAAAGATTGGTAAAACCCGATTTGGTTCAACAATTTGGTAAAGTTGGGGATTGGATGAGAAAACTGAACTTAACTATACCATTTATCAAGGCAATCACTCAAATGCTCGCTTATGCCAAATGCTTAAAGGAAATTATGTCAAAAAATAAGGGACTTAAAGAGGTTGAAACGGTAATTTTGAATAACTTGCCTCCAAAACTTAAGGACCCTGGGAGTTTTACCATACCTTGTTCCTAAGAAAATATCAAATTTAAAAATACATTGTGTGACCTAAGAGCAAGTGTTAGTCTTATGCCTAGATCAGTTTTCGAAAGGTTAGGAATTGGAGACTTAAAACAGACCAATATCTCATTACAAATAGCAGATGGATCTGTTAGGCTCCCCATTGGAATTCTAGAGGGCATTCTCATCCAAGTCGAAAAGTTCTTCATCCCAATTGATTTTGTTGTTTGTGATATAAAGGAAGATCCTTATATACCAATTATTTTAGGTCGTCCCTTCCTAATCACAGGTGGTGCAAGAATTTATGTTAAATATGGAAAAATTTCTCTAAATTTTGGAAATGAGAAGGTAGAATTTAGTGCAATAAAAATTAATGATAATAATTTTTCTAATGATTCTTGTTGTAGGATTGAATTCTTTAATCCCCTGATAGAGGAGAAACACAATGAGATTATGAAGGAAGAATCGAGAAAAATAGTGATAAAGCACGATGACTTTGTGAGCACTGATAGGGTAAAAGATAAGGGTTTTCAGGCAGCGTATAAAAGATTACAAATGATATGTAAAACTGACTGACTGAGTGTTCTCAAAGTGAAGAAGAAATGGGTTTGTTGTGGATGAAAAAGACCGAGTGAGGAGGGATTGAGCTCTTCTATCTCTCTCTCCAAACTTCGGCCCCCGCCTAGCGATTGAGGCACCTGTCTCAATCCCGTCCGCCTCCATTGTCTTCTTCCATCGTAAGTTCTTTATACCTTTATTTTCTTTCTTCTTGCTACATCACGCATTGAGGACAATACTTGATTTATGTTTGGGGGGGTATTTGAAACTTACTTGTATCTGCATGACATGTAGTTATTATTGTTGTTAATTGTGATTGTTGTAATTTTTTTTAGAAATTTAAATTTTAGTGGGTAATTTTATAAAAAGTTTTGAAAAACTCTAAGGAAAATTTTGGCAAAGGAGTAGTCTTGTTGAAAATTTAGGGATATTGATACAGGAATATACAAACATTTCTAAAATAACATGTGGTGAATGAAAATGGTTCTTGGGTCCGAAAAATCAGAAAAGAATATGTCTTAGGAAGTTTCTAGAATGATGAGTGTCCAAGAATTGACGTTGATAACCCTCATTTATATATTATATTTGATTAGGGTTTTATCTCAAAAACTATGCATTTTATGTTAATTGTTAAGAATTTATTTAGTTTTTATGTCGAGTTCGAGATACTGCTGCATTTCTTGTTATTTTACAGGTCATTGAGTGTAAACAAAGATGTTAACATGAGAAATAATGCTTGGAACGAGATGGGTCGGATTTACACGAAGAAATCAAGTTAAAAGCATTCTCATACCAAAATTGCGGACCGCAAATGCTCTCTGGTTCATTCTGGAAAAAATGACAAAAATTGCGGACCGCAATTTTAAAATGTCGACCGCAATTTTTAATGGGCAACATTAATTGGCGCTTTTAAAGCGGTTTTCTCATGGGAATTAATAGATTTTGATACCCCTTCATCCCAGACATCTCTGAACTATCTGGAGAGGAGATCCCAAGCAAGAAAGAAGAGGAAGAACACCATTGGAGAGAGAATTTGAAGGAGAACTCAAGAACCGGGCGAGAAATCGTAGATCTTCTTGGTTTATTCTTTTCTTTACTCTTTTCTCATGTTGTACTGTTGTTTAAACATGAATCTTGATACAATATTTGACATGATCTGTGGCTAGACACCCTTCTAGGGGTCTAGGTGTAAACTCGATAACTCGAATGGTTTAATTTACTCGTTTGTTGATCTTTTAGTTCTTGTTGTTTGTGATTGCTGTTTTGTCTAAATTGAATGCCTAGTTTAATCAACTGCATGTTATCCTAGAAGTGAAAGCGGAAACCGAAAGGTGGAACTGAATCTTCTGACCCAAAATAGTGATCTAGGTTGTAGGCTAAGTACTTAACCGTGAAACTTATTACCTAAGGGAAAACCGAGGAAACCCTAGAAATTGTGTGAGGTACCGAAAGACGAAGTACAAAATCTAGGTTATGCCAAAGTGACTCACTGATCTTAATGGGCTTAGACTTGTAAGGTGAAGTACTTAATCGTGAAACCCGAATTGTTTAGGTACGGTACCAAGCCACGAAAGTGTAAATTTGGTACTAAAATCTGAGATTGAATCCCCGACAAACACTAGAATAAATTAAAAGATCAAATAGAGTGAATTGACCAAACGAGTGAGAGTGAAGCCGAAAGCCCCTAGAATCCTCAATCCGATAAACTTTCCAAATCATTGTTGTTAGATTTACGCACTTTTAGTTTAATACAAAGCTCACTTTTGATTGTCTAGATTAGTGAAACTTGTTAGAACCTAAATTCATCCTTGTCCTTGTGGTTCGACACCCCAACTACTACTTGACTAGGACGTGCGCTTGCGGCTGAAATTAAGTATAAATTAGGGTATTTATTAGCTTAGCAAAATACACATCAGACGTCCTCCAAAAAAATTTTATCAAACCATGAAAATCCAATTTGTTTGTTTATTTTAAATGAAAAACTTAATTAAGAAAGAGTGCTAATGACAAGTGTCGACCGGTGCTTCTGAAAAAAAATCAAAAGGACCTGAAAATCAATATGCAAATCTTTCGAAGGTCCAAATTATCGATGCACCATGGTTAAGAGTACACATGCCGTGACATTTGCAAATAAATAAAAAGAAAAATTCTGATTTAAATAAAATAAAATTAAGTCTCAAATGTGCTATGGTGGTATTATAGAACTCCCTAACCCCAACACGGCACGGGGCATCCCCATGTGCGCAATTAGGATTTCTTAATAAAGTTTTGTGCTACACAAAAATAACTCGTGCGAGGTTCAGGATTAACACTGTAATTTTTCTTCTTTTATGGATTTTTTTGGTTTTATTTCATAGTTGAGGGGAAGGAAATACTTTAGTATTCATTATTTTTGGAAAAATTTCTACGGCGTTACATGGAAAGTAGGAGTCTGAGGTAAAACTCTTCGAGTAAAACACCACGCGTGAAGTCGGAAATAACGAACAATTCCCAAAGCTTCTCCCTAAACTCCAATAAATGACCGAACAAATTTGAAAGGATTTGTCTTAGGGTTAGTCACCTATTTTTCAAATAACCCACGACCTTTTGCATATAGGTTAGATTTCCTTGGAACTTGGCTTAGTTTAGAGATGTACCCTAGGTCTCTGACTGAATCTTGCTTAGGGACAAATAATGTTTAAGTTTTGGGGAATTTGATAAGCCTCAATTATATATTATATTCAATTAGGGTTTTATCTCAAAAACTATGCATTTTATGTTAATTGTGAAGAATTTATTCAGTTTTTATGTCGAGTTCAAGATACTGTTGTATTTCTTATTGTTTTGTAGGTTATGGAATATAAACAAAGATGTCAACATGAGAAATGATGCTTGGAACGAGATGGATCGAACCTACACGAAGAAATCAAGTGAAAAACACTTCTGGACAAAAATTACGGACCGCAATAATGAGATTTGCTCTCTGGTTCGCTCTATTAAGAAAATGCAAAAATTACGGACCGACATTTTAAAATGTTAGATCATAATTTTCGGGGCTGAAAGCGCGCACTTGCAGTTTTAAAGCGGTTTTCTCATTGGAATTAAGAGATTTTAACATTCCTTCATCCCAGACATCTCTGAACTTACTGGAGAATAGATCCTAAGCAAGAAAAAATAGGAAGAACATCATTGGAGGGAGATTTGAAGGAGAACGCAAGAACCGGGCGATAAATCATAGATCTTCTTGGTGTATTCTTTTCTTTACTCTTTTCTTTACTCTTTTCTTATGTTGTGTTGTTATTTAAACATGAATCCTCGTGCAATCTTTGACATGATTTGTGGTTAGACACCCTTCTAGGGGTCTAGGTGTAAACTCGATAACTCGAATGGTTTAATTTTACTCGTGTGTTGATATTTTAGTTATTGTTATTTGTGATTGCTATTTTGTCTAAATTAAATGCTTAGTTTTAATCAACTGCATGTTACCCTAGAAGTGAAAGCGGAAACCGAAAGTTGGAACTGAATCTTCTGACCTAAAACAACGATTTAGGTCGTAGGCCAAGTACTTAATCGTGAAACTTATTACCTAAGGGAATACCGAGGAAACCCTAGAAATTGTGTGAGGTACCGAAAGGCGAAATACAAAATCTAGGTTATGCCAAAATGATTCATTGATCTTAATGGGCTTAGACTTGTAAGGTGAGGTACTTAATCGTGAAACCCGAATTGTTTATGTACGGTATCAAGCCACGAAAGTATAAATTTGATACTAAAATCTGAAATTGAATCCCCGACAAACACTAGAACATATTAAAAGATCAAATAGAGTGAATTGACCAAACGAGTGAGAGTGAAGCCGAAAGCCCTTAGAATCCTCTATTTGATAAACTTTTCAGTCGTTGTTGTTAGATTTATGCACTTTTAGTTTAATACAAAACTCTCGTTCGATTGTCTAGATTAGTGAAACTTACAAGAACCGGTAATTCAACCTTGTCCTTGTGGTTCGACACCCCGACTACTACTTGACTAAGTCGTGCGTTTGCGGCTGAAATTGAGTATAAATTAGGGTATTTATTAGCTTAGCAAAAAATACATCAATTCTAACGTAAAAAAAAATATATCAAATCATCTCTAAATTTTGATTTATCACTCTCATTAAATTCTTCATATTGAAATCTTATGGAGTACAAATAATTGGGACTTTGGAGTTTTCTAAGTCACTGTTTTTAATTTTTGAAAATAATGTACAAATATTAAATATTTTATTATTATTTTTATAACTAATTTTCAAAAATTGAAAAGAGTGACTTAGAAAACTTGAAACACCCAAATTTTTATATCCCATAAGATTTTCATATGAAGAATTTAATGATAGTGATAGATCAAAATTTAGAAATCATTTGATTCACTTTTTGAGTTAGGATCATGAATGGATCAAATGAGTAAAGCTAGCATGCTCTTAGGAGCATGAAACTCCTTTGTGATTCTAGCTTAAAAAATATTAAATCATTTCTAAATTTTGATTTATCACTCTCATTAAAATTTTAATATGAAAATCTTGGAATACAAAAATTTAGGGCGTTTCAAATTTTCTAAGTCACTCTTTTTAATTTTTGAAAATAAGTTCTAAAAATAATAATAAAATATTATATATTTGTACATCATTTTTAAAATTTAAAAATAGTGATTTAGAAAATTTCAAACATCCCAAAATTTTTTACCCGATAAGAATTAAATATGAAAAATTTAATAAGAATGATAAATCAAAATTTAAAAATATTTAGTATATTTTTTTAGCTTTGATCACGGATAAATAATATTTTCCTAGGAGCACGCTAGTTTTACTCATATATATGTCCAAAAAATGAGTTTTCAGTGGTCATGAATTTGTGAGTTGATCAACACGTGTGTAAACCATGGCGATGAAATCGTCTAAGATCGATATCCGATCATAAGACTCTGAGATCTAATCTCAGACCGTCTGATTCAACTCAAATGAATTTGATCTCTCTGAAAATTTGAAATTAAAAGTTAAATCGAATCAATCTCGTATATTCAATTCCGACCGGACGGTTCTACTCGGAATCTGTGATCGAGCTCGGAGCAGATATGGTTCCAGAAACCATGAGGCTTGCTTCAAAAAGTGCCATTAGTGTTAAAATTGGGTCAAAATATTTAACAATATTTAATGCTCGCAAGCAACTTGCAAGCTCACATAAAAGCTAGGGTTGTCAATGATATTCATAATCTAAAAATCTGATCTGAATCCGTACAAATGGATCCGCATATAGATTCATAAAATATATTCATTAGTTTATTGGATCCGCATATGATTTTAGAAAATGATCCATCTAATATAATGGATCCACTTTAGTTCTTATAAGATTCGAATTCGAATCCGCTATGAATTCGATAAATAAATAAAATTATATCATATGTCAATTAATAAAATAGACATGTCCAATTTAGTTTAAATTGAAGAGCAATATTTGTGTTTCGCTCTGTGTTGATTCATAAAGTTGAATAGTAATTATTATATTAATTAGGTAGATTTTATTATGTTATTTGATGTATATTGTATATTTTGAAAGTTGGAACAAATAGTTATGATTGTTGCTACGTTTATGATTGGAACAAATAATTTTAAGATTGCTATAATAGCAAATGTGAATTATAATTGTTGTTACGTTTGAAATAATTTTAAGATAATATGATGATAATTTTTCTTTTGTCGTATATTAATTATACTATTTTTAATATTATTACAATACAAGATCCGAAATATGATTCGAATCCGATCCGAAATCCGCTATAATAGTAAATATAAATTCACATTTGGATTCTCAAAATTTTATTGAATACATATTTGCATATGGATCTTATAAATTTCTAATAGACTCACATTTAAAACATCCGGGATTGGATTCGAATCCAATCCATTACATCCCTAAGAAAATTCAAACCATTACATCCCTAAGAAAAGCCTAGCTATTGTTATTTTTCTAATGCACGTAGTTCCTATTCAATTTTTTTCTCTACGGCATCGCCAACTGCAGACTACAGCATTAATTACCTTAATTTTCTCTGCTGATGTTATCAGACTTGTATTAGAATTGTAGGTGTAGGTATATTCTATGTTTGTTCTGTAGTTTGTCATTTTAGGTTGAAAATTACTTTCGTTTTTAATTGGTACTATTTTTAACACTTAAATTTGTATTGTGATATTGATTTCAATAAAATCGGTGAAGTAATTTCACTTTTATCAAAAAAATATTTTAATTTTCCCCAATACGACACGAGTGAATTATCACAATTACTATTTATAAGAGGTTATTTCTGCAAAGAGCGTAAAAATATAGCTGGGAAGTACGAGGCCGAAAACCAGCGAAAGCCACCGGTTTAACCCACTATATTGATTCAAAACATAAGCGGGATTTTCATGCTCTTTTTACCCGCACACCAAATCTCCACAAATCTTTTACTTTTCCCTTTAGTTACGAAACAGAGAGCTTGAACAAAGGATAAACTACCAATATGTAGCACTCCGACAAGTGGTGAATGTAAATGGTCGTAAAAAAATGTCAGAAATAGAAAGCATATCTATTTCTAATCCGGCGGTGCCATTCCTCGTTGCTACAATACTCTTTCCCGCCTCTTCGAATCCCCAATAAATTCTCAAATTTTACCACCCCACAAATTTACAAACCCGTTCCTGTTTCCTCCCAGTTCACCTCCCTGAGACACAAAAGGTGCGAGAAAAAAAACCTGCTGTCCTGGCCTCGCTTCTTTGCTTTTCGTTTCATTTTCTTTCCGATTGAAGAAGAAATGGGGAAGAAAGCCAGTCCTTCTACTGATGAGGTATTGCCACAGCGTACCAGGAGAGATGGGAGGAACTTCATAGAGGTATATTAAACATTGATTACAACTTTTCTGAGCATTTTTTCCTTTCCTACTGATTATTTTAAGCGTCTCGAAGTAGTATTGCTCCAAGGATTTCGGCACTACTGTTACTGTATCGTCCTATCAGCAGGGACGGCGCTAGAAAATATCAATGAGAGGGGGCCAAATATAATATTACATACTTATCTTTCCAAGATAAAGAGTGTAAAGTTTGATAGATCCCATCTTTGGTTTTGATTATAAATAGATTGTCACAATTAACTTTCTGTTTATTAATATAAACTTTATTGTAATATTTACTTATATTTTTATAATAGTTTTTTGAAACGAAAACCATCGAATTCATGAGACCCAGCCGGTTAACATCAATCTCAAATTGAATGTTTTTTAACATTAAGCATGAAGTACATTTTTTTGGACATTAAATACTAAATTAGTGATACCAAAAGTGAAATAATGATGAAAATGATGGATATTTGATTTCTTTTGTTTACAAATTTATATTTGCCTTACAAAACTAGAACAATTTAAAAAAAAAAAGAAATAATAAAACATGAATTAAATATGAAATTGTGAAAGATGTTACTCATAAATTATAGCATGATGTGATTAAATAAAAATGAATTCAATTCATGTATATAGTATACTATATTTGTTATACTCAAGATTTCAAAGACAATAAAATATTTATGATTTTTTGTTTGTGTGGGGGGGGGGGCGATTACAAAAAAATATTAAGATAAATTAAAAATTAATTATATTGTCAACAAAAAAATCCAATTATATGGGGCCTTGGCCTCAATTTTTTAGATATTATTAATAATATTAAAGAAAAAATATATAAAATTTCAAATCTATTCGAACGTAGTAGCTACCTACGTTCCCCATATATTTTTCATTTTCAAAAAATAATAATAAAATTCTGAGATTGGGCAACCGCCATCTGTACTCTCATCACTATAATCATAATATAATCATAATCAAAATATAATAATATAATAATAATTAATCATAATTATAATAATATAATAATAAAATAATTATAATTATAATAATATAATAAAGTAATCATATTTATATTTATAATATAATAATATAATACTTTAAAATTATATTATTATTAAATAATAATAATAAATAATATTATAATACTAATCATGTGATGATAAAAAATAATAATCACAATATTAATATAAAAATAAATCATAATATAATATAACATAATAATATAATACTAAGAAATCGTAACCATAATCATAATCATAATCATAATATAAGAATATAATACAACATAATCAAATAATAATCGCTATTCCGACGAGAGCTAATCTGGTATACCACTTATCATTTGGTATATCGGATTAGCACTCTTCTGTACTCTTCTACTTAATCTAAAATTCGTTTGGCAAATTAATTCATCGGAATAACAATTCTATTTCAACTTTTTGTTATTCCAATGAGTGTCAAACATACCCTAAGTGTTTGTTTGACACTTCATGAAATAACAAAAAGTAAGAATAAAATTGCTATTTCGACGAATTAATTTGCCAAATTAATTTTAGACTAAGTAGAAGAGTGCTAATTCGGTATATCAACTTATAGGTGGAATACCGATTAGCTCTCGTTAGAATAGCGATTATTGTTTGATTATATTATATTAGATTATTATATTATGATTATGATTATATTATATTAGATTATTATATTATGATTATGATTTATTATTTTATATTATTATATTATAATTATAATTTATTATTATATTATATTATGATTATTATTTATTATTATCATATTATTATTATTATATTATCATCACTATTAGTATTATTATAATAATAATAATTATTATATATTATCATATTTAAGTTTTATTATATTATTTATTATTATTATATTATAATAAATATATTTTTTGTATTATATTATTCTATTATGAATATAAATATGATTATTTTATTGTTATATTATTATGATCATGATTATTTATTATTATATTATTATTATATTATGTCATGATTATGGTTATATTGTTATAATTATGATTATATTATTATTTATTATTACATAGTGATTATGGTTATATTATTATTATATTATGATGATTATGACTATGATTATTATTACTTATTATTATTATTATTTTATTTGTATTATATTATGATTATAGTTATGATTATATTATTATGATTATATTTTAATTATTATTATGATTATGCTTATGATTATAGTTTTTTATTATTATTATTATGATTATGATTACATTCTTATATTATTATGATTATGACTATAATTATTATTATCATGATTATGATTATTATTTGATTATTTTTATTATATTATTATATTATGATTATATTATTAAAAGTATGATTATTTATTATTGTTATATTATTATGATTATGATTATAATTATAATTTTTTATTATTATATTACTATATTATGATTATGTTTATATTTTTATTATATTATTATGATTACAGCTATGAATATTATTATTTATTATGATTATGATTATTATATTATTATTATTACTATTATGATTATTATTTTTATTATCATCATCATTAGTAGTATCATAATTATTCATATTTTAACTATTCTGATTAATAATTGTCAAATGATATTTTCGCTCAACCGAATAGTCAACAATATTACTCTTCCAAAAAGACACTATTCTATTACTCTTCCAAAATTTCCACTAATCCAAAGTTATTCCTTTATTTGCTAAACGGACCCTAAGGGTTTGTTTGGTACTTGATGGAATAGCAAAAAGTTAGAATAAAATAGCTATTCCGACAAATTAATTTGCCAAATGAATTTTAGACTAAGTAGAAGAGTGCAAAGAGTGCTAATCCGGTATACTGAGTTATAGGTGGTATACCGAGTTAGCTCGTTTAATAGTGATTATTGTTTGATTATGTTATATCATATTATTATATTATGAATATAATTATGATTATGATTTATTATTATATTATTATTATTATTATTATATTAATATTATGATGATTATTTATTTATTATTGTTATTATATTATATTATTATAATAATTATTATTATATTAACATTATTGTTAGTATTATTATTATATGATTAATTTATTATTATTTATTATTATTATATTATAATAATTATGATTTTTGTATTATATTATTATATTATGATTATAAATATGATTATATTATTATTATATTATTATGATTATGGTTATTTATTATTTATTATATTATTATTATTATGATTATTTATTATTTATTATTATTATATTATATTATTATGATTTTGATTATAATTTTATTATTATTATATTATTGATTATGGTTATTTTATTATTATATTATTATGATTATGACTATAATTATTATTACTTATTATTATTATTATTATTATTTTATATTATATTATATTATTATATTATTATGATAATTATTTATTATTATTATTATTATTAAATTATGATTATGATTATTATTTTATTATTATTTAATTATGTAGTTTTGTATTATTATATTATGATTATATTATTAGAATTATGATTGTTTATTATTATATTATTATGATTATGTTTATATTTCTATTATATTTTTATGATTACAACTATGAATATTATTATTTATTATGATTATGATTATGGATTATGATCATTATTTTATTGTTATTATTATATTATTATTATCATCATCATCATTGTTAGTATCATAATTATTCATATTTTAATTATTTTGATTAACAACTGCCAAATGATATTTTCGCTCTTCCGAATAGTCAAGAATATCACTCTTCCAAAATTACCATTCTTCCAAAGTTATTTCTTGATTTGCCAAACGAACCCTAAGGGTATGTTTGGATGGGATAGGAATAGCATAATAGCCGTTGTTTTCGGAATGAGAATAACGCATCCAAACACAAATTTGTTGTTCCAGAAAAGTGAGAATAACTGCTATTCTGTTATTCCATGGGAGAGATGAAATATTTGTCATTCTTCTCAACTCTCCATTACTATTTCAAACAAATAATCCAAATAATATTTCTACCATTTAGAATAGCATTATCTTTTTATTATCCTCGTGCTAACCAAAAAATCATTATTTTTCACTATCCTCATTTGCTATTCTCAATTTCTTATTCTTACACTATTCTTTGCACGGTCCAAACATACCCTAAAGTTCTAAACTATGAGTTAAATTCATTTACACAGTCCAGTCTAGGCCCATTTAAATAAAGGTCTTCTCTTGAACAAAATAAGCAAAGCAGCATTTGGGCTGGTATTGCATTTTTCTATATTTTGTTCTATAACGTACCACTGCTGGCTGGAATCAAATCTTGAAAGCAATATATTAAATTATTGTGAGACTTGAACTAGAGTATCTGATATTAATCACTTATTTTAAGTATCATATTCAAATAATGTTGGCCAGAAGAGATTAATTTTACACTAGGTGCTACTACTTTGACAGTTTGACTTAATTTATGCCATTGGTTATTCCCACATCGGGCTTCTAGGTTGAAAAAATTAAGATCTTGATGAACAGAAAGAAGTGCAAACACACAAGTTCTGAAAAAAAAAAACAATGCTGCGGTGCTTGATAATGTTGAGTCAGCAATTTTTGCATCTTGTATAAGTCAACTATTATGCCTGTTTAGTAATGATTCTTTTTTCTCCAGCATAATGATAATGGATCAAGTATTCAGAAGAGACGCAAGACCAAACAAAGTAATACCAAGGTTGATTTTTCACCGATTTTAATTTCCTAGAATATATTTCCTATTTCATTTCTTTGTCTCTATTGTTGGTTAAATTATTTTATTTCATTTAGCAGTCGAGGGATACTACTCTTGGGCATTGGAGAACATTTCTTGTCGCAAATAAATTAAAAAGAAATGCACCCCTTATCTTGTTAAAAAAACAATCATGCCGTCTAAAAAAATGTCATTAGCAGGTTCGTAAGAAGGCAAAGAACCATGATGTCCAAGTGATCAAGAATGTTCTTTTCTAATGATAAGATGTATGTATCAGCCTGAAGTAGCAATTATCCAGTTGGTTGAATCTATACTAATCACTGTTCTGCTAAAGTTCATATCATTGATTTGTTCTGTAGATGATGACAGAAAGGTCCAACAGAGGAGAGTCTTTAATGTGTCATCAGTGCCAAAGAAATGATAAAGGAAGAGTGGTAAATTGCACATCTTGTAAAACTAAAAGATTCTGTGAACCCTGCATGAAGCATTGGTATATATTGTTGTAAATTGCAATTCATCATTCCAATTTTATATAGGTTTTTACTTAAGATACAGATCTCTTATCCAGTGCAAGTGCCAAATGGAAATTAAATTGCCAAGTTTAACTGCATATTTGGTTAGGTACCCCCTCTTGTCAGAACAGGAAATTGCTGAGAAGTGCCCGGTTTGCTGTCGAAATTGTAACTGCAAAGGTTGCCTGAGAAAAAATAAAACGGAACTGGTGAGATTATTTCTTCTGGTTAGTATCTTAGTTGAAATGCATCTTCCATCCTTCTATGAGTTTTGATCTTTTCCTTTTGTTCTTCTTATTCAAAAAATTAGGTTCCTGAAATAAAATTAACAAGAGAAGATGAAGTTAAATTTGGAAAGCGGATTATGAAATATTTGTATCCTTGGTTAAAGGAATTTAATGAGGAGCAAATATCAGAGAAAAAAATTGAGGCCAAAATCAAAGGTTGTTAAATTTATTATCTTTTGCAATGCTACATGGTCATTTGCTGTTAGTATTTCTTTTTCTCATCTTTTTTTTTTTTTACTCTGGCAACTTTAAGGTCTTGATGAAAGAGATCTTGAGCTACCAGAAGCTAAATGCGAGGAGGATGAGCGGATGTATTGGTATGATATTCTCTTCTGGTCTGTACATTTTTGTGTAAATTTATATGCCAGGATGTCTATTGTAACCCTTATCAATTGCTTTTGTGTAGTAATAAATGCCAAACCTCCATTGTTGACTTTCATCGAAGCTGCCCTAACTGTGCTTATGATCTTTGTCTTGCTTGCTGTCTTGAGTTTCGGGGATGTAATCAACCCAAAGCCAATGAGGCTGCATCAAATGGCAAAGAGGCAGTGCCAGATGACAAAGTGACCATGCTGAGTGGTGAAGTCATGTCAAGGGTAAATGAGGAACTGCAGAGTGGCAAAGAGGCAATATTTAACGGTCAATTGGCTTTGTCAGGTCAAGTGCTTGTCTTTGGTGGTCAAGAAGCAATGCCAAATGATGGAGTGGCAGTGCCATTTGGCAAAGAGGCATTATTGGGTGGCGAAGCAGAAAGTCCAGGTGGTTTGGAGGTAGTGCTGGGTGTAGAAGAGGTGATGTCTGCTGTCAGTCCAGATCTGTGGGTCCCAAGATCTGATGGCCAAATCCCATGCCCACCAAAGCAACATGGTGGCTGTGGTAGTTCAGTTCTAGAACTGCAATCACTCCTTCGAAAAAATTTTGTCTCTGAGTTGTTACAAAAGACCACTAAGATTGCCAGTGCAGAGGAAGATGACATTACTAGTAAATGTTATGTGAGTGCTCGTGTAGATCTGACATACAAAATTCGAGGAAATCAGCCAATAGAGAGCATACAGGGGATAATTATGTGTATTGTCCTCAAGGGAGGGAGGTAATGAAGGGTGAATTGGATCATTTCCAGAAGCACTGGATGAAGGGCGAGCCAGTAATTGTACAGAATGTACTTGAGCTGACCTCAGGTTTGAGCTGGGAGCCGATGGTGATGTGGCGTGCTCTAAGAGAGACCAGGGACAAAGATCAGGTGGAGAGGTTGGCTGTGATTGCCGTTGACTGTCGTAACTGGACTTTTGTATGTTTCCATTTTTGTTTTTATATATATATTTCCAGTCAATTTTCTTCCGGACAATACCATTATGCTCCGACTTGTATGAAACTATGCCAGTTCATTCTAGAATTTAATTGTATTCATCTTTTGATTTAATAAAAATGTTCTTGCTTGAGACTTGTTAGTCCGTTTGTTGCCCTAGCAGTTCCAGAGTTGATGCAAATTAGTTACAACAGGAAATCTTAACCTACCATGAATACAGAATTAGGCGCATCATATTCATTTCATGCAGTTTACCTGTTATAAACTCATTGTACTTTTTTTCAGTGAGAAATATCATTGGTTGTGTAATATTCTACTTAGCAATTAGTCATTTTAAAATATATATATTAAATAAACATTTGTTTTCTTAACTTTGGCAGACCGAGGTAAATACACACCATTTCTTTACTGGCTATAGAGAGGGGCTATCCCACCCGGACAATTGGCCTATGCTGTTAAAGCTAAAAGACTGGCCGCCTGAAAGCTCTTTTGATGAAAGGCTGCCACGTCATGGGGTTGAGTTCATAGCTGCGCTGCCGTTCAAGCAATATACTGACCCCAGATGTGGTCCCCTTAATCTGGCTGTGAAGCTGCCTGCAAGAATGCTCAAGCCTGACTTGGGCCCAAAGACTTACATTGCATATGGCATTAGAGAGGAGCTGATCGAGGGTGATTCTGTTACTAAACTTCACTGTGACATGGCTGATGCGGTAACTTAAATTCCCCCCCCCCCCCCCCCCCAATTTTTTTTGTCCATGGTTAACTGTTATCTGTGCTCAGCTCCCTGGGGTGAAGACTGGAATTTTCTTGTTGAATTAGTTGGTGTTCTGACAGGGTGCCTTCGAACATACCAATCCATGTAGTTCAAAAGATTTGAAGATCATGTTACATGGTCTTCTTGAAGTCCTACAATCTCCTCCTTCCAATTGGTGCTTTGTCCGGGTCATATCATTTTTATTTGTCTTATATTTGATATTTGAGTCCCCAATTTTTAGATAAAGTGTCTGTGCATCTAAATTTTGTACATTCTTCATGAATTGAAAACAAAATAATCTCTTTTTTTTTTATCAGATCAACATATTGACACATACTTCAGAAGTAAAGCTCACAGCTAACCACCGCAAGGTCATTGCTAAAAAAATAACAAATGTAAAGGTGACATCAAAAATTGCAAAACTAATGGCCCAGACAAGCCAGAAGAAAAAAATAAGGCTATTGACAAGAAGAGAAAGACAAAGTCAAAAATAAAATCTGGTGATACAGAGGAAGAAAGAGGTAAGTTCATTGAGCAGAGAAACGAGAAGTCAGAAACAAAATCTGGTGATTCAGAAATTGGAGAGTATGGTGGTGCTTTGTGGGATATTTGGCGAAGGGAAGATGTACCCAAATTGATTGAATATCTCAAGAAACACTCGAGGGAATTTACACATTATGAAAATAAACCTGTGGAGCAGGTCAGTGTTCCTTTTTTAAATTGATTCTTAATTTACATTATGGCTCTTCCTTGGATTCAGTCATATGAGATTCTATGTGGTATTATTGATAGGTTGACCACCCTATCCATGACCAATCTTTCTACTTGACTATGGATCATAAAAGGAAGCTGAAGGATGAATATGGTAGGTTGAACTTTCATAATTTTTGCTCACGTATTTGCTATTGAAGACTTTTTGCATTCTTGCTCTTGTGAGGTCAAATCAAATAGGCTTGTGTGTCTTCCTTTTTTTTCCAGAAAATTCATATGTTCTGTTGTTTTGATTTTAGGTGTTGAAGCATGGACATTTGAACAAAAGCTTGGTGAGGCAGTATTCATCCCAGCTGGCTGTCCTCATCAAGTTAGAAACCTAAAAGTACTACATTAACCTCTACCTGCATATCTTGGTTGGACAGAATGTTGATGTTAGTTTGTCAAGTGTTAATGTTGTTCTTGTTTTGTGTTGAACAGTCATGTATAAAGGTGGCTCTTGATTTTGTCTCACCTGAGAACTTCAGCCAGTGTATTCAGCTCTCTAATGAGATCCGTCTTCTTCCCAAAGGCCATGGAGCAAAGGAAGACAAACTTGAGGTTTGTCATGGCTCTTATGCAGTGAAAAACATGCATGAAGAAAAGTTTACTGACACTACATGTTTACATGCAACAGGTCAAGAAAATGGCAATTCATGCTCTGGAGAAAGCCATTAATGATATTGAAGGTAAGAAGCCTGAAGTCCAAAATGATGACAGGAGAGGCAAAAAGCGTGAATGTCAAACAAAGAAGGCCATGCGAGGAAGGAGGTGAGCTAAATATCTCATGACTTAAGCTAATATAATGAGTTTACTTGTTCATTCTCTCTAACATAGTTCAAGATAGTATTAATTTTTTAATCAGTTCATCCTGGCAAAGTCCCACTAGCAGACCAATAGTGCCAACTGGAAATCAACACCCCTGACAAAGTCTTAATAAAGTGATTTCCACTTTGTGTCAGGCAAAATGCTAAAAAGAAAAAAAAGATCAGGTCAAGAAAAAAAAATACTGAGAAAATAGAGCAAGTAGATAATGAGCTAAAAGATAAAAAGGAAAGTGAAAATAGTTATGAACCTGAAAAGCGCAACAATGGAGATGAAATAACAATTGATGATGGAAATAAACCTGAAGAAAATGGAACTGGCAATGAAGATGAAACAACTGAGGATGTCAATGGTGAACAGCACCATTAAACCCAGATAAAAGCAAAAGGATGTCAATGATGAACAGCACCATATTCATTCCTACAACTTTAATGAAATTTATGAAAGGTTTATTTAGTCTTTAATTAGTTATTGTACTATTATCATCTAATACTTATCTTCTTGAGTGTTGATTATTGTACCATTAACATCCAACAAAGATATCATCATGAATTGAACACTCACACTGATCTAATTATGATTTAATATTGCAATATTTTCCAAGCCATATTCCTTGTTAGCCCAACAAAGATTACAACTATAATGTTGGTTAACAGACCTACAATAGAAGTTAAACAAGAGACCAAAGAACTGAAAGAAGCTGTGACAATATGGAGATGTGGAAGGTAAGTTCTTTGAACTGGTATGTTATTGTAAAATGTGTTTTTTGGAAGGCAAGCATGAAACCTCCTTGTTTAGACTCATGAATTTCTCCTTGTCTAAACAGGACAAATCCTATTATGTTACAATTTTTAACATAGTCATTCAATTTGGAAAAACCATATCCATTTGCACCCACGGATTACACTGACGGCCGCAAGTTACACCACCGTTTAACATTCTGGTTAAAATATACTTATTATAGCTCTGTATAAGTCCTTAACTGAAATTTTTGCATGAAATCCTTAGCAGTAAGATAATTTGGATCACAATCAGGAGTTGCATATTAATAAATTTTGGAGTTGGAATCTGCAATGTTTTGTTTCCCCAGAAAGGTGCCTGCTTGGCATGGTGTATGTACTGGTATGGTGCTGGCTGCCAACTAGTCCATGGATTTTTTTGGCATTTAAACCAAATGTTGCTTAGAAGTTCAGTGCTGTTTGAATTTAGCCCAATCAACCCCATCAGGTCATTCTTAGGCAGGTCAGGTTGGATTGACCTGTCAGGTAAGGTCAGACTCAGAGATTCAAGTATAGTTTTTCTAGACCATATACGGACACTATTATCATTTGAGCCCCAACGGATTTCATGAACCCCTAGTAAATAAAAAAAAAAGAAGAGAAGACAGTAAAAGAACAAAACAAAGATTCAAGGCGTTAATGTGCTTTTGCCTTCTTCTGTTATTCAAGTATGAATACATTTTTTTATTTAACAGACTAGAGAAAGCAGAACATGTTGATGCAGAAACAAAAGAAAAAGTAATAGAAGAGCCCATGAAAAGGAAGCGTGGCAGGTGATCTTTGTTTTCTCCTGATTCATCCATTAGCCACAGATGATTAGCACTCAAACAAGGATTAGTGTTTTCCATACCTATACTTAAATTGCATGAATCTTTAATGCTTATAGGCCACCGAAGAAGAATGGAAAAATGTTGGCATCAGAGAAGGAAGATAAAATGACCAAAGGAAACATAAAAGATGAAAAGAACCCTGCAGAAAAGGCAGCCCGAAAGATGTTGGAAGAAGTTTCAAAAGCTGCAACCGAGGGAAATTCTAAGGATCCTTGTTCGAGAAAAGTTGAAGAAGAAAAATTGGAGTCACCATCCAGCAGAGAAAAGTGGAGTGCTGAGATACTCCAGCCAGTCTAGGTCCTGCTTTTTGTTACTCTTGTTTCTAGAGGAAGAAACCTTATGCTAAGTCGGTATTTATAGTAGTTAGAAGTTCCTCTTAGGTTGCTTTGTATAATTTTCCTAACCAGAGGACATAATACTTCCAGTCATTTTTGATCCACTCTGTACTCTTTTAACTGCGGACAGGCAGTAAATATTTCTGGCTGGGTTTTTGTTTAGTCAGAAGAAAGGCTACTGGAGTGCTCATAATACATATTACATATATGTTTTTGTGCACTTTTATACTTCAATTAGTTGGTAAATATTGGAAGTTCTATTACGAAATGGCTTGATGTAAAACTGTCGTATGACATCATCAAATTAGTACACCCTGACAGGCTTTTGTAGTATTTTGGTCTGTCTGTAACATAATATAAATATATTTTATTAATCATCAGAATGAAGGATCATTGCGGGAACAACCTCAGTTTACACTGGTAAAGCATACATCTGATATTTACTAGAGTTCTAAAATTATACAGCACACATTTGTCATATGAGGGTATACAAAATATCTTACTGATATACTTCTCACACCTTTGAACTAATGTTGTTGTGTTGACTTTATGGTTGGTCAATAAAATTCAGCTTTAAGAATTCTTTTTGCCAATATTTTCGCTCCTTAATGACTTTCATAAATACCTTAATGGATCTCAGCTAACATCTTGTGAGCTTTAGCCTTTGTCATGCATTTTAACTATAGTTGCAAGTAGCTTCTCTTGTATATTTCGTTATCTTGGATAGAATACATCGAGGCCAACCTTTTAAGTTTCCTCCCTTCTTGCTTGTCGACGGATAGTTCCCCTGTTGTCAAAAAGCGTCACATGAGAGTGTATCATTCTTCTTTTTATCGGTCCGTTCATTATGTTGAGTATTTGCGGGAGGTCAACGCTGGGATGAGAGACTTCCATCACGATAATAGATCTTTTTTCATTGAGATTCTCTGATGCTGCTAATTTTGAGAGTGTGTCTGCTTGGTTATTCTTATTTCGAGGCACATACTGGATTTGCACATTCTCAAATTCCATTGTTAAGGTTGTGAGGTGGTATTTGTAACGTGTTAGTATGTCATCAAGTATTCTTGTTTCATCATTGACTTGTCTGTTTGCTAGCTGGGAATCACTAAATAAATTGACTTTTCGAGGTCGGACCTCCTTGACTATACGAAAATCTACAATTATGGCTTCATATTCGGCCATATTGTTAGTGACTAGGAACAAGAGGGTGCGGCGCATAATGCAATGAAATCAGTGAGAATCTGAGATTTGATAGTTATTCTTGGATGGAAACTCCCTCAATACTTACGAATGAAGAAGAAAAGGCAAAGTACTAAAAAGAACGATATGAATAAGGAACACTTACGAATCAAATAGGGGGAGTACGTACTTAATAATGGCTAACTTGGAGAGATTAAAGATATTACGCCTCGTGCGACCTTGTTTCTATAACTGTGTGAGCAGATTAGCAATCGATGTTTCTAAGCTCTGGTATTTTGAAAGAGTGAAGAGATAATGCGAAGAAAGTTCTATCTGCCTCATTTGGATCGGTTTATAAAGGAAGGAAGCACACATTGTCAATGCATAACTAGATGTGTAAGTGTAAGTGTGTGTAAAGGGGCATAAGAACTATTCTAACTTATAAGTTTTTGTGTGTAAAAATTGAATTCATTTTTTTGTTTTGGGCGAGATCTTATATAAGGAAAAAACGATATGGGAATTATGGTAAGTTCCCCACACGATATTAATGGATACTACTAAAAGTAGAATCTGTATGTAATGATAAGTCGGTGAACTTGATTTATTTAGTTGTATTATTTTAGGCCGTAATCAGTGATAATCGCTATTCATAGTAGTGAGCGGTTATCAAGGTTCACTACCAGAAAAATTGAATTTAGAACCGGCTATTTAGAATCGGTTTTTAAAAAAACAGCTACTAAAAGATTAGAGTGGCATGGTTGTAAATTTTATTAAAATTATTAAAATCAGTTTTGTAAAATAACCGGTTATAATTTTTTTATTATAACCGATTATATGAAAACCGGTTCCAATTGAATCGATTAAAATCGGTTATAAATAACCGGTTCTAAAATTTTTATTTTAAAACCGGTTTTAGCAAAAACAGGTTCTAAATTCTAAGAAAATTCAATCCGGTTATTAATAAAATCGGTTCTAAACTAAAATCTAATTCATATTAATTAAAACTGATTTTTATTAGAACCACTTTTTATGAAAACCGGTTCTAATTAATATGAATTAGAACCGCTTTTTAATAAAAACCGACTCTAAAGAAATTCTTTACATCAACCAATAGAATTTCAGTTTTTTGCTCCCACGGATTGCTATGTTTTTCAATCTAACCGTTGGTTCATGTTTATCCGACGATCTAAAAACTAAAATTTAAAAATCTATATCCTATGGATTATCACTCTTCATCCTTCTATTTCATATATAAAAGAGATATTGAGAGACAGAGAAAAAGAAAGAAAGAGAAAGAACAAATGTCGTTTTGAAAAAAGAAAAAAGAAAGTGAAAGAGAAAGACAAATTTGAAACTCGTCTTGAAGCTCAAAAATGGATTTGATGTTTATTTGAAGTTTTTAGTTTATTTTTTTTTTTTTTTTTAGAAATTGTAAAGATAGAAAATTTCTCATATTTTCTTTAATATGTAAATTATATATAATTATTTTATTAATAAAATATACTTTATTAGTTAATGGTAAAATTAAATTATTTAATCAAAATTTAAAGAAATCGGAACTAGAGAATATTAAGAAAAAAACACTATTTTTTAGCAAATAGTACCATCACATAAAGATTATCTTATCGAATTAATATTGTATTAACTATTAAGTTTTTTTCAAATTAATTAATATAATGCACTACCTATTTTCTCTGAAATTAAAAGAAAAAAAAAGAATAATTCTCAATCTGAAAATATGATATTAAATATGAACGGGTTTCCACTAGCCATCTATTAAAAAAATATTTAATTGACGCATGTCAGCATAATAGAATGGTCGTCAGTTGACGCCTTTAGAACCGGTTATTTGAAATAACCGGTTCTAAAGGTTAGAGTTTAGAACCGATTATTTGAAATAACCGGTTCTAATGGTTAGAGTTTAGAACCGATTATTTTAAAATAACCGGTTCTAAAGGTTAGAATTTAGAATCGGTTATTTGAAATAATCGGCTTTAAATACCCCATTTAGCACCTCCTCTTAGCACCGGTGTTTAAAACATTTAGCACCGCATAGTTTTAGAACCGGTTGTATAACCGGTGCTAAATTCTTTATATAACCGGTTCTAAAACATTTTTTGTGTGGTAGTGGTTATGACCAGTTATAACGCTATTCATAGTAGTGAACGGTTATATAAGTAGCTATACTTCGAGATGAGCATCAGAATAACCTCGAGACCAGGAAAGCCTGACTCGAGATATGCTTATCGAGATACACAATGAGTGAAAGAGGCTGTATAAAGCCCACTAAATGCAGTTTAGGGTTAAGTGTTCGGGTTGGTGATACTTGAGCCTTCGAGAATACAACCTTATCATTAGTCTCTAAAGCCGGAATGTGTCAATAATAACACTTTCAGATTAATATTGCATAAATAGGTGCAAGTAAATATAACTAGGAGTAGTGATAACATAATTCTACCACTACTAAATCTAATTTTTGAATTTTTTTTGAATTATTTGATTATTTTCACTAAGAAAATATATTTAATACTGTAGATAATAAAAAAAGTTATGTAAATATTTAAAATTATAGCCTCATAGGAGAAAACTTTCTTTACTGATTCGATTGTCTTATTTTGAGTTTTATTTTTATTATTTTTAATATATAAAAAATATTATTCTAATTATTTATTTTATTTAATAAGAATGCATGTTGAATTGTTAAATTTTTTTATTAACTAATAAATCTGAATCTGATAAATTATTGTAATCTCATTATCAGTTCTCTGATCAAAATCGTGCATACTTCATGCATGCCATGCGCGTCTGTTCCCTCTCCTTATCAGACGACACGGCCAAAAATTGACAAGATCGCAGGGATTAAGATATAATACATACTTTTGTTCTTATTTCCTGTATTGAATGGAGTTATTTACAGTAGACGACATCATATGTAGAAAAGTATTGCACTCTTTAAATCGAAACTTTTTTTATACAAACCCATAAAAAATATAAGAAAGTGTCGTGGCAAAAGGATAAGATCATAAGAGTGCCAATTGTGGATTTGACTAATAGTTGATAAGGGGAAAAAAGAAATAAAGTAAAACGGAAAATTGATTAGCAAATACTAAATAGATGTTGGTATTGTACACAGCTTTATAGTATACATGTATATATGCCATTAAAATGTCAAAGAGGCAACAGCCTTTCTCTTAACTAGTGCTAGCTGTTCAACATTAATGCCCTTCACATCTCACTTAGATAGCGATGTGTCATACAAATTTGAGAATCAAACAATTAAATTTTTTAATCTTCTAAACTTCTTTACTCTGATATTGTTATTTACCAGTTCCTCTTAAAGAAATATTATGATCCAGTTTCCAAGTTGAACTTTCGAATCCATAATCTATTAATCTTCTTCTTGAAGAATGGAGATAATTGTTCTCTCTTTTTTCTCCATGGATACAACTAGCTCCAGTTGGTTTGCAATTCTCCGGAAAGAATTGAATTTGTTTCCAAGTTGTTACTTGTTAGCAGCAAACTACTCCATCTTGAGATGTAAGGCACCGGAATCCCCAATTCTATTTGATTTAAGCACGGGGAATTGAACCAAGTTACCTCAAATACAAATTTACATGTATACAAGTAAATCTGGTCATGAAAGCTATAACCACTAGTTCAATTATTCTTCTTTGCATAACTGTAGCCAGGGTACAAAAAAACGAAGAATCCTACTTAATCCTCAATCCCCTTTATTTTTTAAACATTAGACAATTGTACGAATCATTCAAAAGCCTTACTTGTATTTCTTAATCTAGAAAGGTATCAAGATTACAATTCAATTACAAAGCAGCATACATCTTCTTGTTTGTACAAGAAGTTAACAAAAATAATCGGGGGAAAAAACAACCTTAGAAGCGGAACTAAGGTAAACAAAAATTTGAACCGAAAGAAAGAAAATGGGTAACCAAACTAAATCAATTTCACCTTTTATGAACAAATAAATGAATTGGAAAAAATACAAACAAAACCATTAGTTAATTTACATGAATTTTACAACAAAAACTCGTCTTGATCTAATTAGCCATCCCAATCCTTCTCTAAAATCACTTCTTAAGCTGTGCAATTTGCTGATTTACCCGCACGCTGGCTGGTGTTGGAAACACGGTGAGTCAAGAATCACATCGACGCCGCTAATTGTTTCTATGGCATCGGCGGCAAACCGGCACCATGCAACGGTGGCATGCCGGCATTACTATGCCCATGCGCTTTTACCAATCTTATGCTATCATCAAGGCATCGAATCACCTCAGCACGGCTACTAACAACTCTATGAAAAACTGCCCGCACCTGTCTCTCAAACGGCTCGAGCCCCTCTTCCAAAAGATCACATGCTTCCTCCAGTTCAACTGCCCGAGTTGCCACTTCAACTGCCCTTTCTTCTTCAACCAGCAGTCCCCCTTCCTCGGCCCCTTCTTCAACCCATTCCATCAACCACCGTGCGTTCTTCTCCACGGCCTGCATCTCAGCCAGGAGACCTCCGCTGGCCCTTTTGTCCTTTCTTTTCCATTCTTCAGTTATTTTTTCTTGGAGTGTTGCCATGGGCACTGCCCATTGGAGGTGCTTTGGTGGTGGAGGAGGCGGCGGTGTTGTTGCATTAGTTGCACCATTTGGACCGGCACGGTCATGACATGGCACAGCCGAGACAAGCACCCACATGACAAATACGAGCAATGAACTCATAGTGTACACAGCCATGGCAAGCCCGCTGGACGCGTCAGTAATTGATGCCTGGCGTGGAGCTGCCAGATGCGCCGACATGGCTTGCACTTGTTGCCTGGCTGACCAATTCTTCGACACACTAAAGGAGAGTGATTTGCTATGCAGAAATGAAGCATCACGAGAAATAGAATTCCCGCTGCTGCCAAAACCGCTGCTGCCACTACTACCTGTACGGTTGAAGGCACCAGCTAATAACTTCTTGAGAGCACGACGGGCGCGGGACATCTGCGCCTCGCCTAGGTGCTCAGACTGCAACAAGCATGATGCAGCGATTCGTGCCTGGCGCTGTGAGTGCCGCATCGCTTGCAGAGACAGAGACACAGCATTGCACAGGTCGAGGGATTTAACAGCGCGGTCTAATAAATCATTCGTGAGCTTGTCCGCTGGCGGTTTGGAGAGAATTGAAGGGTTGCGTGAGAGAAGCAGGGGAAGCAGCGCGCAAAATTCGCTCTCGATGCAGAGGAGGGAATCCAGGAGCTTCGAAAGGAAGGAGAGAGAGAGGAAAGGGGAGGAATCGTCGGAGGAGAGGAGAGAGATGAGGATACTGGAGACATGCGACTGGAAGTGCTCGAGCGAATCAAGCTCGTCTTGCGGCGTCGGCTCGAGAGAGGTGATTTGGTGTCGGCGAAAGCTGAGGAGACCCAGGAATCCCGTTGAAGCGGATGGGGGTTCTCCCGTCATTGCCATGGATGTAGAGAAATCGATTGGAACTCCAGAAGAGAGAGAGCAGAGAGCCGGAGAGATGAAGGTTTGGTTGAATTTGGGGTTTTATAAGAGGAGAGTTTAGAGGGAAGAACTTGTCTGGGGAGGCTGGTGTATGTATTGCTTGTCACATAGATATTTACAGTTATTTTACTTACGAGCAGAAAGTTCTGTTTGATTGGTTAGGTAAAGGGAAAAGCATCTCTCCGTAGGTAATTGTATAAATATAATGTGACAATATAAGTAGTTTCGACGAATGGACTGATTCTTTGAGGGGGGAGCACGAGCTGAAGCTGACTTGGTTGGAAACCACTACCTTTTGATGAGGTAGTACAGAGAATGGACTCGGCGTATCAGCTCACCCTAAATTCCATCTACTGACACTGGGACCCGTATTTTTGGAGGCGCAGTTTGTGCGGATGTGGAGGCTTACTTGGTCCACTTTTCCTATTTTGTTATCTCAACTTCTGGATATTATTTTCCTTGTTTTTACGTTATTTTCAGTTAGCTTGCATATTTATACTTTGTCAAATTCAAATGTCAATTGAGAGACACGGACGAAAATTTTTTTGCAAAAAAAAAAGTAGGTATGCCGTACAATTTTCACCGACCTTAAACTGATAAACTCTCTCTAATTTGGACTCGGATAACCTGAAATCTGTTTTCGTTTTAATCTGAGTCGTCTGATTTAAGATGGACCCATCGGAATAATTTATTTTAATGATGTCATAAAGTATTTAATTTTGAAATCATACATGTTGGCCTTTCCAAAATATTTTGCTCACGTGTCGTGACACACAATTTCACGCGCTACTGATGATTAAAAATCTTTTGGGAATTACATACTGTTGTACGTATCAAAGGAAACAATAAAATTGGTTTAAATTTTACTGATATAAATATGTTTCTATATATTATGAAAATAGTCGTCATAAAATTATATCGAATTACTCAATGTCATTTTTTTATTCATATGGACCGTTTCTTAATTCAACAATAGCATTGATTGAAAGCTTCAAACATTGACATGAGCAATAACAATAAAACTATTTTATTGTTTCGTAACTTTTGTTACGAAAGAAAACACATGATTGAACGTTGCTTTTCTACATCACAGATTCACAATAACTTCTGACCAACATTAAATTCCATTAGAAAGTTCATGATCAGGAGCATTGAAAGCCATCTTTAATTTTAGAAAGTTCGTTGGACATCACTCGTGCCTAGCTTTTAACTATCAAAATCCAATTTAAGATTTACTATGAAAAATAAATATTTTTTTCCAATATAATCCTTAATTCGATAAAATAGCTGAAATCGATTTAATTATTTGTGGCATCAAAAAAGTGGATTAAAAAACATAATAACTGGAATCAAAATATTAATCACTCCCATGTTTCGAAACATGTTTGGATTGTGCAAAAAATAGTGCAATAATATAATAATTATAAATTGAGTATAGTAAATAAAAATAATAAAAAGCAATGATTTTATATTAGTGAAAATATGATGATATTTTGAATACTAAAAATGCTATTTGAATTATATATTTAAAATAGTGTGGAGGGTTAAAAATAATAACAATTATTAAATAGTGTGGAGGGTTAAAAATAATAACAATTATTCCAACGCTCTCACTCAGAATTACAGATTCTCGTTGTTTTCAAATAATAAAATTACATTTGGATGCATCCTTATTTCCTTTTACAGTTAGCCGTCCAATACACTCTTTATTTTAGAAAATAACAAATAAATTTTAATAACGTGAAACATATAGTATTCTTACAAGATTTTGGTATGAAGATCGAATTGTGTAATTTTGTTGCATCGTCTGAATACCATAAATCATAGCTGATTAAAATGGATTCTCATAGAAAATAATTTTAATTCTGTAGAAAATAAAAGAATAGATTTGAATTTGAGATTCAAGTTTCGTGATTAGTTTTTTTCCGTATCAGAAAGAATTCATTTTTCAACAAACAAAAACACCTATAAACTTCATTCAATTTACATTGTAATGCCATTTAATAGCGTAACTAGGGTTCGCGCTGATAAGAGAAGAAGATAGAATACGGAATACGAAAAGCATAGACCAGCCTTTAGATGGAGAGAAGAGACGATTAAGTTGTAATCGGATATTAGCCTTGTGTTGAATATCAATGACGGAATGGACGATACTCACCGGAACAACGAAGAAGAAGGGGGCGAAGACATCCTTTATGTTTCGACAAAGAAATCTCATCAAATACCTCTGTTTTGCGGTAGATTTCAAAATGTGATTTCCGCTAGTTCGAATCCCATTGATTCCAAATCAGGGCGCTCTCTCAGACCATTCCGATCATGAGACATTTTCTATTTTCGATTTCAATTCGTGTTTGAACGGAGGCGATTTGATTTTGATCATAGCGATAATGTCGATTGATATTTTTTTTGTTTGGAAATTTTTTGAGAAAAAGGTTAATAGTTATCGTGTACAATATCATATATTCACTCTTCGTATTATTATTAATACGATCACTATTATTATTATTATTATTATTATTATTATTATTATTATTATTATTAATTATTATAATTCTCAACCGATTGTCCCCAAATTTTATCCCAATTGATTGTTTTTTATTTTATTTTAATGACCGACATTAAATTCAAATTACTTTATTAGACTTTAGAGACGCGTCTCGCTGATTTGAACCTATATTTCAAATATTACTCATCTTTTAGGTGTCCCTTAATATCAAGTTCTCATCCGCGATTCTTTTATAATTACGAATTTAATTCTCAAATGCCTCCTCTTCATTTCTTCCACTCCATTTTATGCAATATCTCTCATGTGCTTCTTTAAATTTTCTTCAAATAGTCAAAACATTAGTAATATTTTGTAAAGTGTTAAATGTTTCCCTCTATCGTTATAAAGGTTCATCTTATTCATTCCAGAACTGTTATAACGTTATTTAAAATTCTGACAAGGGATATTCTTGAAAACTCAAGATTCACTATACAGAAACGTTATAACGATTCCCTACGTAAGAATACCATAACTCTCTGTTAAAGTACTTATTTAAAGTGATGCTCTGATATTATGTCAATTAATTCAAACCTTCAAAATCTCTAGCAATCTAGAGCACCCACCTAACAGCTAACAAAGAGCCCATATAATTTTCCTTGTAAATTATAAAAAATAAATATCTTAAATTAGCCAAACTTAGTGAAATTCTTGTACAATCTCTTAATAGTGCATTACACATCTTTGAGATTTGGCTCAGTTTTCTCTTCAACATTGTTGTTGTCCTCTTAATTTATTCTTTTTGTAATTTTTAGTCTTCTTACACTTGTATTGTGAAGAAGCAAAATTTTTTTAATTGTAAAATATTTTTTTAATAATAAAGCGGCATCCCGTTAGTTGAGTGAGACCCGAAGACGTGAGTTTCTATAACCGAACTCTGTTAACATCTTGAGTCTTCTTTAAAATTTAAGTACTTACATCCTTTCCTTCTCATAATCAAAATCTTTAAAAAGTTACATTTCTTGTGTTGTATTATTTTACATCAATTATTATTTTTAGCAATTGATATTTTTAGCAAAAGACTTAAGACATATTTTCATACATTTACATATAACACTCAACTTACTTTTGTACATTATCTTTTCATCTCTTTTAAGTTGATTCTTGTGCAAATTATGTCGTAAGATTAGTACTTACTAAACCGGTCTTTATTTACCTTGACCAATTAGTGTAAAAGTGTCATTTCGGTAAATACCATCTACCTTTATCATTTTCCACCAATTTTGATTTTTTTGTTGTCTCCTTCTTTACTGCATATGAAGAAATAAGAAATGTCCATGGTGACAACATACTATATAATCACTTCTTTCTATTATCTTTTAATTTTTTTACGGTTATTCTTTCAATTTTTATTTTTATAATTTCTCTTTATCTTTATTGCTACAATCATTTGTTACTTTACTTGATTAAAAAATATGACAATTTGAAAAAATAAAAAATATAATAATCAATGTTTTTCATTATCTTTTTATTTATTTTATTTTTTTAAAAATAGAACTCTCAAAAATCCTGACATATATATAATTGTTCATATGGCTCTCTTGGAACTTGAACTTTGTTACACTTAACATCTTCTTTGATTTGTCGATTTGCAAAACAATCTTGAATTTTACAATTTACCTTGTTTGAGTTTTGTGCAGGGATTAACATGCAAATGGACTAGTGCACAAGAACCAAGACTAGTGCTGGGATATAAGAGCTTAATTAAGACTCCATTAGGCTTAGGTTTAGTTAGATTCAAACTGGGTTGAATTGGTCAAGATAAATTAAGCTTAAACAACAAGAATATTGTATCTGCTCAGGGAATCGTTATAACGATTCAGTAAACGTTATAACGGTTTATCTCAATACTCAAAAATATTCTAAGGTAGAAATATTCTAAAAGAAACCAGAGTGTATCGTTATGTAACGATTCAGTAATCGTTACAACGATTTGGGAAACGTATAATGATTTGATAAATCGTTATAACGTTTCAGTTCAGTTGATCCAACGGCTATTCTTTCCAAACCGTTATAACGATTCACAAAACGTTATAACGGTTTAGGCCGAAAAATAGTTTCTTCAGTTGTTTTAGAAGATCTATTTAAAAGGATCATCTCTTTCAATGCACTAAGGGAACTGATCTAGCAAAATCATTACTCCAGAGAACTTACTAGCCATATACAAAGTGAGAGAGATAATTCAAGAGATTGATACACTTAATTAGCCAAATCTTTGTTTAAGCTCAATCTTGCTTCTCTCTATTCTCTCAACTTGATACTTCGTGATCTTCTTGAAAATATTCTTTTGAGCTGTAGTGCTCACCTTTTCTTGAATGTGTTGTCACTCACCTTTCTTTTGAGTGTGTTGTCACTCACCCCTTTTTGAGTGTGTTGTCACTCACCCCTTTTTGAGTGTGTTGTCACTCACCTTTTTTTAGTGTGTTGTCACTCTTGTTACCGATAGGCTTGACAACCCATTTTTATAAGGGACCAAGTTCTACAAGTGTAAAAACCCTTTTTAAATATATCGGCTCAACCTCAATTGTTAGAGGTTGAGGGTCCCGGAGACGTAGGCATTGTTGAAGCCGAACTCCGTTATATTTTGTGTTCTTGCTTTATCTTTACTTTCTTTTCTCACGTTTCTTTGATTGCTATATTCTTGTGAGAATTGAATTGTTTTAAATCATATTCCGCTGCCATTACACTTGAACATTAAGCTCCAAATCGGTTTATACATTTCTACCTTAGGTTCTTTACATTCTTGCACTATCTTGACCTTTCAATACCACCATTCTAGGGCTTGCAAAGGTCTATCAAACTTGTCCCACTCCGTAAAAAGATGATATCTATTACTATTTGTTCTAGATCTTTGGCTCATTAACTATTTTATTTTATTTTGCCAATTTCAGAAGAAAAGGTATTCAATTTTGTAATATGTTTCAGGATGTGTTTTAATATGTAATATCAATATTCAGTATATTTGGTATAACCAATATCAACTTTTAATATAAATATCTGCTATATCGAATAGTAGTCAACACAAACTATTAACAATTAGATTATAATTAAAGTTTAAATAGCCCCATCACTTAATATATATCTTTAGGGTTCGTTTGGCACCCAATGGAATAGCAAAAAGTTGGAATAGAATAGCTATTCCGATGAATTAATTTGCCAAACGAATTTTAGACTAAGTACAAGAGTGTAATAGTGCTAATCCGGTATACCAACTTATAGGTGGAATACCTGGATTAGCTCTCATTTAATAGCGATTATTGTTTGATTATATTATATTATATTATTATATTATGATTAAGATTAATATTTAGTATTATTATATTATTATATTATATTTATGATTATAATTTATTATTATATTAATATTATGATTATTATTTATTATTATTATTAAATTATTATTATCATTATTGTTATTATATTATCGTTATCATTAGTATTATTATATTATTTATTATTATTATAAATATAATTTTAATATTATATTATTATATTATGAATATAAATATAATTATTTTATTATTATATTATGATGATCAAGATTATTTATTATTATATTATTATATTATGATGATTATGATTATGATTATTAATATTTATTATTATTTTATTATGTTGTATTCTATTATTATATGTTTATTATAGTGATGATTACTTTATTATTATATTATTATAATTATAATTATTTATAATTATTTTTATGATTATGATTATATTTTTATTATTATATTATTATGATTATGATTATTATATTATAATTATATTATTAAAATTATGATTACTTATTATTATTATATTATTATAATTATGATTATAATTATAATTTTTTTATTATTATATTACTATATTATGATTATGTTTATATTTTTATTATAATATTATTATTTATTATGATTATTTTTTATTACTTTATTATTATTTTATTATGTTGTATTATATTATTATATGTTGATTATAGTTATGATTAATTTATTATTATTATTATTATTATTATTATTATTTATAATTATTTTTATGATTATGATTATATTTTTATTATTATATTATTATGATTATGATTATGATTATATTATTATGATTATGACTATAATTATTATTATCATGATTATGATTATGATTATTATATTATTATAATTATGATTGTAATTATAATTTTTTATTATTATATTACTATATTATGATTATGTTTATATTTTTATTATATTACTATTATAATATTATTATTTATTATGATTATTTTTTATTACTTTATTATTATTATTATCTTACTATTATGATTATTATTTTACTATTATTATTATTATCATCATTATTATTTTAACTATTATGAGTAACAACTGCCAAACGATATTTTCCTCTTCCGAATAGTCAAGAATACCACTCTTCTACCACTCTTCCAAAAAAAATATTATTCTATCACTCTTCCAAAATTACCACTCTTCCAAAGCTATTCCTTAATTTGCCAAACGGACCCTTAATGAATACAATGGGCAACAAAATACTTGTATAATATCTTGATGCGGCAAACCCAAGATATATATATATACTGGATCCCAAAAATAAGTACATGAATTTAAAGAACATTGGTAGTTAATATAAATAATGAAAATAATAAGTATTAATAACGTTATTGTGGGTAGCAAATATTTATGTTAATTAATATAAATAGTGAATTCGATAAAATGTAATAATTCAAGCTAATAGATATAAATAGTATCATAGTGAGGTAGCCTTTTTTTTTTAGTTTTTTGTATTGAGTGGTGGTCAATTTAGCATAACTAAAAATAATTCATGTGAAGAGCATGTTTATATAAACTATAACTAACTAAATTTTTTTTATACAAATGATTACAATAATTAGTATAAATAGCTTTTGCAAATAATGGACTAAGTGCTCTGAATTGCGCTGAAGCGCTTTTCAAATTTCAATGTTTGTGCTAAAGTCAATTGGGGATTTTTTTTTGGGGACAAGCGCTTGGGATAGTTATCAACACCCTATAATTATTAAGGTTGTAATTCAAAATTCACTCGACAAAATAGTTCTCAAATAAATAATTAAAAAGTTAAAAAATTAAATATATTCATTAAAAATCCGCATTAAGAAAAAAATTGAACATAATTTTTTAAAAGCTAAGGATGTATATAATAATAATAATAATAACATAATTAATATGATAATATTTAAAGAATAATACTAAGAAAGATTGGATCATGTTAAGAATTAAATTTCACTTGAAGTATATTACACCCATCTATTTTAGATGAAGAGAGAGAAAAATTATAATCACCATATCCGGGTTCCAATATGGCGCGTCGCTAAGAGGGTGATGCCCCAACGAAAATTGACTGGGTTTCATTTCCATAAAGATTGGCTGTTTTAGTGTAGGGCTCGCCACACCCACCGCAACTCTCCTCCTTCTATTCTGGCTTGGGACAGACTGTACAGAAACTAGTCCACACAGACGGAATTAGAGAAAAATTATAATATGAAATATTAAATTTAAGTATATGAAAAGATTATAAAAATCAATGATGGAGAAAAGTGATGATGTGATATGCATAAAAAATTTAAAAACTTAATTCTCATTTTGTATAAAAAATTATTATTAATAGGACTAACTCAAACTTTATCCCAATAATATAGTCCTTAAATAAATAATTAACAATATAAAATTTTAAATATATTTAATAAAATTTCACATTAATTTAAATTAAGACATACTATATTAAAATATTGAGTAATAATAATGATAATTATTATAAAAAGTTTAAAAGTTTAACTCTTTAGGTATTAGAAAATATTATTATTATTATTATTATTATTATTATTATTATTATTATTATTTAAGCATAAAAACTAACAACTACAGACAAATAAAATAAGTTTGGTAAATGATGATCTGAAAATGTGTTGTGCAATTAGGGCTGTAAAAAAAAGGTTAGGCTCGTAACTCAGCTCGGGTAAGTCTCGGGTTCGAACTAATCTGACTCTAGCTAGTCTGGCTCAATAGTCAAATGAGCTGAGTTTGAGTTGGGGTTGGCTCGACTCGGCTCAAATAATAATAATTTATATTTTTTTTCCAGGTAAACTCCAATTCGATAATCCATCTAGGTAAACTCCAATTCGATAATCCATCTCTCATTATCTCTCATCATCTCACAATCTCAGCAGTTTAACGACTTCTCATACTCTCTCGTGACTCAGCTCATATATCTGACTCGATAGTTTTTTTTGTCGGTCCATCCATTCAAATTAGTGCAGGAAATTTTTTATCGAAAATATAGTTTGTTGATATATCGATTTTGTACTAACTCATGTACTATTTTGGTAGATATACCGAATTTGCAATTTGTAGATATATTAAATATAAATACAAATTAAGTCAACATACATGTATTAACTCGTGGGCTAGCTCGAATAATAATAAGCCGAGTTTGAGCTAGATTTTTTAGCTCGATGTGTTTTATGAGTTCGACTTGAATTTTCATGAGCCGAACATAAGAGAAACCCGACTAGCTCGAACTCAACTCATTTGCAACCCTTTCACGATGCCGCAACCGGACAAAATTATACTATATAATACTATATACCACATGCACTTCTACAATTTGCCTGCTGTCCCCCGTCCTAGCTGCCCAGCTGTCGATACTCAATGCTTCCGATATAGGCGACACATTATTTTTAGATTTTTTTGTCATCTGTACCATACTATCAATCTATCATTATTTTATTCGACATTACAGACTGTGTTGCAAACTGCAAGTATCATTCTTTTTTGTTTATTAGGTAAACAACGGGCATTTTATTTAAGCAATTCTTGGAGTGTTTCTTTGCATTCAAGGGGAAATAAAAATCGGAGTCCATGGGCAGAGATTCAGGTCAAGGGGCAAGCTGGCATCAAATATTTTCACAAGACGTGCCATTCTCTGAATTTTTTTGGTTTTATAAGAGAAGGATTTTTTTTTCATTTTTAAAATACTGCAATGATGCTATGATATTATAATAATGCGAGCATGACATGATCAATCAATGATAACATCAGTTTAATGAATTAATCAGATATTATTTTCAATAGATTAAAAAATAGAAATCAATTAAATTAGCAATGATGTCCGCAAATCGGGGTCTCTTAATTTTTATCACATCGATCAGCGCATATTAAATCTTTTCATTTTTTGCATTTTGAAAAAAAAAGCACAGTTATTACAGTTGATTAATTTATTATTTAATTACCTGACACGAGGGAGTTAGGTGTCAAGTGCCATGTGGGGGCTATGACCGTGTCTAAACCGAAACGGATTAATCAAGAAAACAGTCTACATACTCCGTTTGGTTTGGTCCTCGGAGAATCCTTCCATGTAACGAACCGAAGATTTCCTATATTATAACTCGCTACACAAAAATTATTACCCAATTTGACGCATATGATCTCACTTCGGGAAACACACGGTTTCCCGACGCCCGGCGCGTACTCTTGAGTGAGACTTTGTCAGAAGACGCGCTGCAATGCCTCACGTGACAACACATTCCAACTGCGACCGCTCTCTTTTATGACACACAGGAAAACCAGTATGTGAAACGCGATCTGAGCCTTGCAATCTTGTAGGAAGAAATCCAGACCGTCGACGTCCAGTTAGTCCGACCGAGCTCGTTTACGACACTCCACGCGGACGCGCCGCGTAGATGCGGGCACTGGAAGGGAGATGGACTTCTTCAAACGATGTCTTTTCTTTCCACCAGCCACGTCGTCACTTAGTCGCTGACTCGATGTACAATGTACCCGAGAAAACACCCTCAAAAATGTCTTGGCTGTTGGTTGTTGTGTGTAGCCGCTCATTTCTTTCTTCTCTGTGGTTTGTGGGCCTTGTGGCTTGTGGGGGGTAGTAGAGTAGTCCAGAGAGTCAGCTCGGTCAGGTTCTGTTTTGGAGCTCCACGTGGATTGCTCGTTAACAATTTCTATTTCCGGGAAGTCCGGTTACTTGCACTTGCCCGGAGCCATAAGTCACACTAGTGTTTTGCAAACGGTCGGACCGGTCCGGTCCGGTTTAAATTCGGACGGTTCATGTATCACAGTCTCGCACGGTCCACACGGGACGGTTCTAAGTGATCCAAACTTGTCTCACCGTTGGCCTCCGGAGGGCGGACCCCTACGGATCGGCACGGTCCGGTACGGTCTATTTTTTTATAAATTTAAAAAATTATGAAATTTAGAAAATAAATTTATGATATTTTGTAAATAATAATTTTCATTGAATTAATTTTATATTTTTAATTGTTTAAAAATCAAATAATACTCAAAAAAATTATAAGAAATACCAAAAATTATAAGAAATACCAAAAATTATAAAAAAATGGTCTGGATCACGGTCCGGTCCGGCCCATGGGTCCGCACAGGACGGGTCTACACCGTCCGATTTTGGGTGAAGGGAAGACCGGTTCATCATTGAACTGGACCGTGGTAAGGCACGGGACAGACACAAATTTGACCACAGTCACGGATTGGTTCGGAACGAATTGGATAGAACGGTCCATTTGAAAACTCTAAGCCACACCAGTTAATTTTTTAGACAAAATTTTGGAATTTCTTTATAAGTGGCATCTTTAGTTGTAAAAAGTACCTTTTCTGATTTTTTTTTTTGCCACGCCAACAAAATAAAATTAGCAAGAACGAAACATTCCGAAAAGATTAAAAAATCTATTAAATCGCTGATGTAGTAAATATATATATTTTTTAACTTCAAAATTCGAAAATGAGATTCTCTAATAAATTCTCAGTAAATATATTTAATTTCTGCAAAACGTCATCAAAAGGGAAAATATTGACAATTCGAGTGAGATGGTAATTGTGAAATGAATTGAACCGGACACGTATTAAAATGATCGTGACCTCTCCAACAGAAAATAAAAAAAAAAATCCGGATTCTTAACTCTGAACTCCAATGTTAGAGTGGACTTAAAATCTTACAAATTTTATTGCTCTGATAGTGTTGCAAGTCAAGAAAATGCTTGACGAAAAGTCATGTAGCAATCAAATTTTGTTTGTAATAAATTGACATGGATAATTAATTTGTGAGAGCAGCTACCCCCACTGCGAAGTATTTAGCATTTGCCAAGTGGATTTAACTCAAATGTCATGTCATAGATTTTTCTTTTTGATAAAAAAATCTCTCACGGTTGGCCAATGGCAAGATTATATGGTAAAGTTCCAAAAGAGATCCACCCGTCATTTGATAGTAAAGAGCACTAGAGCACACCACCAATTAAAATCGCAGTTATAATTACGCCACGTCAGCCAACTATTTATTTGATATTTTGATGTGACCTCGGGCTAATACGTGGCATAGAAGCATGATTTTTAAACAGCTTAAAAAAAGTAATAAACATGATATCAAGAACAAACTTTTAAAAGCGTCTAATATCCACTCACGCGCTTTGAGAGTGACTAAAAAATATAAGTTACTCCGAAGAGATGAAATTGATTAGGAATTTGGGATTATTTTGAAGAAGTCAAACATATTTTCTCACTAAAATAATTAAATCAATCCATTGCACGAACTGTCTCTCTTTCTCCAATCCTTCATAATTCATTCGTCGGAGTACTCCGTTGATTTTATTATACATTTTACATTTAGTGCTCATCCACTTATCTTTTCTCGCAAATTTGTTTTTTTATTGCTAACCAGATACTTATGTGATCTCGTCAGATCTAGATTTTTTTTTTGACAGACATTTGGGTCAAGTGATCTTTTTGTCAATGATCTATCATGCCTATTTATAATCTTCTGTTGTTTTCACAGATACAGACAGAGAGAAACTAGGTATAAGGTTTTTTTAATGAAAATTATTTTATGCAGGAGGAAGAATTATTCAGTTCCAGGTTAGTGGCAACAAAGTCATATATGATATTTGTTTTATTGCACCGTGCTTAAAACAATTTTTGGTTATAAATTGCATATAACACCAGATTAAACTAACAAAAACAGAACAAGAATCAACTATTTTTTAGTTGAAAAAAAAATCTCAGTTGATCAATAATTGGGCTTTTATGTGTTTTCCATTAAAACAATATTTTGCCTAGGGTGGAAACCACCCTGAAAATAGCAGGACTGACATGTTATGACCTAGTTACAAAAAAAAAACATATTTTCAATTAAGAGGCAATCTCTACAAGACTTCGGGCACAAGTCTTCTACTGCTGCATTTAATGGACAGGGGGGGGGGGGGGGGAAATACTAGTTAGTTCATAAGTAATCCAGTGCAATATTTTTTTTCTTAAAAAATAAATTAAATATTTGAAAGACAAAACTAGTAACGATTCAGTGCTAACTTGGACTTCACATTAGCAGGTACTAAGCTGACTTATTACTCTTAAGCTCTTTCTTGTTATTATCCTCAGGAATTTTAAAAGAAAAATAACCTAAAGAAAAGAGAACATGTAACTCACCAAACAACCGATTGTTATCCATGTCCCATGCTATGCCATTCAAACAATCAAAACCCTGAAACAAAAGATGATAAATATGAATCACATAAACGGAAAACAGAGAAATGTTATTCATAATGTAATAAAAAAATAGATAAACAATCAAGCTCACTTGATAGCTCAATTTGAAGAGGCCATCCCTGCAGGGTGTAATTTAAAAAAAAATATCAATATAACTTGCAATAAATTTCAAGTCTGTTAAAGACAAGAAGAAACGATAAATTTACTTGTATGCCTTAGTTCATGGAGAAGGATCCAACCTAGTACTTGACCATCTTTATGAGAAATTCTACCTATGCAACCTGTCTACATGGAATCAACAAAAAATATTGACTCTTACTTAAAAAATTTAGTGATCAGGAAGGAATTTCAGAATTTGCAAAAAAATGACTATATATAACTAGCCAGATGTTTGCCCAGATTTCACCATTTATGTACGCCAGCTCATTGAGATTAATAATTTCAAGATCGTGATATTTCACCGTTACTATTTTCAATGTTGTACATGAAAATAGATTAAATTAGCAATATAATCTTTTAACAAAGTAAAATAAAATAAAGAGAAAATCTTATTTTCCCCCTGCATTCATCCCCCGTCTTTGTCCCCGATCCTGTTAGCGCGTTTGGGCCTTCCATCCACATAAGAATTTTTTGTAGCCCACGTGCTCAATTAATTTACACTTATGTACTTTCATTTCTCTTCTCACTCGGTCCACAAGCTCTCCGCTTTCACTCTGGCGATCGTCGGCAACAATCTTTCTGGTGATTTCTCTCCATCATGATTTTTCTATCATTCTCTTCTCAACTGGTTCTGATCTTCTTCTTTCTTTTTTTTTGAGAAAAACACGGGGGTCAAGCCCCCCCCCCAATGGATCTTATTTGATTTCTCTCAATATCTCGTTCCCATTCTAAGCACCAGTAATGATGATATCACAAATCCGATCATGCTTCCCTTTCAAGTTGTTGGAGCCTCCTCTCCCTTAACTCACCTTGCAAAATGGCGAATATCTTCTCAGTTCTAGTCTATTAAGAGCTATTGCAGTGGTTTTATTATATTTAGTAAGTGTCTAAAATACTTGTTGATTCATGCTTCTCTCAATCACATTTAAAATAAATGATCATATTGACCTAAATATATGTTGTTAGGACTGATTTTAATAAATTGCTGGATAGTTCCGGTTAACTGAATGGATTTAAATTTATGGCACCTTAAAAATCTAGATATAATTCCTTGCAATCTACTTGTCAGCACCAGTATATGTTATAACAAATTAGTAAGCTTAAATTGATCTAAAACCTAATTTCATCAATAACTATCATGTGAAATATGTTTTCGACATGTGTTAGCTAGTAAATTCTTCATTTGCTATACTACTAGAACTTTTGGTGCTCTTACATTTGCCACTGTGATGACGACCAAACAGGTACAATCATTGTAATATTATTTATTTCTATTTCATTGCAGTATTTGGCTACTAGAAATATAAGTTAATATGTGCTTCATTATCAATTAAATCCTTATTTTATCAGAATCAGACATCTTGTTTTGTTGACATATCAGAGTAAAATTGGGGAACTAGTCACGTTTTCATTCTAACTGATGCATTGTATAGTTGTCAATAGTTACTTATGTACCTGGCAAAAATAAAATGCTTGATTAAATTACAAGAAATCTTAAAAGTCTATGCTAATTAATGACAACCTAAATGAAAGTTAAACATGAAGTATAAATTCTTAGTTTAAATGCATTGCTCTAACATCTATCTTTACGAGATAGTCAAGACAAAATTTAGGTATTGATTTGAACAATAATCTGAGTTCTTATAATTGGATTTCTATCTCTAGTAGCATCCTTCATTTTGGATTCGAGTTGTCCATTTCCTTAAAAATGAAGTTCCTTAAAAATGACTGAAGTTATATATATGACCATATAGAAATCATAACAATATAAAGACACCAATATCATTGAAAATTCTTAGAAAAATAAACACCTAAAAGTTAGTTACGAACACTAGCATCAAATATATAAACACACCAGCTTTAATAGAGATATCTTAGAAAAATAAACACCTAATTAATAATTATGAACATCATAGTGAAATATATAAACACACAAGCTTCAATAGAAATTCTTTAGAAAATAAAAATGAACACCTAATTAGCATTGTGGTGAGATATATAAACACAAATTTATAATTAGAAATGTAAACACTTCATTGCCAACTATTAACACTTGAATATAAATTATATTCACCTGATTCCTAACTTAGTAACTATAATTGCTGAGTTAATAAATTAGTGAGAATGTTATTTTAAAACGTGAAGCACATGCGCGGAGCCATCTGATGGTTGACTTTTCTTTCTCATGTGTAAGGCTATCGTCTGACTTTCCATTTTTGAAATGTTTGATAAGGGGGACAGCGGCGGGGATTAAACCAGGGGACTATTAGCATGACCCTAAAATAAAATAATAAAATAGAAATAACCTCGGAAAGTCACAGGGTCAAGATGATACAACGATGAACAGCCATCGCTGCCATATAAGATCTCTCCATCAGTTGCGAGTCCTCACTCCCCATCCATCAAGCATTTCATGTGTAAATTTCACATGTTGAGAAGGTATTTTATATATAAATTAAAAAAGTTACTTCCAATACATAACACCACTAAATACATTGAATAGTGCCAACAGCTTCAGGTAACATTGAAAGGTGCTTTGTATACTTCTATTCTTAGGGAAACTGATGTTTGGGCTTGAAGAAAGCCCTAATAATGCCAATTACACAACTTAAGATGACAAAACAAATCAGAAAGGTAATAATTTCATCCCTATTGATAGCTGAACTAAACATCCTAAACTTTCCATTCTGGACATTATAAATGACGTGGGAAGTGAATCAAGTACTAACTTTGGTGAAGTTGTATCGATCATATACGAAGCCTTTGTTTTTCGACCACAGTACTTGATACAACCTACCGAAACAGGTAATAGCAATTAGCATAAAAAGAAAAACACATCAGACCATCAATAACAACTACAAGATTTAGTAGATACCTTTCACCTAATAGTGTCACGCCTTGCAAACAAAGAACCATCCATCTGGTAATCAGCTAGGACCTAATTTCAGAAAGAATGGTCAGAACCCAACAATTCACAATATAGTTCATTCAATTTGATTAACATTCAGATAATCCCATTATATGTGATGATTGCCAAAAGTCGTTAATACTTTAGTGAAAAATTACCATTCCAGATTGAAGATGAACTCCCCGAAGGGATGAATACAATTGAAACAAAGAAAAAATCTCCTCAGAAGAGATGCCAGTATATTATATCAATTCAAAATTATGAATAAGCTGCGTTGTCAAAAACAAAAGTTATAAACATACCCTCATTCCCTGCATACAACAAACCCTGTAACGCAACAGAGCGGACGAAAATATGAAAAGACAAAGAAAATAAGCGCTAAACTAAGCAGTTAACGAGTAATAACTAACAAGCAATAAACAAATGAAAGCCAATCACTCTGGGGCGGATGCAAGATTTTGATTAGAGAAATAATTATCAGATTGTAATAGTTTATTGGGTTCAAATTCATTAACTAATATAAAAAATAATAATAATTTAATATATATTCTTATTTAATAAAAACCATCAAAATAATATTCTTTTACATATTAAAAATAACAACAAAATAAAACTCAAAGTGATAAATAATTAAGTTGACGGTGAAAGTTTTCTCTACGAAATTTTATATTTTGAAATCTTTGTATAATTATTTCATTATACACGATGTTAAATATTTTTTCTCAATAAATGTAATCAAACAATACAAGGGCAAAATTTTTTAAAGAGATAAATAAATTATCGAAAGCATTACTTAAAAACACTATTTTTCAAAATTCAGGGGGCCACACCCCCGGACTATACTGCATCTGCCCCTGTCCTGAGTGAAAGCGTTCGGGTCATGCGGGTACTCATTGACCACATTGAAAGTATAGAAGAGATGGTGCTGAGATGAGGCGTGGAGTATCCGCCAAGAGGCATAGTCGAGGAGGAGGAGGAGGATGAGAGATAGGAGGAAGAGAACTAGGGCTGTCAATGGGTAGGATAGGATACGAGTAAAGATATTTTCATATTCATACCCATTAAAATTTTCTTTACCTATACCTTACCCTAGGGGTGGTAAAAATATCCGTAATTCGTAACTCGATCATATTCGATTCGGCATAAATTCGTTATCAACTCATTCAATTTCAAATCGTAATTAATTCAAATTGAATCGAACCAATTCAAATCAATTTTGAATCAAATTCGAACTCAGTGCAATTCGATCGAAATAGATTCGTGAATTTAATGAATTTGAATCTCAAATTATTTTCAATTGTCTGATCTTTTAAAACACGATGTATAAAAAGTAGTTATTTGCCGGTGGGTACCGCAGGTACGGTCCGGGTACACCCGCAGTGGGCGGCGGGTAGGGCGGGCACGGGTAGACGGGTTTTTTTTTTCAAAACCGTACCCTACCCGTCTCATACCTGTGTCTCTCACGGGTACCACGGCTACGGGTACGGTACGAGTACGGGTACGGGGTTACTCGGGCACACGGGTCGGCATGTCGGCGGGTCAAACGTTATAACAGTTTACTGAACCGTTATAACGATTTATGAAACGTTATAGCTATTTACTGAATCATTTTAACGATTTATGAAACGTTATAACGTTTCAGCAAACTGTTATAACGGTTCAGACGGGTACGGGTACGGACGGCGGGTAAACGGGTACGGGTACAACGAGTTTTTTTCCAAAAAAAACCGACTCTTCTCTTCTCAAACCCGTACCACGTGTACCGTTTACCGTGGATATCGAACACGGATACACGGCTACGGATTGTACCGGCGAGTTTTAGCAAACCCCTAATAAAAAGTTTATAACCTAGCTCTCCTAGCCGCTCTCCCCCTCATCTCTCATTCTCTCTCCCTCACGCAAACCTAACCAGCACCAGGCTAATACCATCCCTCCGACTAGGCGACCACCATTCCTCCGACTACTCCCGACTCACCCAACTAGCACCAGACGACTCAATCCCTCTGACTAAGCCAGCACCAGATGACTCACGCAAATCCTAGATCCTGCGCGACTCAATCCCGGCCAGAACCAGGCGACTCAGCATCCTCCGTAGCATTCCGTCGACTCAGGTATAAGTTTTGTTAGAAAATAGGCCATTTATGTTGCTGAGTCAAAGCCTCGTGTATTTTCGGTACTAATTAATATTTCAAATGCAAACTTATTTGAATGGGTCTTCAACTCTTCATATCCGACTCAATAGAGGAAATGTCGCTGTTGTATTATTGGCCCTCGTCATTAGTGACTTACTGGGGGTCGATCCCTATAAACTATGAAGTACCGAAGGCTGTAAATCTTCCACAAATTAGAAGGTTGCATTTAGAAAATACATATTTGAATAAAGACAACACATCTATACTTCTTTCAGGGTGCCCGATTTTAGAATATTTGACATTAAAACAGTGTGAAGGTGAATTTGCTTATGTTTTTAGGCATTAGTTAAAATATTTGGCTATTGAGAGATGCATCATGCAGTGCTCTTCAAGAAAAATTCCAGATATGAACATTATTATGGGAACTGAGTAGTTAGTGCATATCCAACTACTTGAACTCTCAATTTAGCACTAGATTAGTATTATCCAACTATTTGAACTCTCAATTTAGCACTAAATTAGCGCATATCCAAAAATCTGAGGTTGTTTGGGGTTGTATGAATTGAGTAAAATTATGGGCTGTATGAATTGAGGTTGAACCGTTGAAGTGCAAGGAAGATGACCGCTGAGGCTATTGAGAGTTCAAATATTGAGGCAATTGAGACTAAATTAGTGCATATCCAAAAATCTGAGGCTATTGTCTTTCAGGTTGAACCGTTAAAGTGCAAGGAAGATGACTCCAGCTGCTGGCTTTTAGGATTTTGATTAATGTTTTTTAACTTAATTTGTATTTTTGAGAGTTTGAGATTTAATTTAACTATGAACAACATTTGTATTGTGAGTTTGCGACTCTTTTGAACTTGGGTTGTTATTTAGGATTCTTAACTATTAAAGTATGAATTTATATTCTATAGTATTTTTTATGAGATTGAGATCTATTTAAAATTATTGTTTAAATTATATTTTGAATTTTTAGTGTTGTACTTTGCAATTTTGAAGTTAGGACTATTTTTAAAATTTTCTGAAATCAATTTCGAATTGTTACAAACTGAAACAAATTAATTCGAATTATAACGAATCGAATTCCGAATTCACCCCTCAGTTCGAAATTGTGTGTTTAATTCAAATCGAATTGGTTCGAATTGATTTCGAATCGAATTAGTACAATGCCCAGTTCAATCGAATTCGATTCGTTTACAGCCCTACCCTACCTTTACCCATTAAAAATTTCGGGTAACGAACGGGTAACGGTAGATAATGGATAAAAATAAAAATAATTCAATGAAAAAAATATATGATTTAGACAAATAAATAACATTAAATAAATATACTAATAAAGTGCAATAATAATTACTCTTTTAGATATAACAAAAATCATATAATTTTTTTATGTCAATTGTCTTAAAAAAATATATACTAATTACTATATATATATTTATATAATTTAACTATATATATTTATTAAAAATATAAAATAATTATATTTATATATATTTATATAATTTATCCGGATAACGAAAACATTTTATCCATATCCATATCCGATAAGTTAACGAATTTTTTTTCTTACCCATACCCATATTCGATGACATAACGAAAATAAAATCTTACTCATATTCATCTTATTGGGTACGATACCGGTTGGGTAAACAACCAAAAGGATGCCATTGACAACGTGGGTCAGATGTGACGGAGGCGATCTGGATTGGGAGAAGGATCGAGAAGGATAGGCCATGGATGCGGGTTGGGGATTGATTGGACGCTTATGGCTCTGCTGAGGAAGCGAGCATGCTAGTGAAGTTTTTCATTTTTTCGGGTTGTCGGGTTCGGAGGTTTGCAGTGTCTGAAACCACTGAGACGGGGAACGATATCCTGAGTGCATATTTTCTGAAGTGGGCAGTCACTTCAGAGGTAAAAATGGACAGAAAGTATACACTACAATGTTCAAAAATACTATAGCGGACTATATATGAGTAATTATTTATGGGTTATTATTATGGTGCAGATACTCCACGCTGGGAGTACCCAGAGGATCTGGATTCCCATATCCTGGGGGCAAATTCACACTCTGCTTTTTTTCATCTGAACTGTCTGGTCAATGATCAACGTTACTGAATTAATAATAATAATCTCTATAAATCTAAATAAATTCTCATAATAGTTGTGATTTAATCTAACGGTTCCGTATGCTCCAGAAAACGAGCGCCCGCGGAGTTGCGCTTGCACACTTGCGCGCGCGGGCGAGAGAGAATAAAATAGTAGACAATTAAAAGCTGCAATTTCTCTCCGGGCCGGGCTGCAAAGGCCCGTAATTAGTACTTGTACATTTCTGAAAACGACATGTTTCATGTTATGACTTGCAAACTAAATTGGTTTCTCTTGTTCTTTTTTTAGGTAAAAATGAATTATGCACAAGATTTACTTCAAATTCGTTGCGCTGCGGAGCTTACACACACATCTCACGAATGATGGAATGACTCCGTTGCAAATTGTAACGAAGTTTATTTGACTCCATTGGAACATTATAATTATTAAATGAAGACTAGTCGCATTGTGTCTTTTCTGTTTTCTTTCTTGCTCTGTGCTCGTATACTTATCTTGCTTACCAAATTTACTACTCTTTTCATATAGATTAATATTAGCATTCTTTGTATACTTAGAATAAAATCTTGTGAATGATATTAATTTCCTTTGACAATTCCATTTGTTTGTTCATTTTATAAATTAGGCCTGACAACCTCAAGGGATACAAGGGAGCTGCATCTTGTTTCAAGACCGGAGGTGAACTTGAGTTGCTGCAAGTACATAAATCACACTCCATGCAATGATGGAAGTCCTAATGATCCGAACCAATGCCGTGTAGATTGCACCGACTCAATTGGTGCTGATGTCATTGGAGAATGCTTACAGGAGGTTGCAAGTGCCATTTTGCCTGTGGTGACAACTGACAAGTGATGGATAGACGTGCATATATTAACTCTATTAACACATTAACATTCCCATTGAAATCACAATTCAACTCGAGATGCTGTCTTAACGATGGAAAATTGATAAATATTGGACGTTACAATTATCCTTATTTGTAATTTGAGAATTTTCTGTGTTTTCCTGAGCAGAACAAGCTAAGAAACTTTTTCGAGTACCACAAATGGGATTTTTTTTCTGTACATATTATTGTTCAGAAAAGTGAGAATCCCTTGAACGTAGATTCTTCCCCAGCCCTAGTAGATTCTGCACATGTTGGCATATTTCCATCAGTTTCATAAAATCAAAAGGTATATAACTTAGGCTAGTTTTATACCCAAGAGCCGCAAACAAGTATAATTTTATACCCAAGAGCTGCGAACAAGCAGAGTTGGGAGCAATCCAGACAACTTGATAAAAGATCAAGTCGAGCCAGCTTATATAACATCTTAAAAAGTATATCAACTATCGTTTCTAAAATTGTATTTGATGCTAAACAATTTTTTATATTTAAATCTTATGAGTTCTCTGTTTTTGAAACAATAATATATACATACTAACCAAAGTAATATTTTCACAACAATCTGTTCCACGTCAATGTATATGCATATATAATATGTGGATATAATAATATATGCATATATAACATGTGGATATATTGATGAAAAATAAAAGGAAATAAACAAAGGAAAGTCTCATTTAATATTATGACACCAATAAGTCAGCAAGTTCAAAATTTAGATGTCATTTAAGAGCTCTTGTCATCTTATAAAAAAGAAATATATATTATAACGCTAATACCAGGAAAAACAACCATTTAGATAGCGAAAAGAAAACATTTTATTCCGTAAAAATAAACTATGCTTCCCTAAAATTCAAGTAACAACCATATTCAACCCAAACAATGGGCACCGAAGACAGACCACTCACACAATCCACAAAACATGACCCAACACCTCACTCTTAGATTAAACCCCAAGTACTTCAATTAATGAAAAACATAATTCAAAAAATCTAAAGTTCACTTTGCAATGTCAGTTTCTCAATCCACCTCCTCCATTTTGCTCTCCTCATGACCGTCCTCCTCCAGTGGAGGCATGTCAGTGTCATCAGCAGCTGCATCAACCTCATCAATGTTTAATCCCAGCTTCAGCATCCTGTGGATCCGACCCGCAAACATGTTTGGATCATCCAAACTGAACCCAGAGGTGAGGAGAGCAGTTTCAAACAGAAGCAACACCAAGTCCTTCACCGATTTGTCATTCTTGTCAGCCTCAGCTCTCTTCCTCAGTTCCTCCATAATGCCATTTTCAGGGTTGATCTCCATGGTCTTCTTGCTCGACATGTAGGCACCCATGCTGTTGTCACGCAACGCCTGAGCCTTCATGATTCTCTCCATGTTGGCCGACCAACCATATTCACCAGTCACCAAGCAGCATGGAGAATCAACAATGCGGTCAGATACCACCACCTTCTCAACCTTGTCTCCTAGTATTTCTTTCATGGTCTTGCAAAGGCTCTCAAATGCAGCCTTCTTTTCCTCTTTCTTTTTTTTCTCTTCATCTGTTTCCTCAAGTTTGAGGCCTTCTTTGGTTGCACAGACAAGTTTATGCCCATCATATTCCTTCAGTTGTCCAACTGCATACTCATCAATGGCATCCACCATGAAGAGCACCTCATATCCCTTCTTCTTGAGCTTTTCCAAGAAAGGAGAGTTCTCCACCACCTTCTTGCTCTCACCAGTGATGTAGTAGATGTCTTTCTGGCCCTCCTTCATTCTGGTCACATAATCCTTCAGGCTTGTCATCTCATCACCACTCTTGGTTGAGTGATAGCGCAAGAGGTCAGCCAGCTTGGCACGGTTCTGGCTGTCTTCGTGGATACCCAATTTGAGGTTTTTGGAGAAGGCCTCGTAAAATTTGTTGTAATCTTCCTTATTCTCTGCAATTTCAGAGAACATCTCGAGGCATTTCTTGACAAGGTTCTTTCTAATCACCTTCAGGATCTTATTCTGTTGCAGCATCTCACGAGAGATGTTCAGGGGAATGTCATCAGAATCCACAACACCTACAAAAACAAAATTTACACCATTGTTAGGTTTGCCTTGGGCAAACATAATGCCGAAAATTAACCTTGCCTATCATTTGAGTAAGGTCTATAGACAAGTCATATCAAAGTCTTATTGAACACACCTTTTAGCAGGTGTTGGATTGTAATATTACTGACAATCATAACAACATTACTGACAAAGCATCTCAGGCAAAAAAAAAAAAGAAATTGCAATGCCTCAACTATAGGACTATTAAGAAAGCAAATACATACCTTTCACGAAGCTCAGGTACTCTGGAATAAGCTCCTCACAGTTATCCATGATAAACACCCTCCTCACATACAATTTGATGTTATTCAACTTCTTCCTGGTATCAAACAGGTCAAACGGGGCACGCCTCGGGACAAATAAAATGGCCTTAAACTCGAGCTGCCCTTCAACCGAAAAGTGCTTCAGAGCCAAGTGATCCTCCCAATCATTTGTCAAACTCTTGTAGAAAGAGGCATATTCCTCCTTGGTGATTTCCTCAGGCTTGCGGAGCCAGATTGGCTTCTGCTTGTTGATTAGGGCCCACTCATGTGACACCTCCTTGACCTTCTTCTTCTTGGGCATCATTTCCTTCTCCTCATCAACCTCCTCAATGTCACCTTCTTCTTCTTTCTTGCCTTCTTCATCATCATCATCATCATCATCAATTTCTTTCTCTGTTGTCTTCTCAGTCCAAAGGTAAATCGGGTAGGAGATGAATTCTGAGTGTTTCTTCACCAAGTCCTTCAGCCTTCTCTCCTCCAAGTATTCAAGCTAAAGTAGAGATAACAACATGAAGAGTGAACAAAACCACATTAACAAGAGAAAAGACAAGGATGTTAAATTAGATTAATGAGCCCAGAATTTAAAAAACAACTTGGGAAATGTTTGTCTGGCACCAGTTGCATTTCAAAAACAATCGAGGAGAACGCTAATCTGGCACAGTTTGAACTTCCAATAGAATGCCACTTTCCTTTCCAACATTCCAGTTAACTGCTTTATCTAGTCATTTTTGGGTATTTATCAAACAGACATTATGCGGGGGGATAGCTTTTCTAAGTAAGCTAAATATTGATAATTAAAGTCATAGCAGATATTATCTAAATTTTCACTACTATTAATTCAGATTAGACTTAGAACATTATTATCTACTACAGGACCACGGGAGAAAATGTATTCACAACTATGGAAAAGAGAGAAACTCACCTGATCTTCTTTGAGGTAGAGAATGATCTTGGTACCACGGCCAAGTTGCTCACCACTGGTGTCACGAGTCACGGTAAACGAACCACCTGCTTGGGACTCCCAAATGTACTGCTCATCGTCATTGTGTTTTGTTGTGACCACAACCTTCTCAGCCACCAGATATGCTGAGTAAAAACCAACGCCAAATTGGCCAATCATGCTAACATCGGCGCCTGCTTGCAGTGCCTCCATAAACTCTTTTGTACCCGATCTTGCGATGGTGCCCAAATTGTTCACCAAATCTATTATCAAAATTATACATTTTAAGTACAACGATGTGTACATTTTTAGTAGGCCATACTTCAAAAAGTACAATGTTTTATTGCCAAAATAACACATTAAGTATAACTATTTAAAATAATCTTTTGAGGAAATTGATATAATTTTATTCATTTATTTGAGGAAGAATTGCCCTACATTTTAGCATCTATTTTTCAAGATATTCTCTATGTTTCTTAGTTTATGTTATCCAGATAACTGCAGAACTAATACAAGTATTTTTTTTCCGAAATGGATGTTTCAGCTTTTGCCTATTCCAATTTCTCAAAAAATTGTCCAATTTCTTAATTACATAACACTTTAACCACATGACAAAGTAGAAACAACCAGAATATTAGACCCAACTTATGTTTGAAATTAAAGAGTACAAAACACGAACCAGCTTTGGTCATGCCAATTCCACTGTCAATAATGGACAATGTCTTGTTCTCCTTGTCAGGAACCAAACGAATAAATAACTCCGGCTGACCATCCAACTTGCTCTTGTCTGTCAGGCCCTCATACCTTATTTTGTCCAATGCCTTCAAGTAAAAAAAAAAAAAGAGAAATCTCATCAGTACCAGTATCCGAATATCGTGCTGAATCAAAACAAACCTTCGAATTTTGTTTATTTTTCATAAAAGACTATTTAAGAACTCAAAGTCGCGCTCCTTGGATCAAATTTCCACTTTACAAGTTCTAATAGAATAAATTTAGTGCAGAATTAGGATTATTTACGAGAAAACGAATCGCCTAAAGAGAGATAGAAACTTACATCAGATGAGTTGCTAATGAGTTCTCGAAGAAAGATCTCCTTGTTGGAGTAGAATGTATTGATGATCAAGCTCAGTAACTGGTTGATCTCCGCCTGGAAGGCAAAGGTCTCAGCGTCTCCCATCTGCACATCCGCCATTGATCAATGTAGAAGCAAACAGAGAAGACGAAGATCGCGTCGCTTGTAGTTCCGGTCGAGAAAATAAGATAAATTTTCTCCTCTTTACGTCTGGATTGGGGAAGAAGAAAGAGCGAAGGGGATTTATAGCAGGAACAGTTTCTAGGCACTTTCTTTCCCGCTTGAAGCCTTGAAAGCTGTTACTGTTTTCAGTTTTTTGGTACGTGAAAAGACTGGATGGTTCTAGAGAATCTTTCTTCCTTTAAGATTGAAAACGTTCAGGTCCTCTGTTATATATCTATTGCAAGAATATACAATTAGAATATATTTTTATTTATTTTATGTTTCGTTTGAGAATACTGCAGTTATTACTGCATGAGAGAAACCCAAAATTTTTATATTTAAGTAAAAATAAAATTAAAATTAAATATTAAAATAAATTATAAATGATATTCAGGATCTACGAATTTAACACTCACGTGGAGTGCTCTCACTCTATGAGACTTTCACTCACGTGGAGTGAGAGCACTCTACGTCACTGTCATTCATGTAGAGTCAATTTTTTTTTATTCAGTTCAATATGAGACAAGAAGGAGAAGTAACGTGGAGTGTTTTCACTTTATATTGGTGACAGTTTCGTAGAGTGATCCAGAATTTCATCTACCATTTACTTTAATATTTAATTTTATTTTTATTTTTACTTAAATATAAAAATTTTAGGAGGAAAACTGGAAGCGTATTAAATGTAATTTTGGATCCATCTTCTTTAATTGCAAAACTAGTGAATGGATTCTGAGGACATTACATGCTTTATAAACTGATAGAAATCTATATCCTTTTTCAAGAAAACAAATAGAACATATAAGCATACATAATTTAGTTATATAAAGAAAAATTATATAGAATTCCGGCAAATGGACGCAATATGCACATTGAAAGTTGTAATAACATGAGAAAATTCTAAATGTTATAGTTTTAGAAAAACAAAAGAGTCCTAAAAATTACAGCTGTAACTCAAACTTTGCCCTAATAATATAGTCTTCAAATAAATAATTAATAATATAATTTTTTAAATATATTTAATAAAATTTTATATTAAAAAAATTTAACATAATATTTTTAAATGTTAAATAATAATGATAATTATAATAATAATAATAATAATAATAATAATAATATTATTATTATAAATAATATGATTAAATATATAATAATTTATGAATGATCATATAAAAATTAAATCATTTTAAAAATTAAATTTCACCTTAAATATATTATACATATTATTTTAAATGAGGAGAGAAATAATTTTATATAAAATTTTAAATTCAAAATGATAAATTTTAAATAAAATTAATAATAAAAATTAATGATGTGACATATTTAATATCTTAAAACTTAAAAATTAAAACCGAAAATAAGTATTATTTGTTTTTATTAAAAACAGTCAAGGCTTGAGCATTCATGGTAAGGGTCTAGAAGCTTCCTGTTATTTCTTAATTTAATTTTCAAGTATCATACTAATTTCAGTTGTAAAGGCCCAGAGATCTAATGTGAATTGTCATATGTGGGCTTTCGTGTTTTTACTTCGAGAAGATCATTGGCTCATTGCACAGAGTTTATTACTGAATTTTAGTCAGTACTTTATATTCAAAATAGAGAGAAAATAGTGAAAACTTTTTACTGTCAGCAAAGCTGATAGTCACCACTTTGATCTGACTCTTGGATTAGGGCTAAAAGGGTAAATAACTATGCTACTCGCTACCTGAATGTCACCACTTTGACTTGACTTTTTACTGTCAGCAAAGCAGAAAATAACTATGCTACTGCTACCTGAATGATTAATTAGGGCTAAGAGGGGTTCTTAGTGCTCTTCAGAACCAACCAGTAATCAATGCTGTTATAGATGGAAATGACATCATTTACCGTGACTACATTTATATCAGCATCGTTGTTGGCACTCCAAAGGTACAATGTGGAGGGGTCCCACATATTACAGGAAATCACTTCCCCACAGAAATTGAACGAGCAAGCCCCGCCTGAGCATCACTCAGACATCACAGGGCCTCTAACTCAAAAGTTAAACACTACATAACATACTGGAGTCGAGCAAACAGGTCACTGTTGCCCAGAAGATGAAAATAGACCTGTTCAGCAGTCAATTGGTCAGTTGATCCTACACATAGCATCTGACCTTAATATTGATACACGGAATGAAATCTATATAATGTGTATATCATGCACTTGAAAATCATAAATTTTGATCCAATTTTCAACCATCCATCTCACAGACTTAAATTTACAACATACACCATATTTAGACTTTTGTGGACTATCTATGGACACTAAATTAGTAGAAATTGTATGCGTATATAAAGCTGCTAACAGAAACACTTTTATAACTTTTTTTCCTTTTTTTGGATTCTGTGTTTAACTGATTCGAGAAGTATTGTCAAGATTGTCAACCCAATCCACTCTCAGTGGATCCCAATCCTTGGTCTAATCGGTTTAAAAGTGCACTAAAATTGTAAAATTGGTATCATGTGTCAACAGGACAGAATAGTTTTTTCCTGGTAAAACCTACCTCTCTGACCCGGTAAAGATCTTAGGTTAGGTTGGAAACTGGGTCTTCCACAAACATCCCTTTCCCATATCATATGGCACCCACCCTTTGAAGGCGATGTTTCGTGTATATCCCACAGGGGTACGTATTATTGTTCACACTGTCAATCTATACATGTGGTTTGGAATAACAAAACTCAAGGATTGTAGATGCAAGATTTCCCTTGGAAGGATGCAAATAGTTCAACTGGTAATAGGTCTCCTTTCAAAAATGACCTTTGTCAATTATCTAGCTACACTGAAGATTTGTCTTTTTCTCCCCCATATCTCCTAAAGTATTATTTATAAAGGAGATTAGGATCAAATGCTAACAGTTTCACTGTTCTATGTGTAGTTACAAGAGTTGCGTGTAAACCTACCATCTATAGGGAATTTGTATGCTGCATTTTTCTGAAAGTTTGATTGCAACAATGCAAAGGTATATGAGTCTATGTATATACAAAATATCTTTGATACATATTTGTACAGACAAGTTTTCATGTTCTGCGTTTTCTACTTTTTACAGGTTAGGTTGATAGCATATGTTCCAGGGTACCATAATGGATCAAATCTGACAAAGTGGGGTCACATGAAGCTAAGGAGTTTACTTGAAGATCGCAAATTTAGCAAATAATTTTGTAAACCACCTTTGATTTACCAGGTAATCCTGTAATTGGCTGCTTATTGTTGTATCTTCTTTTATTCAAGGGATCTTTGCAAATTCTCCAGCTTTTGTGCAAAAACGATATGGCAATCCTAGCACATGGATGGATCACAATACTTTATGACAACAATATTTTTCATTAATGACTCAATTTTCCAGTTTGAAATGAAATTTTTTAACTTAGAATGTTATGTATAGCGAGCAATACATGTTCATACTTAATAGAGTTCGTTGGATACACAGAAGAGGTAAATATTTAATGCCAGAATTAGTTATAGACAACTGTTTATTTTTCTGATCTTTAGTTGTAGAACTCCGTGATTTTCTATGCATTTGCCGTGCTCCTGCTCATTTTAGAATAGTGGTATCATGATGTGTTACTAAAGAGTTGTAACTGAATACCTTCAGAGATCTAAGACGAACAATGAAATGGTATATACTTTTAACACTGCAAGGATACTTTGCTCTTTACCTATCGGGGAGCAAGAAGTGCACAACGCAATTTGCTCTTTACCTGCGGGCAAGGCAAGTGGCCCTGATGGCTTCCCCATCGAGTTTTACAAGAAATTCTGGAGCCTCATCAAGATCAACATCATGAATCTCATCACATCATTTCATGAGTCCAATGCAGATATCTCTTGCCTGAATAGAGCAACTATCACACTGATCCCACAGAAGGAAGGTGCATGCCGGTTAGAGGAATTCAGGCCTATAAGTGTAATAAACACTACAATCAAGATAATTACCAAAATATACGCGGATAGGTTACAACCATTGTTCTCAAACTTGGTGTCAAACCGGCAAACGACTTTTATAAGGGGTCGGAGCATCATTGAATCTTTCACAACGATAAGAGAGCTGCTACACATGTATCATCGAAGAGGAGTGCCAGCCGTTCTATTCAAGGTAGACTTCGAAAAAGCCTTCGATATGGTCAGCTGGAATTTTATGATCAATGCACTAATTGAGAAGGGATTTCCGGCAAAGTGGCTATCATCGCTACTAGTGTTGCTCAACACAGCGACCTCTGCAATTAAAATCAATAGCGATCTCACACCATTCTTCAAGCACGAGAGAGGTCTGCGACAGGGCAACCCCCTATCGCCCCTTCTGTTTATCATCGTCGCTGACTCACTATACTGGTTCCTTCATAACGCAACACCCCTATACCACACTCCCCGTATATTACAGCCACAAATAGTGCAGTATGCCAACAACACCATGTTAATATTTGAGGCTCACACATCAACTATGTGAGGGATCATGGCCATTCTCGACAATTTTGCACTCCTGGTGGGATTGAATATAAATAGAGCCAAGAGTGCCTTCGTACCGTTATCGGTTCCTCAACGCCTCATTCTAAGCATCCAGACAATCCTAACATGTGCCCCAACATCCCTACCAATAACCTATCTGGGTCTCCCGCTATCCATCCTCATGCCAACCACTGATGCAGGCAGTGGACCGAATGCTTCAAGGATGGCAGGGATCACTTCTTTCACCGGCGGGTAGGGCCGTACTGGTTAAATCAGTGCTATCGACGAAACCAATGCATTACTTGCAGGTTCTTCAACTGTCTCGTGGTGTTATCAAAACAGGCTTCGCTCCTGATCGTAGTTCCCCGATGATGAACTTGAAACACATTGATCAAACCCGTCGGTGCTTCCTGTAGGGGGGTGACCGAACATGCAACAACCAATGTTTAATCAAATGGGAACATGTATGTGTTGAAAGATAAACTTAATTTTAGTATTAAAGTTAAATAAATTAGGAAATAAAGGGAGACTTTTTAGCTTCAGCACTTTGGCAGAATTTTAAAGCTGATTAATGACAGCATTTGAAGGGGTAAATGAATGTGGAATTTAGTGTATGTCCTATGGATGAAAATTTCTTGAAGTCTAGTTTCCAATGGTTCAAATTCAAGTCGTTTGGAGTTCCCTACAAAGAGTTATGACGATTTTAGTGAAAAGTGTCAGCTGAAAGGGTGCTGTTTAGAATTATATTTTTATTATATGTTTTTTATTACGAATTTCTAGAGTCTTCTCAAATGTTTAGGCTATATAAAGAGTTGTATTCTGTTGTTTTGTATGTAAAAAAAGACATAAAAGTGTCTAATAGAAATAAATCTTATTTTATCCACCATTATCTTTTAAGCAGAATGGTGGTATGGGAATAATTAATATTGCGGTGCAAAATGATGCACTACTAATGAAATGGATGTGGAAGTTGAGAGCTGACCAGAATAGTCTTTGGTGTGAGACGGTACAATTGATCTATGGCACGACTGATATCCACAGCATCCCAACAGCCCACTGCTCAACCTTCATTAAATCCCTCCACCCCCTCATCCCATTCATGAATATTTCCTGTCTAGAGGTACATAATGGAATTTCTTGGAGATGGTCCTTGGATGGATCCTTCACAGTGAGTTCTGCATACAAGACTATGCATGAGTCGGGGGTCACCACGCAATACCACCGAATATTGTGGAAGATAAAAGCTCCATACAAGGTCAAGGTATTCTTTTGGTTGCTCCTAAACAACCGGCTATTGACACAGCAGATTTTGTAGCGCAAAAGACTCAACTTAGAACCGAAATGCTACCTCTGTGGTGAACGCTCACTTGAAACAGCATATCACCTCTTCTCCCAATGCATGATGTCCACAGCGTTCTGGCAGGCTATCCGTACTAACTACAACATGCCACCTTACTCCCTAGCCGGTAATATTCATGACACATGGCTCCTTCACAGAAGCTTTATACCATCCAAGAAAAAAGGCCTCTCGATCTGCTGGAGTACTCTTTGGAAGGAACGAAATGCGAGAATTTTCTCTAATGAGGCCAAGCCGATGTGGAGGTTCACCCAAGAGACAATACAACAGATCCAACAATGATTACAACATTGCTGATCCGAACAGAAATGAGAATGACCACAAGCAGTGCGAGGAATGTGGCAGTGCGGTTCACGGCTTCGCTTATTTCCTTGTTTTCATTATGAGATGTAATGAGTAATTAATTAATTAATTAATTAACGAACATTAATAGCAACGGCTCAAGCTGTTGATCCCTGTAATTACACCTTTTATTATTTATCAATCATTAGCTGGCCCTCACCAGCTACTTCCAAAAAAAAAAAAAAAAAAAAAAAAAAAAAAATCAACATGCTTTTAGTTTTTAACTAATAATAAAATGCGGCCTTCTTTTGGCAAACTCCAAAATCTTTATCATGAATTATATTAAATGAGAAAATCTTATTTGGTAGTTCTTATTTTATAATTTAAGGGACCACTGCATGGCGAGGGTATTATATTAGTTAACAATAAGAATTTAATAGCTTGTTACACCAATGCTCACTCTATTGAAATTAATCGTTCGTATCAATGGAATGTTTTGCCATTCAAGTCTCAAGTTTCAAGTTTAGTAAAACTTGTGAGAAACTACGTATCTATTTATTTACAAAGGAGAGCATTCATCATCTGTCTTGCATTATATTACAAGAAGATTCACATAAAGGTTCCTACTAAGTACTAACACAACATTATTTTATACAGAAACACCCCTCAAATACCTACTATGAAACCAAACCGATCGAACTTCCTCTGCATCCAACACTGCTCTCCTGCTGCGTTCTAATGAACTAGAGGTTCCACACAAAACCCCCTTTTCCTCCTCAATCCACCTCCTCCATTTTGCTCTCCTCGACGCTGCTCGGTTCCTCCAGGTCCGGCATCTCCTCCTCCATGGTCCCCTCCCCTTCATCAATATTCAGACCCAGCTTAAGCATCCTTTGAATCCTCCAAGCGAATGTGTTTGGATCATCTAAGCTAAATCCCGAACTAAGCAATGCTGTGTCATAGAGCAACATGACCAAATCTTTAACTGTTTTGTCATTTTTCTCAGTTTCGACCCGCCTCTTCAGTTCCTGTATAATTCCGTGCTCAGGATTTATCTCCATGGTTTTCTTACTGCTCATGTACAAGCTCATACTGTTATCTCTCAGTGCCTGAGCTTTCATAATCCTCTCCATGTTGGCAGTCCAGCCGTACTCACCTGTGACAAGGCAGCAAGGTGAGTCAACTATTCTATCAGATACAACCACCTTCTCAATTTTGTCACCTAAAATCTCTTTAATGGCCTTGCACAAGGGTTCCAGCTCCTGCTGCATCTGTTCCTTCTTCTTTTTCTCTTCTTCTGTGTCTTCTAACTCGAGCCCTTCTTTTGTTATTGAGACGAGCTTCTTACCATCGTATTCTTTTAACTGGTTGATAGCATACTCATCTATTGGATCTACCATAAAAAGAACTTCATAGCCTTTTTTCTTGATTTTCTCCAGAAATGGGGAGTTATCTACAGCTTTCCTGCTCTCTCCAGTGATGTAGTATATGTGCTTCTGGCCTTCTTTCATTCGAGTGACATAATCCTTTAAACTAGTCATCTCATCACCACTCTTCGTCGAGTAGTACCTGTTAATCCAAAGTATCAAATCTCATTATATAACTCGACAACAACAAGACCCTCAACAAAATGTATTTTTTTCTGTCTAGATACTTGTATCCTGCTGGTATCATGCAGTAATTAATTAATTTCTCCACACGTGGAATAAATTTCATTTCTTTCTTTTGTTTGGATTCATCATTATGACAAGACTCGAATCCTCAATATAGGAACTAAAAACACAATATTTGATTTCAAACAAGATGTATCTTCACAAAAGGGTACAAATCATGCTAGTACCTCAAAAGGTCTGCAAGCTTTGCACGGTTCTGACCGTCTTCATGAATACCCAATTTGAGGTTCTTGGAGAAGGTCTCATAGAACTTGTTATAATCCTCTCTGTTTTCTGAAATTTCAGTAAACAACTCAATGCACTTTTTGACCACATTCTTGTGGATCACCTTGAGGATCTTATTCTGTTGAAGCATCTCTCTTGAAATATTCAGTGGGAGATCATCAGAATCCACAACCCCTGTATATTAACCTCAATTGAGAATCAAGGGATAAATTCTCAAGAAGTTCTTATAGAAATAAGAAAAGAAAAAAAATACTGCAATAATGTATTCAGAGGACTTAGCTAGTGCTGGCTGGTATAGCAAAGATGAATTTACCTTTCACAAAAGTGAGATATTCTGGAACTAGCTCCTCACAGTTATCAGTGATAAAAACCCTCCTGACATAAAGCCTGATGTTGCTTGGCTTTTTTCTAGTGTCAAAGAGATCAAATGGGGCCCGCTTCGGCACGAACAAAATCGACTTAAACTCAAGCTGACCTTCTACTGAGAAATGCTTATATGCCAAGGGATCTTCCCAATCATTTGTCAGACTCTTATAAAAGGATGCATATTCTTCTTTTGTAACCTCTTCGGGTTTGCGCAGCCATATTGGTTTCTGTTTGTTGATCAATTCCCATTCATGCTTGACCTCTTTCACCTTCTTTTTCTTTTTCTCATCTTTTATCTCCTCTACCTTCCCTTCTTCATCTTTGTTTGCATTTTCTTCCTCCTCATCATCTTCGTCAATTTCTCTGTCCACGGTTTTCTCAACTAGGAGGTAGATTGGATAGCTTATGAATTCTGAGTGTCTCTTAACTAAATCTTTCAGCCTCCTTTCTTCTAGATATTCAAGCTACAAATGATTACAAAATAGTGAAATAGTACTTAGATATTTAGGGAGACCTCAAGAATCTACAAAATTAAGCTATAAACATAAGAAAATTCTCCCAATTTTACCCCTTTCATTTCACTGAAGGGATAAAATCATACACACAAGAGATCCCTACCTGAACAAAAAAGAGGTGAGAGATGCATGCAATAATATGTGCATTCATAAATGGTAAGAAATTACCAACTCTGTGTGACAATGATGATGCATCTATAAATCAGCTTGATACCATTTTTTCATTTATTTTTTACTCAGGACCCCGCCAAAAAAACAGAACTAATTTCCTAGAAGTTATCTAGATGTCTCTCATCTTCCATCAACAATTCAATTGCAACCAGTTCTCATTAAACTAAATTACCTGATCTTCTTTGAGAAAGAGAGTGATTTTGGTGCCTCTGCCAAGAGGCTCGCCTTCAGTATCTCTCCTTACTGTAAAGGATCCACCAGCTTGAGATTCCCACACATATTGCTCATCATCATTGTGCTTGGTTGTGACAACGACCTTCTCTGCCACCAGATACGCTGAGTAGAAACCGACACCAAATTGACCAATCATGCTGACATCAGCTCCTGCTTGCAATGCTTCCATGAATTCCTTTGTGCCTGACCTTGCTATTGTTCCAAGATTGTTTACCAACTCTAAAACAGAAAGAAAAACATATTAAAACTGCGTTTTTTCAAAAAAAAAAAATATTATTATTATCATCATGTTTAACAGTGATGATGCTCTTTAGTACACTAGGATTAAGGAAAAAAATTACCAGATTTTGTCATGCCAGAACCACTGTCAATCACTGACAAGGCCTTGTTAACTTTGTCAGGAACTATTCTGATAAAGAGCTCCGGCTGTGAATCTAGCTTGCTCCTGTCAGTCAAGCTCTCATATCTTATTTTATCCAATGCCTAACACATCAAAGAAAGGGAATTTAAAAAATGAAATGACATGATATGTGAATGCAGATGCAATAAAGTAGAACTAATTGGTAAAAGAAGATCAGGAATTTAGGATTACATACATCAGAGGAGTTGCTTATAAGCTCTCTTAGAAAGATCTCCTTGTTAGAGTAGAAAGTATTGATGATTAGGCTGAGAAGCTGGTTAATCTCCGCCTGGAATGCGAAGGTCTCAGCCTCTTCAGTCATCCTCACATCCGCCATGACTGAACTGTGCTACCTTTCGCTATTGGTTTCAAAGTGTTCTGTCAATCGCGTCAAAGACGAGTGCAAAATCGGATAAGAATGATCGATCGCGAGGATTCACTTATATAGTGCACCGAGCAACAGTAGAATCACGGTATTGATCGTCTCCAGTCCAGTTGGAACTCCAGACGCCTGCCCTCATAAGTCATAACACTGTCCTATTGCCGGAGAAATCTGCATTTGAATAAATGGAGAGGAGACTTTTTGGATCAATTCTCTGCGGAGATGAGAATACCGAACCCCTTGACGGGTAGAAGGGAGTCGAAGCATCGCTAGGCGATGAGGTGGCGTTTCGTTCCGATCTCAACTTCTCAAGTCGGTTCTCAAGAGCCTTCTCGACCGTTTGGAAAATTAAAGTACTACAGAGGCGAATCAGGCCCAACCCAGTAAGGCCTGATAAGTGCCTGACACGAAGGTAATACGAGACATTTAATTTTCAGCGACAATAGGCAAATAAGCGTTTGTTATTATGGGCCTATTATATGTGCACTGCAATTAGGCCTCTGATTATCATTGAATCGGCTTTTAATGCACTAAACTGGTTAAATCCATTGAACTGACAATCTCTATTCTAAATCTACAGTTGCAATAATTGCATTCATTAGTGATATTTTTCTTACTTTTTCCAAATAAAGAATATCCTACAAAAAATAAAAATAATAAATTAATAGGAAGATATGTTGGGGCAGAAAGAAACTTGCTCCATGTTTTGAGTTCAATGTGATCTGAAATGCGAAGGCCATGATTGAGAGGTTGCAATTGGATGGATGGGCTTAGTTTGACTAGAAAATATCATCAGATCACGGATCAAAAAAGAGTCGGATCGAATTGAATTTTGGATTATGCAGTATCATCTTTTTTTTCGAGTTTTGGGTCGATTTGGTCTTGTCTGAAACGAGTCATTCTGACTTTTTAAAATTAAAATTTAATCGGATTCAAGTTTGAACGGATCATGCGAACTGATTTAAATTTTGTCACTTAAAAATAATAATTGAGTGAGTGGGTCAGAATGAGTTAGTTTTATCAGAAAATTTGTCAAGTCACAGGTCATCTTTTGTCGGTTTTTTTCTCCGGTCTCAAGTTAAATTTAGATCGAATCGAGTACTGAGGAATCGAATCTCTATCTTCGACGGATCATATTGGTTTGATTTTCTAAAAAGTCAAATCGGGGTTGAATTCTCATCCGATCGGGTCGGACGAAGGAAGATGCGGACAATGCGAGGCGATTAAGAGGGGTTTTAAGGGGTTATTATCAGGATCGTTAACTTTAAAGTGTTTGGATATGATTCAAACGATGAATGTGAATCAAATTGAAATATTGATTTATATAAAAATAGTAAAACAAACCAACATTTGTCACAATCACGTAATATATTTACACCGATGAGAAGCATTTTGGCGTTGCTCGTACCTTTTTTTTTGATAAATATGCTGGTTTCATTCTCATATTGATTTGGTGATTTTTTTTTTTTTTTTAAATAGTTCGATTTCTAGAATAAAGGGTTAAACCAAGTGGGCGAAGTCCAGGCACCAGTAAACCATGCGGGAACGATTTGGTATGGTTAATGATTTTATTTAATTCTTCGCTATAAACATATATGGTTGATGATTTAGTAACCATTACTTGATTTGCAGAGTAAAATTTAAATTATCTTAAAGCAGTGATATTTTATAATAGCGAAGTAAATAAATATGGTTTACGTATAAAATATTAAAAGAAAAAAATTAAAAACTTAAATTTTATAACATCTATAGAGATATTTTATTTTTTACACTATCTCAAATCATTTTTATTTTTTCATTTAATACTTTAAAACACCTTGAAGTGTTTATTATACTTTATACTACACCAAACAAAAGGGTATAAGCCTTGGTGGTAAACTGCTAATGATTTGGTATTTGGTAACATGTGGACTGGTGACAATAGTGGTTAGGTACTTAGAGCATCTCCAACGGAGATTTTAATTGAGTTTCTAATCTGATGTGTCAGAAAAAAGAGTTTTTAATTTAGAAATTACAACATCGATTTCTAATTTAGAAACTCGATTCTAATAGCCACGTCAGTTTAGAATTGCATTGAAAACCAGCGATGGAGAGAATTTTCTATTTTCACTGACTTGTTTTCTCCCCCTCGGTTCCGCCTCCGCCTCCTTTTTATTGTTCGTGCACCTCTTTCTCCGCTCATCCTCAAGTGATTTTGCTCTTAATTTCACGTGCACTCTCTCTCTCTTTGACTAATTAAGAAGGGAGTTTCTTCTCACTTCTGTGTCTCCGCCACTGAAACTTGCTTTCCTGGTTTGAAAGCTAATCGTCATAGACTACAAAGGTTCATCTCAAACCTTTTTCTCCTTTTTTTTTTTTTGTTCCCGATCATTTTTACTGATAAAAATGGAAGGATTTGGAGGGATTGAACTACACAACCAATATGCTTGATTTTATATGATTATTATTTGCTTCCTTTAATTTAGGTCCACTGCGTGTGAATAAAGATGAAGAATCCAATATGCACACAGTTGTTTGTTTATAAATATGTGCCTTAGCTAATATAATTGTCACAAATTCAGTTGCCAAATCTTCACCTCCTCAAATTCCTATGATAATTAAGATGGATTGGATAAATCTCCGTGACTGGTAAAAGTACAGTTGCAACAATAAAAATCAGGTAACTAAAAGGAAATTTTACATCTCAACCAAACACATATGTACTATTCTGCTTTCTATTGTGTTGATTTTCATATTATTGCTTATTTTTTTCCTTTAGTATGTTTGACTGATATATTCTGTATGTCTGGTACAAATATGATTGCTATGCATTTATCACAAAAGAAAAAAAAAGAATAGTATGTGAAATGCAAATGAAGAAAACAATATATACTTGAGGGACCTTTATAAATTGCCTAGGCCTGATTTGTCAGTTGCCACTGATAAGCATGTGTGATGTCATTAATAAGCTTAAATCTTTGCTCAACTTGAATTCTATATTTGGTCAAATAGATATTACTAATTCAGTATTTGTATCACCCAATCAACAGCTAAAGTAGTAAGTACTCGTTCAGGGGCCATCACTGTACCAACTTATATTTGATTGTTATTTAATGCCTGACAATGTAAAAAGATTAGCACTATCATCATTGTTAACATTCACAAATAAATAACATATGAAATTTGAGCAGATTATAGATGAAGGATATTTGGAACCATTTCGGAGCAGATGAGCTTGATGATTAAATTATTTTTTTAATATGTCAGATTTCTATTATTATATTTTACTTACACATTTATAAATTTATTTGTTTTCATCGAAGTTGATTTGTATAATTTATATTTCATATAAACTATATAATGTCAGGTTGTTTATTCTTCATATGAACCACGCATATATTTGCATATTTAAATTGTTATTATATTGACTACAATGGCCACTTTTAATTTTGGCGCAAATGAAGTGTGTCGCGTCAAATTATTTACTGAGCAAAATTCTTTTGGCGCGAGTAATCTATCTGGCGTTTTAGAATTAAAAATTACGATTCAGCGTTGGAGCAAAGAATTGAGTTTTAGAAACTATTTCTCAAATATCTGACATGTCAAAAAAATACGTTTAGAAACCGCATCTGCATTGGGATGCTCTTAGGACAACGTCGTCCTCAAAAAGTATTTTATTTACATGAACTTCTTGCGTAGGATTATAGAAATTTTTTATGTTTCAATTTCTAATAAGGATGAACATACGCTGCCATCAAAGGCAACACTTTTTCCTCTTATTTATAAAATCATTTGCTTGCGATCTGTATAGTGTATACAAGTGATGAGCTTATATGATGCATGAAATGAGGGATAGTACAGTATCAGCATTATCTCCTTTTAAATAAGTAGGTAAATATTCATTTTTTATAAATAAAGAAAAAGAACCCATATAAAAAAATATCTAAGTGGCTTAAACCTCCTTTTTTAGAAAATAATTCAAATGCTTGTCCATTAGACTTAACTCATGTACTACACTATCAAGATTATTATATCAGTTCCTTAATTTCTAATTAATATAGAAGGTATAAATGATTTACTATTGAATATAATTATTTTAAGAAATAAAAACACGTCTAAGAGTGTAGATAAAACTATAAAAGGGTGTATTATTACCCTCCAATTAATATTTGTACGACATATTGATAATGAGAATCTGTCCGGTTCTAGCTAATAGAATGGTTCAAACTTTAAATTAGAAATAATTTTATCTACAAAATTAAACAATATCAAGTTGGATTTATCAGATCGTCATTAGCTAGATAGTCCGGATTAAATAATGGTACACAAATCTATCATTGTGACAACGACCTAATACATAAGAACTCAACGCTAAGGATTTCCGTTCATTCTAAAATACTGAATGATTGAGGTATTAAATTAATGCAAACAAAAATAAGAATTCAAAGCATGGAACACCAAGACGGCAACAAAAAGGTGTTCTTATGGCCATCTCATCTTTTCACACCATTTTTTTAAATAATATTTCGCTGGAAATAAATTGACGGAAGAAGAGCCGATTTTTTTATTAATAATAAATAGAAAAAAATTACAACACTGACAGTCGAGTCGGAGATTTTACTAAAATAATAAGAATAGAAATACCGTATCCTTCGGTCGGACGGAAATACAATATCCGTCCCGCTTCGACCAGCGTTCCCACTCTCTTATTTATTTTCCCGCGCGATCCTCAGTCCGTATGCCTCTTCTCCTTTCTTTTTCTTTATAAGCAGATCATCCAAATGTGAATATAAACCCAACTAAATTTGAGTCACATCAAATGTGAATATAAATTAATTTATAATTAAAAATGCTAGTACCGTTCATGCATGCTCATCTCCATCTCATTGAATTACAAATTTTGCTTGTTGCGTATTCAATACATAAAAATTGCAAATGCAAAGAATATTCTCATTTAATTGACATGGACATTTTCAGAGTTCATTTAATGATATTTTTATTAAATTGATTAATTATATATTTTTTATAATAAATTGACAATCATAACAATTTAATATATGAAGTTTAATTTGATAGTGCAATATAAATGAGGCCTAATATGTCATGTATATTTGTTATGATTAATTAGTTAGATCTGTCAGCTCTTGTAATAGCCACTATGACATCTTTTATTCTTTTCTAGAATCCATTAATGAAATAAAATTTTCATTTTTTTAGAAATAAGAAATTCTATGCAGTATTTAATTATAAGTCTAGAATAATAATTACAAACTTGAATTTATATATTTTCATTATTTTACTTGATTTGAGATGTATTGACCATATTATTTTTTGTTGAGACATCAATATTATACAAATAAATTTATAATATTAATTATTTGATAAACTTTAATAATGTTTCATAAACATAAAATATATTTTTTTTGGCTTTTATAAAGATCATCAAATACAATTATTTCAAATTACAGGGACAATATTTTTTCATATATTGTGAGATAACTTTTCTTTTGAAATAAATTAGGTTGATTTTTTAGACAATCTCTATTATTATATAAATTTAATTTTCACATATCATGGTCACGTTCACATTTGATCTACCTAATTTATGTAAAATTAAATTCACATATGATTTATAATTCTAAAGTTTTATTTCATTATTGAAACGTAGTAACTATTAACATACTTATACATATTTTATAATAATGACAATTTATCATCAGTACCAACTTTCAAATATATACCTGAATATGTACCCCATAATTATTCATTTCAGTTCTATGTAAATCTGAGTATAAACATGATTTTGAATTTTAACAGCAATAAAATGTCCCATTTTTTTCAGAATTTAGATGGACATGAGCATGCCGGCACGGTACTAGCATGTTCAATTATAAATTAGTTTATATTCATACTTGATGTGATCCCAAATTCAGTTGGGTTTTATATTCACACTTGGGTGAACTACGCGGAAAGAAAAAGAAAGGAGAAGAAGCATATAGGCCGAGGATCGCACGAAAGAAAAGAAAAGAGAGCGGACACGGTGGTTGAAGCGGAACAGATATTGCAGTTTTTAGTAATAATAAGTTTTATTAAATTAATATTATTAAAAATAAGAGTGAGAAACGTAAAATTTCAAATATACGAATGGCAGCGCGCCACTGACTCACGCGATGCGCGTTTCATTATTTTTACGAAACGCGTCATTGGCAGGGCGCGTTTCCTTATTTTTACGAAACGCGTCACTTCAGGGGGCGCGTTTACTTCTTATATATACAAAACGCGCAAGTGAGATGGAGGCGCTGCGCGGGGTTTGACGAAACGCGTCACTGGCAGTGGCGTGTTTCATAAAAATAATGAAGCGTGCCACCGCGGTGGCGCGTTTAAATCATACGCCATCGATAAGCGTTATGCGCCATTCGTATATTTGAAATTTTACGGTTCTCACTCTTATTTTTAATAATATTAATTTAATAATAATTATTAATAATAAAAACTGCAGATATTGTATTTCTGTCCGGGGAATGGATATATGTAAAATCTCTGACTCGACTGTTAGTGTTGTGATTTTTACTTTTAATAAATTTCAGATGGTATTTTTAGAGGAGGGTCACTTGATAATGATTATTTTGAAACAATTTCGATGATGATATTTTAAATAAATTTAAAAATAAATTTTGTAAATATATTTTTGAATAATTTTAAATTAAACTCAAACACTAATTAGTTCGATCGAATTTGACTAATTTATAACTCTAAACTTATCTGTCAAAAGACAAAATGGCAGCAAACCGCCATAAACAAGCATGACAGCGGATGTGAATTCGTTAAACGTGAATAATGTGTTGCGGTGTTGGTTAAATACCGGAGGATCTACATTTATCACTGGTTAATACTGAAATACATATTATAGCTTCAAAATTTCAAACAATATCCATTAATAAATGTCCTCTCGTGATCCGTCTGTTCCATTTGATTTATTTATGAATTCTCACATTGATTGGTAAACAATGAGTTCTTGACATTTATAATAAATTAAATGCTACTAATAAATTCTCACATTTATTAAATTGATCAAGTTGTAATCGGTACAGCTCTGAAACGATTCTATTTTTTTTTCTTCCATAATATCCCATGTGAAGACTGAAGAGGTCTGAACTTTAAAAATTCTCTCTATAACCTGAATGCTTCCCTATATGGGATGGCATCGAGTTTAGACTTTAGAGCAGATAATTTTAATCTGATATTTTTCAATAAAAGGAAAATTTTAGTTGGGTGGTTTGCACTTTACACTGGTTAACCACTGGAAATAGATGATTTTTATAACTATTGCAGGGACCTGTTATCATAAAATAACAGAGGGGACTTGTCACACAAGTCATGAATCTTTTGATTAGGGGTGTGCAAATGGATCGGTTTAATTGATTTTAAATTGAACCGTCAAAATTTTAGACTATTTGGTTCAATTTTTCGGTTTAAAATTTTTTATTTGGTTTAAAATTTTAGTTAATTCAGTTTTTATTTTTTGGTTCGGTTTATGTTTTTCTAAATCGGATAAACCGAATAAACCAAATAGTTCAAAATCTAACAAACAAATTCATTTTGCTTTATATAAATAAGAATCATATCAAAGATAGTCCAAATATATTTATTTTTTATATATTTATTTAGTTATTTATTTATTTTATAAACTATTTTTTCTATCAATTTTGTAACTATCAATAATTTTTATTCCTCTTAATTAATATAATTTTAATTTAACTGAATAAAACTTTAGTTTATTCAGATTTTGAGTTTATTTAGTTAATATTTTTAAAAATTAAGTTCAATTCTTAATTTGACATATTAAAACTTTATATATATATATTTATTTTGATTTAAAAAGAACCGATTAATTCCACACAACTACTTTTCATTAGGTGAACTCCTAACAGTCCGTAATAAAAAAAATAAAAAAAAAACTCCTAACGCTCTCTCTCTCTCTCTAAAAAAAAGAGGGGATCGGTTGACAATGAGTTATTTTGACAACTTTGATAATGGACCTCTAAATAAATATAAAACAAAATTTAAAAATAGAAAAAAGTTAACATATGTGTTCTTCTACCTATGGATTGAGGGTCATTCAAATTTTATATAATTTCATTATCGTTTGATAGTCCATAAAAAATCGTTAAATTAAAATCATTGTAAATTGCATAAAAAAATTGATGGTCTTTGATGGACTATCAAATGATAATGAAATTTGAATGACCCTCAATCCATAAATAAAAGAACACATTTATAATTTTTTTCTATTTTTAATTTTTTTTGTATTTATTTAAAAATTCATTATCAAAGTTGTCAAAATAACTCATTGTGAACCTATCCCCTCTCAAAAAAAAAAACTCTTAACACTCAAGCACCAGCTGTCCCAACACAACGGTACACTACTGGAGCAATTTTACAGTCTAATCTCCTGTAGCATTCTCCATGCGCTGCTTTCTGTAGCGGATAATTTCCGAAACATTAAACTCTCTCCCTCTCCCTCTCTGTGGACTTAATACCTTGACTTCCTGCCACGCGGATTCTTGCACCAGAGCTGCTACATAAATCACTCCCTGTAGATTATGTTAGTCTTAATTCTTAATCGGTCTTAAAGGATGTATGTCCACTTGTCCAGACCAGGCAGCCCTAAAAAGCAGGCGAATCGTCCAGTTCTTTTATTTATTTTTAAAATTATTATTAATTTATTTATATATACTATATTATAAATAATATTGATATTGAAAATGTTCATTAATATTATTAGATAATGATTGAGATTAGTTAATTTTATAAAAATAACTATTTAAATTTTAGACAAACTCATTTTTTTTTGTCTGTTTCATTTATTATTTTTTATCAATGTATTTATAGGAGGTTAAAAAACAGAAGTTATATATCAAATAAATTGAATATCATTATATCAATTATTATTAATTTTATTAAAAAATTACACATTATACGATTTATTGAGAAAAAATATTATATTTTGAGCATTATGTACAAGCGGCTATTAAGTTTAATAAAATTGCGGTTACTTACTTACATTAATGAATTACGGGTTCATCTGAATCGGGTAGTTCGTAATTAAATATGAGCCTGAATCCCTGAAAAATTAGTGGCGAAGTGATGGAAAAAATATATTTAATTATGAACGGGTTCAAGATTGAAAAAAAATAATATCGAAGGAATTTTAAAACTACTTCAGACCGAATCGACTTAACAAAATTATAATTCTGTTGGATAATTTATAATATTTCAGCTGATGTGAATGGATTAATTCAGTTTAATGGTGATTTTATCAATAAATGTAGGTAATGAACATTTCTGTCTCTATTTCGGTATTTCCTAATGAAATCAGCTTCTATGAATAATGGGTCCATTTGACAAATCAAGGAATAGCTTTGGAAGAGTGATAGAATAATATTTTTTTGAAAGAATGATAGAAAAGTGATATTCTTAATTATTCGGAAGAGCAAAAATATCGTTTGACAGTTGTTACTCAGAATAGTTAAAATATGAATAATTATGATACTAATAATGATGATGATAATAATAATAATAATCATAATAATAAGATAATAATAATAATAAAGTAATAAAAATAATCATAATAAATAATAATATTATAATAGTAATATAATAAAAATATAAACATAATCATAATATAATAATATAATAATAAAAAATTATAGTTACAATCATAATTATAATAATATAATCATAAATTAATCATAAATATAATCAACATATAATAATATAATACAACATAATAAAATAATAATAAGTAATAATAATCATAATCATAATCATCATAATATAATAATATAATAATATAATAATCTTGATCATAATAATATAATAATAAAATAATTATATTTATATTCATAATATAATAATATAATAATACTAATGGTAACGATAATATAATAATAATAATGATAATAATAATAATAATAATAATATTATGATAATAATAATAAATAATAATCATAATATTAATATAATAATAAATTATAATCATAAATATAATATAATAATATAATAATACTAAATCATAATCATAATCATAACATTATAATATAATATAATAATCAAACAATAATCGCTATTCCGACGAGAGTTAATCCGATATTCCACCTATAAATTGATATACCGAATTAGTACTATTCCGCACTCGTCTACTTAGTCTAAAATTCATTTGATAAATTATTTCGTCGGAATAATAATTTTATTTTTAATTTTTGCTATTTCATGATGTGCCAAACAAACTCAATAAGAAGAAAAAAATAAAAAGAATAATTTATTGCTCTCTGTTTCTCAGGTCAATGCAATTATTTACATACAACCTTCAACCAACTCCCTTAAAATAAAATAAGCACCCCTATTTTGTCAGTTAGCTCTTGTTTCAGTGTTTCTTTCCGATTAAACCCTGAGAAGTGAAATCCTTATCCAATAGTCTACAAGGAGCGGCAACGAATGCGAACTACTGAGCTGCATAGCTGCACTACATTACAAAAGCAAAAATAATTTACAATTGAAGAAAATATCCAGGTCATTCTGTAAAGGTCAAAACCTTCATCCAGCTACATGCATCCCTGTATAAAATTGCATTCTTCACAACGACTTGGCTAGTCTTTGCTGGGTTGGGGAATTTGGGTCGAAGACTGAGAAAACAAGGATGGAGATAACTGAGAAGCCCTGGGATGGAGAACGAGAAGAGAGAGAGGAGTATGAGATCCATGAAGAAGAGGAAGAAGAGAGCAATGGTGGTCTGGATGTTAGACAGAGGAGGAGGAGCGAGAAGCGGGCGGGATTTGTAATTAGAGAAAGTAGCGGGGGGTCTTTCCAGAAAGAGGAGAAAGTGGAGGAGCGGAGCAGTCTTGTTTTTGAATCGGAGAAAGTTGAAAAGGAGAATAAAGTGGAAGAAGAAACGATCGTCTTTTTTGATTCAGAGAAAGGTTAGTTCTCTCTTATGCAATTCATGCTTGTATACCCAGAATATTTTTTATTTATTTAGGAGAATGCAATGATTGAGTGTTTTTGTTTGGTGATGATGTGGATTTGAAATAACCAAATCTTGCCATGTCAGAGTGATAACTAGATCACTGCCTTCTTATGAAGTTTAAACTTAGCTCGCTTTTATATATTCTCTCCCTTATAGTCTTATTTATACTTTAGGATTTTCAGATAGTAACCATAGTGATATCTAGGTTCAAATTTTGCAAAATTTGCGCATGAAAATGTGCAAATGCTTAAATCAAGTATCACAGATATTATGGTCGCCACACTGAAAGAGGAAGTATTTATGTCAATTCTTAACATGAAGGGATGTGCGTGTATAAATGCCGAAAGGAGAAAGGGATTATAAAAGTACCGGCTGGAACAAATTTTACTCTTTTTAGAACTCGCCTAGACCTTATACTGAGCTCCAAGTTTTACCCTTGGGCCATGCCAAAATAACAATTTACTTTTTAAACTGTTTTCTGAATATTTATTAGCATGAAGAGAAAATTCCAAGTTAATTTTAGCAAAAACATGATCATATTGACCAAAATATCTCGATTTTACTGATTTTAAGTCTTAACTTTAATCAAAAGGTTTGTGATGGAAGTTACTTCTGATGCAACTGGTAGCCTCTTTTGTGAATTCGGCCATGAGTTGCACACAATGGGGCTTTTAATATGTATCTTCTTCCTTTTTTGGAATGCATTGTTTAATTTTTCATGTTATATTGATTGTGTTCAATTTCATTCTCTAATAAACAGAATAAAAAAAGGAATATTGTCACTTATTTTTAGTAATCACTGCCCCTAATAAACAATTGGCTGGTTCACAATTGACAGTCCCTGTTGTCATTTTCCTGGTGCATAAGAAATTACAGTGGTAAAATACTAGTGACATCACTTTGGTAAAGAGTTGCAACTGTAAGGTCCAGAGAGTGTTAGACTGTTAGTTTTTGAAGAAATGTTTGTATGGAGGGCATTTAAGGTACTTGTTACCTTATCTATTTATTAATTAGTTTGAGTAACTTCTTTTCAAATTGGGATCACAAAACAGTGCAGACAAAAAAGGCTGAGACGGATTGGTACTGTTCTTTATTTAAAAAAAAAATTGTTCTTAAGACATCTAGTAACTTCCTGACAATTTTTTTAATCAATGGCAACAATATCTCATTTCTACTGATGTAGTGATGGATATTAGATTGAAAGTAACCTTGTCTGAGTCAAATGCCTAAAATAACGAATTTGTTTGATTTCGTAATTCCTATATATTAACATAAAGAATATTGCCACTATATTTAATTTTAATTTTTCTTGTTATTTTCTTGAATTACATTCTGCTTTTACTATTATTATTAAATTACTTTTTCCGGAGAAAAAGCCCACAAATTATCCTCTCTTGGAAAAGGTACCAGATCAGTTAAGCAAAACTAAAATGCACATCAAGCATGATATAACAATAAAATCACAAAATTTGAGCAACTTCCAAAAGGAATTCTAACAATATGTTCTTCATATTTTGCGGTTTGCTCCATATGAGGAAATACAATTACTTTACTGCAATATTTCACTGAAGGACAATGGAAATACCAGCATTGCAATTGGACTTACCAATGAATTGGTCCGAGTTTAAAATCTATTCTAAAACATGAAAATAATGGCAGCTTAAGTTGAAACTTCTCCTCTTCAATTCTTTTTTGATTCACCAAACTATAAAGGTTAGTTTTTATTTTTTTTGAAAACGCTCCTCAGAAGATTTTTTGAAAAGATCAAAATAAGCACCTAACAAGTAAAAGTATGCATGCCACATCATATCCAATATTCAGTTTTAGTTCAGAAATCAAGGAATTTATTCGATTCAGTAATATCCTTTCTATGTTTCATCTATTGTGCCTCAATTTTTGTTTATTAACTTTGTTTTGGAACTTTTTTACAACTAGGAAACTACTTTCGCCAATCTTCTCAAAATTTGTTTTTATTTGCTATTTGACAACTGAGAATCTACTCTTGCCAATCATCTCAAAATTTGTTTTTATTTGCTGTTTAACAACTAAGAATCTGCTCTTGCCAATCTTCTCAACATTTGTTTTTTAACAACAATGAAACCACTTACTCTTGCCAATCTTCTCAAAAATTGTTTTTATTTGCTATTTGCAGTTGCAGATTCAAATTTACACAGTGGTACCAATGGAACAGCATCTGCAAAGATTCTTTCTGCTCCAGAAGAAACGTTGGCCCCAAAAATGATGATGTCCGAGAATGACTCTAGTTCAAAGTCAGAATCTTATTCTTCCCTATTTGCAACAAGAGAAAAAGGATCAACAAGCAATTCTGTAGTAAACATCAAAGAGCTTGACCTAGAGAAGGTTCTAGAAGAGCAAGAGACACATGACTTGTACTGCCCAAATTGTAATTCATGCATAACTCGAAGAGTGATTTTGAAAAAGAGAAAAAGAATAGCTAAAGATGTTAAATCTGATCTGCGGCCTGAGAAACTTCCAAATTTAGGCCAGATAGAAACCGCAAATGAAAATCTGGACGAAAGAGAACAAATAAATATCTTGTTTAAGTGTCTGTCTTGCTTCAGTTTCTTCATTCCAACAGGTATGTATAACATAATAATTGTATGTGTTTTATATTCTAGATCTGAAGAATGATTATTGTTATGACGTCAAATGTCACATGCACATTGCCAGATGCTTTTTTCATGATAATAAAGTGTAACCCATTATAATTCTTTTTCCAAATACCTTTTTTTGGTTGAGACTTAGAAGCAATATTTTGCCAGATACTATTGTTTTGCTGCTCCCATGTACTGGCAGTGCCAGAAATATACTGATACAGCTCCAGCCAATATCAGTTTTATAAGGGATTATTGTTTGGCCTTTCTGACGTTTAATTTAGATCACAGAAAACACAATAACAATAATTTGTTGATTTATCTTTTTGTGATAACAGATTGTGGTTTCGACATATTCCATCTATTTGGTGGCAAAAAAGAGAGTGCTCAAATTCCATCTACTGTACAAACTAAAGAGGTTATTCAAAGTGCAATTGCTACACAAACTAAAGAGCAGATCGATAAAACAATTACAGCACATCTCAAAGAAGATATTCAGTCTATTACTTCTTCAGAAGCTAAAGAGGAGATTCAAAGTGCATTTGCTGCTAAAACTAAAGAGCACGTTAATAAAACAATTACCACAAACCCTGAAGAGCATATTCAGTCTATTGCTAATTCAGAAACAAAAGAAGAGATGCAAATCACAGTTAACCAACAGGCTTCAGATGAGACTTCTGAGGGAAATAAATACAATTGGTCTTTAGGCCTTTTCCATCCTGGAGGCAACCAACAAAAGGTGACTCAGCAAGGTACATTGGCTATATACTAAGAGATGATTATATTAGGAAAGGAATTTCAGGTATGCCCTTGCAAAATGACCAAATATTCAGTACAAGCCTGCAAAACAAGAAATGCTATGCACGCCCCTACATATGTAGTTACATACAAAATAACAAATAAAATCTTATATATCAGATGAAAATACTCATATGTAACATTCCCCCAACCCATTTATTTTTCAACTTTTGCAAATTACCCTTGTGCTATTTATTCAACATCAAGAAGGTAAAAAAGGTGGAGCAATTTGGGCACCCTTAAAAATCTCTAGTGGGAAAATACCTTGAATTTAAACTTTTTAATTTTTGACTTGAAACCTGCTTTTGATCCTCAACTTTCCTTTTTCTCCCTTTCATTTTCTTTCTGTTTTTTATTTATAATTTGTGCACATAAAGTTGATCTTCAGCCATTCAAAGGTGTGAAAGAGCATCATGAAGAAAATAAAATATCTGATGTTAACCAAAGTATAGTTGTCAAGAAAATGACTGTATCAGGTTTCTAGATTTACATAACATTGTTGTCTTTTGCATTTAGAACACTGTTTGTTAAATCGACTCCCTGCAAAAAGGGACCTTTGCTTCATAAAAAGATGCAATAATATGTTTACAAATTTTACGGACATTTATTTGATTCGTGGAATCCAACAAAATAAAAATTAAAAAGCTCAAACCAGTATGTCAAATAAGATGGCACTGTCTCGTAATCAATGCTTTGAACTTATCACCTTCTTTCTTTTATTTCTCATCATGGAATTATTTTAATCATCCTAAAATGAAATCTCAATAAATCTGAACTTAGAACTAGATTTGATTGGTATACAATATCGGTACTTGCCACTTAATACAGGTAACCCTTGTAAGTTGTGTCATACATATAATTCAGTGCTGAGTAAGCAGGCTCTCAGTTTACATTATTTACTTCTTGACACCCTTTTGTTTCAGTCATTGAAGAACAGAAGATTGGTGCAATTGTATCTATCAACGCGAGTACAAGTGCATCTGAGATAATAGAAATTAAGGAGATTGAAAATTTTGGTATAAAAACAAATCAATGTATGTAAGAATTATATTTTTGTGCAAATATTTTGGTAAATCTTTACTCCATTTTTACCCATTTTGACAAAAAAAAATTCTCCCATTTCAGCTAAGATCCCTGATCTATCATTTGTTGTCCCCAAACAAGAGGATCCGATTGATGTTGTAAGTACTGAAGGTTTGAGAACTGGTAGTCATGAAGTAAGAGGTATGCTATATTTATGGGTTCCTTTAATATTTATGCATTTCAATGTTCCTTTGTAAATAGTAAATACATCAAGTCTATATCTTAATGTTATTTTCAGTACAATACAATCACCAGTTGAATGTGAGCAAAAGTTTATTCCTTAGGATCATGTAGCTTGATTAATATTAATGATTTTTGTGGAACAAAGCTGGCATATTATTTAACATTCTTAGACTAAATATGACTACTTGCTGATTAGAAGCTGTTACAGAAAATCTGTTATCCTGGTTTCGTTTGTTCATTCTTATTGAACTGCCGTCTTCTTAGAGTAGAGCATTCATTCTTTTAGCTGACACTTCAATTCCTTTTATGCTTTCTTGACAATACAAAAAAAAAAAATAGAACTTGGAAACTTTAAATCAATGTAGACGTACTAATATTTATGGAAGCATCATCTGGATTATTAGTAGTAAATATATTAATATTATGATGCTATGTATAATATTAGTATTTTATTTGTCATTGACCTTGCTTGGTAATCTTGGCATGTATCTGTTTCAGCAGCTTGGGTAAAAGGTCTTTTCCCAGCTAAACATGAGCTTGATTATTTTATCTTTGATCATCTTCATTTCATGTGTATATACAAGGTACCCATGGAATCATATATATCCAATGGAACAAAGACCTGCCCCACCCCCAACCCCTGTTAAATTAGAATGGCTGACCTTGCGTCGGATAAAGCTCTTCTTTATAAATTGAAATAGCTAGCAAACATTGACATGACAGGTCCTGTTGAAGTCACACCTAAAGTACCCAGGGAAACAATTATAGACATGCCCAAAATTCGAGCAAGGGAATGTTTCTGCCCAGGATTAAATAATTGGGATATACTAAAGCCAGTTGTTTACGGTGGCTTAGTTGAATCCATCACAAGTCTTTGTATCATTTCATCGGCTGCTTCGACTGGTGTTTCAACATGTAAGTTCATCTTTTTTGTACCTTTCTGTCATCTACCTGTTCTTTCTCTCTAAAGCCGCTCCACCTTGGCACTTTCGTTTGTGGATGCATTAACTATTCCTACTTCATTCTTTTTTTTTGGAGATTTGTTATTGATTAATACATTCTATTTGCTTACTGCTTTGGTAGATCCCTCAATAATTTGATGAGTAAAATTGTAGTATCTCGTTGAATTAGAATTTCATTATTTTTTCCCTAATATCTTTAATTTTTCTACAGTGAATATTCTTCTTCTAGCTGCTGCAAATTTAATCGGTGGTCTGATTATCATCATTCATGATGTAAGTGATTTCCCAATTTGGTACATACATGAATTTTGCAGTTGCCTAGTACAATGACACCCCTCATATCAGAAATGAATTGGTTTTATCAGGTTCAGTAGTCTGGTATTCCATAAAGTTTATACTCCCCGTACTTGGGACATGTTGGTAACTACTGGTGAAAATATTAAATTTTCCATAATTCTGGTCAGACTGCAAATGTTGAAAACATTATTTCAACCACAAATGAACTCCTGAAGACATTTTCAGAAATTTCAAAGCTCAACAGAGAAAATGATGGTTTTTGCGCACAACTGTCCTTATTCTTCTTTGTTTTGTTAACAAAGCAAATTATAAAACCATGTCGCTAATGTTGCAAGCACCTTGAAACAGCTCTCGGAATTGAAGCATGCACAAGATGAGGCCGACGATCGCAATGAAGATGAACTAGGCAGGTACTGGGCCTTATTGGGCCGAAAGGGCCATTTCGGGCTGCATGCCTCAATAGCAATAATCTCTTACATATTTTTCGGCCTTTTACCTCCTCTAGTGTACGGCTTCACTTTCCGAAAAACTGACAACTCAGAGTACAAGCTTATAGCAGTTGCCATAACTTCACTTGTATGCATTGCTATACTCAGCCTTGGAAAGGCGCATGTACGGCCCCATAGGACATACTTCACTATAATGCTCTATTACATCACCATTGGTATTTCAGCTTCAGGTCTGTCTTATGTGGCTGGTATGCTGCTGAAACAATTGGTTGAGTCTTTGGGTTTGTTTGATCAAGGTTCATCATCAGTGCCTTCTCCACCGACTTTAATCGGTGGTGCCAACTTGGTGGTACCATCTTCTTGGGCATCATTTTAGGAATATACATGCGTGAGAATTTTTTTGTAGGAAAAGTTCCTTTTGCTTTCAGTTTCATATTACACATTTGGTCTCAAAAATAGACTGTCATTAGTGTGTTTGTGTGTGTGAGTGAGTGAATGAGAGAGAGGGAGACGCACATTTACAAAAAGATTAATCTGATTAATAATAAAGGATAAATTAAAAATTAGAAAATCTCGTAGCGAGTTAATTAATAATCGAAACAGTAAATAACAGACCGAGTTACTGTTTGATTTTGTTTTTAAATCCTAGAACTGAGTGGTCTCAAAAATATTGTACCTATAGTAGGTTGGATTATCTTGACAATCGTCAATATAAATGTAATTTTGAAACCCAACCTTTATGTGTTAATTGATACTATTATCTTTTTATCATGCATATATGTGAAATATTGATAGAATTTGATGATTTTTTTTGCCAAACGATTTAAAAAATTTGCTGTACAGTAACTCTATGACTCCGTGTAAGAATGTTATTATAATCGGATCGGTATTTGACTATTGACATGGCCTAAAATAAGAATGGGTTAATATTTTGACAGGTCAGTGAATTTTGATATTTATTTATATTTGATTACCTGAACTTTTATTTATCCATTTTTAGTCACTTAACTTTGATATTTATTCATATTTGATCACTCCCATTAGTTTTTTTTCATTAAAAATAATTGAAATGGAATTATATTTATTATCAAAATTAATTAAAATAAAAAATAGATAAATAAAATGAAATGATATTTATTTTTCTATTAGTTTTTTAATTATTTTTGAATGAAAAAATTAATAGGGAGTGATCAAATATGATAAATATCAAAATTCAGTAATTAAAAATGAATAAATAAAAATTCAGTGATCAAATATGAATAAACATTGAAAATTGTGATCAAATATGAATAAACATTGAAGTTTAGTAACTTATTACAAGATTAACCCAAGAAGAATAGAACAATCATACAAAGGCCATGCAAATAATCCCCGAATGAAATGATGTAAATGACGAAAAGACCCTTTGGTTTAGGTGCTTTCAGAAAAGTATAACAATAGACTGCCAAGCTGTTTTGACAGAGAATGTCAGAAATGCCTAATTTTTGTTTGTCAAAATACAGTTAGGTTGGCATTTTGTAAATTTGAGAGAGAGTGTCCTAAGTAAAAAAATAAAAATGTGGTGTGATTCTCTCTCTTAGCTGAAAACAATTTATTGTGATTATCTTTTGGATAATCTAGCTAAGTGTAGTACCACTCTAGGCTCCTAGATATACATAACCAACCAAATCCAGTTGGATGAATACCTAAACAAGTAGAAATTTTATAAATGATTGATGACGTCAGCACTAATACGAATGATTAGTAATTTTTCACCAATGGAACCAGATGGACATTACTACCTAATATTTTATAATATGAAGTACTATAATAATTAAGTGATGACTAAATGGTTGAAATGTCATATGTTTCTATGCTCAAATTTTTTCGTTAATTAAAACCTATGCCGACTTACTAACGGCTCTCTCATCTACCATTACCAAAATTGTCTTCTTTTATTTTAGTGCAATGATTTTGAGTATAAATAATATGAGTTGCCAAAGCATTACCAAAGTCTCTTACTTTGACAATCGATTAATATCGTAATGTTAATCACAATAAAAAAAACTTTTTAATTTTTAAATCTGACATATAAAATGTAATAAATACTTTTATAGATATCATTTAAGAAACTGCCTTTCAAGCCATTTCTTTCAATAAAAAAACATATACATGAAAAATGATAAAATCTTATGAAAGATTTATTTCTCATTAAATGATATAAAATTTTCAACTAGGAGGGGGGCCTAATTTGGACTTGGACGGGGCAAAATTTCAGGATAGATTTTGATTTTGCAAATATTTAAGTCGAAGAATATTTTTATATTGGTCGAGTAACTTTTTGTTTCGGAGAGAGAAAGATGAGAGTTTATTTTATAAATTTTATTTTATATTTGTGGGGGTTTGAATTCATATGAAAATTATTCTAATTAGTTATCACTTGGGTTACTAGACCATTTTGTATGTTTAGTGGGAATCCTTGACAATCAATTATTTTGACAATCTTGACAATTGAACTTAAATAGATTCAAAGAAAAATTAAAAAATAGAAAAAAACTTTATAAATATATATATTTAGTTTATGGATTGATTGTGTTTCAAATTTTATGTAATTTGAATGTCATTTGATATTCTATCAAAGATAATTAAATTTAATCATATTATGTAATTTTGATGATATTTGATAGAATATCAAATGACATCCAACTTGCATGAAATTTAAAACATAATTAATCTATTAGATTAAGAATATATTTTTAAAGTTATTTTTTCATCTTTTAGATTTTCTATGAAATTATATAAAATTGGCTGTCAAAATTGTCAAAATAATTGTTTGTCAAGGATCAACCTTTTATATTTTTTTCGTGTTATTGTATATATTTTGAAAAATAATTTTGAGAGGACAAGTGCCGCTCTGCTACAACGTGGTTCCGTCATTATTTGCAATGCTTAATATTTAATTATAGTTAATGGAGCATTTAGTAATATATAAATTGAACGAGAATTGATAACTAATATGAACAATTAGTCTTCTATTAAATAACTAAAATACTTTTAACAATAGAGTCTTAAGGACTTCATGATGGATGATCAATTAAGTTTAAAATTGGTTCAAATTTGTCTCGTATCAAACAACATTTTTGGGAACATAATTTTTAAAAAAAATTCAAATTTGACGCATATCATAACAACATTTAAGGGAAATTCATCTGCTGAACGGAAAATAGTACTATTAATTGATAATCACACAAAAAAATTATCTTAACTATCCATATTCAAAATTGAATGGTCTAGAGTTATTTCAACCCATAGCAGAATCTCCTCTCATATTATTCTTAATTTATTATTAGGTTGATTAATCTTAACGGAAAGCTTGGTATAATTTAGCAAAATTATCATCATGCACACTTTGAGCCCCAGTATGCCCTGCAAAATATATATTGTTGGATGCAAGCCGCATATCTAATAAGAAAATATGATTGCAACTAAAACGATGTCTCTATATTTTTAGTAATCAATCATATATCTTTCTAACGGAATTTGGTGATCACAATATCTGACGCAAATTTTGTTTGAGCTTGTAGTGTTACATATTTCGCTCTGTTAAATATATCATACGATGCCATCATGCCAGAGCCAATTGTTATGTGTAACTACTAACTTCTACAAGCGTGGTGCGTAGCGACTCTTGTATTGTAACGACTCCATTAATTAAACATTCTACCTACGACGCCTCCTTAAATTAATTAATGTCATAATCCATATACTTTATGTACATCCTAATTTCAAAGAAAAAAAATAAAAGAAATAATGTACCTCAATGGGTTCTTTAAAAAATAGTTATAAAATAAAATAAATGTACGTACCTTATATCTATATCTTGATCTAATGTGGAACATGTCCATTGTGATCGATCAAAGTCAATCTCCGCATCTTATGCCCATCAAATAAAATTGTGGTCTTATTGTTCTTCTTCAAGAGCCTTTGTTGAGTTTAAATATGTGTTAGATTTACTCTATATGTAATTATATATTCTATTGTTGAACGCAATATTTCAAATTAAAGGCCGGATGCTTTACTAAAATATACTTGTTTATCATCTTTATTTATTTATTTATTATTATTATTTATTTTCTTTTTCTTTCATCATATTCATTATTATCACTGATATTTGAGATTTTTGATCTTATAATTTCCGTTTGGGTTTCATTTCTAGCGTACTCCAATTTATTTGGGATTAAAAACTTTGTTGTTGTTGTATTTCCCACCAATAATATATATTAAAACATAGTACATCACCATCTTATTTAATGAATTTAATTCCTTTAATAATTAATGCATTGCCTGCATTTCAGCTAATATGGGCCCATAGAAACTAAATCTGATATTAGCTGAATATGCATTTTTGAAATTTTTTTTTCTAAAATCCGATTGAAATCTGATTCGATTCGAAATAAAATGTAAAAAAAAAGAATATGATCTGACCCAATTGAATTTGAGACAATTTAAAATCCAAGACTATCCTATATCAAACGATCTGAAACCTATCCATCCGAACCCAAACAATCTGAAATCCGAAACAATCTGTGCTCATAAAAATCTAAAATCTGACCCGAAAAAAACCAATACTGTACAACCCAAAACCTGACCCACTTGATTACCATTTCTAATCAAACATCGGAAAAATTAAGAAATCCAAGGATCATTGATGACAGACCAATATTTCCATTATTTTTCGTGATTCTTTCATTTTTCTTCATATCAAACGGGCCCTATATAAATCATAGATTCATAATTCCTTAAACAAATACGCTGTACAGTTCTCCCTCAAATTTCCCTTCCTACATTCCCCTGTCCCCACTATTCCTCTTTGTTATTTCACTACCTACAGACCAGGCAATCCTCACAACCAACATGCATCTCTCCTTTGTTCTTGGGTTAGCATCCCTTTTAGCACTTATTCTCATCTCCACCATTCTTTTCCTTCTTCTCTTGTACTTCCTATGCTGCTGTAATCACCGTAGCAAGGATTGCGCAAGTACACTAGAGAAGGCTGAGACTAAAGATGAGATATGCCGGTATAAGTGGGCTGAGATCAAGTCGTTCACCAGCAACTTCAGTGTGCCGGTGATTGGTCAAGGAGGGTTCAGCGCGGTGTATCTTTGCAAACTTCCTGGATCTTCTGAGAATGTTGCGGTGAAGATACATCGGTGTGGTGGTGCCACATGGCTTCTCAGAGCATTTCGACAAGAACTAGAGTTGCTTTGCAAAATACAGCACCCTCATATTGTTCGAATCCATGGCTTTTCGGATGATCACGGTAACATTGATATTAATTTCTGATAAATTTTAATTTCAAACTTTCTTATTCAAGGAACTTCGAAGTTTCAGCAGATATTTGCATAAATATAATCCTGGATTATTGAATTCACATGTATACAGTTCTTTTACTTTGGTTTGGATTTGAGAATGCATAAGTGGAAAGTTGAAAATAAGAACTTCACTGAATTTTCCTCAAAAAAAAAAAAAAAAAAAAACACTGACTAGTGGTTCCACCAGTACTCAAATGAAGGCCTTAATTTGTGTTTGGACGGTAAGTTGCTATGTCAAATAATGTATATAATATGTCTGGGGGTACATGCCATCGTCAGTTAACTTGTAACAAAATTCACATAAATCCAGAATTATGGCTGAATTACAAAACTGATGAACTGTTGACTTCTATGTCAGAGGAAGAGGGAGCTCTGGTACTTGAGTATTTGCCAAATGGAAGCCTACACCAAAAGCTGCACGGCAATCAAGGTGAAAATGATAATGGGCTGACATGGCAGAATCGCATGCGGATCTTGTTTGAACTTGCAAATGCAATAGAACACCTCCACAGCATGGATCCACCTGTCATTCACAATGACATCACCTCAACAAATGTTCTCCTGGACTGCCAGCTCAGCACCAGGCTCTGCGACTTCGGCTCAGTCAGTGCCGGTTTCTCAGCTGCCATTAGTCGATCAGGCAATGCATCAGTAGCTGTCGGCTCACCAGGCTATGCCGACCCGTATTATCTTCGAACAGGATTGCTCTCGAAAAAGACAGACGTGTACAGTTTTGGGGTCTTGATTTTGGAGGTCATTACTGGTTTACCAGCGGTCCGGTCTGATGGACAAAATTTAACAGCTGAAATTTCACTGTGTATCGAAGAGGGATTGCAGGATTTGTTGGATCCTAAATTGAACAGAGAGTATGATATCAATGAGGCGGTACAAATGGCGGCATTGGCAGTTAGATGTACCGGGCTGCAACCTGGTCTCAGACCTTCTATGACGGAAATTATAACCATTATGCGAGAAAAAGTGCAATCAGCAATCTTGACCTTTGATTGAAAATGGAGGTAAAACTTTGTACTAGTTTCAAATCAAGATGGATAATAATTTGATTCCTCTTCTTTTCGTTGACAGAGAGATTATGATGATGACATAGCGTTTGAATTGAGTACTGCATCATGTGTTTTTCATTTTATTAAATTATAACTGATAAATTTGCTAACCAATCAACTGAAGAGCTGGTAAAGGCAGAGTGCAAAAGCCCATCTTTCCATTTGATTATTTTAGAAGGATTGGTTGTCAATTGTACATATGATTAGGTAAGGAGGACCATAGGTATCAAATCACGGTATATTAATTGTTAATTGTGGTTTGGTTACATTCAAATCAAATACACATATTTTCTTCTGATTTAGAACGAAATGGACAATTCAACCGCTTGAAGCTAAGTGGATCAAATCTTTCATGCAGACGAAACAAGAACATAATGTATTTTTTGTTAATGAGATCACCAAACTAATAAAATAAAGTTGCCGCCATAAAATGCTGATTAATGTCACACCTCGCTTAATTTGAGAATCAGTTTTTAGTTTAGTGGCAAAGACAATTTCTTTCGTGTGGAAGGTCACAAGTTTGAAACTCGATGAAAATTTTTTTATAGACAATTAATGATGGGTAACTTAGACTCTCATTTTAACTCAAAAAAAAAAAACTTGTTTACTTTCAGTAAAATGTGTGCCGATCTTATGCTACAAATTAATGATTTTTTTTTTGGTTCGGTATGGTATGAGTGTATGGGTTCCGTCCGTATTTTTCCAAAATTAATTCAAGCCCAATCTATTCTCAGTGAAGTTTGTTTGTATTTCTAAATTGTAGTGTTTCAACTTTTATTGGACTTATTTTTCTACATAGTTGATTTTCTTTTCCTAATAACCGCTAGCTCAAGTAGATTAAATATCGATGTTATAATAAATAAGACAGGTCTCATTACTGATAGTTCAATTAAAATAAATTTTTATATTTTTTTCGTTAAGGTACCGAAAAGTCGAATATCAGGATTTGGAGGTGTTGTTCTTCTTCTGTAGATGAGAAAACGTTGAAGTGAAACTGAAATGCTTCACTTGTGAACAGAACTTGATCCATCTCCATTGTAAACTAGAGTAATAATTTTGATCATTTGAAATGTTCATTCTAATTCGTCCAGTATAAGATTACTTTTTTTCCGTAAAACGAAGCCACTAATTAACAGTAACTGCACAAATACAAAAAAAATTATAATATCAACCAAGTGGCTTGAGCTTGGATATTGATAAGACTTAATCCATACAAAATGGTTACACAGTAACTGCACAAATTACAAAAAAAAAAAAAAAAAACCCTGCTCTACACACATTTGTACAAATGTGCATAGAACGTGTTGTCATATGTGGTAAGCCTAACAAAGAAACTAATAGCTGATTAGCTAATTTAAGAGCAGCTGTTGCGGAGAAATCCGTGGATAAAGATGATATAAAAGGCTTTCATTTGGAAGAATGAATAAAATTATAAATCAAAGAAGTTTATTTTTTTTATATTTTAGCGATATTATGTGCACAAATGAGATGGCATGGCCTGATTTAAACAACAATAGAAACCTGCCATTTTACACATTCTGCTGTGTTCGTCCATGCAGACTGTTCTTTAATTGTCTGATTTGTGATTGTGTTAAGAATGTAATACAATTCGAGGGTACTAACGTAAGAAGGAAGGAATGAGGATAGAATGAAAGTAACTGCTGATGAGTGATGAAGTTGTACTGAGGGTCTGAGGCAGTACCAGCTTACAGACTGGTGTAGGTTAGGATGTTCTATTAAACAGTTCTTAGATATATAGTGGTACATTAGTAAGTGATTGTCGAGAATATTTAAAGATGGAAAACATAGGTTGTTTCAGTACAATTGGTCCTATCTACAACAGCCATTTCCCCCACCAAAAGCACCCAAAAAAAAAAAAAAAATCAACAGGGATGGTACCATGGTGGTAGTAGTATGGGTACATTATACGTCTTTGCAATAAATTGGGCCTTTGTGAATCTTCTGGATACTTTGGGCTAGCTTCCAACGAAGTGCGGGGTTTATAACCGAAAAATAACATATTTCAGATGATTTCTCATCTTCATTCCCCGTGCAATTTAAGCATCTAGCAATTACTCTGACATAAACATGTACCTCTTTAACAGATTATCAATGCTGGAAAAAGGCAGTTAAGTAAATGAAATAAAGCATGAAAAATGATTAGTATTCCCACCCTTGCATGTAGTTAGTATGGCATTTGCATACAATTGTTTGATTGAGCCTCTAATTCTACCCAACGGTATGCACAGAAAATATTTCAAACTACCTCACAAAATTAGATAATGTTATACATTTTCCACCACCTGGGAGACTAGGAAGAAGGCTTCTACTCAGGAGATAACTTATTAAAGAAAAAACCATTTCACACAAAAAATTAAATGATTTACAGGGGGGACGACCACAACTAAAATCATCACCTTTTCAAGTATAATTTTAGTTGGTTTTTTCTGCTGTATCTTGCTTGCTCTTTGTCCTCTTCATTTTTCTCTTGAAACGTGATTTGGTCAGTAGGGTCTGAACTGTATTTATGAAATTACCAACTGCCATCACGATAAGCAACAGCCCACAAACAATCGGCTGGAAAAATGAAACATAAAAACATACAGAAATAATAAATAAATCTGTAGTTACAATTATCAGTTAATTTTCTAACTTCTCTTAATATGCCTTGAGGTGATATTAGTATTTTCATGTTATTTATTCCCATTGTGTATCACCCGGTAACAATATGGGATGCCCAAAGATGCTTAGACATAAAATTGGGTCAACAAGAAAAAAGAAGAGGATGGCAGTAATTCTGAAACTACTGGTATCATTTATGGCACGAGGAGATATGGAATATTTAACTTCCAACCAAAATAGTAAATAATAAGTTAAATATTAGAAGATGATAGAGATCACATGCCTGCCATTCAGGGACACCACTGGCTAAAGCTGTTCTGAGAAGTAATACCCCAACATATGCTTCAAATCCCTGAAAAAGGCAATTTGACCATTGCCATTAAATTTCTTTAGCATTTACTTGATAATAAAATATGTGAAGAAAGATGAAAGTTCTTCAACAATTCTTCTAATATATTAGAAACAAAATATAGAACAATACCTGTAAGAGAAAGAGAAGGGGACAGAGAAGCAACAATTGACCTTCAACGCCAGCCGTCTCTCCCCACACCACATCCATTCTCTTTGCCTATGAAAATACACAGTGTGGAAAATAAATAAATAAAGGTGAACAAATATTTAGACTTAGTTGACAAATAAGGTCTTGAGAGCTATTTTAGATATTTTGATTGCTTATGTTCATGGTAATATTTTATTTTATCTACTAAAGATTGGATTGGGAGGTTTGAGTACCTTGCCAAGAGCAATTCGGGTGTACAACCTCTGACGCTGGTACCTGTTCTGGAGAAGCATGGCAAATCCTTGCATAATGGCCCAGCCCAAAAATAGTTGCACCCCTTTCTGCATTCATTAGAAAAGCTAAATATATGTACAATATAGTGGCCTTGTACTTGGCAAAAGGAATACTAAACAGGCACATACCTGTTTGCTGGCACAATCAGGTTGGCCTTTTATCTCCCATGTCAGGCTCATAAGAGCCATTAGCATTGCACAATAGTGATGGTATATCCACCTGAAGGGAAAGATTTCAGTGTTAAAATAATTTGTGAAATGTATAATAGTTACTCCACTTGAAAGAATGATATAACTAATTCACTTACCAAGGACGAATGTCACTTCCATTTACTCTCAAAATGTTCTCTCGCAAAGCTAAGGTTGTGTAAAGAAACAATAGCCAAGCCTTTTCAAAACATTGAGTACAAGAGCATATTAGCACATCAGTATTATTTCAAATAACAAATTTGCTAAGAAATATGTAGTATACCTGATAAAGCTGAACAGGCAAGGCCGGCATGCAACCATCCCAAACCCAAGCTCTCAGTAGAAGAATTAATGATGGAAATAGAAGAAATAAAAATGCTGTTCTATCCTGCAGAAACAGATGAGTTAACATCACTTCAGTAAATATTTAAAAGTGTAGGAATTTACTATCTTCTAATAAATGCAACCTGACTAGTACCATACAGAAGTTTTTACTAAAAGCAGCCAGTATTGTGTTAAACCTAGTTACTCATGCTGTCATGCATAACATGCTCAATTCCCAACAGATGTCAATAACAATTAAACAAATTAAAATGAGGCTCATTTCTGGAAACAGTGGTCCATTTTGACCAATATTTATCCTCATTCCCAGGAAAGAATAGAAAAAGCTAAAGAACTGCAGGAGGCGTTGCCATACTAAGGATTTCTATTGGCTCATATCTCAGAGCATAGAAGCTGTAAAATAGAGGTGATCATAATCATTTATCAACTTATGCACGATCGTAAACAATCACAGAAGATAAAAGAGGAAAGAATGAATAGAACATACTTTGTAGCTATTGTATTCCTCCTTCACTTTAAGTTGGACCTCCTTGCGTGTAGCATGCACATTGATGGGCCCAAGAAACATCTTCAGAAATCGGCCTTAAAAACCCAGAAAGTACAGAAAAAAAAAGTGAATACAGAAATTCATTGAACATGATAAAATAACACTACAAAAAACATGAACAAGTAAAATAATATTGACCATGTGCTTTGTTTGGAAGAAGTGCTGCTGCATCTCCATCAGTAAGAATACACCTAGCACGGTAGAGTTCCTCCTCAATCTGATTAATCAAATGGGAAGAGGCAGAAAGAGAGAGAGAGAGTGAAATTCACTTTTCATATGTCAGGACATTTTTGTCTTCAAAATGGTATGGACCGTGTGGTACGCCAGTAACATACAATTTTCTAACAATTAAAGTAAAATGAATCCCAAGTCATCCCAATCAATGCTGTTACTGATATTGTTTTGAGCTGCTCCAGTTGGATCTCAATTTAATACTGATTTAATTTTCAGTTTATAAAGTACTTGCATGCAATTTTAAATGTAAATATAGTGTAGTATGGTGGATTAGTCTTATGACTAATAGATTGTCAACTAGTTACACATTTATTGCATATATACTATAATGCAGTATTTGGAAATAAGGTGAATTAGTTGCAGCATAAGCAAGTACAAAAAATAAAAAAAAAATTGAATTTTCTGAGTTAGAATCATTAGCTGTTTTTATATAACAAAGAAAAAGCCAATCCTGGAGTTGCATGTCATGAAGCCAAAACAACTCATCCATGTAGGGACTAGGGATATCTCCAGAATTGCATCGTTCCATTTTCAATGGACTAAGGAAAATATTTTAAGCAATAAAAGCTAAGTTGAAGATGTGACAGTCACGCAGGGTGGGAACAGATTGTAACATAACATAGTGGATTTAGCTCGTAGGATCCAGAACTCCATAAACCAATCCCAATCCACAGATACTTAGTACTTTTAAACCTTCGCAAAAAATCAGTAATTCCTACAATAAACATTCGAACCTTTTCTTTGTGTTTTGGATCAACGCTTCGATTTTTTTTAGAAACCGATTCGAGGCGCTTGAGATCGGAATCAACGGCGAGAGCGCGCTGGCGAAGAGACTGCTCGTCAGCCCATGTGCGCGACATGAGCGCCGCCGCGGCCTCCTGGAGCTCGCGCGCCTGCTCAGCAGCCCGCGCAGAATCCTCTAATAACAAATCTCCAGTGGAGCTAGCATTCATTGAATCCCCCATTTCTGTACTTCCCTCTTGCTCCTCTCTTTGTATACGGAGAGAGAACTACGAGGGTTTTCGTTTTTCTCCGAGCTATCTGCCTTTCTTTTTTTCTCTCTTTTATTTATTTATTTTTTTAAAGAGGAGGAACTGAAGGTATCCTGATCCAGCGTATAATTAAGTCCGTTGGATCTCCTCGTGATTCGTTCCGGAAAGAATCCAAAAGTTATTAAACGGATCTCCTGGTGATTCGTACCACCTGCGAAGCAGAGGATCAGGAGGCTTAAGGTAGGTGTACGGGGCAGATGATGTGAGACGGACGAAACAAAAAAGTCCTGCGGCAGGAAAGACTGTGTTTATAGATTTTATGTGGGATGTGTTATGAGAGAAAAATACAACAGGTCTCTATGAAACTGCCATTTTGTATACTTATACTATATGTCACAATGTCTGTATATTAATATCCTTTGGCAAGGACTTGGTACATAGAAATTTTCGGAGTTCCAGAGATAGAATCATTCTCCGATTAAGTGGATGAGGTTTGAAGTTCGGTCCTTGGTTTTCTCCGACCATTTCATTTTGAACTCTCACATCTTAACTTCATAATATATATTTCCATAATATTGTATTTCCAAATATAAATATTTTCCTCAAGACTCAAGAGGGCTGGGTGAAGTGTAATGTGATTTTTTTATTATAAAATAGCAATTATTTATAAAATGAATGATAATTGTGTACTTTATCTACAGCATAGCGTACTCCACATTTTGAATGCATTTATATTTTTATCAGAAAAATGTTTATATTTGATGACACTGTTCCAAAATTTCTAAACTTATATATTTAGTTAATTGAAAAAAATATATATTGGAAAGTGAAACTCTTAATGACTGTTCAGGGAAAAAACGAAAATAATCTGTATACTTACTGTTTATCGACGCTTATAAATTTTTAGATAAGGACGACTTGTTATTAAAGTTTAAATACTTTCAATTGTACATAAGATACGAAACGTAATTATAATAATTACATATCTTTTGCGTGATAGTAGCTTTTAACCAAAATATCATAATGATGGGAATCAACGAAACAAATATATAAAACCGTGTGAAAACTGATGTTTTTTTTTCTCCCCAAAAATATCATAATGATGGGAATCAACGAAAGCTCGAATTTTTCATATTATTGATATGCATTGTTTATGCATTTTATAAAATTGCATTAGTCAGTTCTATTTCCTTAACGACACCTAATTTCTTAGACATATCTTACAAAAAATTAATCTGCATTATATAAAACAAACAAGATTTAAGCATTGTTCTTAATAAAAGAAAATCAGAGGTTTTAAATTCAGTATCAACTAAAAAATGAGTAATTTTGACTCAATAGACTAAGGCTTGTCATGAATCATGATCATCGTCAAACCAATGACTCTTGCATCGATCACATTGCATATTAAAATTACCAGTACTTGGGTTGTTCTTCCGCGATTCGCTGTTGGAAAAAAAAAACACTTTGTACAACAATTACTGTGTAATTTTGTTAAATAGAAATATTTAAAAATAAAAATTAGTAATATTAGTTGGTCATAAATTATGATTATAAAATTATTTTAGGTATATTTCATTAATAAATATTATAACTTTTTTACTATCAGTATGAATAATAATAAAAATAAGACTTCTCAATTCATTGTTTTGCTTATTTAAGTTCTCTTAATTTTTGTAAAAATATTTTTTTATTTTCTAGACATTCACAAAATTATTGTGAAAAATCATATGCCACTTTTTTTTGACAAAAGGCAAAAAAATTGTCCGCTCCATTAAAAATGAAACAGTTAACTTAACTCTACTCAAAGAACCTGAAATAGTTATTAGCAATATCCGCTCTGAAAAATGTAAATAACGACTCAAAGCAGCATGCAAATTTAATATTGCACTCAGCAGCTTGCAAAATAAATACTGCACTCAACAATTAGAGCGTCGTTGAGCGACTCAAACCTACATAGTAATTAGTAAAGTATGTAAGCGGCCACATCTCAGTAATAACACTTCTACATCATTGTCCTTGTTCATGCGCTAACAACCCAAAACTACCTATCCCATCAAAACTAACAGTAAACTGGTATCACGTCATCTCAAGCAAATATACAGCAAAACCAACCACACAACCAAATTTAATATACAACAACAAAAACTCATACTAGAGCTAGCATAAGTTACTCATAACATGCACAAGCACAAAAGCAATAAAAAGAGCCTCAGTAAACTAAAGGTAGTAATGGGAGCAACACTTGTAGGGGAATGAAATCCAAAAAAGCAAGCAACCACATCTTCATCTTTCTAACAACATCATCTTTCATAACCCCAGACCAATAATACATCAAAGAACAAATAGACTGCACATAATACTGTCAGAAATGCTTCTCTTTCAACACAAGACAGAATAAAAATGCTTCTCTTTCAACACAAAACAGATTAAAAACAAAAAAATATCATCTCATCAAAGCTGAATAAAGATCGATCTTGCTGCCATTTGGCAATTTTCCATCCAAAATCACACTTGTTGTATAAAAGGGGTGATAGAATGAGAGAGTGAGAATAATCTTTAATTATCTTGAAATGAATTGATTTCAATGACTAAGTCTTTATTTATAGACTAATTGTCTAATTAACTAATCCTAAATATTAAACATCTCCCACACTATACATCACACAATATCTCCTATACAATTTTACTCATCACAACCTATACATCTAACATCCCCCTCAAACTCATCGTGCGTTACGCATGGTGAGTTTGTACATATTGCAAGTTCTAACATCTCGTCTTGTGCTTTTGATCTCAAATTGCATCACGGGTCTTCTTGATGAAAGATAGAAAGAAGAAGAGATATTTTGACTCAAGAAAAATTATTGATTGTTTCATACTCTTTTGAGTCATTTTGAAACATCAATAGAAGAATATTTGTCCTTTTTAACAACAATCCAAAGCTCGTTTGAGTTCTCTTGAAAGAAAAAAAAAGAAATAAAAGCTCGGTGCATGGTTGGATCATTTGAAATTTGATTGGAATAGAGATTTGGTTGAGAATATTAGGTAGGTTTTGGAGAACTGAGATGATTTGGTGGAGGTTGTAGATGTTGTGAGTGGAAAAAGTTATGGTGTTCTTGATCATTGTATGCCTCAAAACATGGTAACCTTTACTAGCAGTATCATGAACTCCTGCATAGCAAGTTTATTCCCTGATTGACTCTCTCCATTTATCAAATTGAAAGCACAAAAAATGGTACAATTTATGGAATAAGGGCTAGATAAAGTGCATAGTTCCTGAAATAGGCGTGAGCCTAATTCTACGGTAACTTGGTTCTGATACCATGATAGAATAAAAGAGTGAGAACAATTTTTGATTATCTTAGAATGAAAGAGTGAGAACAATCTTTGACTAAACCTCTATTTATAAACTAATTATCTAACTAACTAATCTTAAACACTAAACATCTCCCACACTATACATCACACAATATCTCATATACAATTATACTCATCCCAACCTATACCTCTAACAAGAGACAATCAAGAAAAAATATACCACACTTTCATTATCTGAGCAAAAGCAACACTGGACAGACTCAGTCCATCCTCTTGACCAAATTATCTTTGAATAAGATTTTTTGTTTATGTAGCAGCCACATAAAAAAAATTATCTTGAGAGGCACATGTATTTGACACCAAGATTGCTGTGTCATCACCAATTTCTCTGAATATAAGCCATTTATAGACCGAGTGTGTGGTGAAATCATACGCCACTTATAAAAGATCATATTAAAAATATTAAGTGAATAAAAAGTTCTGATGAGATTCAGATGTATTTTTCTGCTTAAAATGCAGTTTTTTATTGCAAAGAAACACAATTCTATTTGTCGCTCCATCAGGAATTAGAACGTAGACTTATATTGGTTTTTTTATTATAAAAACATTATATAATTAAATATGTTAGTGTCGCTAGTTTGAATTAAAATCATTAGCACATCTTATTTAAAAAACAATATTTTTCGATCAATCTTATTATTGAATTATAGAATTAAATACATTACTGCCCACTTGCTTGATTAAAATCTCGGGCATATTAATCACAATTCGGGCCCTTTTAGTCTTTTAGTTTAGAACTGAAGCCTCAATTAAAGTCATATACTCATACGGGGCACTAGAAGTAAAATATTATTTTTCATAATAAATTCTAAAGTTAGTCTTGAGTTTTAACAAGCTCACCTTGTATTAATTTGGGCTCCAAATTTATCGCTCGTATTGAGACGAACAAGAAGCTGCTCGTAAAAGTCGGATGATAAAAAAATCATTGAAGAGAATATCATTATAACGTGAAATCGAGAAATGTCATCAAATATGTTGCGAGCGGTGACGATGACGGCAACAACGTAGGTGTCCGTCATCGTCCGAGCATCATTTTAATTCGCTAAAAAAATAAAGTTTTTTCATCTAGATATTTTATTTCCTTGATCTAAACATTCGCTACCGATCGTTTATATTTTCATCCTATCTTTCGAGTAGGATGCCACTCGCCAATTTTAGGACTAACAGGTTTCTATCTCATAAATTTCATAAATTTGATCCTATTATATTATGGAAGTGAATCTGCTGCTGAGGAACTGCTCTTCAAAATAAAATAATAATAATAATATAAAATCAACATATATAGTCGAACATCTAAGTGCAAAAATTTTGCCCCCGACTTGTGAGTTGTGAACAGCAGATTTCAATCTTTACACTATGTCGTGCACATGGAAGAGATCAGGATGCACTTTCCGAGGGAAGTGGGTGCTGTGCTGGTAACCTGGTACAGTGGCACTCTCGCACCACTGGCACCAGCATCATTTAGTCTTTTTCTTTTGCGCTTTTATCTTTGTTAGCAGGAGTGTCTTTTCTGATCCCTGAAATATTTGCAAAACTCATAGCTTTAGGCTATGGCCTACAATATAAATACCACTCCGTTTTCATGCTAAACTCTTATGATCATAGTAACATAATTCTTATTTTAACTAAATAATTTATGAATAATTTATTGTTTACTTATAACTAGTGGTTTGCTGGCGGGTACCGCGGGCACGGGCTGGGTACACCCGCGGCGGGTACGGCGGGCACGGGTACGGCGGGTAGACGGGTACGGCGGGCACGGGTAGACGGTTTTTTTTTTCAAAACCGTACCCTACCCATCTCATACCCATGCCCGTCGCGGGTACACAGGTACCACGGGTACGGGTACGGGGGTACGCGGGTACGGGTAGAAGGGTACGAGTACGGGTACGGAATTTTTTTTTTTGCTGTTTTTTTTTCTTTTGCTGTTTTTGTTTTTGTTTCACACAGTTGCAGACACTTGCGGTGGTACAAATTGGAACTTTAAATAACAAATACAGATACTTTACGAATAATCTATGATTTCAGGTACCGAAATGCATAAACCACCATTGGCCATTCCGTGAAATGCACAGAGTAAAATTTAGAATTCTGGGCTGAGGTGGCGTTGCGTCATTGGCTCTTTGCTCGAATGGCAGCTTTAGGTATAGAGAAAGACGAGCTCTACACGAAAACAGGACACTGCTGTGCTGCCTCTGACACGGGCGGGTACGCGGGTAAACGGGTACGGGTACAATGATTTTTTTCCAAAGTATTTCTGATCCCTGAAATATTTGCAAAACTCATGGCTATAGGCTATGGCCTATAATATAAATACCACTCCGTTTTCATGCTAAACTCGTATGATCATAATAACATAATTCTTATTTTATCCGCAAATAATTTATGAATAATTTATTGTTTACTCATAACCCGAATGTTTCGTGAATAATTTATCAGTTTAATATATAATATGTTTTTTATCAAATAAATTATTTTATTTATGAATTATTCAGCAAAAACATATTATATATTAATTTATTTTAAATGAAATTTTATATTTTTAATATATTTTAAAATTTTAATATTTTAATATATTTTTTATTTATATTATATGAAACGAACAATTCTGAAAGTATACCCATATTATAAGTGAATCACAAATTTTTGAGCTCGCCAAATAATTTTTTAATCTCAAATTTATTACTGTGTGTGTGACACGTACAATTAACAACAACCAGCTACACGCCAACTGCCAAGTCAGAATGATGGAAGTACCGGCAACACGTTATCATGCATAGTTATGGCCACAAATGATCAATGGTTTGGATATAATTTTAGATTTTGCTTGTCATGACAGGAAGTCAGGAAGTAGGAAAGGGGTAAATTAATGTAAAATAAAATAAAGCGAAATAGGATGCTTTGGTTATGTCGGATCTCGGATACGTAACGGATGTTGAATCTCATTTTGTATCATGAATAGTTATAGTTTATATTATATCCTGTATTATATCATATGAGTTTGGTTACGGTGGTGCTACACGTAATATGGATGGTTCGTATGTTACGGACTGTTTTTTTTTTCAAAGTTTAAATGATCGATCTGACCGGTAAAAATATTTTTCATATGAAAATCTAATTGGAGATAAAATTATATATTTTTTAAGATTTTTTATTATTTTTTTTAAGATAGTTAGAAAATGACTTCATTTGGTTGGCTCATAATAATTAAATCAAGTGATTTTCTAGCTATTTTAAAAAATAGTAAAAAAATATAAAAAATATAAAATTTGTTCTCTAACTAGATTTTCATATGAAAAATATTTTTGACCACTCAGATCGACTATTTAAACTTTGAAAACGGAGAAACGATCCGTAGCACATGAGTCATCAATGCTACACGTAGCACCGTAGCTAAACTCTATATCATATTATTAAGATATATTAAATTTATCTTAAAATGAGTTAAAATAACTAATTATATAGATATTATAATTTTTTCTATTTAAGTATCACTATAATATAATATTTTTTTTACCACATTTATACATAATACTAGCATAACATGCATACTATGATATGAACACTACTTTTACTATAATTCTATGATAATTCAAATAACATAAGTACTAACAAAAATATATTTTTTTCAATCAACCACATATAAATTTAATATATATTTTTAAAATAAAAAACTAAATATAAATTTAATATATATATATTTTATTTAATATATTAGAAAAATAATTTTATATTTTTATTTAATATTTTTAGAATGTCATTTATTTTCGGATCAGAATTTATTAGCGATTCACTAAGAATTTGTGTAAATCCCCTCTCTATAAATAAAAAGTACAAATTTATATCTATTAGTCTTGAAATTATATCGTACCGTAAGATTTATATTTTAAATTGTAAAATACTGAGATCTATTATTACGAGAGGTAAAAGAAACTAAATAATCAGAACCACAGAGACAAAAGCCTTACAGGATATGATTTTTTTTTTTTGTTATTTAATATTGGGTGCCGATGCAATGTTAGGAATCCCCGAACAAAATGATATTTATAGGCATTGCTACCTACGTCTTTTTTTTTAATTAATTACGAAGTCCTTCAACCTCCGTAGTCCGTACTAGACCATATGTGGGCATTCAATAGTTCAAGAATTTATTATTCTGTATTAATTGTTTGATGTTTCATATATCCCAAACAAACTTTCAAATTCAAGTTTACATTTCACCCAACCATACCATTCTGGGCGAAAATTTTGACACACCACTTAGCCCCACTCAATTAAAAATACGCAAAAAAATGCATCAAATATTAGTTTTTTTTTTTCTAAACTCAGAAACCAAATTTGAATAAACTAAAAACCCATTGAATTGAAAGTAATAAATAAAAAATAATTAATAATTTCCTGATATTGAACAAAATTAGCTGACCTTAGAAGTATCTGATAGAGTGATACTTAAAACAAGCTGTCAACATCTCCGTTAAATGATGTCTGCATCAGAAAACAGAATTTTCGGTTAGTTACTCAGTCTATGTTTAGTTAGATTTATATGGTCCAGTGTTAGCCTTGTGCATTAATTATTGGTTTATAGCGTAACATTCAAAGCCCCACCAAAACCCTGTATATAAATAGTTAAATACGGTATCCTACATTGTCCTTCAGTGTACAGTTTTCAAAAGGTATCTGTTAAAGTGCCTAGAAAATAATTCAATCAGAGTAATAATTAGCTACACAGTAAACAATTGATTCATTGCTATAGCCTGATGAATGAGAAAGGAACTTGCCAAATGGAAACTGATATTTTTCCTGGAATAAAGCTAACCTTATAAAAAGTACAAGCAAAAATTGCATGGCCTTTGCAATAAGCTTTTTTGTCCCAATTCGGCCCAATTGCACAAATTGGTGCAACTTTGAAGAATCTGAAATTACACTTGAACTACATTTTGTTGAACATATGTCAATTACCAATTGAGGTCTAGTTGCAATCAGACGTAATGCCAACGATGTGAAAAGTAGCTACGAGAACGGAGAAAAAAAAATCAGTCAAAGAATATGTATCTATAATGAACTAACCACCACAAAAACATTACTGTAACTAATTTCAACGAGTACAAGCATACAAAAGTATCCCAACTGGACTAATTACTTTTGTTGGTTTTCCTAATATACAGTATGCACAAACAAGCCACAATATTTTCTCACACATAACAAAAGAATAATGAAACAATGACTTGAGGCACATCACCAAAAAAAATGTAAAGGAATTAGTGTCTATAACCAACACTTTTATTGCTGTTTAGGCTCGCCTGTCCAGTAGGTCTTCACTGCCACAAGAATCTTTTCTGGATTAAACGGGCCAGATTCATGATCCATCAGCCGACTCTGCCATCTCATGCCATCTGTTATGGACTGTATCTTAACCAACGCTTCGACACTGTCTCGGAATATAACTGTGCCTTCTGGCCTCAGGATTCTATCCATCTCCAACAGAATATAGGTTATATCACACCTGAAAGATCAGAGACAGTATCAGCTGCAGTCCTGTTAATTTTATCAGCGATCTGGAAACCTTTCCTCTCTTTTTCTTAGTTCTTTTGTGTTGTAGTAAAGGACAAGGAACTAAGGGAATGATTTTGTATAGTCTTGCAGAATGTACATATAAATAAAAATTTATATAGATAATAAAATTAATAAAATTCTAAAACTTATCAACTGCTCATTTTTTTCCCTCCATTTCTGAAAAATATTTTGGGATTTTAACTGAGCTGTTAGGGAGATCAAGGCTCTAGGTTAATGCCAGTATATAGCAGGCAGTGTTCTTTACAAATCAGGTATGCACCAGTCAGGTTCAATAGCTATCTGTTCCAATGAGCAACAAATCTCTGAAAAAGCAAAATCATAATTTCCACAGTAGTGCTAATTGTAGATTTTATTTACCTGTCCTGATAGATGATGAAGATATTATCAGCATGTATAAGATCATATGTCCTGGGATATGTTGAAAATGCCTCGCACCAATCATGGTATGTTCCTATAAATCCCCTCTCATAGATAACTCCGAGCGTGTCTCTGCCTAAACCTGTGGGGACCACATTCATGACCCATACAGGGTATTGCACCAGTGCAGCCGCAAATGACCCAAGTCCAGCATTCATGTCCATGATGTTACGGAAACGCCCCCTAGCCAGAGGTGGGATCAGCTTCTTGTAGTAGTTGACCCGGTCAGCCCATAGTTTGGTGTCCTCTAGGAACTTCTTAGGGGTGGTTCCTTTGATAGACCCGGTGCGTATCCTCGGTGGGACTGAAAAGCGCGTTTGGGCCACTTCTCAAGGGTCCCTCCTGCAGTATCAGTTGAGCTGTTCACCTCAGGTAGGGGAGTGATGCAAGTTTCCATTTTCTTGTACCTACATGTGGTATAAGAAAAAAACAGTCAGCTCCTCCAAGAAACCGGTAAGAAAGATGTGGGACCAAAAAAATAACCTTTATATCATACATTATAGGGAAGCATTAGAAATTTATGTGTTTGTGTTCTATGGCAGTAGATGGTATGGTACCATCAAAAACAAAGGATCAGCTTCCCCAGTTTGTTAATGTACCTTACTACCAATTATGGACTATACTGCCTTTAGATGGAACTAAGCTGTACCACTTGACTAACCGCCATTGAGGTTCTTTATAGGGATTCAACATATTTAGGCACATATGTTATTAGGTCTGTGATGCTACACAGAGTACAGACTAGCTAAACTCGTCCATAATACATGTGATAACATCTTACCATGCTGAGTCAGGATCATTGGTGCTGCAAATTGGCGGGTTCTTGTAGAGTTTACGGTTTTCAATACACTCAGCGTGATTGATGGGCTTCTGCCAGATGGCAAGATCTCCTTTTTCAACCACTTTCTTCCAGCAGAGGCGGGCTGCCAGATCCTCTATTTCATCTTGTTCTTGTTTCAAATCCTCTTCTGTTCTCTCCCAGCCTCTATAGTATTGCTTCCACCTGATTGGGGGACCTGACAAGATCCAATACCCGCCAGGCCTCAGAACCCGATCCACCTCTATTAAGTACAACCCATCTGTAACAAATAGAATTAATATAACAAAGAAATTGAGCACAAACCCTTGAAAGAAATCATCTATGCACCTATAATACCCACAGATCCATTATTTCTTGTAAATACTAATGTTGGTTGGAACTTTCTAGGTTTTACAGTTGTTAGTAATTTCAATTAAGCATCTTAAAAATGAACTTGATATTGCAATCCTTCTAAATATGTTAAGCTTACCATATTTATTCCAAGGGATCAAGCATCTTGAGCAGTGCGCCATGTCAAAGGACCGAGCTGGGTAAGGTATCCTATCTGTAGCAATGATGCCAATCATGGCTGGTACACCTCGTTCCAATGCAAACTGCACCTGTGCCTCATGTGAATCTCTTGGTGCGAATGACATTGTCAGAATATCTCTCTTTAGCAGATATGCTCCCCAACTTGCAACCTATAACAAACAAAGGGCAGCTTAGTTCTACAATTTAACTGCTGGAGAACAGCAGAGTACAGATGTACTGTTACCAGACACGTCTTCACAGTTATTCTGCAGTGGAACTGTAGAGCCAAGGCATCAGCACTATACTTACCAGACTGTACATAACCTAGTATAACCATTACCAAGATAACGGTACCAAGGATGATCACGTCCAATTGTACCAAACTGAACCTATTTGCAACAGAAATTAACTACTCACAGGTTGCTGGTAATAGCAAACATGACCAACTCAACTCAGTACCATAACTTTTAGCTTGTAAATCAAAAAAGAAAACTTCCTACCCCGCAACCGGTATCAAGTGCAGTGCGGATACTCCCATCAGTCAACGGCACCAACTTATTTATATCATCAATGTATGCATCAGCCCCACGCGGGAACATTGTACCACCTCCAGGGAAGCGGAACTGTTTCCCTTCAACCTGAATCCAGTTCTGTACTGCCTTTTCAATACTCAGTTCCTTATGTGGTATATTATCATACCAGGCATAATCCCTACTTCGAGGCCAGCTAAAGGGGTTCTTATAATTTGGCGGGGCTGGTATGAGGCACCTCAAAAATTCTTCTCTTTTTGGGCAGTGCCTCTCACGGTACTTCAACATGGTTTTTTCGAACTTTCGAGCTCTTCTTGGGTCTTGGCAGGGGGTGTACTCGCTATACTTTAAGTCACAAGGGAAGAATGTTTCGGTTTTAGCTGCACTTTCATTGAACCCAACCTGGTGGTGCGCTTGGAAATCAAGAGTATTCGCATTTGAAGCTATTTTCTCAGGTTTGCATTGAGGTGATGTAATTTTTGAGAGGGAGGTGCCAGGAGCTGATGCGGAGCCTTGCCATGCTCCTAATATGTAAGAGAGGGAACACAATCCTATGACTAATAAAATTGAAGTGATGCTTATGTTTCTGTAATTTGCTTGATGGATCTTTGAAGAGGGAGGTGAGTCTCTTGCCATACTGAAACTGCAAGGAGGTGATAGTTAGATCGTGCGAACTGGTAAAAAGAGAAATTAAAGTAGATTCATTATTGTGCTTGTAATAGAAATGAACCTAAAATTGGGAATTATAACCTTCCCCCACAGGGGACAGAGAGACTTGAAATGTTGCTAATAGTGCTTTGTCGTGAACAAGTGAACAAAAAAAACAGATGTTACTCCAATTCTCCAAGGAAACAAGAAAAAAGAAATTGACAAAACAGAAACGAGCTTAAACAAAAGATAAAACATACACCAATAAGAGATGAATGGGCAAGAATCAACCAATGAAATAGTAAAACGAAACAGTAAAGCTACAAAGATGCAATCTTTTTTAAGAAAAGATGGAATGTACCAGACTGATTTCCAAAGCAACTAGTAAAAGAGTGTACGAAATATCAACTTTGGTAAAGTTGTAATAACAATTCCTTTCCCCTTTGTCGAGCAGAACAAGAATAAAGAAAAGGAGAAAAGGCGAGGCTTTACTAAGAAGTCAATTACATAAAGAAAGAATTAGCTGTAAATGTGCAGGGGGGAAGCAATTATTACCGATTCACCATGCAATGAACCAAGATATGAAAAGCAAGAGATCTTTTTTCAATTAGCTGGAAAGAACCCACGGAAATAAATGCGAAATCAAAAGATGTTTCAGAGCAGTGCGAGAAATCACAGTAAAAAGTCTTTGAACTGAAGTGTTTGAGCAGGCACACTTATTGGCTCGTCAGTAAAGCACACGAATCATTGTGTCCAGTGAATAAAAAACAATCAAATCAGAGAGAGAGAGAGAGAGAGAGAGAGAGGGAGAGAGAGAGAGAGAGACCTTCAATGGCTTATCTTGGCACAGACTCAAATTCCGCCAGATAAAGAAATCGGGAAAGCTGAGTATACTTCCACTCGAGATATCTAAAGAAGAATCAGTAGCTGATTAACTGGGATCACTTAAATTTTATATATTCGCATTGTTGCGCTGAGCCGACTCAAGGGGTCGAGGCCTCGAGGGTCGAGAAAGTTGTAAAAGAAAGAAAGAAAAATGAACCTCAGAGAGAGAAAGCAAAGGTAATCCTCATAATGCAATTCATATAGCGGGTCACGCACATTGGGACTAGCAAAGAAATCACAATTTACATTTTTTTTATTGAATCACAATTTATATCTCATTTTAGACTAGCAAGGGAGGCAAAATCTTGGCTTGGACCTTGGGACATGCTTTGCTATATTTAATTCAATAATTATGCTACTTTTTATATGCCACTTGCAAAACGGGAAATAAATATCATGTGAACAAACTGGGAATCTGGGATGAGGACTGAGGATGAGAAGAAACGCCAAAGAAAATAATGTTAGATTGATACTTATCCATTTGTAACAAAAAGGGTTCGAGGAAAGAGGAAAAGTTGTGTTTATCTTATCATAATCATATGTTTAAGTATATCATGGAGGAGCTATTAGAGTGGGATTCGTTGACTATCCTATAATTATTTTTAAAATGAATTTGAAACAAATCTTAAAATAAAAAACTTTTAACAGATAATATTCAACTTATAAATTGATTGTGTCTCAATTTTTCATGCAATTTATATGTAGCTTGATATTTATCAATAATCAGAGAACAGATATTGCATGAAACTTACAATTATCTAAATTTAATAATCTTTAAGGGATCATCAGGTGATTTCTAAATTGTATGAAATTTAAAATATATTCACTCATGAGATTAACAAATGTTTCAAGAAATATTAAATGACACCAAATTTGAAACATGATCAATTATAAGTTAAGAAAATTTGTTCTTATTTTTAGAACTTAAAAAATCATTGACAAAGATTGTTAGAAAGTATGCAACTTTATTTGTTAAATATGAAAGAATAATTATACTTGTTGATAAATTTGTTTATATTGAGATAATGATAAATTTTTTTTCAAAAACTGTATTTTCCTTTGATATTTTAAGGTAATGGTAGATGATATTTACTGAAATGATAAGTTTACACAAGTTTGGACAAGTTAGAGAAAGACCGTTTTGATGAATAGCTAATTTTACTACAAAAATGCATAAAAATCGACTTAAGAAAGATCAAGAGAGAATGCTCAAATTAAGTTGAATGCTAAATGCAAATGTAATGAAAATATGCTATAAAAATTCAGCCAAATATCAATTATCAAAAAGAGCAATTGATGTAAAATAATATACACAAGAAATGCAACTTTGTAAAGTTTTAGATTATAAGATGCACAAGATGCTAGTACTGAATTTTAAAGAAGACAAAATGTTAACGGAGTTCGGTTATAGAAAACTACATTTTCAGATCTCATCCCACTAACGGGATGTTGCTTTGTTACTTAAAAGATGTCTTACAATTAGAAGCTTTAGCTTCTTCACAAAATAAGTACAAGAAAACTAAAAACTACAAAAAAAAGAATAAACTAAGAGCACTCAAGGCTAAAAAGCACAGTTGAAAGCTGAAAAGAAAATTGAACCAAATCTCAAAGATGTGCAATGCACTATTCAAAAAATTTACAAGAGATTCTCTAAGTTTGACTAATTTAAGATATTTATTCTTGTAATTTGCAAGGAAGATTATATGGGCTCTTTGTTTGCTGTTAGTGAGTGATTTGGATTGCTTAAAATTGTGAAAGTTTTTAATCAATTTTCATCATAACAAAACATCCCTTAAATAAGCACTTTAACAGAAAGCAGTGGTATTCTTGCGCAGGGAACTGTTATAACGATTATTAAATTGTTATAACGTTTCTTAATCGTGAATATTGAGTTTCCAAGAATACCCCTTGTCAGATCTTTAGATAACGTTATGACGGTTCAGAAATGAATAGGATGAACCGTTATAATGATCGAGAAAAATGTTGAACGCTTTGCAAAACGTTAGCAACGTTTTGACTGTTTGACCAACCTCTAACAAGTTCTACTGCTCTTCAAAAACGTTATAACGATTCACTGAATCGTTATACGTTTCATGAAGTGTTGAACGCTTTATCAAGCGTTACATAACGATACGTTATGTTAATTTTTATACATTTTTGCTTACAAAAAACTTAAAATATTTTTTAGCATGAGATTTAATCGTTATAATGATTGATAAATCGTTATAACGATTTTCTACAGCGGAGAGATTTTTTTCTTGCAAAATTATGAAGAAAATAAGATTTTGAATTATATCTGTACATGAAATATGATCCTATATCTTCATAGAAGTCTTTGCATTGATCTAAATCATCTACTCTTGAATTCCTTGAAGCTTCTTAGGATCATACACACATATTTTAAAGAACTTGTTAAATTCAATAATGTTTTGCAAAACAACAAAATCAAAGAAATTATTAAGTACAACATCCTTATTCATAAAAATTTTCAACCTAATTTTTCTTGTATTGAGAACAAAAATAAGCACTTTATATATCAGATATATTTATTTTAAAACCAGAAGCCTAACACAAATGATGATGGATCTTGCCTTCTTACTAAGAGTCATGGGTTTAAGTCCTACAAAAAAGTATTTGAAAAGTAATAGATGTAGACTAATATGAGTTCTTATTTCCAAAAAAAATTGAGATTTATATAATCTGTACATTTAACTAATGTATATTTTTCAAGTACAATAGATAACGCGGAAGCTTAAGAAATGACTACAAAAATATACCGTTCGGAGTTCGAAAAAGGAAATTCTAACAAAAAGAAAACGAAATCGTTCCCTCTTTAATCTCGATATGGGCGAGACGAAAGAGCAAAGAATATTTAGTCAAAGAGTTTTGTCGATTGTCTCTCTCTTTTACTGTTTATCTATTGTCCATCTCTATTGTATCATTTATTTGTTAACTCATAACTATTAAAATTTAAATGATTTTATATTCAAATTATACACAAAATATTTAGACTTTGATAGTTAACAACTATATCTTTTCAGTTAACAAATAAATAATTGTAATTGACAAAAAAAAATGGGTGACAATGGAGGAAAATAAAAGTGGTGGACACAAAGCGTTTTTTTCTTAGTCAAAATGACTCAAATGGCTGAAGATCTGTCAAGACGACAAAGGTGGATGAATTAGGTAGAATATTCCTATATAACAGCATATTAATAACCTCTGTGCATGTCTTGAATTGTACTCCTTATTTTCATTGAGCACAACTTGAATTTGTATGTACTCTAATTTGGATCAGATCTAATGGCAAACTCATCTTAGGCCCGATAGTCTTATCACAATTTTTTTATAGATAAATCAATCGTACCGTACACCGTGGCCTGTGCACCATAACACTGCTCAGCATAATATACTAATCGATATAACTACGTATATATCATGTGTCCAAAATAGTAGGAATTAATACCAATAAATTTGATATTTAATTTATGTCAATAAAACTAAAGTCAAATAATTATTTTTAAACTTTAAAGACAACTAATTGATTGAAATATATCATATGTTACTCATACAAAAAAAAATAGTTATATCATTTCAATTTTATTCCGACGTGAAGTAAGAACCAATAAAATCAATGGTTGACAACTTTGACGATAAATTCTCCTCTCGGCTCTTGATGGCTATTGAAACATGGTCAAAATATTACAATATTTTATGTATTTAAGATAATATAACACATATCTAACATTTGAAATATGTTAATTTAAACACAAAATCTGACATTTATGCAACTGCTTATTGCCTGAATCTATTTACCGGACGTTGCATATTCTATTAGGAGACTACAAAATTCAAAAAACAATTTCCTCATTGAAACATCAAGTCTTGTTATCATTCCATTAAGAATAAACAACTTTCAAAAAAAAAAATCTTGCCTAATCTGAAAACATTTTATTTAATTCTTAATTACCATATTGCAAAAATGTTGAAATTAAAAAGTTAAATTGCCTTTTCTATACCAGAAAAACAGGTTAGCAGATTTAAAGGAATGAGCACTGGTAATTGCTACAGTCTACAAAATCTGCTGCTATCAGGGTCTATAAAGTTCCTTTCTTTTTCTTTGGCTATTTATTTTATGAATTCGATTTGTGTATGGTGACATTTTTCACCGTGCTGCTAAGATATCCAACTGATGAAAACCAAGTCAGATTTCCATGACTAAAGATGTGACACGTACCAGTGAGAAAATGTAGTGAGTTTTTACGATCTTGCACCATAAAGAGTTTCTTAGAAGCATAATCAGGAACATTATCTTAAGCAACAATTAGCTCCCAAGATATTTAATCCCTCCACCAGGACGGTTGGAATTCAGAATGACAAATTAAATTCAAGCCGTGATAAGAAAAAATATATCAGGGCTTCCTTCTACTATTTCTATATGCTTAATAGAAAACTCAGCAATATTGCACTGGTTCATTTATTCCTATGCCTTCAAAACTACGGAGTTAAGAAAAAGTATACCAACTTTTTAGAAGCTAACCAAGGTACTATCAATGGTTTTCAGTTGCTCCATCTCTGCTGAACTGGCAATACCAGGATCTATATAGCACAACTGAAGTCACAAAACATAAAAAAAAAACCAGTTTTGTCAAATATTAGAAGTTTTCTATTAATAATATCAGGGGGAAATTACAAATATGTGAATATCAAAACCTGATATTGTGGCTTTTTCAGTGTGTGAGGCCCTCTTTTTATCATCCCTTGCCAACCCTTTTGCTTCGTAAGAGTCTTTTCTAAATCTGCTGTTTTCTGTTAATAAGGTCAAAAATCAAGCACCCAATCTGTGGTTAATATATATTTAAAATATAACTCCAGTTCAAGCATGTAAGTTTATCATTAGATAAAAAGTTCATTTAATTTCTATTTAGACTTGTTAGAATTCAACAAAATTATGTCCAACTACAACCAATGGGTAACACAAATTTATTGATGACTATTTTACCCTACCCGTTCGTCACATTAATTATACTGGTGGAGTTGAAGTTCAGAGGCTCAGTGCCTCATACTAGACCATATTAATAAGTCATTTTCTCTCATTCTCTAAAAATATATAGAGAAAAGGTTTTAAAAGAGGACTTACATGAGCAGGATCTAAAATAAGAAGAAAAAATCGATCTTCTGAGCCATGAAACCCCTTTTGCATTTGAATCCCTACTATAGTTCTTGAATGGCCATCATGTTGAAAGTACAATGGTCTAAATATAATATTTTTTCCAAAAAAAGAGTCAAAAGTAATTGTTGCCAAGAATCACTGTGCATGTTGCTAACTTGCTACATTACTAACTAGTCCCCTAAACCAAAATAAATTAACAAATTGTTGTCTCATAAGCCACCAGTACATGATTATTATGGATCTGGAAGCAGCTGGTATCAGTATTGCATGAGCATATTTTCCTTTATACGGATATAACAAATAAAAAGAATTTACTTACGTTTTCTCGCTAACGTTGACACGCTTTGAAATATCAAAACTTGCATAAGCTGAGCCAGTGAAATACTTCCAAACCCAATCAACTAACACTTCTCTGCCCCGTCTCTCAATCACATCATTACTTCTGGTATTGGTATGATGACCAGATCCAACCCCTCTCACCACAAACTTATCAATAGGCCCACATACGTTTGACTCCACATCTTTACGTCGTTTCTTCCCATCTCTCCTCAAGCCTCTTGATTCAGTACTATCAAAATCTACAATTCGTGCTTTAAGACCAAAAGATCTAAAGATTGCAGCACATTCAGTCGTCCCAATCCATCTCTTAGTCCCATATATCTTACTATTGTAATCTCTAGAGCCAATCTCATCAAAACCCTTTTGCCAAGCAATTTCAAGCCACCTCTGCAATGCAGGTATATCAGGGATAAACTGAGACCCACCAAAGAGAACCTTTTTTGCCTCTTTTCTTTCATGCAATAAATTTGAACTTAACATCTGAATATTTCTCCAACCACAGCCCCAGCCAAGATCTGGATGAAGAGTTTGATAGTGATCCACGTAACCTGAAACTATACTAGTACATTTCTCACCTTCATTGTATAGACACGTTCGCAAGAGGTTATTGAGGCCACCTTCTACCCTGTAAAAGTCACTGCTGAGTTGTATCTTGGTGAGGTGAGAAATTTCTTCATTGAGATTTTTCATACCAGCATTTGAACTGGAGGCTTGTGAGGTTTTATGATAGTCTTCAAAGCATATGTCAACTTCAACAGCAATATTCTGAGACACACCAAATATGTGTGAAGATTACCTCAAAAATGAATAACCACATTTAATAATCATCGTAACAATATACATTCCTATGATGAATTCCATATGAAAATATCAGAAAATGTATGAGAAGCTAGTTTATCCTCCTCAAAGTGACTGTTCATTTGAACATAGAAAGAATTATCCACAGATTTATGTATGAGAAGCTAGTTTATCCTCCTCAAAGTGACTGTTCATTTAAACATAGAAAGAATTTATCCACATATTTATGTATGAACAAAATTTCTGCCTTATAGCGAGACATAAGGAGTATGAATAAAAGATAAATACACTGCTTGGACTTGGAGGGGCTATTGCAACTTGTTGTGCCAATTCCCTATCTCTATCAACTTCATCCTCCTCAAAGTGACTGTTCACGTGCCTAGAAAAAATAATGAATTGTGTTTAAGTTATTGGTAGATAAATCATAATTATACTAGTTTGTAGATAACGCAAGAAAAACCAATACCACTCCAGCTCATTTGAAAGGACTTGGTTACCACAGACAGGGCAAAATGAGAACATCTTTTGCATTCAAATTCCTGAAATAGATATAGCATAGTGTACAAAAGTTGAATTGAATTCTAAGAATACTGTAATAAAAAATAAGTTCAGGCATGTTTTCACTATCACTGTATATACGTCTGAGAATCTCAAACATGACATGTTATAACTTTTATTGTCTTCTTTGAATAACTCAGTGAATTCAATTGAGTTTATCTCTCATGGTACTTTTACCAGCTAGTTTATCCAACAACTTCATCACCTTTTAAACTAGGCATTTTATCAAACAGACAAGCAGCAAAATTTTGTATCTATGATAGACTTTCAAAACTTCATGCAAAGTGAATTGGAAAACTGTAAGGCAATAAGTTTGGGATATAATTCTGTATTTCAAAATTTGGATACTGATTGAGTCAACTGGAATTAACCTTACAACTTGGGGCCAGGGAAATGGAATTGCAATACATAGCATAACTTCATTTCACCTTCCTAATTGAAGTAACAGAAACGAAAAATCAAGTTTACTAATTTGGTGAGAATGGATAAAATGGAACAAGGATCCTAATTCCCACGCGATCAATTGAATGTCAGAATAAATTACAAACTCTTGCTCCACTTTGTTTCCTTAATTATTTCCTAACCAAACAACGCACTAACCGAGACTGTTGGCTACCAAATGGTGAAATTTCAGTGGAGAAAGGCAAATCATACCAGAAACTTCAATTTCTTTTGTTAAACCTCTGTATCGTATGATATTTGTTGCTTTCGTTCTGTTTTGGTGTTCTTGGTGAGGAGGTGAGAGAGGAAAGTATCCATATTCTCTGGGATATTTATTTCCTACACCCGGTATTCGTCTCCGTCGGGAATTGGAAGTTTTCTTCCCTTTATTTTCTCGAGAAGATTCAATTCCCGTAAATAGCGCCACATCATTATCATTAAAATTAAATATTCAATTATTATTATTTAATTTTTTAAATAATAAAACTAATTGAAAGAATATTTTGTAAATATCATATTATATATGTATATATAAATAATTATATCATTTTGATATAATTTATATAGACATCAAACGTTAATAAAATCAACGGACCAAATTTTAAAATTTAGATACGTTACTTAATAACTATTAAAATGAAGTTAAAAATTTATAATTTTTTATATATATATAATTAAGATGATATAGAATACATCTAACGGTTCATATTTTTAAATTTATATATAAATAAATAAATAAACATCATGAACATCAAAATGATAATAATTGAAATAATTGAATCCCTTGATGGTGGAATGCTTTCCTCTCTGATACGGTGTACAGGCGACGAAGCAGACCGAGTTCCTGACGACATTTCATCGGATGCAATTTCCTTTACTAACCACATCAGTGGTATATTACTGCACATGGACCCCATTAAAACATGACATTAGCTCTGGGGTGAATCTGCATGCTATGACTCGCTACATTATATATAATTTAAGAAACTACGGCAGAGGATACGGTCTGTAATTGTGGCTCCTTTAAAATCAAAACACTGCAAGGTCCTCAAATTAAAAACTTGCACGTTTACTTTGGTTCTTTTATAGTTTTATACGGATCCCAACTATAATACCTCATTAATTATATTTCGAAAGTTTTTATACTCAAATTTGATTAAAATTAATTTAAAATATTAACAGGCACAAACGAACACATGCAGACACATTTAGCTGAAACATTTAAATAATATTTAATTATTTATTCGATTTAGCAAAAATAAATTTAATGCACATGTAAATGGTATAGTATGATAATTATCTATCAATTTTTATAATTTTAGAGTCAAAATTATACTCAAAATTGATTAAAAATATGAATAAAAATATATAGCATGCGCATAGTAAGATGCACTGCGGTACAAATTTGCGGAAACTATTCCATATATTAATGCAAGAAAAAATTCAACACATGAAATAAAAAAGACATATCTTAGACAATATTTTTCAATTATTCTGATTTTTAAATTATAAATGAGATTTAAATTCATTATAAACGTGAATTAAAACAGAAAAAGATTGCAATGCATGTATGTAATTTTACATGAATAAATACGCACATGTAATGGACATGGTTTTGCGGTTATCTATTTTTTTTTGTGATTGTAGCAGTAAAATTATAATAGTGGCTAAAATTAATTAACAAAATGAGTGATCGCATGAAAAATACTCTTCTGGTTGCAAATTTTAGGGTCCCCTGTCGAATTTGAGGGTAAAGGGAAGAGAAGGGAAGAGAATCAAGAAAATATGAAATTTTACATTCTAAAATTAAGATCTTCTATTTATTATTTTAGAAAATAATTAGAAGATTCAACCCTATGTTCTTTTATCACCTCACATCTCTTCAAATAAAACTTGAGAGTAGAAATAGAATGAAAAATGATTCTCTCTTCTCTTCTCCTTCCCTCTTCCTCAATCACCTTCATAAGAGCATAGCCTTATCTATAATAATTAATGCATTCGTTTAATGCTTGAATGTAATGGAATTTGTATCCTCTATCGTGTTGTATCCATGCAACACATCACATAAATCGTTTGATGTATCTAGTTTGATTTAGCATTAATAAATTTGATGCAGACGTATTGGTCATATCTCTACTAATTATTCTGGTTAATTTAGTATCAGAAATATTAAAATAATACCTTAATTAGAAACATGAACAGACAATTTATATTGCATTTGCATCCAAAGTTTGCCACAATTATGATTTTAATTATAAAGATATATGTATAATGTCTAAAGCTTCTAATATTCCTTCACATGTTCATTAATCAAACAAATATATCAAATGTTATGAACAAATTAAACTATCCTATCATTGCATTAAAATTCGTTTGTGTTCATCTGTTGATGGGATTAAACAATTCACAGCTTATTTACAATCCTAAAATTACTACGACTGACAAATAATCCTAAACTTATATATTAATTGTTTGTGAGTCCATAATTTAATTCGAGACAGTTCCGAAATAAAACCATATATTGCATAATAATCTTTATTAAAATGTTTCCATACTTGAACCACGACTACAAAATATAAGTAGAATTAGAATGTTAATATCGACGTAACTGACTTTTACAATACAAATTGGATTTGACAATTTACACAGTATTTTCTTTGGTTCGTTTTTTGTTGGTTCCTTTTAAACACGATAGGCGATAGCATCGGTTCTTTTGTCTTCAACTACCTAAAATTGACCACAAAACAAACAAGCATAGAATTGAGGTGACCAAGTGGTGATGATGATATAATTAATCAATTTCCAAACAAAAGATTTCCCAACTAATTATATCTACACGAAAAGAGATTGGGACATAACCAATTTCCAGTACTTTCTGGATAAGATAACCCTAGTACCAGCTTCTGGGCATTTATTTCTACAAGGACCGCATTAAATTCAATGCTTGATTGGGTGTATGACCTGTTAGCTTTCATTTTATCAGTTACCACCCAAACTTTTGAGCAACAAGATAAAAAATAATTGCAAATCTTTCAACATAAATTTAGAATATTTCACTTATTCCCCCTTTCTTTTTCTGTTATTCCAAATGAATATATATAGATTAACCCTTATTGGGTAACCAACACAACAAACAAAGTGGCCAGAAAAGCTATAAAAAAAAGTTGGCGTAGTTGATACAGCTCTGATGATAAAGTTATAACTAGAACATTAACACTATTATCATTAAATTGAGGATCAATCTTTGATCTAGTAGTAAAAAACAACACACTCTATGTATGAGAGGTCGTGAGTTCAAATCAAATGAGAGGGTTTTTTATAGAAGATATTGAAAATTTGAGGGTTTGATATTTATCTTTCCAATCAAAAAACACCACTACCATTAAATTGAAGTACAAAGCTTTAAAATTGGGTTTAATTGGGGGAGAGATGTATATACAAGATCGCTTTAATGTAATGCACTCTTTCAATTTCAAGTTATATAATCTTTATTTTTTTATGAAAACTTTTTATGGTCCATCCCTATCTACCCATTTATTTATTTATTAACCGTAAATGTATAATTATTGGGTGATAAAAAAAATTGTACATTCGAGTATCATATTTTTTTAGAGTAATTTAGCATTTTAAAACTGTCAAGTTTACTGATGTCACATGAGGCCAATATTTGAAATTCACATCCCCTAAAATCTGTTATTAATCAGCTCCGTAAATTTAAACCGTAGTGATTACGGACGGTCATCGTTCTGACTCTTGATATGGAGTTATCACACCAGGTGAAAACTAGTACCCTCTTAATTCTTAACGCTACAAATTCTAATTTCTAAGCCTCATTTGCACTTTAATAATACTATGATATGGTTACAAAGTCAAGTAATAAATAGGTTTATACATAGTTTTCATCACTAAGTTTTAACAGGATTTTAATCTAAAATGCAAGTATCATGTTGCTGCTTTAGAAAACATCTTTTTTTTTTAGAAAAAAAAATGTAACACTATATTGCTATTTAGCATATGCAGGAATAGCCAAACAGCAAACTAGACCTATAAAGACCCGTATAATTTTTTGGCAATGGGTCTGTTAGAGTGTTAATTCTGTCTTCATATTATAGTGATTGAGAATAATATGAAATTAGTGATGTTTCGGATAATATGAGAATTGAGATAATAATTATTATTATGAGATAGTAAAATATTATTTGGATGAGTTAGTAAAATTTTCATTGGGTTAGTAAATAAGAACAGTGCTAAATTAAGTTTTTGTTGGGTTAACAGAATTACAGCTAATTCCAATTGTTCCGAATAGTAATTTTGTATTTGAATATCACGTGCTACTCTGAGTAGCTTTAATGTTTGAACTTTTCAAATATATTAAAAAAGATAAGCTATTATTATCACTGACAATCTTTCTCTAAAAAAATTATTATGACTGAGAATTAATGAGCGATGTGGCATTGGCTGATTGGCACATGACATCGATCCGTTTTAATTAGGGAATTTAAAATTCAGGTTGAGGTGGTTGGGATCAATTCTGTTCGGCACTATTATTAAAAACCTTAATTAATTAGGTGAATAAACCATTGAATTTGAACCTCCTCAATTTCTCACCGAAAAAGCAGCAATTAAGATGAAAAAAAAAGAACTTACGAAGCAGTGGTCCAGAATGATATGATGCCTTTCAATCTTTCATGTCTACAAGAATACATAGCATGTAACAACAGTACAAGCCTTGCAAAACTGGGGAGGGGAAGGGAATGGGAATATGGATTATTATGCGATGTGAATAAAAGGAGAAATAAATGCGGGTCATGTCCGGTACGATAGTTGCGATCTGGTTTGGTTTCTTCCCTGATTTACACGGCAGTGCAGTGTTTCTGTTTTGGATTCTATTTAGGCCTCTTTTTATGTTTGTCAGGATCTGTTGCGGCGATTACTCTGTAGCTTGGTACATGAGGAACTGTGAGGTGCGTGAAGCTGAGTTTGTTTTTATTGTATTGTTATTTTTTGCCAATTCGTAGGCAAGAAGCCAATAGGGATGAATTTATTTTTCAACAATATTTAGCTCTATTTTTTTCAACTATTTGATAAGAGAGAAATAAATTATGTTTTACTATATAGTGTACCAATATGAGGTTAAAAAAATCATTAGTCTAGCATATCATTAGTGCTCACAAAAAAAATCAAGTGAATTTATTCAAATAATCTCTTTTTATGTCTTAAGAGGTGGGAGATCTTTTAATGCAGGTTCAAGCTTTGTCAGAGATAGAAGACATACTGATAGAAGATGAACTGACAGAGGTAGAACCATTGAGAATGGAAGAGGTTTCTCATCGACTAGAACTGATACCAGTGGAGTTAGAGTATTCCTTTTATGTATGAAAGAGAGATTGATGTTATAGAGATTGATGCAACTATTATCCTAACTTTTTGTTGTAGAAGTCATATAATCCTCATGAACTATTTGTTATCTGACTTGTAATGTGAGGTTATCTTGGTTTTCTTAGATATGCTATAATTTAGAAAAAAAAATGCTACTATGTTCTTTAGGTATTTTGAATATTAGAATATTTTGGATATATACCTCTCTCGAGTATCAGATATTTGGACCCTTGACGGGTGCTGACATTTGTATGCTTCTGTGTTTTTTTTTAAATCGATGAAATACCACTTTCACAAAAAAAATATTAATTTATAAATAAGTTGGTAACTAGTACAACTTGAACACATTCTTTGAGAAAAACGTGGGGTGACTTTTTTTTGCCATATTCCTTCTAAACACAAACATATAAAAGAGCTGGGAGCCGATTATTAAAATTGTCATATAATAGGTAATATTTTGCTCTTTTTATTCTAAAAAGAAATTATTTATTTAATGTGTTGTGTTTTGAGATATTCAAGAAGAAGAATTTTGCTTCAACATCAATAAATTCAAATATCAATTCAAAATTTGAAGTCTTGCGGCATACTTAACAACTCATATGATCCAGTAAAAACCAACAAACATAATAATATCCATTACGGACGGTTGTTTGAAGAGAAATTTTGGGTATCTTCAAAATTTATCCCTCCACGTGTATTAGAAATTTTTTTATCGAAAATATAAGAGTCAAGCTCTCAAATTTTATAATTATCCTTAAGACCCTTCCCCCCTCCCTCCTCCAATATCCAAGTTTCGAACCTACGACCTCCTACATAGAGAGTACTGCATTATGGGACAAGTACAAGTTGGGCTATCAATGGATTGGATTCGAATTGGATCTCAGAGAATTCAAATGCGAATCTATTAAAAATTTATAAGATCCATATGTGGATCCGTATCCAATAAAATTTTGAGAATCTAAATGCAAATCCATATTTACTATTATAGAGGATTTCGGATTGGATTCGGATTATATTTCTAATCTTGTATTATAATAATATTAAAAATAATTAATATATGACAAAAAAATTATCATGTTATCTTAAAATTATTTCAAACGTAACAACAATCATTTCACATTTATTATTATAGCAATCTTAAAATTATTTATTCCAATTATAAACTTAGCAACAATCATAACTATTTATTTCAACTTTCAAAACATACAATAAACATTAAATAACATAATAAAATCTACCTAATTAATACAACAACTACTATTTAACTTTATGAATCAATATAAAGTGAAACATAAACATTGCTCTTCAATTTAAATTAAATTGGACACGTCTATTTTATTAATTGACATATGATATGATTTTATTTATTTATCGAATTCATAACATATTTGAATTCAAATCTTATAAGATCCAAATGCATATCCATTATGTTAGATGGATCATTTTCTAGAATTCATATGTGAATCCAATAAACTAATGAATACATTTTAAGAATCCATATGCGGATTCGAATCGAATTTTCAGATTATGGATATCCATTGATAGTACTAAGTACAGACCTGTTTTATTTTCTCTCTATATATGTTCTTTCTTGGTTTATTTTCTACTGAAGCATGTAATAGTTTACTAGTCAGGGGTTGCTTCAGAATTCAGATGCTTGGTACAAAAATTACTACAGCGCAGATGCAACAGTGATACAGGGATTTTGAGTGTCAGCTCTGTAGCTAGATGGTGTTCATCTAAAATAAAAACAAGACTTCTGTCTGGTCCTAAACCTAATAAGTGCTGATCCTTCTTTTTAAAAGCCAAAATATCAGCTAAATAAAAGTGTATATTCCATATTCCCCACTGTAAAATCCCCAAACGATGGTATCGCTGCTACATGACACTTCTTTATTATTTTATAACAATATCCATTATACATCAATGTCGAATCAGGAGGGATCCAATGTCTATATTTGTTTGTGTTCTTGGGTCTATTTATTAGTTTATTCATAAATTTACAAATCTAAACAGTTGAATATATTATGCACCATCTCAATTGCATATGTATTAAAATTTTACTTCATCTGAATAGCTATCAAATGAAGAGATTAAATTGTAAAATTCGGTATGTTGATTTTATTAGCTCACATTTTTATGTATAAATTAAGTATTTCACCAAAAAAAATTGGAAAGAAAATGGAAAGTTAATTTGCTCTTTCTAAATTAATTCTGCAAAAAATTACCCAATTAATTAGTTTGTAAGAAGAACTCAATATTAGATCTAAAAAATATTTTGGAATATTTTAATTTTTTATGAAGTAGATATTGTGATTGATTTATTCATTTCTGATTGTAATTTCCAATATGAGTACTTAAGCATATGTAAACAATGTTGAAATAATATAAATTTTTGTGTATACATTTAATATGATATATAAAAAATTATTTATTATTTTTATTATTTAATAATTTAAGTAATAATTATTTGATATTTAATTTTATGGGCACCGATGTCACATCACTTAGTAAAATATTACCGGTATAGATTGTACAATGACCACAGTAATGTTTTGGTGATTTTGTTTTTTTGGTTTTGCTTCTATTTCATGTGAGATGTACATGCATAATAATTTGATTTTGTAGGGTTGCGCATTAAAATTCATCAACTGTAAAAACGATTTTAACACGTCTATGATTAGCTAATTAGCCCCAATCACAGAGAAAACATTTATTAATTAGCTCCGATGTTAACATAATTTCGGTATTTTCTATGTTACATTATAGAAATTAATATTTGATTTAGTGATAAAAATAATATTTTTTTATGAAAGATCACGTTCGGAATCTGAACGAAATAATTAAAGTTAAATAGTTAAAATTTTTATTTTTTTCATTTCAAAAGGAAAAAAATATATTACACTGTGAAATACGAAATACCATCGGGGTCTATAAACTATTAGTTTAATTACAATTTAGAAAAAAAAAGATTCAGCACCAAAATGTAGTGTCCTACCTTCAGAGATCATTTTTTTCTGCAAAAAGTAAATTTGTACAGTTCCTGCACCCAAGTTTGCTTAATTTAGATATTTTCTCCTAGGAAGTATGTTCACAATTAGGGGTGTTAATGGTATCATCGTGTCGGATCATATTATTTTATTATTTTTGTTGATCCGATTCGAATCTTATCTGATTAAATTCGGATATTTTTTTCCCATCCATATCCGACCCGACGGGTCACGGATCGACCCGAACCGTAAAATAATAAAATATTTATTAATTATTTTTATATAATTTTAAGTAATAAAATATTAATTAATTTATAGTTAATTTTAATTAGTGTATATTTAAGTTTTAATTAGTACTAAATCATAAAATCTATAATTAATCGGGTCGGATTGACCCGAACCCAACCCAACCCGATTCGGATCAAAAAAATTAAATTTATATCCGACCCATTTATCTTTGAATTATATCAGATCATATCGCATTTGGATCGGATCGGGTTAACCCGTCGGTCTGTAATTTACACCCGTATAATCACAATCTTGCATATAATATTCGCTGAGGGGCCAGCAAGGCATCACAGTATTAATAAACGAATTATTTTATACTGATAACCATCTGAAACGCACTCAATCTTGGCCTTATCTCTATCGGGAAATCTTAGCGAATCCCCAAATTGCACCCCTATCATTTTTTCTGAAACATAAAGCAATTAGCTCCACTTTGTCCATTTTGTTTCCGGGTCCAAGAGCAGAATAATTTTGCACGTCCCCAGATAGTATTTGAAATATGCACTATTGTAAAATTATTATTTATTTGATATTATGCAGGATGCCTTCGCTTTAATTAAAGGTGAGCAAAATTATTTTAAACTGTATTTATATTTACATTACAAGTATTAACTATTAACAATATTAATTATAATGGTATTGCCTTGATGTTAATTGACGATGTGCGAGACTAAGATATTTAAGGTCTACAAAATTTTGATAATACACCAGTTGTAAAAGAGTAAAATTAAATTCGATAAATAGTATAAAGGGAATAATCAAACTAAAAAATAGTAACTTTTTATATAGTTTATCTTGCATAAGTTTTTATTTTTATTTTTATATAAGTTCATATTTTACCTTCAAAAGATATTTAGCAATCAATTTAACTCTCAACTATTTTTTTTCACATTCAATCGCAATAAATTACCTCTCAAAAAAAGGCAACTTAAGACATCACAATATTAACTATCATACTCTATGGGTTGACTAACTATATCAAAGATATTGCACACTTTTGCATCCTTGAATGATAGAGTTAGCATGAGCTAGACTAGACGACATAATATTTATTGTTGGTGAATTGGTGCAACTTGTGATATGATTTTAGTGATGTCTCGTAAAACTTATAAAAATATTCACTGAAAAAATATTTAGTATTATAGTTTATCATTGATGAGATGCATATGATTGAGAAAAAAATATATTTAAAACGTGATGATAAGTCATTTTTAGACTTTTTATATTCAGAGGGGATTCAGACTTCGATTCAGAAGGTAAAATCAATTTTTTTCAAGAGGAGATAATTTTTTTTTTAATATAAGTATATTTTTAATTTTTATTTTGAAAATATACATAAGAGTATTTATAAAAAAAAAATTTGAGAGAGCTATCCCGCTCTGGTCCCTCTTAGATCCACCTTTATCTATATCGATTTCATCGAATAGTGATAATTTAACTAAATTTTTTTTTATAGTGGTACTAAGTCATTTTATACAAAGAAATATATAAAATATGTGTTTGACATAATTCACTAAATCAATCAATAAAATAGATAATATATATTAGAAGAACACGGCATCATTGTACAGAAAAGTAAGAAAAATAAACTTAGTATATTTTCTGTACTAAAAGTTAAAATATGATATATTGGTTAATCTGACGGTGTGAAATTGATTCGATTGTTTTTATATGAATTGATTTAAAATAAAAAAATTTCTTGTATCTTCATGAAAATAGAAGAGTTTGGTGCAATGGATCTTTGTCGTCGCAAATTACTTTTCATCTCTTTATTCATACAAGACAACACAACTCAATAATATCATTTCTATTTCTATATCATGATGAACGAATGATGATGCATCATGCATGTTTGAAATATCTTACCAATCAAATTGTTGCGTTTGTTTTCTGATATGTGCCATATGATGCTATTGCTATCAAATATTCAAACAATCAAATTGAGCTAGAATGCTAGTGCTGAAAAGTTCGGTGCCACATATCGCCCCTCCAAATAATTCCATATTTCCATGTATAATTTTTAACTTTTAAACCTCCGCGCTGCTCCTCATTATAAAGGCGTCAAGGTTTGGAGAACACTAACTTCTCTCTCTCCACCGCACAGCCCAAACCATGCCTTCAGTCCCAATATACCATGAACCAGATGGCACTGTTATTCCACCATCTCCCGCAAACACCACCTCTAACAAGTGGGGCCCATACTCCGGCTCCGGCGATTTCACTGTCAACATGGTCATAATTCTAGTGGCACTTCTCGCCGCTCTCGGCCTCGCACTCGCTGTAAATGCCTTGATCAAGCACCTCTTCTGCCCCCGGCGAAGGCAACAGAGTGAAAACTCCGATGTCGAGAAGCCGCCACCTCATCCTTGTGCAGTTGCCGCACAACTTACGGAGACAATTTACCAGTCAGGCCCTGGTGGAGATGTGGCCGAGTGCGCAATATGTTTGTCCGATTTCTCGAATGGCGATAGGATCAGGGTTTTACCGGCATGCAGTCACGGGTTCCATGTGAGATGTATAGAGAAGTGGATTAACGGAGGTGGGTCGTGCCCGACTTGCCGTGCAAGGTGCGATGCGGGCCCTGCAACGGTGAAGAGTAACGGGTCAGAAGGATGCGGAGTTTGAATGGTAATTTGTGTGTCTTTTTGAGTGTGTGAAGGGGCGGGGTTTAAGCCCCGGGTTAGAAAGCTAGAATTAGAATTGATGTAGTAGTTGAGGAGTCATGGGTATAAAATGATGAATCAGGCGAATGAACTTTTTCTCTTTCCTTAATTTTTATTCTTCTTCCTTCAATTTGTAAAGTTTTTTTTTTCCTTTCTGAATTGGATGTGATTTCGCAGACCCTTAAATTAATTCCAATTAACATTTTAGAATGGATAATTAGTACAATCTTACATCCGAATTTGATTTGTATGATTGTAACTGCTTGAGAAAGATTCTTAGAGCAATGCAAATGCAAGTGGATAACGCATTAATTGATCAGAAAATATATAAAAGAACCAATGATTAATGAATTCCCCATGGATGTAAAAAGTGGTAAAACATAAAGGACCACATGAAACAGGGCCACAGAGACCCACATGCATGATGTATCCGGCCGAATCCACAATCCACTTTTGCAGTTACATCATTTCGCCTTGACGCCTTTCTTTCTTTCAATGTTTCTTTGCTTGGTCCCGTCCCCATATGAAAACCGAAACAGCGGCGCGGAAAGGAGGGAAGTGTAACTGATTTTCTGGCAAAAAGAGGAGAAAGAAGGAACAAAAGCACAACTGCACAACCACCTTGAAACTTGTGGAAACTAACAGAGCCTGTTTAGTAAGTAGTAACCTCTCCTTCCCCAGGTTTCCACAAACCAGGGGCCTCATTCGCATGGGGGTAATTGTGGTCCAGTTGCGTTGTGGCCCACAAATCCAAATGGGTTGGGTTGGAATTGGATCGGTTGGTGGGATCCGAGTGGATGAATGTTGTTGGGTTCAATTCAATGTATGCATTTGTTACTGTTTAGGGAAAAAAGAGAATTGTTAAGAGCACTGTGGCCGATAGAACAAATGATTGGTATGATCAAGGTATTTGTTTCTTCCATATATGATTTTTTTTTCTTCTGAACTTTTTTCTAGGATTTTGAAGGATAAATTAAAATCGAGGCGCCTGTAACCCTGTTGGGATTTAGCGATCTAAAATTCCAAAATGAAATAAACTTTTTTACGCTCACTACCAGAAAAATTGGATTTAGAACCGGCTATTTAGAATCGATTTTTAAAAAAACAGCTGCTAAATTTTATTAAAATTATTAAAACCGGTTTTGAAAACAACCGGTTACAAATTTTTTTATTATAACCGGTTATATGAAAACCGGTTCCAAATGAATCAATTAAAATCGGTTATAAATAACCGGTTCTAAATTTTTTATTTTAAAACCGGTTTTAGCAAAAACAGGTTCTAAATTCTAAGAAAATTCAATCCGGTTATTAATAAAACCGGTTCTAAACTAAAATCTAATTCATATTAATTAAAATCGGTTTTTATTAATACCGGTTCTAATTCATAAAATTGAATTAGAACCGCTTTTTATAAAAATCGGTTCTAATTCAATTTTATGAATTAGAACCACTTTTTAATAAAAACGGTTGTAATTAATATGAATTAGAATCACTTTTTAATAAAAACGGTTCTAATTAATATGAATTAGAACCGCTTTTTAATAAAAACCGGCTCTAAAGAAATTCACAATTTCAGCTTTTTGCTCCCACAGATTGCTATGTTTTTCAATCTAACCGTTGGTTCATGCTTATCCGACGATCTAAAAACCAAAATTCAAAAATCTATATCCCATGGATTATCACTCTTCATCCTCCTATTTCATATATAAAAGAGATATTGAGAGACAGAGAAAGAAAAAGAAAAAGAAAGAGCAAAGGTCGTCTTGAAGAAAGAAAAAAGAAAGGGAAAAAGAAAGACGGATTTGAAGCTCGTCTTGTAGCTTAAAAATGGATTTGATGTTTATTTGAAGTTTTTAGTTTAGTTTTTTATTTTTTCTTTAGAAATTGTAAAGATAGAAAATTTCTCATAGTTTGTTTAATATGTAAATTATATATAATTATTTTGTTAATGAAATATACTTTATTAGTTAATGATAAAATTAAATTATTTAATCAAAATTTAAAGAAATCGGAACTAGAAAATATTAAGAAAAAAATATTATTTAAGTTGTATCATTCTCACGCACCTAAATGCCATTTGTCATCTTCTGACTTCTCTGCCATTTGCATGGTTACCCAATTATATGTAGTTAGTTAACCACATTTTGTTGTGCAATAGGTTGGCTGAATCAAATGCTGGCCTCATCGACTCCTGACTCCACATTAAATAAAGGTTAGAGTTTAGAATCGGTTATTTGAAATAACCGGTTCTAAAGGTTAGAGTTTAGAACCGGTTATTTTGAAATAACCGGTTCTAAAGATTAGAATTTAGAATCGGTTATTTGAAATAATCGTCTTTAAATAGCTCATTTAGCATCTCCTCTTAGCGCCGGTTTTTAAAACATTTAGCACTGCATAGTTTTAGAACCGGTTGTATAACCGGTGCTAAATCCTTTATATAACCGGTTCTAAAATATTTTTTTGTGGTAGTGGCTTTTCGGTGCTTGAATTAATCCGTTTTTTTAATGATGTTTCAATTTAGGCCCAAAATAAGAGCAAGTTGCTTCTCGCTCAACACATCGAGCCCAAAACTGCAGGAGTGATAAAAATAGAAGTTTGCTTATATTATTTATATCTATATCTATTTATGAGTTTTTTCCGGTATTATCCGAGGAGGGTTCAAATATCATAATATTTTGTATTTTAATCATGTATTCATTATTTAAATTTTAATAATTTAAAAATTAAAATTAAAATATCAAAATAGAACCATTAAATTTGATCTATATTATATTTTTTTCTTACACATAAAAAATATATAAAATTAATGTTCAGAAACTAATTATATTAATATATTTTTACAAGCCCTTGATATCTATAAATTATATTCAAATGTCATAATTTTTAATCTATATATAAATAATATGATCTAGATCAAATCTAATGGTTTTATTTTGATATTTTGATTTTAAATTTTAAATTATTAGAAATTATAAGAGGTCTAGGCATAATTAAGACATAAAAAATTGAGGCATTTGAACCCTCGTATTATTTAGCCTTTTCAACTTTTAAAAAATAAACGATGCCAATAATAAAATAAAATAATCTATGGCTGAGATTCATCAGCAGAATGGATCAACTTTAACTAAAGATCAAGTTTTTCATCGTATTTTTGTTGAACTCCTTTTGGAATGTTACAACTTACAAGACTGTAATTTGAGACTTTGGCCCATCTGAATTGTAAGATATTTTTATTCACTAGAAATTGCGTTGATTAATTATTAATTTTTTCCCTCTTCACATCCTCATCATGCTACCAATATTTTCATCATATACTAATATTTGATCAGGAGGAACATTAAAGGTAGAAGCCTGATATTGGTGCTGATATTGTTGAGTTCAGATGAATTTCAATTTTTTTTAACACTAATTTTGACTTGCAACCAATGCAGTTTGAACTTCAGGTTGAAATCTTTTTGCTCATTATGCAGACACCATGTTACTGATATGGGTGCTAATGGACGCTCAAGGCCCTGTTCAGTTCAAATAAATGGATTAAGATTCAGATTCATATTCGGCCCTCTTTCTTCAAGTAAAGACTCAGCCCGGCTCGGCTCATGTAATGTCCAATACACATTTAATTCACAGAAGGTCCGTACTCAGGAAAAAAGCTCGGAAAGCCCAAACGAGCCTGACTCGATAGAAGACAAAAAATGAATGAGAATTTTATACAGCAAACTATATCAGCATTCTATATCTTCTTAAAGCTACATATTATATATTCGGATCTACCTACGCTGAAATTGAAAAAAATAAAATCTAAACAATATTAATCAAAGACAGATATAATTTCTCGAAGGTTATCTATCTATAAAATAATAACAGCCACTAGATATTACATATTATTTTTAAATAAATAACTACAAATGCAAACCAAGTGTTGAAGTATTAGCACAACATGATTTTTAAGAAATCTTGCAAGTTGAAAATATTGAATTGACACATACTAAATTTTCAAACAGAAAATCAATCAATTGAAATTTGTAATATGAAATTACAACTATACTATTCATAATTCATAAGCCAATCAACCACATCACCAAGTTCAAAATCATAATAGTTCTTTATTTGCTCAACTATCCCACTCAACCGAAGCAAGCAACATAAATATCATCCAAAATACTAAATAAATTTAGAGAGAAAATCTTCAGTGCTGCATCTGGTACCATCACCACAGACCTCCAGTGCTGCATCTGGTACCATCACCACAGACCTACAATTATTCCATTATTTCAATAAATTTATTAGTAACTTCAACCAACAAATTTGCACATTTATAATCCTGCAAAGTTGAAAATAAAAAAGAAGCTGATTCGTAAAATGCACCCATTATTTGTCTTTATTTGAAGAAAAACACAAATTTTACTGCTTGAAAAATCATACAGTTTTAATGGGCATAGTAAAATCTGATGAACTTTGGAAATATAACCAAAATATACATGGAAATTTATGTGCTCTGTAACTTTGGAAACTCAAATTTGGAACTATTCGCATTCATTATGGGCATGTATGTGGCATTGTCATGTTTTGTACTTTGCTGGGCACCTATTATGACATAAGCAACACCACTATCGGAGGTGTCTGACATAGGACATGGCCCTTTTCAAAATATGCTATCCTTAGATTGGTAATTTAGTTTCAAATGTCTGCAAGTGTTCTGGATCACAGTGCATAGAGGGTCACATTGAATAATTTCTCTTATAGAAACAAATGTTCTATTATAAACAAATGTTCTGTTCAAAATCTAGAAAATTGAATCAAAAAGAATGAAATAATATTTACCTCAAACAAATTAGGATTTTGGCATAAATTGACGAAAATAGTCCAAGTCAAAATTACCCTCGTCCGACCAAACCAATCTTTTGAGCAAACAAGAGCCTCGATGGTTTCAGCTGACATGGAGCTCCGCAAGTGGTCCGTTAGCCTACCCGCAGCACTAAAGGCCGACTCGGATGCAACACTTGAAACTTGCACGGCCAAAAAATCCCTAGCCATCTTTGCTAAAGTAGGGTATGATTCCGAATTTCTTTTCCACCATTGCAAAATATCAAAGTTTTCTTCATGGAAGCTTACTAATTCTTTCTCCAAATAAGTATCTAACTCAGAATTTCTTGTCATAATGCGTTGGTTTTGAGATTGAAATTGAGAAAACCTCATCTCAAGTTTTCTTTTTCCATATATTCTACCTTCTACTTGAGGAGACCCACTACTCGTCGCCCGGTCTATATTACCAATCACATTCTCATAATCCTTGTAGAACTCCTTAAGCGCCGAATGCACACTTTCTAAATTTTTATTGTATATATCGGTTGCATCACCATATGCGGCCCTGAAGCAAAATTTCACAAACGCTAACTTACACCGGGGATCAAAAACACATGCTAGTGTATGGATCAAGTTCGGGTTTTTATTTGTGTACTCTTTCGATTGTGTTTGTATAGTATTATTAAATGATGTCAGCATTGATGCATATTATGGGCAATTGGGTTGTGATCTGTTCATGATGATAAGTCAAGTTTAAGTTGGAAATTATTAATAGCAACGTAGGTTGACCTGTGCCTTGCAACGCAACGAGCAACAAACATATTTGACTGAGTTCTAATTAAGAACGGAGATCATTTTTGAGAGGACAGTACAAGAAGCAGACCAATGGTGCAAATTTTGTCACTACAGGAAAATAAATATTTTATGGCGATAAAAGTCATCACCTTTGACTTTCAGTGGTGACTTTCAATCGCTAAAAGTATAATGTGACGACTTCAATCGCCACAAGTTTCAATGATGACATTTTATCATCATTGTAAGGTTAGAAAAAGATGGTAATGTTTAGTATCACTTTAAATATAAGTTATAGTGATGATTTATTTTTTATGACAACAGTCATTACCACTAATTATCTAAATAATTATCGCTAGAAAAATCATCATTTTTTAATCAAATTGTGGCAGTTATTTTTCATCACCTTTGTTTTCATTAGAGGCGATAATTTATCGCAATATATTATGTTTTTTCGTAGCAATACTCATTGTCATCTTATTTCTCAACAGTAGAGACAATTTTCTTGTTGTCATGTTTTTATAGTTTATAGTGATGATTTTTCTTGCCATCAATCTTATCATATTCGATATAATATATATTATATTGGTGGCTAAATTCCGCTATTTAATACTTCTAATGTTATTTCTTGACCTTTTACATTATTTTTTAAAATGTGTATTTTCAACTATATTTATAAAAATATGAAAAAATAGTATTAAAATTATATTTCACTGTAACATTAGTTATAAATAATATAACTAATATAACTAAAATCAAATAAGCTAAATCAAAGGAAGCTAAGATTGATGGTAGTATAAACATCATCATAATCAATAGCTAAACAAATATATACTAAAAATAATATAATATTTCTAATAACAACAACAAGCTATCATAATCCAGAACTAATTAACATCGAACAACAAGCTACCATAATTCAGAGCTAATTAATATCAAAAAATAAGCCACCATAATCCATAACTAAACACACAAAGATACTAGAAATAATAAAATAGTCTAGTAACAAATACTCTAAATCTAATTAATAACCAACACCAAGCTCTCAATTGCATCCACTAAGCACGTTGACCATGTATAGGAAAAAAAGAGGTCAGTAAGCTTCATGATAAAATAAATGAGATAAATATTAGAGTGAATCTCTAATACTAGGCTCGTGACATGATAAGATTTATGAACTAATTATGAATGAAGTCTTGCACAAGAATATGCAAGGAACTATAATTCGATGAGAGAGATTGTGTCTGCCAATATGAAAATAGATTACAATTGTAGATTGTTTATTGTCTGCCCCGCCTTTTTTCCGTTTCTAAAACATACATACATGTTGGTAATATTATATATAGAGATTGTAGAGTACTAAACACCTATCCTTTATATTTTATTATCTAAAAACAGTGAAATTATATTTTTTTTATTCCTCAGCTATGTCATTATAATGGATACTTATAACCAAGAGTAACCCAGTACAATACTAAAGGAACTTTTATCAATTCAATTAAGGTAGTATTTTTTTCTCTCTTTTTTTTATAGATTTTTTTTTATAGATTTTCCATGTTATTTAGTCTGGACATCATAAAGGACTAATGTGATACATACCCCAATAAATCATGTAGCTAAATGAAATAAATATGTTATAGTTAGGTGATACTGTAGGGATTCTGAATGCCCAAATCCCATTAATGCTCAAGCTGCGGAAAGACCGTAGAACAAAAATTTTACTTACTTAAGTTAGGGATTAAAGTATGTCGGATAATAACCGAGAGTTACGTACATTTAATCCTTTACAAAAGACTATGTAAAATATTATTTTACTTCTAACTTAAGCTTAGGGTTAAAGTGATGTGTCGATGATTACCGAGAGATACACACCTCTTTAAACCTTTATTGATCTACTCCATGATTGATTTCTAAAATATTAATCTACTTAACAATTAAATAGATTAATATAAGATGTTATACCTCGCTTTCAAATTTCAATTGGAATGAAAATCGGCTTGTCTCGAGCACCAAACGTCCGATGCCTCTCGTAGGTTATCCACCAGGATCGACTGTAGAGCGCTTATTTCTTTTGCCGTAAATACCAGTAAACCGCGGCTTTTCGCAAAAACACTATTCACCCGAGAAAAGACGAAATAGTACTATTCACGACTCGCAGAATTTCGTTTCACAAATGTGCGTAAATACCGCAACTTTCGTAAAAACACTATTCACCGATCCCGTGAATTTCGAAACAACCGTATACCGAGAGAGAGAAAGTAGAACCGATTTTGTGGAGTTTCTCTCTCACCCTACCCCTCTATTTATAGAAAATGTGAGATTGGCAAATTACCAAAATACCCTCATGAATAAGTAGGAGGTTCCAATGTGAAAAGACCAAAATACCCTTAAAGTTCATCCAATTTACCAAAACGCCATTGGGCTTTTTGGCAAATTACCGAAATACCCTTGGGCTTTTGGAAAAATTACCAAAATACCCTTGGAGGTCATCATGGGCTTTTCATGGGCCTTTTTGGGCTTTTCTGATTTTTTTTTTTGGGCTTTTTCGATTTTGGGCTTTTAATTATTAATTAAGACTTTAATTATAAATGGGCTTTGGCCCATAATTCAAATCCATAATTAACATTTAAAATCCAAATCAAATATATATAATTGTCATCTACAATTATATTTTTCTCTATTGTTGTTTCTATTAATTTATACGACGTGTCCAACACGTTATAAATTCAATCTGATTTTTGCTTCTTGTCATCTCTATGACAAATATAATTATATCATATATAATTAATTATAACCATCTTATTATTAATTATAAACAATTCATAATTAATCAATAAGATTCTCCGATTAACTCCTATACTATGACCCGACAGATCCGTGTTATGTTGGTAAATGAGTTAAAACCGTTTTAACTTCTATAATCATAGGAGGCATCCGGCGTAATGCACTATGACCATCCAATTACACAGATGATGATGTACTGTACAATATCATGATCCAAGAACTATTTACTTGTGTTTAATTCTTTTGTCTCATAAATATCGATCGCTTTCAAGGTAGGTATGTGTCATCCTTGCAAACTTAATCTTTTCTTGATCCCGAGTAAATTATCAAATATAATTACTCTTGTAATTATACTCGCTAGCGTATAATCTTACTCTATCAAGGGGCCCAAAGATGCTATAACTCGTATAGAAATACGAGGGACAATAGTACTTTTGGCAAACCATCTCTTCCTCCGCATAAGTTATGTATACCGAAGAGCTACCTTTATAGCCACCTTTACGATAACGTTTGGTAGAAATCACACACATACATATCTTATGTAGGAAAGATGAATACCTCATACTTTAGAATTTAATACCGAACGAAAACATTAATGACACGAACACAATTCCATTTAATGTTTCATTCGGTCTATCAAATACGATGTTCCTAGAACATCTATCTATGTGATTAAAATGACAACTCTTTGTCTATGGTCCGTAAAACTTGACCATCATTTAATCCACATACTAACCGATAACTAATTAGTGTTCCCGCTAATTACCTTGGTTAGTGACTTTTAAGAGTATATTCTATATTATGAAGTTTCACAATTCCAAATCATGAACTCGAATGATTCATAAATTCAATAATACTAAGGAAACAAAATATCGTTTAAATATCCAATTCATGAACAAAGCTTTATATAACAAATTTATCATATTATTGACTTCAAGATTATTACAAACTAACAATCTCCCACTTAACCTTGGAGTCAATCATATTGAGCTCGCCTTATACAAATATCTTTATTCTATAAATCTCTAAGATTTAAAGAAAAATCCCACACCAATCTCCTATGTGTCTCAAACCCATAGAAGATATGTGCAACTAGTGCTTGGCTTGAGGTAGAGATCTTGTAAGTGGATCACCATGTGCCGATCGTGTCAATTTTACAAATCTTTACGTCGCCTCTATTTATGATTTTTCATATGAGGTGATAACGTCTGTGTAACCACTTACCACGAGCTCCGAGTCAACACCGTAGATGAGAAACATATCCTTAGTTCTTCTTAAGTACTTAAAGATATTCTTTGCAAAGATTCCAAAGGTTCTAGCATGGATTAGCTCGATATCTACTCGTCACACTCCAAGCGTACGAGACATCGTGGCGAGTGCACAACATGGCGTACATGATAGAGCCAATAGCCGAAGCATATGGTACTCTACTCATTATGCTTTGCTCATCGCTTGTCAAAGGACACCGAGTCTTGCTAAGCCGTGCACCATGATTCATCGCGTAAATCTTTTCTTAGAATTCGCGTGCCGAACCGATTCAAGACTTTATCAATGTATGTACTTTGACTTAATCCAATAAGTCTCTTAGATCTATCTCTATAGATCTTTATGCCTAGTATATAGATTAGTTTCGCCCAAATCTTTCATTGAGAACACTTTCTTTAATGAAGATTTGGTCGATTGCAATAGGGGAATATTATTTCCCATTAAGAGTATATCGTCCACATAGAGGATTAAAATAGCGATGACACTCCCACTAGTTTTCCCGTATACACAATGTTCTTCTTCGCATCCGACGAAGTCAAACCGTTTGACTTCTTCGTCAAATCAAAGATTCCAACTCCGTGATGCTTGCTTCAATCCATAATGGATCCGAGAAGCTTGCATAACTTCCCAAAGATTCTTTGGATCCTCAAAACTTATGGGTTGTATCATATACACGTCCTCTTCCAAATTTCCATTTAGGAAGGCGGTTTTGACATCCATCTGCCATATTTCATAATCATGAAATACGATAATTTTTAGGAGCATCCAAATTTACTTAAACATAGCTACGGACGAAAAAGTTTCATCATAATCTACGTCGAGAATTTGCTTGAAACCTTTCGCTACTAGCCGTACTTTGTAAAAAAATCATATTATCATCCATGCCTGTTTTTCTTTTAAAAAACCCACTTGTTAGCTATGGGTTTTACCCCAACAAGTGGTGCAACCAGGTTCCAAACCTTGTTGTCATACATGGATTGTATTTCGATCTCATGGCCTCCACCATTTATCGAGTCGGTCTATCCATCGCTTCCGCATAGGTCAAAGGATCTTCAAGATCAAATACCGAGACTTCATGCAGCCCCATGTACCTTTCAGTGCACGACCGTCCTATGTGACCTTCATAGCACTTGTTCTTCAGTCGTCGAACTTCATCCACATCGATATGCGATTTAGTTCTATTTCAACTTGCGTTGAAGTAGATGAGCTCGGGACTAGAACTTCTTCCACAACTATTTGTAGATTTGGTTCTTCCAAATGCTCATTAGCCGAAGAATCAAGTGGACGGTTTATCTGATCGCATCGATATTGTATTGTATGATATATCTTGAATTTCTTCAAGTATTACATTACTCCCACTACTTCCTTTTGCGAGAAACTCTTTCTCCAAAAATATACCATGACGAGCAACAATTATCTTGTTCTCGACCGATAATAGAAGTAATATCCTTTCGTTTCCTTAGGATACCCTACGAAAAAATATTTGTCGCTTTGGTCCAAGTTTGTCGAAGTCGAACGTTTGACAAATACCTTGCGACCCCAAATTTTAAGATAAGACATATTTGGTACCTTACCAAACCATAACTCATATGAGTCTTTTCTACTAACTTGATGAAACCCTATTTATTGTTAGTGCAAATAGCTTCTAGTGCGTGCCCCCAAAACATTTTTAGGAGTGTGGTATTACTCATCATGGAACGAACCATGTCTAACAGTAGTTCGATTCCTCCTCTCGTAAATACCATTCCATTGTAGCGTTCCTGAGAGGTGTGAGTCATGAGACTATCTCACATTCTTTTAAGTACATTATAAACTCATAACTTAAGTATTCGCCTCCACTCGTCCGACCGTAAGGCCTTAATACTTTTATTCAGCTGATTTTCTACTTCAGCCTTGAATTCCTTGAACTTTTCAAAAGATTCGACTTATGTCTCATCAAGTAGACATAACCATATCTACCGTAATCATCAATAAATGTGATAAAGTAGCGATCACCGTTTCTTGTACAAGTACTCATCGTCCGCATACATCCGTGTGTATAAGGGCTAATAAGTCACTTGTCCTTTCGCCCTTCTTGAGAAAGGCAATTTGGTCATTTTTCACGTAAACAAGATTCACAATATTAAAATTACCAAGAAGTCCAACTTCATGTAACTTTTGATGTGTTTCTCGTTTATATGACCAAGGTGATAATGCCATATGAAAGTCATACTTTCATGAGATGTTTTGAGTCGTTTATTGATGTTAAATATAGATTTGTCTATTTCCAAAGATATAAAGATCATTCATCATAAAAGAAGATCCATAATATAACTCATCTTTATATATAGAACAACCATTGTCCTTTATAACAAAAGAGAAACCATTCATTTCTAAACATGAGATTGAAATGATGTTTCTGAAAATACTTGGAACAAAATATACATTTTCAAGTTCCATTATAAACCCGCTAGGCAAACACAACTCTATACTTCCGACTGTTACGGCTGCAACTTGTGCACCGTTTCCAACTCGGAGTTGTATTTCCTTATTACGTAGTTTTCTCTTATTCTTTAGTGCCTCTATATTTGAACAAATATGAGCACATGATCCAAGTATCCAATACTCAATCATGAATAGAGGTAACAACGTTAACTTCAACAATAAAAATATCTTAAGTTGAAGTCTTGAGAACCTTTCCCATCCTTACATCTCCGATACTTAGGGCGCTTCATCTTCCAATGACCTTTACTTTGATAGTAAAAGCAAATCGAGGTAGAAGAGACTTTTGCTTTGGGAGTGTTCGATTAGGAACCATCTTCCCTTTATCCTTGTACTTAGGTGCCACTTTAGGAGTCATTTTGCGTTTCATCTTTTAATCTTCCTCGTACCTTCTTGGATCACGAGGATAGAAGAACTCTTCTTCATCTCCCCATCGCTGATCCTCAACATCCCTTGGAGCTCCCGCAAGCTCTTGTCCATTCCCAAAGATATAATAATTCCCGATGAAATTAGAATAGCTAGGAGGAGAGAGAGTTCAGATAACATCCGTAACAAACTCTTTGCTCAACGATCGTTAAGCTTCTCCAATCGCTCAACATCGCTCGTCATACGGAGCATGTGAGTGTCAAGAGAGCGCCCTCGCTCATCTTATGACTCGGCGGAGATTTAGTCACCTTAAATTTCTTGACCAAGAAACTTTGTACATCGAGCTCATCTTCTTTGTGCTTGTTGTACATGGTGACTTCATTTGCTGTGCAGCCTACTGCAGGCTGTGCAGGGATTAGTGTGTTTAAGGACGTACTCGAGTTTCTCATGTCTTAGTATGATTGTGAGCGCACGAAACGTATTAGTAAGAGTTTCTTTAGCCATGTGCTACAACGTAAAATGTAAAGATTTTTAGCTTTGTTCATGTAATGTTTTATTCCAAATAAAACTCCCACTACAAATTTGTTCTATTCCCGTTTGTAGTTAGGACCAAGATCCCTATTTTCACTGATAATCAAGTTATCGTTGAATAACTCGTTTATTAATTATCTTAGGTAAGCAACTCTTTGCTAATCACATCTCTATGTGATTCTTGGTTTCGCTAAACATCATATGTTTTAACGAAACTTTGCCCCAAGCCCAAAACTATTTTGGAAATCATTGGTAAGTAACCTCACTCTATTTGTTCGTTATGTCGGACATAACCCTCGAAAACCAAAGGTAAAAGGTGACGCCACCGAGTAGGTCACGTCCGCCAATGAACAATGATATGCGAGGACAGTGAGTAGGTAGGGCATATTACTTAATTTTTCGGGTTTAACATCGTAAGCGCCTTTGTTAAACCGACTTTAAATGTACTTACGAACACGTAAAAGATGTCCGCGTAAAGACCACCGAAAGTTCCTTTTCCAGCCTTTTCTTTGACACAACCTTCCTTCACGGTTTCTTAAAAATGATAAATCTAATTTACACATTTATAATTAGTCGACTTTATTAAGATGACTTTAAACAAACTTATGAACACGTGAAAAGACGTCGCCGTAAAGACCATTGAAAGTTCCTTTTCCAGCCTTTTTTGACATAACATTCTTTCACGGTTCCTTAAAATGATAAATCTAATTTACTCATTTATTATCAAAGCGGTAAATCCAATTTACCACCATACAAACATTTTGTATATATACATGAATCACCACGTATATAACTACTATCTATCCAATAGAAGTAGCTTTGCATCTATGATAAGATACATTTCATATCAAAGCAAGAAAATCTAATTTACTCGCTCATACAAACATTTTGTATATATATATGTGAATCACCACATATATAACTATCGCTCTCAATTCTTTATTTTGCAACTACATCTTTGTTCTTTATTTATACCGTAAAAAGCATATAAACATTTTATATGATTTCAAAACAGCTTAATTCCTTCGGTACGATAAAGTAATTTGATAACGTGACAAAGTTCCTTTTCGCCGCTTATCGTGACACGTAAAAGGGGCTCCCAGAAAGATCGGGGTCACGAGGACCACTTTAAATTCAATCTTTCCTAGACAACCATCTCTTTCGGGTGTGGAGATCAACAAATTTTACTCGTGTACTTTATTGCTTCATCACATTCATAGATATACTTCTCATAACCAAAAATTTTCAAAAAAAACAAAAGAGTTACATTTGCCATGCTTCGAAAGCGCAAAAGTAATTTGGTAACGTGACAAAGTTCCTTTTGGGCCGCTTATCGTGACACGTAAAAGGGCATGTCGAAAGAATACCGAAGGTATCCACTTCCCATCTTTCTTTGACATCACCTTATCTTTTATGTGTGGAGATCAACAAATTTTTTACTCGTGTACTTTATTGCTTCATCACATTCTTAGATATACTTTTCATAACCAAATATTTCCGAAAAAAACAAAAGAGTTACATTTGCCATGCTTCAAAGCGCAAAAGTAATTTGGTAACGTGACAAAGTTCCTTTTGGGCCGCTTATCGTGACACGTAAAAGAGCTTGTCGAAAGAATACCGAAGGTATCCACTTCCCATCTTTCTTTGACATCACCTTATCTTTTATGTGTGGAGATCAACAAATCTTACTCGTGTACTTTATTGCTTCATCACATTCTTAGATATACTTTAACACAATCGAAAGTTTTCGAAAAGAAAGCGTAAAGAAAGTATAAAGAAAGCTTAAATCTAATTTAACTTTCTTAGTCGACAGAGCCGAACCAAGAAAATCCAATTTTATTTGGTTTGGACTTTAAGCAGCAAATCTAAGAATTAAACCGATACGGGGTATATGCATCTTATTTGCATAAGATATAACCTTATAGAAAATCAATCAGCGGGAGAGCCTTTGCTCTGATACCACTGTAGGGATTCGGAATGCCCAAATCTCATTAATGCTCAAGTCATGAAAGACCGTAGAACAAAAATTTTACTTCTACTTAAGTTAGGGATTAAAGTATGTCGATAATAACCGAGAGTTACGTACATTTAATCCTTTACAAAAGACTCGTAAAATATTATTTTACTTCTAACTTAAGCTTAGGGTTAAAGTGATGTGTCGATGATTACCGAGAGATACACACCTCTTTAAACCTTTATTGATCTACTCCATGATTGATTTCTAAAATATTAATCTACTTAACAATTAAATAGATTAATATAAGATGTTATACCTCGCTTCCAAATTTCAATTGGAATGAAAATCGGCTTGTCTCGAGCACCAAACGTCCGATGCCTCTTATAGTAGTTATCCACCAGATCGACTGTAGAGCGCTTATTTCTTTTGCCAGAAATACCGTAAACCGCGGTTTTTCGCAAAAAAACACTATTCACCCGAGAAAAGACGAAATAGTACTATTCACGACTCGCAGTAATTCTGTTTCACAAATGTGCAGAAATACCGCAACTTTCGTAAAAACACTATTCACCGATCCCGTGAATTCTGAAACAACCGTATACCGAGAGAGAGAAAGTAGAACTGATTTTGTGGGAGTTTCTCTCTCACCCTACCCCTCTATTTATAGAAAATGTGAGATTGGCAAATTACCAAAATACCCTCATGAATAGTAGGGAGGTTCCAATGTGAAAAGACCAAAATACCCTTAAAGTTCATCCAATTTACCAAAACGCCATTGGGCTTTTTGGCCAAATTACCGAAATACCCTTGGGCTTTTGGACAAATTACCAAAATACCCTTGAGGTCATCATGGGCTTTTCATGGGCCTTTTTGGGCTTTTCGATTTTGGGCTTTTTCATTTTTTTTTTTTGGATTTTTTCGATTTTGGGCTTTTAATTATTAATTAAGACTTTAATTATAAATGGGCTTTGGCCCATAATTCAAATCCATAATTAACATTTAAAATCCAAATCAAATATATATAATTGTCATCTACAATTATATTTTTCTCATTGTTGTTTCGGCGAATTTATACGACGTGTCCAACACGTTATAAATTCAATCGATTTTTGCTTCTTGTCATCTCTATGACAAATATAATTATATCATATATAATTAATTATAACCATCTTATTATTAATTATAAACAATTCATAATTAATCAATAAGATTCTCCGATTAACTCCTATACTATGTGACCCGACAGATCCGTGTTATGTTGGTAAATAGAGTTAAAACCGTTTTAACTTCTATAATCATAGGAGGCATCCGGCGTAATGCACTATGACCATCCAATTACACAGATGATGATGTACTCGTATAATATCATGATCCAAGAAACTATTTACTTGTGTTTAATTCTTTTGTCTCATAGCTATCGATCGCTTCAAGGTAGGTATGTGTCATCCTTGCAAACTTAATCTTTTCTTGATCCCGAGTAAATTATCAAATATAATTACTCTTGTAATTATACTCGCTAGCGATAATCTTACTCTATCAAGGGGCCCAAGATGCTATAACTCGTATAGAAATACGAGGGACAATAGTACTTTTGGCAAACCATCTCTTCCTCCGCATAAGTTATGTATACCGAAGAGCTACCTTTATAGCCACCTTTACGGATAACGTTTGGTAGAAATCACACACATACATATCTTATGTAGGAAAGATGAATACCTCATACTTTAGAATTTAATACGAACGAAAACATTAATGACACGAACACAATTCCATTTAATGTTTCATTCTAGGTCTATCAAATACGATGTTCCTAGAACATCTATCTATGTGATTAAAATGACAACTCTTTGTCTATGGTCTATAAAACTTGACCATCATTTAATCCACATACTAACCTGATAACGGTTAATTAGTGTTTCTGCTAATTACCTTGGTTAGTGACTTTTAAGAGTATATTCTATATTATGAAGTTTCACAATTCCAGTCATGAACTCGGAATGATTCATAAATTCAATAATACTAAGGAAACAAAATATCGTTTAAATATCCAATTCATGAACAAAGCTTTATATAACAAATTTATCGTATTATTGACTTCAAGATTATTACAAACTAACAGATACATACCCCAACGAATTGCATGACTGCTTGAAGTTTTCTTTAAACTCTTTCATAATGTTCTCCTTTATATTTTGCTGCTCAATTCTATGACGTATTTCCCTTTCTTCACTCTCTTTAAAGCATGCGTGCTTCCCGTTCTTCACTCTCTTTATGTATGTGTTCTTTCTATTCTTCACTCTCTTTGCGCATACATGCCTTGCTTTAGCTTCTTCCTTAGTCTGTTGTAACTCGGCTTGTAGATCTTGCATTTGTTGCTCATATGCCACTTGGAAAGTCTTATTTTCTGAATTCTTACGAGACAGTGGCTTAGGCCCACTCTTGAGGCCTCACAAGTATCCAGAATGTGAACCAAATATCTCAGTCATTTGTTCTTCAATTGACATGGAATTTCTTGATCTCGTTGAGATTATGAAATCTCTTGAAGTTGCGGTTGCATTTGAATAAAAAAATAAGTTAGCAAATAGACACTTGAAACTGTTAAAAGGAAAAGATTGAAATTGAAACCATAGTTTACGATTGACAATTAACAATGTATCAAATTTCTATCTAGTAGAATACATTAATGTTAAGTGGCCATATCCAACAAAATTAGAAAATGGATTGATTGGATTCTATGTCTCATCACAGTAATATAATGACAGAGAGTCATTTGCAAATATCTCAATTTTAAATAAAGTTAGTTGCAATCTTGAATAATGTTGGACATTATTTGCAAATAGGACGGTAATGGAAGCTAAGTGGTCAAGTTTTAAAAAGTTTAATGTTTCCGCTTCATAATTGTAATGGTTTTTTGTATTACAGTACGTACCTCTAGATCCAAAATGACATGCAGAGGAAATGATTTAATTAGGGTATTAATAAATATATGACACTAGAGACTCTACCATCATTTTGCTTTATATTTCTTCTATGTTTGTATTATGAAATACGTGCATGTGAAAGTTGGAAATTCTGTAAAGAAAATCATTCAACTCAACTATACAAAATTTAGAAAATAAATTCAATTTTTACTGTTAGATAATAAAATATTGATGTGAGCTACTGATTAAGTATAACAACGCATGTTGATATAGTTTGGTACTGATTATATATATATATATATGCTAATCAACTGCCGCATGGTGCAGACACAGTGCTAGTTCTTAATAAGCTGAATTATTTCTAGACGAGCTGGTAGACAGAGGCAGAGCCACACATTAGGTCTGAGGGCAAAAATCATTTTTTTGGGAGGTAAATTTTGAAAATGTTCTTCAATGTAAATATATTTTTATTTTAAAATATATATATATATATATATATATATATATATATATGACAAAAATATTTTAAAAAAAAATTCCGGCCGGGGAGGAGGCAGCGGCCCCCACCACAAGATGCTCCACCCCTACTCGTAGATAAATATACTATGTACATATAGGCTGTTAACGAAATGAAAAATGTTTATCTGATATATATCACACACTTTCCTATTTTTTTAAATAAGCAATTAAATATTTTAGGAAATAAGGAGAGATTTCGAGATCTAAGAGGGCCGATATTTTATCCACTGACTCATAACATATCTTTTAATGCAATGGCCATATATTAACAAAAATATTATTTTAATAAAGACCGGAGTTTTGACCACGGCCCAAAAAAGAGGTCAGCGTTTTAACTACTGACACAAAGTATGTTTTAATATCTGATCCTAATAAATATATATATAGTGAGAGTAAAAATAATGTGAGCTTTAGTTCACAGAGATTTTTTGTGAATTTAACTCAAAAAATATATCAAATCATCTCTAAATTTTAATTTATCATCCTCATTAAATTATTTATATGAAAATCTGGTGGTATGTAAAAATTTTGAGTGTTTTGAGATTTTTAAGTTACCGTTTTTAATTTTTTTAAATGATATTTAAGTATTGAATGTATTATTATTATTTTTAGAGTTGATTTTTAAAAATTAAAAATCATGACTTAACAACCTCAAAACACTTCAAATTTTTACATCCCATGAGATTTTCATATAAATAATTTAACGAATATGATAAATTAAAATTTAGAAACGATTTGATATATTTTTTGAGTTAAGCTTACGAAGGCTTCCGTGAGCTTAAGCTCACAGTATCTTTACTCTCTCTCTCTCTCTCTCTCTATATATATATATATATATAGTCCGACTATGGTGCTTTGCAAAGCACATAGGCGTTGTGTGCTTTGCGTTCTATTTTTAATTTCAAGTCAGAAATAATCGATCCGAACCGTTCAATCTAATTTTCATATAAAAATCTACTAGTAAACTAAATTTTATATTTTTTATATTTTTTTATATTTTTTCTGATGAGGAGAAAATGACTTGATCTGAGAATTCTGGTTCATCCAAAAATGACGGTTTTCCCCATATCCAAAAAAATAGCAAATAAATTCCAAAAAATATAAAATTTAGTTTACTAATAAATTTTGATATGGAGATTAGATTGAGCGGTTTGGATCGATCATTTCTGACTTAAAATTAATAATGGAGCGCAAAGCACACAACGCTCTTGTGCTTTGCAAAGCACCATAACCTAATTATATATATATATATGTAATTATTATATCGAAAATGAAAAAAATATATTAAAGACTGACTTATAGAATATCAACCCTCTTAAAACCTGAATTTCATCTCTCTTGTTTTTTACACATATAATTTTGAATATTTTTATTTACTTATAAAAAGAAAAATCGGATGCACTTCTAGCAAATGCTAGGGATTCATTTGACATATCAAAGAATAGTTTTGGAAGAGTGGTAATTTTTGAAGAGTGATAGAATAGTATATTTTTGGAAGAGTGGTAGAAGAGTGGTATTCTTGACTATTCGGAAGAGCGAAAATATCGTTTGGCAGTTGTTAATCAGAATAGTTAAAATATGAATAATTATGATACTAACAATGATAATGATGATGATGATAATAGTAAAATAATAATAATGATGATGATGATATAATAATATAATAATAATAATCATTATTCATAATCATAATCATAATAAATAATAATATAATTATAAATATAATCATAATAATATAATAATAATAAATAATCATAATTTTAATAATATAATAATAATATAATCATAACCATAATCATAATAATATAATCATAACTATAATTATAATATAATTATATAATACAATATAATATAATAAAATAATAATAATTAATAATAATCATAGCCATAATCATAATAATATAATAATAATAATATAATCATAATTTTAATATAATATTAAAATTATAATCATAATCATAATAATAATATAATAATAAATAATAATAATAATAATAATAATAAATAATAATAATAATATAATAAATAATAATAATATAATAATATTATTTATAATTATAATATAATAATATAATACTAAAATCATAATTATTATAATATAATGATAATAAATAATAATATAATAATAATAATATAATAATACTAACAAAGATGATAATATAATAATCATCATCTCATTATAATAATAATATAATAATACTAATAGTGATGATAATATAATAATAATAATAATAATAATATATATAATATAATCATAATAATAATACTAAATAATATAATAATAAATCATAATCATAATATAATAATATAATACAACATAATTAAATAATAATCGTTATTCCGATGAGAGCTAATCATGTATTCCACATATAGCTTGATATACCGGATTAACATTTTCCCGCACTCTTCCGCACTCTTCCGCACTCTTCTACTTAGTCTAAAATTCATTTAGAAAATTAATTTGTCGGAATAGTAATTCTATTTTTACTTTTTGCTATTACGTAGAATGCCAAACAAACCCAGGTCAGTAGAAGTCTCAATAGTCAGTGGAGCTAGTCAGCTAGGCCGGGGATACCGCGCGCAAAGACAGCCTTTGGTTACCTCACCAGTCAAACTGGTCTGGAGTAAACTAAACAAATCATTAATTAAACGCTAATAAATAATGTTATCCCAAATAGGGAGTCAGTTGGCTTTCGTCAGCCCTTAATTTGATATCTTATTCTTAATACATAATTTTATGATTAAAGTTCTAAAAATCTTCAACCATATCACATCATCACTCTTTTTTATCATTGATTTTCTTTAATAATTCATATATAATTTTCTCTCTCCTCCTTAAAATAATAGATCAGTGTGAGTCGAATTTAACTCTTAAAATGATTCAACTTTTTAGTATCATCTTTTATAAATTATAATGTTTAATTATATTATGATTATGGGAAGGGATCAATTGACAATGACTATTTTGACAATCTTGACAATGAATATTTAAATAAATTAAAAAAAATCTTCAAAATAAAAAAATATAGATATATTTTTTATTTACAGATTGATAATGATTCAAATTTCATGTACTTCATTAAAGTTTGATAATCCATCAAAGACCGTTAAATTAGAATCATTACAAATTACATAAAATTTTGATTGTTTTTGTTGAACTATCAAATGATAATGAAATAACATAAAATTTGAATCAATATCAATCTATAAGTAATATAACATATTTTAAAAAATTTCTATTTTTAAGATTTATTTCGTATGTATTTGAAAATCCATTGTCAACATTATCAAAATAACCCAATGTCAAGGGATCCCTCCTCTTTTATTATTATTATTATTATTATTATTATTATTATTATTATTATTATTATTATTATTATTATTATTATTATTATTATTATTTTGTCTATTTTGATAAGCACTTTGGTCGAAAATACTTGCAGTCCAAATTTTAATTTTTTATACTCAAAATTTTAATTTAAGTAGCTCAATAAAATTTGTATATCATAATCTTGTATGATACTAATTTTTACCTTGTTTCGAATTATTTTACTATGCTTAATGATTTTTGAAAGATAGCCCTAAAATAATAGAAAATACTAAAATTTATATGTCAAAAATGATCATTTTCTAAAAATCATTAAGAATAATAAAATAATTTCAAACATGATAAAATTTAATATTGTATAAGATAAAGATTTTATTGAGCTACTTAAAGTAAAAAATTTATTGAATATATTTAGATTTTTTTATATTTATAATTAATTATTTGAGAACTATTTTGTCGAGGCGAAACCGAAGTTGCAATCATGGTATATATATTTTTTGTGCATAGTTCCTTCTAGTTTCTGTGCACCACGAATAATTAAAATTGAAATTTCGTTTAGAATAAATCTACTTGTGCATTCTTAGAATCACGTTTTAACTAAATGTGGACAGAAATTTCAATGACATTATTTAATCTTCATGTGCATTCTTGGAATCATACATGTTCATTGGTTTAACGGGATTAATCTTTTTCCTTTCAGGAGTTCCCATATATGTTCGTTATATTGAATTTGAATTGAGTCAAATGGTTTGGACTATACTACTTAATGGCATATTTCAATATTGTTTAGGCAAAAACTGTGCTCTATGTAATTTGCAGATCTGTTCCAATTTTGTTCTTGCTACGCTAGCTACCAGCCTAGCTACTACCACTACAAGGATTCGGAAAATTCATGATACGTTAAAGATATTAGTATGTACTATTATAATATTTACTTTAGCTTAACTCTAATTAATTTAGTATTTTTTACCTGGAAATGAATATCGTATGCGTTGTCTCCGTGATGGTTTAAAACTTTGAGGCCATTGATTTAACTAAATTCCGATATTCCTTATTTTTGTTAGTTAACATGTCAATTGGAACAAATCATATTTAGAGTAACTAAAGACCTACACCAAACATGCCCATGCATGGAAGTAAGAGCACCGCTAAAGTGAAAAACCTTCCCCGACTGAGACTTCACCACCTATTGCCTGATCTGATATATTAAACATTTAAAAACAATTTGGTTTTCGTCATCGTAGTGTGAGAACGAGATCAGATCCAAATATTTTTTTCTCTTATGCGAGATAATTTGTTAATTTTTGTAGTAATAATAAAATAATGTTATAAAAATGAATCGAAAAAGTGTTAAAAATATATTATTTGACATAGCATTGAAGTAATTTGCCTTCATTTTATTGAAATCTGGCCTTATAAGTACTTCCCTTGTAATTATCAATAATTCGCTAATTCATAAAAAAAATATAAAATAAAATATTAGTAAGTCACAATTTTTACAATGAAGCTATGAAAGTATAGCTAGCTAGTAGCTCTATTATTTCCATTTACATCTACATGCGGCCCTGCCTCAATAGTCAAAGAATTCAGAAACGAATCATGGATGTTTATCATTCCGAGAATCATATATAATTTCTACCGGAATGCTTTACACAAATTATGAAATATAATCATTAATTTGGCACGCCTAAAAAGCTATTCAATTAAGCCCCGGCGTCCTACTATTTTGGCTCGTAGCGTCCTACTAATTTACTTTATAATTTCAATTTTTTAAATTAAAATGAGTATGATTCTAGATAGGTCTTAACTCTCTGATCATCACTGTACTCCTCTATAAATAGGCTACCTCATTGGCCACTGAAAACAACAACACTCAACACAGTCAATTAAGCAGGGACAGAGATAAACAAGGAGGAAACAAAGGAGAAAGGAGATGGCTCTTAGCAACAAGTTAGTTCTGATGTTTCTCTTGGTGATCCTCATTGGGGCCGCAGCCGTGTCTTCGTACCCCATACCAGCACCACCGAAGAAGTACGACCATGATCATGATCATGGTCGTGGACATGACCGTGATGAACACCACCACAAGCATGGGAAGGAGAAGAAACATGAAAAGCACTATGGTCACAAGCATGCCCCACCACCAAAGGGACATGGCTATAAGCCGCCGTCAGCTAACTAAGGAGTTTGATGTGAAGCTAGAAGTCTACAATGCAACCATGAAAGCTTGTTCCTAGGTCTGTGTTGTTTTGAGTACTTAATTAATTAGCTGTTTTTTATGTGCCTAATGCAATGTGAGCTTTATGTTTTTGTTATTTGTGTACTATATATGCTATATGTTAAGTAAGTTTAGTGGTTGTTGATTGTTGTACTAAATATGCTATCCTTTTAGTTGAAATGTGCTTTGGTGGAGTTAATTATTAGTGGGATACTAAAAGTGTTTCCTAATTTGGACTATAAGAAAAACAAGTTACCTAGTACCTAAGAAACTAGGTAAAAATGCGTAAAAACAATGTATGTTTAATTTATTCACAATACCACTAAAACTACGAAGGCTTTGATACATCTCTTTGAGACTTTTACCATGTCAAGTAAAAATGAAAATACACCAAACAATAAGAATGTAACTGAATTAACGGATACACTCCACAAAACCCAAATTCTGGCCCAAAAATCCCAGGCCCAGAGATGCATGACCCCCAACAAAGCCTGAAGAGTCTCTGTCAGCCCAAATATTTTAGGAAAAATAAAAGAGAGAAAGATCTGTAGCGCTTCCCTCCAGCCACGTCACCCTCGCTCGCTCTCAAGTCTCCACTTCCTCTTCCCCCTCCCCCTCCCCTTCTCTCGCCGTTTACTCCCTGGCCAAGTCCGATCCGCCACCTGGTCCAGCGCCACTACCGAATCCGGTCGAAATCGGGGTTGAAATTTCAATCCCATTTTCGAAAGGAATGCTAAGCACTGCTCCGCGGATCGTCTCCAGTTACCCCTCGCAGCCATCACTCTCTCTTCAGTTTCACTACTTTTCCCAATTGCGCGCCTCCTCAAGTTGCCACACGACTTTCTCGAAGCCATGGCCGTACCTGACCCATCTCTGCCGCTCCAGCTCCGATCCTGTCGAGTCGTCCCTTTCAGAGGTTGAGGAGATGCATGCTGATTTGGAGGGGGAGAGAGTAGATGGATTTGAAATTGAGGTGGAGAAGGTGGAGGGGAGGAAGAACACGCGTCGGATCAAGGCGCAAGTACGGATCGATGCACAGCTGGAGACGGTTTGGGATGTACTGACAAATTACGAGGGACTCGCTGATTTTATTCCTGGCTTGGCTGTAAGCCAGTTACTCCATTATGAAGACAAGTGTGCTCGCATCTATCAGGTTTGCTTTTTCTTTAATATCGTCAATTTTCTAATTGCAGTTGTGCTGCTTGTGCAACTGGCTGGTACAGTTTGCTAGACTGAGTTCTAGTAGAATGGAGAATCAGACTTCTGAGATTATTAGTCAGCCCCTAATTATATGCAGCAGTTATACAGAGCGATAATTTTAAGCTTGATAATTTGTTACAAATGACAAAACTGGAGTTTTGGAAAGTTCACCGGAGAGTGATATTTTTCTGGGTCTATGTCAATACTCAAAAATACCCTTAAAACAAAAGTTACGCACATATAGGTTATATTGCATGAATATGGGGGATATAATGCCTATATTTGATGTTTTTCTGGGTCAATGATCTCTATGATTTTGGATTGGTTTTCATTTTTAGCCCACCCCAATTCAATTGGGATTAAAGTCTTTGTTTTGTTGTATTTGATGTGATATTAATACGTTGATTCAGCATTTTCCATAACACATGAATATGTGGCATTTCAACATGCAATGGGCTATATCATTGTCTAGTTGAAAATAAGCATGAATAAGCTCTCAGCTCTTGTCCCGTCAGGCTATAAAGGGTCATTTGTTTCATTTAAATCTGTTTGAAACTTGCATTTGAAAAAAAAATGGAAAGTAATGTCTCATTGCTTTCCTTTGTTCTCACACAAAAGACCAAAGCTATCTGTTGTCTATGAGTAGTTCAACACATAAGTAAATGTGATCTCATGAACAATAATCAGTAAAATACATATGTACTGCTGTAGTGCTGATATCTGCAACCATGCATTTAGCCAACATCACATGACTTCTGATGAGTGAATCTTGCTAATAAGATTTGAAGAATACTTGTAGAAAATGACATACCTGAGTATCCTAAAGTTTACTGGATTGAGATGGAACCAAGTCCTTGTCAGAAAGGACTAGTTAATGTTTGTTCTATATAATAACCTTCTGCATGTAAAAGTGCACCTGACATGTGTGGACCTAACCGTTTACTGTCTGTATACAAAATCTGAGACTAAAATTGATAATGAATCAATGATACATATTCTACTTGTATTTGTACTGGGTTTGTGTTTAATACAGGTAAGGTGGCCTAGTGTAGAGACTTGGAAGTAAAATGGAGCATAATAAATCTGACTTGATTACAATTTTTCTGTACTATTTTTATTTTGTGCTGCAAGACATGATATTGCAGTACATCACAGGGGCACTTGAAAAATTGCCTAAGTTAACTGTTGAGTTCAATACTTCAATTTGTCTATTCTGAAATGGTTGGTCGATCTGAGCAGGTTGGGCAGCAGGAACTAGCACTAGGATTCAAATTCAGTGCAAAGGGAGTGATAGAATGTTATGAGAGGGAGATGGAGTTGGTCTCAGCCTCTTCTAGAAAGAGAGCCATTGAATTTAAGATGGTCGAGGGTGACTTCAAGACCTTTGAGGGTCAATGGTTTATTGAACAGGTACCAAATTTGCAACTATTCTATTTGTGAGGTGCCAAATTTGGCCACACCTGATATCATTTCAATATTTTGATGTTTAAACCTTAAGCATGCTCATAAAGTGTGCAAATGATTGGTACAAATGTTTTTTTTTTTGAAGTAGCTGGTGATTACCAGCTATAGATTTGTTAATAGAAGAAAAAGTTACAAGTGCCTTTTTCTTTTAGGCTGCTATCTAGAGTTATTCTCTGTTATTTACATCTCATAAAATAAAAAGTGAAACAAGGAAAGTTGTAAAAATAGCGGGCACAGTCCGCGCTTTGCATGTAACGCTAAAATCAGTTTTCAGCAACATTGTATCCATTGATCGATCTCTTGGATGGTTAGCTGGTTAAGCCTCCACATAGGCTTAGACTCACTCGCAATAATTCTTATGTTACGCTCTTTCCAGAGGTTCCAACAAACTGCAAGGCATAGTGTATCCCTTAGGCTTCTCTTCAAATCTGGCATGAATCTCCTATGGAGGAGCCATGTATCAGAGACCTCCTCCAATAAGGAGTAGGGAGGCATGTTGTGGCTGCTCCTTACTCCCTGCCAGAATACTGCAGCCATCGTGCACTGTGAGAACAAATGATTTGTGATTTTGAGCATGTCTACACCGCAGAGATAACACTTGTGGTTGAGGTTCAGTCCTCTGTGCTGCAATACCTATTGCGTTAACAAACGGTCATTCATTAGCAGCCACAGCCAGAAGAATTTTTTCACTTTATATGGTGCCTTTATTTTCCACAACACTTGGTGATATCGCGTGGTGACTCCTGTATCATGCATAAACCTTTAGGCCGAACTGACTGTGAATGTGTCATTTGCATTCCATCTCCAAGAAACCCTGGTAGATGTATCCTTGCATGAAATGTCATGGAATGGGATTAAAGGCAGAAGTGATTTAGCGAAGTGGGACCTCTGTGTAGCAGGAATACTCTGTATATCCATTGTGCCATATACCATTTGCATCACCTCATGCCACAGCCCTTGCTGATCATGGAACAGGATTGGTACAAATGGTTATCAGCTTTCAAAAATTATGCTCAACTGGTACTGTCATCCTTGTCTTGAGTGTTAAGAAGCATGTTTTGCTTGGACTGATCTGACTATTAACTATTCATTTGGTTTTTTAGGTTTGTGATGACTCTGAAGAGGAAGGAGCCCATAAATCACTGAGACAGGAATTTGAGACTAAGCTTTTGTACAGTGTAGTGGTGGAGCCAAAGTTGATGGTCCCGGTGCAATTAATTGAAGGAAGATTGTGTAGAGAGATTGAAATCAACCTCTTATCTGTCCGTGAAGAAGCACATCGGCTTCAAAAACTACAAAGGGGCACCTTTCTTTGCTAGAGCCTAGAGGTAAACATGTCAGACGTACATTCCTCACGTAATTATTTTGTAAATTTGTCTATATATTTTTAATATAATTCATTATACAAGAAATTACTTGTGTTCATATATATATTCTTGTAACCAACAATTTTCAATTATTGGGATCAGGATGGATGTAATCTTGTAGAATAATTCTTTTGTTGCAATACTATTTCCGTTTTCCTTGTGCTTGACAATTGATATGTGGACAAATAATTTACTGTCGAAGAGATATCTTGATGACTAATGACATCGTTTCTTAGATTTGAAATCAGACACTTGTGAACTCTAAAAATTAACTATGCGGATAGGAAAAACAATTAAGGGTATATGAAAGAGCTCTCCAGATATTGAGTTTGGTAAGTTAAATGTAAACCATATCTGTTCAGCAAATTCTTTTTTGGCACTGTTACACATAATGTAGGAGGCTTCAAAAGATCATACTATCTTGCATTTAGCTTTTATATCAGAACGATTTTGAAACAATGAAACAATAAACAGTCTTCAAACAACCATCTTAATAGCTACTGAAAACAAAAGAACCAACTACCACCCAAATAACAACCCAAAGGATTTGACTCAGTGACTAACAGCTTATTATTGATTTTGAAACAATCTAAAGCAATAATACGCTGTTAGACACCCATTTGCAAAGTTGATTGATAATCTCCATTTTGCAAAGTTTCGAGAGGAACGTCAAATATGTTAATACCAAATTAGCACACTTTCCAGAACAGAGCAACAAATATGTTAGATTATTAGAAGCTTCAGCTTCAACTTGGAAGCTAAATTAGCACACTGTTTGATTTACGTGGTTCAGATCTCGTCTAGTTGGATGGTTAATTTATTCGGAATGAAACTTGTATTTGGGGTTTAAACGAGATTTCAAAGGATGGTTGGCCTAAAACCTAAAATTGATACGAAATATATCTCTAGAGTTCTATTTTGTCGTGTAAACAAATACATGTTGGAGTGGACTAACCACTGAAAAGTAAGAACCTTGGCAGCTGTTGAAAGCTCACTATAAATAGAGCCATTAGATGACTCATGGAAAGCACACGACTCATTTAAAGATTGTAGAGAGAGAGAGAGAGAGAGAGCGATATGGCATTGAGAAAAAAGTTAGTCCTGATGGTAATGATACTGATCCTTGCTGGGGCCATGGCCATGGCAATGCGCCCGATGTCATCTCCACAGAAGAAGTTTGATTTTGATGACTCCGATGACCACAACCATGAGCGGGGTGGCAGTTATTATGATGATCATGATGATGAATGGGAAGGACATCATCATGATCATGATGATGAATGGGAAGGACATCATCGTGATCATGATGACCATCATCATCATGGTGATGATGACTGGGACGACAGTTATCGCAGCCATAACCGTAACCCATATGACTTCTGGGGAAAATCTGAGGTTGCAAAAAATGAGAAAAATGACTCAAAATCTGATAAGAATCAGAATCATGCCACCTCAGAGTCGAACCAGCCATAAGAGAAGCCAATGTCTTGTAGCCTAAAATAATTATGTTTTGGTTTTTATTATGATCTCATGGTTTTTATGTTTTCTACAGTCTATATGGTTGCAATGTCTAAATATCTGTTAAGTTTGTTGTGGTAATGTTATTACTTATTATGTGGACATTTATAATTGTATTACCAGTAATGTTGTGAGGATTATGTATCGATATTGTATTACCAGTAATGTTGTGAGGATTATGTTATCACTTATTATGTGGAAATTATATTGTATTATGTCTAAATATCAGTTGGTATGCAATGCCAAAATTAATGATAATAGGGCATTCACTGATAAAGAAGTGCTCAATATTAAATGCATATGGCCGAAAGTAGGGCTGCAAGAAATATTCGATGTTCGTAGTTCGTTCGTGTTCGATTCGAAAAAAGTTCGAAAAAAGTTCGTTCGATTCTAGTTCGAAATTAATTTCAAATCAAACTGATTCGATTCGAAATTATATCGAATCAAACTCAAACCATGGTGAGTTCGTTCGAAATGTGTTCGCGAACTATTTTTGTTTGAATTTGTATTAATTATTTGATTGTTTGAGACTTTGAGTAGTATGAATTTATATAAAATTTATTAATTTTTGTTGAATGAACTTTTAGTTTTGTATGAATTATATTAAATTGATATTTTTATATTTGATTCTGTTATTTTGATATGAATTGTGAAATTTGTTCACCTAATAATTTTATTTCAAACTATTTACGAATCAAATCAAACAGTTCGAATATTTAACGAATCAAATTTCAAACAATGGTTTGAGTTCGAAACTGCCTATCTATTTCAAATCAAACTAGTTCGAAATAGATTTCAAATCAAACTCAAACACAAGATAGTTGCAATGGTTGCAATGGGCCGGAATAAAGATGCACGTATGAAGGCAATAATTTTCATTATATTCCGTGAATCTTTTTATTTGCTAAACTGATATGAAAGTATGTAATTATTTTTTCCAGCAACATTTCAGTATTCTTTTATATTTGACCAAATATTTCAATTTCCTAAATCATGTCGATGCAGTTTGCTACAATATATAGTTCAATTTACAAAGTTCATCCAGTTCAAAAGAGTTTGCAAGCTCTTTTTTCAAACCCTTAATTCGATTAGTCATTTTTTTATTAAAGATATATTTTATGCATGCAATTTTGCAGAAGCAGTTTCCTGTAATTGTTTTATAAATCGCCCAAAAGATTCAAGCTTTCCAAATTGCAAGCTCGCCCCCATGACACAAAACGAATTTGCATTTTCCTTTCAAACTTTCTATCCGGTGCTCTTTCTTTATCAAATGCCTTGATCATATAATTTTTTTTGTAGAAGCAATTTTCTCAATTGTTTAGTACAACGGATTGCCCAACTAGGAAGAAGCACATATATCACTGAGACAGGAATTTCAGACTAATTAAGCTTTTGTACAATGTATAGGTGGAGCCAAAGTGTTTTTTGAGATAAAGATGATCTGAGATACTAACTAACATTAAATGTTCATAAAGAATTTCCATTCGAACTTTAAATCCGCGACTTCCCACATGGGTAACATTTTCTTTATCAGTAGATCAGAAGATGGTGTCAAAGTTGTCGGTGCCGGTGCGACCTCTCATCATCTGTCCGTGTAGAAGCCCATCGGCTTCAAAGACTATACAGTGGCACATTTCTTAGCTAGATCTAAACACTGTGAGACGTGCATTCAACACTTATTTCGCCTTACTGATAGTGCTATCTTCAATTAATTATTTTGTAAATTTGTCTATATAATTTTAATTTAATTTATTATACAAGAAGTTACTAATGTTGACATAGATTCTTACTGTAACCATCAATTCTTAATTATTGGAACCACGATGGTCGTTGATGTAATCATGTAAAATAATTCTTTTTGTTGCAATGCTGTTTCAGTTTTCCTTTTGCTTGACAATTGATATGTGGACAAATTAAATTACTGTCAAAGTGATGCCTTGATGACTAATGACATCATTTTCTTAGATTTGAAATTAGATTACTTTATAAAGTATCTATGCGGAGTTCAGTAAATTAAATGTAAACTATATATATTTTACAAACTCTAGTTGGGCACTGTTATACCTAATGCAGGAGGTTTCCAATGGATCATATTATACACCTAATGCAGCCCCTGTCAACCCCTTTCAAACAAAAATTTTATTACAATAATTGTACGATCTTTCAGTTGGCTTACATATTAGAAAGATTTTGAAACAATCTAAATCAATAATACGCTGATAAATATCGACGAATTTAAAAGTTGTTGGCTCATAATCTCCATTTGCAAAGTTTCGACAAGAACGTGAACTATGTTAATACCAAATATAGTAGCACACTTTCTAGAACAGAGCAAAAAATATATTAGATTATTAGAAGAGAAATTATTTTTCATACAATACACCGTGCTCAATAGAAGCTGCAATTTATGCTGTTTGATTTACGTGTGGTTCAGGTCTCGTCCATTTGGTTGCTTATTTAATTCAGGATTGAAACTTGCATCTCGGGTTTAAACGATATTCAAATGATGGTTGGCCGTTGGCCTAAAACCTCAAATTGATACGAAATATATACATGTTTGGAGTTCTATTTGCTCGTAGTAAAATACAAATGGAGAAGTAATTAGTTGTTGGGAGCTGTTGAAGCTCACTATAAAAGGAGCCATTAGGTAACTCATGAAAGCATATGACTCATTTGAAGATTGTAGAGAGAAAGAGAGAGATGGCTTTGGGAAAGAAGTTAGTGCTGATAGTAATGATACTGATCCTTGCTGGGGCCATGGCCATGGCTATGCGCCCGACGCCTTCACCACAGAAGAAGTTTCATGTCGATGTCTGCGGTGGTGACGATTGTGAAGGATATCATCATGATCGTGACCATCACCATCATGACGATGATGATTGTGATGACTGCTATCATGACCACGACCATGAGCATGAGCATCGTGATCATGGCGATGATGATGACTGTGACGACTGCTATCGTGAACATGAGCATCGTGATCATGGCGATGATGATGATGATTGTGATGACTGCTATCATGAACACAAGCATCGTGATCATGGCGACGATGACTGGGACGACAGTTATCGCAGTCATCACCGTAACCAATATGATTTCTTGGACAAATCTGAGGTTGCCAAAAATAAGAAGAATGTCACAAAATCTGATAACAATCAGACTAATGCCACCACTGGATCAAAACAGCCATAACAGAAACCAATGCCTCGTAGCCTGAAATAATTAGGCTTTGGCTTTGATTATGATTTCACGGTTTTCAGTTTATTTGATTGCAATGTCAAAATGCGTAACATTTGTCTTGTAGTGTTATTATGTGGACATTAATTAACTTGTATTACCAGTAAAGTTGTGAGGATTATGTATTATCAGTTGGCATGCAATGTCAAAGGCTTTCTTATTAGTTTTACCCTTTTCTGCACGAAATTGTTGCTATGCACAACTATACAAACATCAGGTGATAATGTGATATCCCTGGTGAGTATCTATACTATTATATAAAGCATCTAAGAATTGGAGGGTCCATTTTTTGTCATGGTAAATTTTTATTATACCCATTTTATCTCTCAATTAGACGGATAATATTTATTGTTGGTTGATCGAACGTATGTGATCGCGTCCATTGATCCCCTCTTTCTCTCAATTTCTTTCTCTTATATACTATTATTTCCATAATTTTTATTTTTTTATTTAGCACCCTTGTGCATATTTGGTAAGAAATTAATGATGATAATATATGTTAGAATAATTTACTTTTCTTGTCATAAAAATCATGAATCATTAACTCATATTGTGCAAAAATCTCATCCAAGATTAAATATAGTCTTTATTATATGTTTTCTCTATAATTTGGTGAATTTATAATTTAATATTAGATAAATATGAATTTTTTTATCTTATAATATTTTAATGTTTAAATAAAAAATTTTGCTGCAACGCGCGGGTATATAGCTAGTATTATCTAATGCTAATAGTAATAGACTAGTAGGCCATTAACCGTTATTAAAGTAGTGAAGCTCAACATGAAATGCTATGATAGCCCGAATGATTATAGTAATGGACCCGACTAAATGTCCACCTATGAAGGCATTATTTTCCATAGAGGTGGTAAAATTTGATCCAATCTGACAAATCTGTTCGATCTGTTTTGATTCGAATATAATCTATTTTTTTTTTTAAAATAAACTGACTCGATCCAAGATCAAATGATCTATAATTTAATTGAAATCAATCTATTTTTTTTATCAAAAAGATGAAGATGTATTCTCCAAATTTATTTATTTATAACTGTTACATTGATCAGTAGGAGTGATCGTTGAAATTACGGATTACAAAAGAAACAAAATAGTAAACAAGATTCCTAATCTATCTCACCCAGTTTATTATTTTATTGAACCATTTTTTGTACTCTAATATTATCTCTCTCACAGTGCAAGAATTTTTTTGCATTGTTCTCTAAAAATTCTGCATCGCTCTCTCCATGACAAAATATATTACAGTTTCTATTTTTTTTCCAAAGTAAATCTTTTTGTATATCGAGTATTAAATTGTAATCACTTTCTCTATATCGCTGTGAAGGGTTTTTGTTCCAATCTAAAATTTAAAAAAAAATCAATATATAAATTGCTCCAATCCTAATTCTAGAAGGTCACACTATCTCAACCGATTGTCACCTCTAATTTTTCATAATATTCTGTGATTTTTTTTTTGCTAAACTGATATTATGGAAGTATGTAATAATTTTCCTGCGACCGGTGCTTTTTTTATTAGACCAAATATTTTAATTTCCAAAATTTTTCTGAAGCTGTTTCCTTCAAAAGTCATCGGAAAATTGATTTTTCGATATTACAAGCAAGTCCCTGGATTTTTAAGCTCACAAAGTTCATCCAGTTCAAAAGAGTGTGCAAAAATTTCCAAATTCTTAATTCGGTAAATTGCAAGCGCGCCCCAACGAGACGAAACGAATTTGCAACTATATATCCGGTGCTCTTTCTTTATCAAATGTATTGATATGACATTTTTTTTGAAGCAATTTCCTCAACTGTTTAGTTCAACAGATTGCCCAACCAAATAACAAACTTATCCTCTTTCATTTTAAAAAAGTTTTTCCAGATCAAGACAAAGAAGAAATGTTCAGTGCAACATACAAAATTACATCAACAAAAAAAATAAGCAAATCACATGCCAATTTGACACATAAGATAATATTTTAGCTTTCTCAATGAAAAGAAAATGTACTCAAGCTCTCTCAAATCCACACAAACGAGTTCTATGTGCTCGTAGTAAAATACAAATTGATGGGGGGGGGGGGGGGCGCTAATAACAACTGAGAACTAAGTAATATATTAAGATAATTTAAGAATCGTTGGGAGCAGTTGAAGCTCACTATAAAAAGAGCCATTAGGTAACTAATGAAAGCATACGACTCATTTAAAGATTGTAGAGAGACAGAGAGAGCTAGAGATATGGCTTTGAGAAAGAAGTTAGAGCTGATAGCAATGATACTGATCCTTGCTGGGGTGATGGCCATGGCTATGCGCCCGACGCCTTCTCCACAGAAGAAGTTTCATGTCGATGTCTGCGGTGGTGATGATTGTGAAGAGTATCATCATGATCATGACCATCACCATCATGGCGATGATGATTGTGATGACTGCTATCATGACCATGAACATGAACGTGAGCATCGTGATCATGGTGATGATGATGATTGTGATGACTGCTATCATGAACGTGAGCATCGTGATCATGGCGATGATGATGATTGTGATGACCATTATCATGAACACGAGCATCGTGATCATGGCGATGATGACTGGGACGACAGTTATCGCAGCCATCACCGTAACACACATGATTTCTGGGACAAATCTGTGGTTGCAAAAAGTGAGAAGAATATCACAAAATCTGATAAAAATCAGACTCATGCCACCTCTGTGTCAAATAAGCCATAAGAGAAGCCAATGCCTCGTAGCCTAAAATAATTATGCTTTGGTTTTTATTACGATTTGACGGTTTTTATTTGTCTGCTGTCTATTTGGTTGCAATGTCAAAATGTGTAACATTTGTCTAGGTAGTGTTGTTATGTGGACATTAAATTGTATTACCAGTAATGTTGTGAGGATTATGTATCAGTATCAGTTGGTACGCAATGTCAAAAGTTGCATTACCAGTAATTGTATTACCAGTAATGTTGTGAGGATTTCTTTTTAGTTTAGCTCCTTTTCTACACTAAATTGTTGCTATTTCACAAATATACAAACATCAGGTGATAATGTGATATCCTGGTGAATATGCTATCTAATGCTAATAGTAATAGACTAATAGACTAATAGGCCATAAACGTTATTAAAGAAGTGAAGCTTGATATTAATTAAATGCTATGATGGCCCAAAGGATTTAACTCATAATGGGCCGGACTGAAGGTCCACGTATGAAGGCATTATTTTTTTATAGTTGGAAAAATCTGATTCAACAAAACAAACCTGCTCAATTGTTTAAATCCGAATCCGATTTGATCTAATTTAATTTTTTAATAAAAAAAATAAATAAATCTGATCTGATTTGATTGATCCGAGATTAAATTATTTATAATTCAATTAAAATCAATTTAAGATCTTAAAAAAATCAACATATAAATTGACTAGAGAACCAACCTCAACCTTTGATCTAGTCACAACTGTACTATGAAAGTATGTAATTATTTTTCCTTCAATCGATGCTATTTTTATTAGACCAAATATTTTAATTTCCAAATTTTTGCTGAAGCTGTTTCCTTCAATAGTTCAACGAGTCATCAGAAAAAAAATGATTTTTTGATATTACAAACAAGTCCCTGGATTTTAAGCTCATAAAGTTCATCCAGTTCAACAGAGTTTGCAAAAAATTTCAAATTCATAATTCTGTAAATTGTTTTTTTATCAAACATATTTCTACGCATACAATCTTGCAGAAGCAGTTTCCTATAACTGCTTAGCTTAATAAATCGCCAAAAATTCCAGATTTGGAAATTGCAAGCGCGGCCAATAATTATTTTCAACTTTCTATCCGGTGCTCTTTCTTTCTCAAATTTATTGATATGATAATTTTTTAGAAGCAATTTCCTCAACTGTTTAGTTCAACAGATCGCCCAACCAAATAACAAACTTCTGCGCTTTCATTTAAAAAAAATAAATCATCCAGGTCAAGACAAAGAAGAAATTTTCAGGGCACATACAAAATTACATCGACAGAAAAAATTAAGCAAATCAAATGCCAGTTTGACACATAAGTTAATATTTTAGCTTTGCCAATGAAAAGAAAATGTACTCAAGCTCTCTCAAATTCACACAAGTGGTAAATATTGTATCAGAACCAGCATCAGAGAGCAAAAGAGAAAATTTATATCCGAGCAATACAACACCTCCATTGCCATTTCAGATTTTTAGTTGGCAATGAGGCAACCTGCCTTTTTGCTCGTTTATTTATCGTCACACAAATCTCAAAAATGAGAAAACTGGGAGATAAAAGCTCCGCAAAGAAAGTTGAGATTAAAGTAAAAGTAGAAATAATATCTTTGATGCATAAATTCAAGAACTTCAAAGAGACGCAGTGGGTGATGTTGGAAAATTTTCCTTCGGTCCACGGCCAAGATTTTTTTCTTAAAAAAGATCTCTGAGGAGTGGGAAAAATTAAAAAATATATATGGGATTTTATAAAGGAACTAGGCTAAAAAAAGTGAGGAGAAAATTTTAGTAAAGATTCGGTGTTTTTTTAAGGAGAGTCAGGAAATAGAAACCTAAGTTTATATGCTACAATTACAAACTCTACAAACACGAAACACCACTGGTTAATGGGTTTAATCAAATTTTCTTTTTTATTCCCTTTATAAAAAGGGTAATGGCGACACCCACATGACAGCTTAGCTTTGAGAGAGAGAGAGATGTGATTTCTCTTGAATGGCATGGATTGATTGGACTAGGGCAGAAGGCTTGTGATATGGACAGACTTATCAGAATGTCTGGTCGATGGTGAGTGCGTTCCATGGTCCATGGATGATGCTGGAATTCTCTAGAAGGGGAATTCTTTCTTTCAATTTTGATAAGAAAATGAATTTGTTCACTCGAGTGATTGAAGGTCAACAAATATACTCGAAAATTTTATTTAATGAAATTTGGGTTCGGATATAATTTTTAACAAATAATAAATAAATTTTGCTGTATATATGTATATATGTATATATTTTTGTTCGCTTGGTATTGGAAAAAATTACAGTGCTTTTCATTTTGTTCTGCTTATAGATTATTAATCCTAAATGGATATTTTGTCAGATGTTTGAACTAACCGCGCAGCAGAAAAGAAGGAAAATATTATTGTGTAAATTTTTTTTTGTAATTTGATTTTTCTAATTAAAATTATTTTTAGTGATGATTAATTGATTAAAAATTAATATATTTTCATTGTTCAAATAATTTAGTTTTTCCCAACTGAGCGTTAAAAAAATTCCTTTTTAAGTTTTAAATAATTGAAGTTTCCTCCAAGAATGTTTTATCGCTATCTGTAAAAAACTGATTATTTTATTTAGTAACTGCAAATATATTTTGGTCGTTCAAAGAATTTATTTTCTTGATGATGCTTTTTATAGTCCGTTTTGTTTTACATATTTTCGATTTCAGTCTTTTAATTAAATTAAGAAATTAAAAGAATGCAATTTTATTAAGTTAATTTCACTAGTTTTTTTTTTCTTAACTTTTAAATGTAAATAAATTATCCAATCATGAATTTGCTAAATAAAACGAGACAACAGTGAAATTTAGTCACACCAATAGTGGTGGATCTTAAATGAGGATCCAGAGGTGTTCCTAAGGGGAAGAGAAGGAAAGGGAAAAAGAATAGGGAGCAATTCAAATTTGATATATATTTTTTGAAAACTTTTTTTTTATTTTTAACAAATATTTCACCTCCACGTTTATCCATACAACTCCATTTATTGTCTAAGATAAAATTCAAAAGCAAGATGAAATTTTACTCAAGGAAAAAGTAAATCTAAAATAAACCCCGTCAACACAACAACAGTAAAAGAAACATTTATATTAATTGTAGAAAGGAAATGTGTTTTAATACAGAGTAAATATATTTGATATTGCCTATTCAGATTTTTTTATATAATTATTATTAAAATAATATTATTAATAATAAGATAGAGAAATGATTATTTTTATAATTACGAATGACAGCGCGCCACTGGCACTGACGTGAAACAAATGCGTCACTTCTAGTGGCATCTTATATAAAATGTACCACTGGGAGTGGCGCGGTTACTCCTTTATATAACCGCAACGCGCAGATGCTCTCTTACGCGGTTGAAGAGAGAGACAAAAATAGAAAAAAAAAGAAAGAAAAGAAAGAAAAGATAAGACAGAGAAAGAGAAGAGAGAAGAGAGAAGGAAAGAGAATGAAGAGAAAGAAAGAAGAAAGAAAAAAAGAGAGAGAACTTACGGGACGAGATCGAGTGCGGAAAACTATTGGATTTTTCTATTGAAAGTACGTTTTATTTATATAAATAATTAGAATTGAAATGTAAATTATATAGATTAATTGTGAACAAATTAGAAATGAGTTGTAGAATAAGTATAAATTATAGATTAATTATAAATTATAAATTATAGATTAATTTATGAATGAATTGTAGATTAATTATAAATTATAAAATAATTATGAATGAATTTTGGATTAATTGTTAATTAATTGTATAGACTAATTATAGTTTATTTTATTGATTAATTGTAGAATATATTAATTAGGTATTAATTATAGATTAATTATAAATTAATTGTGTAGATTAATTACTATTTAAATTTATTATTTAATTACAGAATTGATTAATTAGGTTTTAATTATAGACTAATTATAGATTAATTGCTGATTAATTGTGTAGAATAATTTTAGATTAAATTTATTATTAAATTGTAGAATAGATTAATTAGGTATTAATTGTATATTAGTGTTTATCCGTGAAAATTTGGGGAATTAAAAAAGTAACTTGGGATAAAAGATTTCAAAATTCAGGGAGAATTTTTAAAAGGTCGAAGAGGCGTAATTTAAGTCCAAAAGCACCAAGGAAAAAGTACGATTCATAGAAATGCTAAAAAAAATTAAAATTCTTCAGAAAAAAATTAAACGTCAAAGACCTACAAATTCAAATCAAAAACCTCTTCGAAACTTAAAATCTCAAAACTCAAAATTTATGGAAAAATCAAATTATCCATAAAATTTTGAGAATTTTCATATATTACATTATATTTTTGGAGTTATGAAAGTCAAAGAAAATTCTAAATTATCGATTAATATAAGAAAAATGGTAAATAAAAATTAATTGATACTTGACCAAGGGGAAAATGGTAAATAAAAATTACCATAAATTTTTTTATATTTCAAGAAATTTTTGAGCAAATTTTGAGGCAATTTAGACAAAGAAATATTTGAGAAATAATTTAAAAGCAAAAGGGAAATAAGAAAAATAAGCAAATGTAGAGTTCCAATTAAAAATCAAAATGGAGAGGGACTAAATTCGAAAATTCTCATGTTGCTACAATATCCGGTATAGTACCCGCGATTTTCCCACTATTTCAAAACCGAAAATGGAGCCTATGGTCCGTGCGATGAAAACTCACATAATATTGCTTACCCTTGAAAATTCGGAGAATTAAAAAATAACTTGGGAGAAAATATTCTAAAATTCAAAGAGAAATTTTTAAAGCCGAAGAGACTTAATTGAAGTCCAGAAACACTAAGAAAAAAGAAGAATTCATAGAAATGCTCAAAAGTTAAAATTCTTAAGAGAAGAATTAAATGTCAAAGCTCTACAAATTCAAATCGAAAACATTTTCGAAACCTAAAATCTCAAAACTCAAATTTTATAGAAAAATCAAATTCTAATAAAATTATGAGAATTTTCATATATTACTTGATATTTTTGGAATTATGAAAGTCAAAAAAATTCTAAATTATCGATTAATATAATGAAAAATCAATTGATCAAGCGTTAAAAAAATTAATTGATGCTTGATCAAGGGGCAAAATGATAAATAAAAATTATCATAAATTTTATTATATTTCAAGGAATTTCTGAGGAAATTTTGGTGTAATTTGACAAAGATATCTTTGAGAAACAATTTAAAATTAAAAGAGAAATAAGAAAATCAGCAAATGAAGGGCTCCAATTAAAAATCAAAATGGAGAGGGCCCAAATTCGAAAATTCTACTTGCTACAGTAGTGAGCTATATTAACCCAAACTTGCTCCACTGTCCAAAATCAAAAAATGGTGATGATGGTCTCGTGCGACGAAAACTCACATATTATATATCGTTGGAAAGAGCACGAGAGAGGAGAATACAATGAGACGAATAACTTGCAAAATGATTGAGCTGTTTGGGAGAAAAGTAAATGAGAAGTTTCCGATTTAAAAATGAAATCGAGCAATCCGAGCCATAATTGATTAAATTGACACTTCAAATACCTTCCCATGATCACAAAGATTGTTTGAGAGATTGGTTGAACTTCAAAAGCTTCAAATTGGTGAGACCACGAACTCGCAAATCGGGTCAAAAAATGAGTTGGTCAAACTCTATATAGAATATTCTATTGATTGAATAAACATTATAGATCAATTAGATGCTAATCAAGATTTGAAACATAAAAAAATGGTGAAGAAATGAAGGAAAACGACTATGAGGATTGAAATCGGGTTTGAAGGCAAAAATGAGTCTCGGATGCATAATTGGGATCCAGCAAGGCCTAAAATGCAGGAAGAGAGTGACAAGAACGTGTTTGAAGCTCTAGAACCTTCTAGATGTTTCTAGAATCATTTGGTGACCAAGTGGTGGTTGGGATGATATATTTATAAAATTTCAGCAAACATAACAAACTCCACTTGTGCCCTATTTGTGCTCTCAGCTTTTAGAACACATTTAAAACACTTAGAACTGGTCTAATACACCACAAAATGTTCAGAAGAGTATGAGAAGATGAATGAAAAGAGTTGGTGCATAAATTGGTCAAAAAAAGTCAAACCGATCTCATACACCCATCTACTACCCCTAGGCCTATTTAAACCTCTCTCCACCTTCAAATATAAAAGACACAACATACTTCAAGCTTAATGATAATTTAAAACGCTTTCAAAACCAATTAAAACTCAAATTAGACACAAAAATAAGATCCAATCTTTGAATAGAGATTGAAATCAAACCCAAAGATACAAGATTCAATAAATTTCTCTTCTACTCAAGCTACAAATTAGATCTAGGTAGGTATCTATCATGTAAATATAGATATCAAGAGTGTATTAGAGTTTGTAATTCTGATTTGTGCAATAAAGATGAAATTTTGATGTGCAATATTGATTTTTTTTCTTTTTTTTTTTGATGTTTTTAAGTTGTAATTCGATCTCTTTTCATTTTTTTCTTTTTTTTTAGCTCAAATATATATACAAATATCATTAAATTTTAGATTTAAACCATTTAAGATCAATGAATCCCTCATAAACACAAAATTAGCACTAAAATGGCTGAAAATATAATAAAATGAAAAATGAGAAGAGATCTGCTACAAATCTTATAAAACTTTTAGATCTTGTAGAAATAAGTCATATGAATCTATAAAAACTGATTTTATATTTTTTTTTATTTTTTCTGTAAAAAGTTATAGCATTTTTAATTCTAAAAAACAATAAATTCTGGTAACATCCATTTCCCCTTTTGTTTTTTTTTTCATTTTTTTTATTTTTTTCCATTTTTTCTTTTATTTTGGCTCAAATCTACATACAAACATTATTGAATATTAGATGAAGGCTAAGTGATATATTTAAACCATTTTAAATCAATGAATCCCTTATAAATATAAAAATCAGCCATAAAATGGCTGGAAATACAATAAAAAAAATATGCTAGATATGCTCCAAATCTCATGAAACTTTCAGATCTCTTAGAAATAAGTCATTTGAATCTATAAAAACTAATTTTTTTTTATTTTTCTATAAAAAGTTATAGTCTTTTTAAATCTGAAAAACAACAAATATCGATACAATATTTTCCTCTTTTGCCCCTAATCTGATTCGAAAATAAAAAAATTATATCTCTGCTACTCCTATTTAATATAAATTTGTGAGAATTTAGATCTAGTTATAATGCTTCTCTCTGTAAAATTTTATAATTTTTGGAGTTTCTTATAATTTTATACAAATATGTGAAACTTCAGCCAACAATTTATAAAATAATTTTGTAAATAAATTTATCATTTTTCTTTCTTAAGTGCTTTGATCATGTGTCACAAGCAACAACTCGTCGACTATATCATAGCATAAAAGAATGAATAAAACAACAAATAATTTCTCTCTTAAGTGCTTTGATCATGTGTCACAAGCAATAGCTTGTCGACTATATCATAGCACAAAAGAGTGAATAAAACAATAAATAATTTGGTAAATAACTAAACTCGTTTTCTTAAGTGCTTTGATCATGTGTCATGAGCAACAGCTCGACTATATCATGGCATAAAATAGTGAATAAAACAATTAATAATCCCTTTCTTAAGTGCTTTGATCACGTGTCATAAACAATAGCTCGTCGACTATATCATAACACAAAAGAGAAAATAAAATAATAAATAATTTGATAAAAAAACTAAACTCGCTAACAAATTTTTCAAAAATACCAAAATACCCTCAGTTGTCCAGTTTAGCCCATTATCCGAAAAGAATAAAAAAAACTATACCGATCTGTGAATGTGACATATATATTATTTTATATTCTCAAAATAAATATATATAAGAGATTATCCATAAATTTTCACGCAAAAATATGCGGTAAATACCTTTCAAATAAGCAAAACAATCCTGACAACTCCTTATTTTCATAACCGTCCTCTGCTGGTATTTTGCTCAAAATAGAACTTTAAGGTGCTCAAAATGAAAAGTGTCCAACATAAAAGTTGTTCGTAACATCTCGTTTGATTGTTATGTCAAATAAAATTAGTATATTATTAACTCATTTTAATCTAATAATTCATATAAATATGCATTCTAAATTCATATAAATATACCCCAATGCATATTTAGAGGGATCTCCGTATTCTTCTTCTGTAATTCATCGTCTTGTTTCTTTCCAGGGCGGTGAGGGCGCGAAAAAAGGTCACACAATTAGTTATAGATTAATTGTTGATTAATTGTGTAGAATAATTTTAGATTAATTTTATTATTTAATTAGATTATTTATATATTATTTTTATAGATTAATTAGATAGTAAATATAATTTAATTATAAATTATATTAATTAAAGCGTAATATTACATTAATTATAGATTAATTTTATTAATTAATTATATATTAATTTAATTAATTAGATTAGATTATATATATATTAATTAGAAATTAATTATAGATAAATTAAATATTAATTATAAATTAATTATAGATTAATTAGGTATCAATTATAAATTAATTATAGATTATTATATATTTATAATTAGGTCTGTAATATTAATTGAAATAAAATTAATTTTATAATATATAATGGCAGGTGAGCAACGCAATGAAAATGTTATCCTTTATCTCCTTGACAACAAACATCGGACACATTATAGTCGGCATAGGTACATTATATTTAAAAAATTGATAAATAAAAAATATATATATGAGAAGCTAATTATAAAATTAAAATTACAGAGAGATAACAATGTCATTCGTTTTCCGTACTCATCGTTCTACGATACCGTACATCTCGCACATTCGGGATAGGTTGCGAGGTATGAGATTTTTTCATCTTGCTAGGCTGCTAGAGATCTATGTTCAAAAGTGAAGGGCCGTAACTTGAATATTGATATGGGATTATTGAGCGCATTAATCGAGTTTTGGAGGCTAGAAACTCACACGTTTTATTTCAATTTTGGCGAGATGATTGTGACTCTAGAGGTAAATAGTCAAATATTATTTTTAGTTTTATTATAGTATTAAATAGGGTTTATAGTAATAAAAATATTTTTTTAGGACGTTGCATATCTGTGGGGTATATCGATGATTGGTGAGCCAATGATCGGATACACTGACGGATATTTCTCAGCATATATCTGCATTTTACAAGGATGAGAGATAATTTATTAGACTTTAGATGAATTTTAGTATTCGTTTGTTTATAAATTAAGATTAAACTAAATATAAATTTGACAGACGTTCTATTTCCCTACGAGAGTTACGGTCCCACTTTGATCACACTTCGGAGGTTGACGATCATCAGAGTCTTGATCGATATGCGATTGGTTTTGCTCTAGAGTTGGCGGGGTTTATCATGTTTCCCGATAACAATGAAAGACTCGGTACCAACGTTTTTTCTATCGATTTTGATGGTAAGTGTTATAAAATAATTTATCTTTTATAGTTAAATATTTTTTAGTACATGATGATTTGTAATCCGGCGAAAAAAGAAATTGGGATGCTGCGGTACTTGGTTACCTATATCAGTGTCTTGATGTGGCGTGTCAAGGATTGACCAAGAGTATTGGTGGTCCGTGGCTCTTGTTGATGTTGTAGAACTGGACGTGTTTGCTCTCAGCTCGTCCATTACCCGCCTTAGAGACAACCATATTCAGCGATTGGGTACACTAGACCGCGATAGTTGTGCGCCTTTTGGCAGGTAAATATTTATTTATAGAATTAAATAAATCAATAAAATACATTCATTGACTAAAAATATATGTGTAATCACTAATCATAATTTGAATTGTAATAGAAAATGAATGCTTGATAAGATCATATACCATAATCCGTCGCACGTCGGCGTGAAGTACGAACCCATCACATGAAACAACCCCAATTATCCATATTTTTTTCATTCACGATTCTAAATGCTAGAGGAAGAAGTTTATTCTCTACATCGTATCCGCATGCCATCAATAATCTACCCTTATAACGATCCGATAAAAATCCAATATCAATGGTTATAACGGGCCTTAAATGTTTGAACGCTGTAATACATGGTCCATAAGCCCAAGCTATGGATTTAAATATTTTTACATTGTCATCCGACGTATCACACGCCAATATTTTATATATTGTACCTGGAGTAGTCCGAGCAATCGCCCCCAATATTTATGAGAGCAATGTATATGACCCTTCCCAAGTGTCAAATAATTGTTCGATTGTTCTTTCTCGACCACGCCAAAGTTTATTGTGCGTTAGTGCCACATCATGATATTTCATTTTTATAATCATATTAATTTGTTGCACTGTTAGAGCAAGATTTTTTTTTTAAATATTGTCGAACATAATCTGCAATCAAATTAGATGTGAGTTGTAAGTGTTTGCGGTCTCCTAGCGGTCTTCTATAATTGTGAGGGGTTTTTATTTATGATGATCCTCCATGTGGTTGAGTTCTCTTCAGGTCTAACGTATAATCTCCAAAGACAACTCTCTTCTTTGCATTTCATAATAAATCGTGTTTTACAACTTTCTTGTATCCAACATTGAACGTTTTAACTACACTCCAATCACAAATTACCCAATTTAAAGCCGATTTAGAAGCAAATATTTTATTTTCGGCTAACTCATCATCGGGTCCTAATCGGAATTTATTTGCACATAAACGGTCGAACATCTCAAAATTGTTCAACGCTTCTACGAGATGTTGCCTCTCGATTCGTCCGTAACTAACAATATGGTATCGCATCTTTGAATTTTCTCATTTTCGGATTCATCATTCAAAAAATTCGACTACTCAGTGTAATCCTCTCATGTTTCTACTTCACTCTAATCATGCGGACCAACATCATCTTGTTTATCCTGATCATCGTGATCATCGCTTAATTTCATTACCGTTGGATCAATATTACTATTGCCACTAATATTACTTTGCTCTTCGGTCTTACCAAGACTCAAATTAACGTCGAAAATGTTTAAATTATGATCATCAGCTAAATTACCGCAGTTATCTTAAAAATTTGATTGATCATAAGTACTACTACCTCTAAAAAAATTATAAGTATGACATGGTGGCACTGCTGAGTTCGATTTTGGTAAACAGATGGATACATATGTGAATAAATACTATTATTATAAGGATAGTTCGTATAATATCCGCCTTGATTAAAATTAGATATTATATTTTGAACTTGATTTGGATAGAAATTGTTTTGATCATAGTTTAGAAATATTCCCGCAAAAAAATACTACCGCTCGGTTCTTCCGCAGTTTAATTTTCTTCATCAGAATGATCAAAATTTAAATCTGATATCATTTGAAAGAATGAAAAATTTGGATATTTGATTAGTTTGTAAGAGAGATGTTTGTGTTTGTGAGATGAGGAGGGCGATGTTTGTGTTTATGAGATGAGGAGAGTGACAGGCGCATGCAAATTTATAGTGATCAAAGACGCTAGTGGAGATGGCAGTGACGTTTTTGTTCAAAGACGTCATTTGTAGTGGCGTGTTTGCTTTACACTACTACCAGTAGCGCGGTATCATTCGTAGATTTAAAATTATGGTAATGACGCAGTGTCATTCGTAGATTTAAACTATAATTTTATCACTCTTATTTTTAATAATATGATTATTATAATTATTATATAAAAAAATCTGCTGCCTATTTCTGTTAGATACTTTCCTTCAATCCGTGTTGGACGCAGGCCCAACTTTTTAAATTTTAATAAACAACACGGTTAGGTAAGATTTAAAAAAAAAGTTAACTAAATATAAAGGTTTCTTTTCTTTCGGATCTTTTCTTTTTCTCCCCCACCACCCTTTCAAAGAGTTCTTCCAAGATTCGTCCCTCAATTGTCAATTCTGCCCCGCTCTCTCTTCCTCTTCCTTGTTCTCAATCCAAAGTCGCAAGTCCAAACCCAGAAACCCTTCTCTTCAGGCGCCAAGTATGGATGATCCTCTGGTGCGAGCTTACGACGCTTCGGAGCGGGAGATTGCGGCTCAGTTTCTCACCGATTGGCTTCCTTTTCTCTCTCAAGACTTGTGCGATCACTGCTCCATCGCCATCCGCCATCGCATCGAGTCTCTCCGTCCAGGTGAAACCTAGTTTCCTGTTTCGCCTTTAAATTTTTATGTTTACTTTGGTCCTGTTCTTGGATCGGTTGCAGCAACACTACGTCTGATGTGTTGCCTTAGATCTGAATTGTTGTTCTTTTTTTCTAGGGTTTTTAGTTATTAGCGACTATTAAAGCCATTATAAAGATATATTAGCGACTATTAAAGCCATTATAATTGTAGATTTTGACGGGGGGATTCTAATTTTGATACCGATATTAAAACCATTATAAAGATATATGTGCAGAACTCAAACAAACACTCGCAATGAGTACCCAACAACTTTGGCACTCTACTGATTGGTCGGTCTTGTTATGTCCTAGAATTGTGTTATTTCTATATGTTTCTCATTAAAGTATGAATTTGCACATTCAACCACTAAAGGTACTTCCCCTGCTATTTTTTTTTATCCTCATGAATTTCTTCTCCTCCTAAATTTGTTAAAGATGTTGATCAGAAGAACTTAGTAAGTTGGTATAACTTTTTAAGAACATTATTATCTGTCTTGTGAAACTATGATTTATTAACACCCCTTGAAAAGCCAACACATCTTTCTTTTTTTGTTGTGCAAATATGTATTTGTTCATAGTCTTCACATGATGCTGATTAGCACTTACATACATCCTTCCAAAACAATGATTAAGATAGATTTGGTACAGTTGGCATATACTATCGCTTACATACTTCCTTACTTAAAAGACCTATCTTGTGTTCTTTAAAGCCCCCATAATGCATGGGTTTGGAGAAATTATGTCTTATCACCACCTGCCACTTCCGATCATAACTATCTCTGTGCAAGTTGAACTACTTATGGCTGCTGTTAGAAAGGAACAGACTTGGATATATTATGAGTTATGAGAGAATATATGGGATTTTCATGCATTTCTCTGCCTTCTTTATCTTAATTGCTTTTTAACTATAAGTTTTTTAATGGGCTGGTATTTTTGTTTCCAGTGATTAAGAAAAGTTCACCCTAGTTATTATGATAATGGCAGTAAGCTGATAATCAACTGAAAAATGTGTTAAAGTTAATTGGTATTTAAGAGAACTAATGTTAAATGTTAATTTCCACAGATAATCACAATTAACATAATATTATTTCCTTCTTTGTAGGGCAATCTAGTAAGTCGGAGGAGATTGATCCAACCAGTGTGCATCAGGACGTAGAGCCATCTCATTCTTCTAATCGCATCATGCCAACTCTGCAAGATACTGTGCCAGAATCGTCCTCCTCATCCAGTAGCATCACAGCGTCTGGCTGGGATTCAGGTCAACAACCCTGCAATCAGACGAATCACATTGTTCCGAGTGGCTGGGACTTGGTTCCTGAGCCTTCTACCCCAACAATTCAGACCAGTTTGACCTCTGACCCAGTAACAGAATCTGTGAGAACCCGCACATCTTGGGCTGACATGGCACAAGAGGAGGATGAGCTTGAAGGCATAGAAGAAGAGGCATGGTTAAGGAAAGAGGAAGAAGAGAGAGGAGGGCAGCGGGGAAAATGGAAAATGGAGTTATCCAGGGAGCAGAAAGAGCTAAATAGGTTTAAAAATGTGAAAAGGAACAAAGAATTCATGTGCCTAGAAAGAGTTGGCGGCAAAATAGTGAACATTGTCAATGGATTGGAGTTGCATGCTGGGGTTTTCAGTCCAATTGAACAAAAGCGAATTGTGGATTTTGTGTATCAATTACTGGATAAAGGTCGGAAGGGTGAACTTGGAGGTATGTTTTTCATATAAAAATTATAATACTGAGTTCTACCAGTACTTTTGTTGTACATATTTTGGCTGCTGTGTTCTGACTTCTGAAACTATCTGTTTGATGGCCCTATCTCTTGATGTTCTTTGGATATACGGAGAAGAACAACTCATATTTGTTATTGATATAAAAGATTGAACTTTCAGATTTGAGGTTTCAGTATTAACTTGGCCTGGTAATTTTTATGTTCTTTTTAGGCCACTACCTATTTTGAGAGTTACCATCCAAAAATTGAATCTGAAAAATAAACTTTGCTAACTACAGAGAGGACGTATTCTGCTCCTGCCAAGTGGATGAGGGGCAAAGGCCGAATCACTATGCAATTTGGTTGCAATTACAATTACGCCACGGTAAGTACTTTAGTTTCATGTTCTAGTACCTTCTTGCCAGTTTACTACCAGTTTGATGTTCCTACAAGTCTGGTACCAGAATAGGATATTTATATGTCATTGTGTCTTGAGTTTCTATTTACTTGGTGTTTTCTGGATTCATGAGTTGCACACTATATGGTTATGGTACATACTTTTTTCTAACAAGATGAATTGAATTCACGTGGGGTGGAGGCTGCTGCCAGTCCCATCCCTTTCTTCCTCTCTTGTCTAATTCTTCTCTTATTTCTTCGTACAACAGGATCGGGATGGAAACCCCCCAGGTATAATGCGAAATGTGGCAGCTGACCCCATGCCGGATTTATTCAAGACAATGATAAAGAGGTTACTTAAATGGCATGTTATGCCTATGACATGCATCCCGGACAGTTGTATTGTTAACATCTATGAACCTGGAGATTGCATTCCGCCACATATAGACAGCCATGACTTTGTGAGGCCCTTCTGTACAGTGTCATTTTTAAGTGAGTGCAACATCTTATTCGGTACAAGCCTCAAAATTTTGGGGCCTGGTGACTTCGCTGGTTCATTCTCGATTCCATTGCCAGTGGGGTATGCTCTTCTGTTCCTTTTTAGTGTTTTTTTTATGTTATCTGCACTGGTGGAGGCACTGATTGACTAAACAAAGTGGCATTTATTAGCTCGTCTTTCTCTTTTTATATTCTCTTTGTAGGTCTGTGCTTGTCTTGAATGGGAATGGGGCTGACGTTGCCAAGCATTGTGTACCGGCTGTACCAACAAAACGGTAAATGTTCGCATACCTCATTTGTGAAAGACCTCTTCTAATATCTCATTGTGAAAGGAGTAATGTTTGCATCATGCAAAGCATCCAGGCTTCACAGATTACCCATATGTAATGAGAAAATATGAATATCATTCTTTTTTTTTAAAGATAAAATGTACTCATAAATCTTGTTCAATTTTATAAGGGAATCTAGTGACTTTTGCTCTACCCTTATTCATGCAAAATACACAATAACATGAATCAGGGAGGAACCGTTTATAGGGTATAGGTTCTTATATGTTTTAGGGACAATCAGGGAGGAACCTTTCCGTGCTGTTACTGATCTCTCTAAAAGATATCTTGAAGTTTGACATGATATAGAGTAATTATTCTTGTTACTCATCTAGCACATTGTTTTTATTGATCTTAGGATATCAATTACTTTCCGCAAAATGGAAAGAACCAAGTGGCCGGTAGGTTTTGCCCTGGAGCCTGATTTGCAAAATGTGGTACCTCTCTCATATGACTCAACCACTGATGAGAAGGGCAGGAGGTCAGATGAAAGCTCAAGCAGTAGCAGAGCTCCAAATTCTAGTTCAAGATTCAATTCAGATTCAAATCCAAATTCCTATTCAAGTTCAAATTCAGGTTACAGTTCAAGAGGCGGGAGAAAATCCAGAGGGAAAGCTCCTATTATAAGAAACTCGTAGGAGACTGGAAATGATATTTTTTTTCGGAGGTGATTCGTAATAACTTTGTACTAGCTGCTAGGAGCTAGCAGTAACTAATAAATATTTATATTTATATTTTTGTTGAATGATGATTATGTATATTTCGACTTCATCAGAACCTTTCTTTTTTTCTGTAATATGTATATATATTTTTTTAGTTCAATTTCATTAAGTGTTCAAGTATGTTTCTGAATTTTCTTTTTAAAGGATGGTGTGGTATGTTTGTGATAATCTTATCAAAGGGTCATCTATTTTTGCAGAAGCCAAAATCCAAAATCCAAAATAAAGCACTGCATCAATAGAGTAATAGAGAAATCACAAAAAAAAAAAAAAAATCAAGTGTAGGAATAAACAGAGAACTAGTAACAAAAATGTTTGCTCTTCAGTTTCCAAAACCTATACATTGTGTCACATTGGGCAAGAGTTCAGTAAACATGCATACAGTTCAGTGGCATACATTAGTTCGTTTGACATATCGGAAGAGTAATAAAATAATATATTTTTGGAAGAGTGGTATTCTTGACTATTTAGAATAGTAAAAATATTGTTTGACAGTTGTTAATCGAATAGTTAAAATATGAATAATTATGATATTAATAATGATGATGATGATAAATAATAATAATAATAGTATATAATAATAATAGTAATAGTATAATAATAATATAATATAATAATAATTATCATAATTATAATAAATAATAATATTTATAATTATAATCATAATAACATAATAGAAATATAATCATAATATAATAATAATAATAATAATATATAAATAATCATAATTTTAATAATATAATCATAATATAATAACACAATACAACATAATCATAATAATATAATAAGAAAATTATAATTATAATCATAATAATATAATTATAATATAATCATAATATAATAATATAATACTAAAATCATAATTATTATAATATATTAATAATAAATAATAATAAAATTAATCATATAATAATAATACTAATAGTGATGTTAATATAATATAATAATAATTATTATAATAATAATAAATAAATAAATAATCATCATAATATTAATATAATAATAAATCATAATCATAATAATATATATAATAATAAATCATAATCATAATATAATAATATAACACAACATAATCAAACAATAATTACTATTCCGACAAGAGCTAATCCGGTATACCACTTATAACTTAGTATACCGGATTAGCACTCTTCCGCACTCTTCTACTTAGTTTAAAATTCATTTGGCAAATTAATTCATCGAAATAATTATTCAATTCTAAGTTTTTGCTATTCCACCAAGTGCTTGCTGTATTAATCAACCAAAAGAATATAGCCAACAACCACCAATTTGAAATCTGACTACCCATTTGTTCAGCTAACCATGCCTTTGAATTATGCTCAGTGATCATGCCTTCAATTTCAGGATCCAATAGAAGACATTAAATCGCATGAAAACTAATTAATTTATAATTACTAATTCTATGATACCGGAAGCATAATTAGTAATTAGTAATGTTCATATCAATCTCAGCACAGACAGACACGTACATAGAGACGAATAGTATCTTTCTTTCTTTTTCTGAAGAAAGATAAATTTATTTTCTTGTATATTATGAACTAAACCAACAGAAATAGAAAGTGATATAATTATATAAGTAGATGTACCTCTCTTATTATCTAAATTGATGATCATGTAAAGACTAAAGAGTTACATTAACCATTTTAGCTGGTATGAAAATCAGCATTTCAATGAAGTCGCCTACAACTGATTTCATGCTGCAAGAAAGATAAAATGAAAGATGGACGATAATTAAAAAAAAAGCATTCATACAACAGCTACATGAACTCGGGTGAGAACGGTTCTAATCGTCTTCACTATTATCTGGAATTAATTTCATGTTGCAAAAAAGATAGGAAAAAAAAACATTCATAAAGAAGCTGGAGCACGGAGATATCTGGGAGTAGGGCTGTCAATCAATTTCGTTTCGACTATATTTCGTTTCGTGATAACGAAACGGTTAATGAAATGAATTTTTATTTCGTTTATTAAATGAAACGGTTAACGAAACTATTTTCTATTTCGTGCAAAGAATGAAACGGTTAACGAAACGGTATTTTTCATTTCGTTAAGAATATTTCAGTGTAAAATATATGAAATTTCGTGTTTAGTTTCATTTCATAATAAATGAAACAGTTAATGAAACGATTTTCTATTTTGTTTATTAAACGAAACGATTAATGAAATTATTTTCTATTTTCGTTTATTAAACGAAACGGTTGACGAAACGGTAATGTTTCGTCACCGTTTCAGCCGTTTGACACCCCTATCTCGGAGTCACAGAGAGAGAGAGATTTATGATGTATACTCATTCGTGTAACTATCGGTATAACAAACATACAACATAGAAGTTACGAATAGAAAGATAGAGAAAATCGAATAGTGAGCATATTTTTTTGTAATCATTCTACTGATTGTAATTGTGAAGCGAATCAATAGACCACTTGGGAGTTTGGATGATAATAATGAAATTCACGAATTATTCATGAATTATTTAGATTTTTATATTAAGTAAACAAAACAATGAATTATACATCAGTTCGCAAGCTATACATTTAATTCAGATATAATTCGCTTATATAATGAATTTTACGAATAAAATGTCAATTATTCACTCAATTCGGAATGAAAATCAACCGTATCATTTCTCCTCTCGTATCTAACACAAGAAAGAGCAACTTTGTGTTTTTATATACGCCAGACTATAAACACCAAGATCAAAGATTTGTTTATACTTTTCTATTAAAAAATATCAAATCAACTTCAGAGTGAAAAAGTTTATAATCCGTCAACGGAGCAATAATTTTTTTTCTCTTGTCACTTTGAGTTTTTTTCCTCATAAAAAAGACGTTTTCAACAATATTTAAATTCACCTGATAAGTTTATCTCAAATTCATATGTATTCTTTTAAAATATAAAATTATTTCTCATACTATTAATGATTAATAAAATATAAATTAGTTTTTTTAAAAGAATTTAATATTTTAATATATTAATTAAATAATTAACAAATGATTTTTTCCGAATTATACTCGAATCACGAATTTTTGATCCAGCCGAACGTTTCCGGAGCACCGAATTTATCACTATGGTTTAGATATTTACTTTAATTTGTCACACAGTTCACCGCATACTTAACGCAAAATCACAACAATTCGGAAACAAGATACCGAAAGAATCTAGAAAATGCGGACTAATATTCTCCTGTTTTGTGGTCGGTGGTTCCCACCTCGAAAGCTCTTTCATCTGGGTCCATACTTTCAGGTCAATCTATATCCGATCATTGATCAACGCTCTTGATCCGATCAATGATCAACGTTCTTAATTTAATAATAATAAATTTTCATACATGAAAAATCGTATTTAGTATTTCTCACATCCGTCCTGATAAAATCGTGATGTCTAAATTAAACTGCGAGATCCAGAGAAATTCTCGGAAGATAATACGCGCACACTTTGAGGTTTGGCCATTTGGGATGCATCAGCGGCGGGGCCCACTGTTTTTCTGTTATGAATTCTTTTTTTATTGGATCTGTTATGATTATAATAAATATATAATTATAATTCAAACTTCTCGCTCTAGCTTGAAAATCACGCTACTTTTCTTATCTATGCTCTTCTGATTATAGAACAAAATCGAAAATAAGGTTCCTCTGATCCTTTCCTTTTCTTTTTTTCATTCCGAATTTGATTTTTCAAATTCATTCCTTCCCCCTTTCGTCTCTTCCTCTTTCTCTTCATCGAAAGTCGAAAGTCAAAACACTTCTCTGCAGGCGCCAGCTATGGACGATCCTCTCGTTTCAGCTCTCGACACGTCGGAGAGGGAGATTGCGGCCCAGTTTTTCGCCAACTGGCTCCCTTTCCTCTCTCAAGACTTGTGCGACCACTGCTCCGTCGCCATGTGTCATCAAATCGAGTCTCTCCGATCAGGTAGAACCTAGTTTCTTGTGTCAAAATATGCATTATGACACGTTGGATTATTTAAAAGAAGAAAGAAGGAAAATTGCATACCTTATACATCGCGCATAACATATGTGCTGATCATTCCAATTCATGGCTCGTGGTGATTATCTTATCAAATATAGAGAATGAATTCTAAATGTAGAGGATTGTGATTTATTTCCTTAATGGTAATCAAGTGTATTGATATACAGTTTTAGTTTTAAATAGAGTGTGGATAGATGAAAAACTGTAAGAGAGAAAAACAGAGAGAAATATCAGTATACTGTAAAGACGTTTTTAATAAAATACAATTGAGGGTGGGTGGTTTGTGAGAGTTTGGTGTTAATCTTTTTATCTCTCATAATCGTGACATATTGGTATAGTGCTTTCAATTTTTACGTTTTTTGGTGTGCTTGAGTTGATCGCAGCAATACTGTATCTGTTGAGTTCCTTTACAGTTCAATGTATATTCTGTGTTCTTTTTTCTAGGGTTCTTGGTTATTATGTTAATTCTATATTTTGACAGGGCAAATGCTAATTTCGGTACCGAAATGAAGGGTCATACCAAATATATACACTCAGAACACAACTCTTATAATGAGTGCCCAACGACTTTTGTATTCTACTGATCTGTCGATCCTGTTATATTCTAGGATAATTGTGTTATTTCTATATTTTTTCATTAAACCATGAATTAGCACATCCAACCCTTAAGGTACTTCCCTTGCTTTCTTTTTTAATCCTCATGTAAACCTTATTATTTTATTACAGCTTGAAAAAAGTGGGCAACAGAGTCTTTGATGTAATTACAAAATCATACAAAATTCCTTTGGAGCTTAATTACTCTTTGTTTTCTGTATTTCGTCAAAAACAAAATACATTAATTTTCCTCTCCATTTCCACAAATTACAAGAGAGCCCTTTCAAGAGCACTAAAAGACATATGGTCTTATCGACGATGCCATAAAATTATCTCCATTTCGGGATTTCCCGCAAAATACACCTTCGCATCCAAAACATCTGATCTTTGCTTAAGTCTGTACATGTCTTCATTTCTCTTACCAATACCAATCACCTTATCCGTTTTTAGCTCATACACAACAACATTCGAGGGAGACAATGAGACAATCGACCAATTGACTAACGGACATGAGATTATTTGTGAAATTTGGTACATAAAACACCGAGGAGAAGACCAATATCAGTTACCTCCGCCTATCAATACCTCATTTCTACCTACCGATTCAGGTGATATTCCTATCTCTGATTTACATCTTCCTATTGCTCAAAGGAAGGTGATTAGATTGTGCACTCTAAAGTGGAGTACTGCACCCTCAACCTCACACTCAATTTCCGATTTTGTTTCTCTTGATAAATTATCACCAACCTTCAAAGCCTTCACTACCTATCTACACTCTCTTATTGTTCCTTGTAATTAGAAAATAGTCATGCAGGACCCGATGTGGAAAGCGGTTATGTTCAAAGAAATGAGAGCGCTCACAAAAAATGGTACTTGGGAAATCATTTCAAAACCGGCTGGGAAGAAAACAGTTGGGTGTAAATGGGTGTTCACGATAAAACACAATCCCGAAGGAAAGATAGATAGGCTCAAGGCGAGATTGGTTATCAAAGGATATACACAAACATATGGCATAGATTATGAGGAAACATTTTTTCCGGTGGCTAAAATGAATACGGTACGTACCCTCATCTCATGTGCGGTGAATTTCGATTGGAATATACATCAATTAGATGTGAAGAATGTTTTCCTCCATGGGGACTTAAAGGAGGAAGTGTACATGGAACTGCCTCCTGGATTTGATAATGAACAAGTAGCGAGCAAAGTTTGCCGGTTGAAATGCTCCTTGTACGGTTTAAAATAATCACTCCGAGCTTGGTTTGATAGGTTCTCAAAGGCAATGATCAAAGAGGGTTACCTCCAAAGCAATGCCGATCACACTATGTTTATTCGAAGAAAAGGAGAAATTTTGTTTGTTCTTATAGTATAGATATCTTTGCATAATTATTTTATTATACATGATATTAAATATTTTTTTCTCAATAAAATTAATCAGACAATTCAGGGGGGGGCAAACTACTGAAAGTATTACCGAAAAACACTATTTTTCAAAATCCAGGGGGGGCCGCTGCCCCCCCTGGGCACTAGTGCATCCGCCCCTGATAGTATATGTCGATGACATTGTGCTCACTGATAATGATACCGTAGAAATGAAAAGAATTAAGGACAGTCTTGCCACCGAGTTTGAGATAAAAGACATTGGCCCTTTGCGTTATTTCTTGGGCATTTAGGTTGCCATTGCACTAAATGGGGTATTCATTTCTCAACAAAAGTATGTTTTGGAGCTACTATATGAGACCGGAATGCTTGACGTCGACCGACCAATACACCAATTGACCCAAATCACGGGTTAAAAGGGGGTATAAGAGATCAAGTAGATCGAGAACGATATCAAAGGCTTGTGGGGAGACACATTTATCTATCACACACTCGACCGGACATTAGTTATGCTGTGAGTGTAGTGAGTCGATACATGCATGATCAAAGAGTTGTGCACCGGGAGGCCGTAGATCGTATCCTTCGTTATCTCAAGAGTTGCCCTGGAAGGGGGTTGCTCATCGAAAAGAACAATCATATGAGAATAGAAGTGTATACAGATGTTGATTGGGTCGGTTGTCAGGATGATGGGAAGTCAACCTCGGGTCATTGTGCATTTGTTGGCGGAAACTTGGTTTCATGGAGAAGCAAGAAACATAATGTAGTGGCGAGATCAACTGCAGAAACCGAGTATCGTGCGATGACTCTTGGTGTAAGTGAGGGGATGTGGTTGCAAAGATTGTTATTCGAATTAGGGACTAAGTGAAAAAAAAACTATTATGTTATATTGTGACAACAAAGCCACAATCAATATTGCAAACAATTCAGTACAACATGATCGAACTAAACACGTGGAAATCGATCATCATTTTATCAAGAAGAAACTTGATACTAGAGAGATATGTCTCCTGTTTGTCCGAACAACCGAAGCGGTGGCGACATATTCACTAAGGGATTGCACTTCAAGGGAGGAGGAGTGTTGTAAAGTTAGAATTTAGGAAATAGTAATTATAAATGTAATTACAAATAGTTTAGGGACTTCTATGTAGCCGACGTATTCACTAAGGGATTGCACACCGCGGAATTCTCCATTGTAATTTACAAGATGAATATGAAAAATATATATAGTTAATCTTGAGGAGGGAAAACTTCATGTCACCATGGCTGTAGTGTTGTAAAGTTAGAATTTAGATGAATAACTTGTGATACCGTGCACGCGATGATGAAAAACTCGCCATGCAGAAGGCATTGTTAACGTCCGGTTAGGCGTATATTCCGATGATTGTTATCTGCCCGCCAACGACGAATAATTCGAATAGTTATCGGTTTGATCACGAAATTCAAACGTTTAGATGAAAATCAAGACCTTCCTCACAGGTATACCCCTTAGCAACGAATCCATCGTTGAATTGAGCCATCATTTCAGTTTTGTTTTAAAAACCCATTTACATCATATTCAAAGCATCGGGGAGGAACAAGAGTCCATGTGTTATTTTGCGCCCAATGCGATCAATTCTTGGGCCGTAGCATTTCTCCAGGTGCAAGGTTTTGGAAGCTTGAGTATAGCTAGTTGGGTCAAGAGGAATAGAATTCATAGGGTAGTTTGTAGAGAGAAGTGCACTGTGGAGGATGAGGCGGGTGTTTAGTTTTAGAACGTGTCAACATTGGATGAGTAGACGTATGTTGATGCGATGAAAAAGCGAGGTTGAAGTGGATTTCGTCTAGAGTAGACTGAAGTGGAGCATGAGAAGTAGAAGGAGTATGTGATAACGGTGAGAAGGTTGTAAAGATCTTGGAGGAGGTGAAGGTGTTGAAGGAGTAGACACCAGAGGTTTGAGATGGAAGAAGAAGACTCGTGTTCGGGAGGAGAATCAGGAGAGAGAATGTGCAAAGGTGAAGAAATGGTTGAAGAAGAAGAAGAAGAAGAAGTGGTGGAGAATCGAAAGATCCTTAAATGGGAAGGATTGTTCATCAAATAAAACGTTCAGAGATGTATATCTTGTTGGTAGGTAGATATAAGCACTTTAGGTACCCCTTGTAAATGGTCGAATATCCAAGAAATACACATGATACGGATCTAGGAGCAAGTTTGTTGGAAGCGTATGGCCTTGGTATGTGGAAAACATCTACGAAAGAACTTTGAGAAATTTGTAATCTGGTTTTAGAAAACAAGACACCGATAAGGAACTTGATTGTCTATTAACGTAGATGGTAACCTATTGATTACAAATCTACTTGTCGAAAATGTGTGACGATAAGTCTGCGGAATATTTGCACGAAACATTGAAGCAAGACTTAGCTGTTATATGCACTGTGGCGCGTTCAACCAATCCGGTTACGCCGTGGAGTGTATGGGCAGGAAATACGAAATTGAATTGATGGATTGGATTTAATGATTGGCAGAACTCGGACCCTCCATCTATTTGCATTGTTTTGATTGAACAAGAGAGCGATTTTGAACCCGAGAGATTTGAATTGTTCAAAGTGCAAGAACATCACTTTTGTAGGCACAAAAATATATCCATTAAATCTTGAATAGTTGTCGATAATATCGGTAACGAGAATGTGAAGTTATGCGGAGAAGGACCCCAAACATCACAATGAATCGACTCAAGAGGATGTGTAGCTTTGGTAAGAGAAGGTACAAAAGGTAGTTTGTGTGATTTAGCTAGAGGAGATAGTAATTATAAATGTAATTACAATTAGTTTAGGGACTTCTATGTAATTGTAACTATAACTTGAATGGAAAACTGTGGAGAGGGGATCGACCTTCAATCCAGTAATCTTGAAAGCTTACAGTTTAGCATGATTAGTTTTCAAGATTATTAAATAGGAGTTGATTTCCTTCTACACAGGCTCAGTCAGGAAGTCAGAGCAAATTAAGGCATCCTGAGAGCACCTGGCTCTAGAGCAATCCTGTTCTTCTAATTGCAACATGTCAACTGGATGGGAGCTGCTGCCAGAATCTTCCTTCTCAGCCATCAGCATCACATCATTCAGCCGGGAATGGGATCAACATGCCTGCAACCAAAATAATCGCATTGTTCCGACTGGATGGGACCTGGTTCCAGAGCCTTCAACCTCGGCAATCCCAACCAGTCTGAACTCTTGACTCGGTAACAGAATCTTCCAGAACCCGCTCTTCATGGATCGATATGACACGGTTGGAGGATAAGCTTCTATGCATAGAAGATGAAACAAAGTTAAGGGGTGAGGAGGAAGAGAAAGGAGGACAGCGAGGTAAACGAAAAATGGAGTTGTCCAGGGAGCAGAAAGAGCTAAATAGGTTTAGAAATGTGACAAGGAATAAAGAATTCGAGTGCCTAGAGAGAGTTGGCCGCAGAGTAGTGAATGTTGTCTCTGGATTGGAGTTGCATCCTGGGGTTTTCAGTCCGATTGAACAAAAGCGGATTGTGGATTTTGTGTATCATTTACTGGATAAAGGCCGGAAGGGTGAACTTGGAGGTATGTTTTTTCACACAAAAACTTAAATACTGAGTTCTACAGATTTATAGTACATTTGTTGGTGATGTGAACTGTTACTATCAATCTGGTGGCCATATTGAAGTTGTTTGGATTTCCAGAAAATAACAACTGAGTTTTAATTAGAACTGGTGATTATTATGATCTTGTTTCTAGATACTTGCTATATTGGGTGTTGCATGACAATCTGAAATTTTTATCTGAAAAAAATATCCTAATTTCAGAGAGAACGTATTCTGCACCTGCTAAGTGGATGAGGGGCAAAGGCAGAATCACAATGCAATTTGGATGCAATTACAACTATGCCACGGTAATACTTTACTCTTGTGTTGCACTGCTTCTTGCTAGTTTACTGTGGGGGTGACACTTCTATAATCCTGGTGCCAGAAAAAGTTTTTTAATATGACTTTCCATCTTGTGATATTTTTTTTGGGTTTCCATCATTTGCTTGGTGTGTTTTATCTATGTTTTTTGGATGTTTAAATTGCACAGGATAAGGCATAAAGCAGCTTGTGCCAATTGCCCCCAGAGTTACTAGGGAGCCGGGGGAGTTCCCAAGACCTTGGGATCAATTTTGGTTCCAAGGGTGATCTCAACCGTCGGATCAACATTGAGATTAGAGCAAAGTATGAAAATGAAAAAGAATTTCATCGAGATTGGTAATTAGATTCTGATCCAACGGTTGAGACTACTCTTGAAACCAAAATTGGTCCCAAGGACTTGGGAACTCCCCCGATTCCGAGTTACTAGCTGAATCTCTATGATTTAAATAAGCCCATAATAGATTTTTTTTTTAAATATTATCTTGATATATGTTATTTTGAGGTATGGTATTGTGATAATTAAACACAAATTGTGCACCTTGCTGAATTTAGATTCTGTAGATTGGGCGCAGGCGTTCAAATTTTCCAATGCCCTGCGGCTCCTCATCCCACACTCATATATAGATGAGAAAAAATATATATATAATGTATTTGGGTTAATCTTGTGAGAGGTTAGTGAATTTTGATCTTTATCTATACTTGATCATTGAATTTTTATTTTTCATTTTAATCATTAAACTCTGATATTTATTCAAATTTGCTCACTCCTGTTATTATTTTCATCTAATACTAATAGTAGAGATTGTTAAATTTGAATGAAAAAACTAATATATAAAAAACCTATTTTAGTCTGAATAAAATCATATTAATGTTCAGCACTATTAAAGCAAACAAAGCACACTATAACTATTACAGTTTGCACTTAGTGTCAAAAGTATTTATACAATGTTTTAATTTATATTGTGAGCTCATTTATTAAACAATCATATCTGATACTTAGCGTTTTTCTCAATCTTCATCTACAGCCATTGCGTTCATTTTGAACAGTGAATGTGACCGCAAGAAATAGAGATAATTTTATTATCCATCTCCAAACATGCATATATTGTTATTCTTATTTCTTCTAAGATAGACAAAAAAAAAATTCTCTTTTTAGCACTGATAGCTCCTCTCTCGGTGATCGGAAACAATCCGTATCAAGCGCCGTTTGTGTGAAACCCCGTAACTTTTAAAATAATAAATTCTATAAATATATAATTAAGCAAATTATGAGGGAAATACATATAATAAATTTTATAATTTGAAAGGAAGAAACCTTAATTAAAATTTATCAAAAAAATAATAATAATAAAAATCTTAAATATACATTATTCAATTCATATATTTAATAATGAAATAATATTAATAAATATATAAATAAATAAATAAAGTAATTTTTTATTTTTAAACTAAAAGAATATTAGAAATAAAGAATATATATAATATAATATATATAAATCAATTTCTCTATCTCTGTAAATTCTATAATTCTAGTTTTATATAATATATTTCATATTTTCAAATTTATGAAAATAATATTAAAATATGAATTGAGATATAATTAAGGAATATGAAATGAATAATTAAGGGTTATAAAATAATAATTAAAGTATAATAATAATTTATAATATAAAATATATATTAATCAATTTCTCTATTTTAATAATTGGATAACATCAATTATTATATATAAATATCTATTAATCAATTTCTTTATTTAATAATGGAATAATATTAATAAATATATAAATATATATATAAATTAATTTCTCTATTTTTAATAAGAAGAATATTAATTATACAATATCATATTAATTAATTTCTCTATTTTTAATGAATTAATTATCCTAATTAAAATAATTGAGCGATAACGTTAAGTTAATTAAATCAATCTAAATTAAATTAAATTAATTACATTACTAAAAATAAATATAATATGATTATAAAATCCAAATAATAATGCTCCCGTCTCCGAGTCCGGTATACCCTGACCTAACCAGACCCAACGCGAATAGGATACTCGCCAATTTAATTTATTTTGACTTTATAGGTTCTCGAAAATATCTTGACGACCCGACAATCAAGTACGCTCAGGATGAGACGGTTGACGAGATCGTGGGACCCACCGGAGACCGAGCAATCAGACGCTATCAGCCTTGCCAAAATATTCAGGTGCGGATTGCACTGTAATTTACGATTTCTTAGGATATGACTTAAATTATATTTTCTTTTCTTTTGATATTGAAACTTGTTCATATCATCCGCATTTCATTTTGATCATTAATTAGATTAATATTTAAGTTAATTAGTTGTAGAATAGATTATCCTAGATAGATGTAAGTAGTAATTAATAATTTAATATAATTAGTCACATGATAGATTATTTAGGATAGATTATCTTAGATAGAGTATTTAGTATTTTATAAATTAATATAATTAGTTATATGATAGATTGTCCTAGATAGAGTAATTAGTATTTAATAATTTAATATAATTAGTTATAGGATAGATTATCCTAGATAGAGTAAGTAGTATTTAATAATTTAATATAATTAGTTACCTGATAGATTATCTAGATAGATTATCTTAGATAGAGTAATTAATATTTAATAATTTATATTAGTATTAATTAAGTACCTTGAAATTTTATTATGTAAATAATGTGATTTTTATTAACTGGATTGTTATATTGATCAAAATAAGCTTAATCGAGTTATCATTAAATTGAATTAAGATTTGAATTTGCATATTATATGTTTTCTATAATTTGTATGTTGTTATAAAACTCAAGGAAAATTTTCAGTTAAAAATGAATATCCAAAATTTGGGTTTGGGAAGAGTGTCAGTACCGACTCGATTTTATAATAAAATACACTTTAAATTTATTATTGAGGAGCTATTCCGTGTTACAGATGATTATTTTATCACTTTATATTTAGCAAAGTGACTATTTTGTCACTTTATATTTGTTCGTGATTGATTCACTTCATTTCATATTATTTTCGGATAGTCTCCTTCAATTTGAATTATATATTGATAAAAATCGAGTCGTTGTTCGTTTCATTATAGTAAGGGACTGAGCGGGATAAATTAGGGATGGTTTTGATAGTGAATGACGCTCTCTTCTATAGAGCGGGCTCTCTTCTATAGAGCACTGGTTGAGGTCGATTCTTTCTGAAAAGAATTTATCCCGCAAAGTCATTCGTGTGATATGGGAGTTTGAACCCGTACTTATTACATTATAATATCTCAGAATTATTCATTTTGGGTTCATCCTTGATTTAAAATATTCATGACATTCAAATAGTGCATTTTTATAAACTCCTTTGGGTTCTTTTTATACTATACTCAGAACAAAATTAATTCAATTTAATTATTTAAACTCAAATTTTATGTATTATTATGTTTCTGTAATATTTATTATAAAAATATTTTTTTAATGGTTTTAAGTCTAAGCCTAGAGATTTATAACATCTCGGTGCTGGACCTAAAACCGCACTGAGTGACTTATCACTCACGTTTCCACGGTGGTTGTGGGGTCCAGGTTTTACAGGAGCGGGATCGAGTTTTTTTTTATGAGAGTGCTAGGTGCGGCAAATCTGTGTGGTGACAGACAGTTTGAGTCGACCAATGACCATCCCTGTTCAAGTGTTATGTAAATGTTGTGATAGTCTGACCAATGACCATCATGTTCAAAAGTGTCATGTAAACTTTGTGATACATGTACCGATCCAGAAACTGGCTTTCATTTATTCTTTGGCTGTACATATGCTAAGTTGTTTTGGGACTCTTTTAATATAGGGAATAGAAGGTTTCTTAGAGTAGTGGAATGAATAAGGATAATAGGAATAAAAGAGCTTCTTAGATTAGTGGAATAAAAGAGTTTTTTCCCTTATGCTCGTTGAATATAAGGATAATAGGAAATATTTGCTGTCTCTGTGTGCTATCTTTTGTGATTTGGACTATAAAGAATAAGAGAATTTTCTTAGGAGAGTAATGGTACGAGAGAATTTTTTTTAGTGTACTCTGTTATGAATATATATATATAAAACAACGTCGACGCATTCAAACCACTGGCATTTTAGTTATAATCTGTTATGAATTTTTTTATCAAATAATATATGTATATTTGTATTTGGTTTTATAATTTATAATTTTATTTGTTTAAATAATTATTTTTATTATTTATACCTAAGTATTTCTAATATCCATCTTGAATTATGTATTCGTTACTGTATAAATATAATTTTAATTTTAGAGATCCGATATGGAAATATCAACACCTGTAACTTTACTATATTTACCTTATAAGAATTATTATTTAGGTTAATGATATTCTCAGGTAAAAATGAAACACTGTACAAAAGTTCAAAAATAGAATCAATTGACGTTAATAATACTTAATTTAAGCTGAATAATATTGATGATGTTAATAGATTATGATATCTTGCTGTCCCTGCCTCCTTCCTAACCCAATTTTACCGCGATGTCCATTTTCAAGGGTTCTAAATTTTGAATATCATCGCAAACTCGCCTTTTCATTCATATTTCAAAATTTAACAGTGAAATTTTAAATCTAAACTGTAGATTTTATTTATTTGAAAGTATTTATATTTAACATTGTGAGCTAATAAAGTGTGCAACTATCACTCATCTTAGAGTTCATCAATCGTAACTAATTACTAGATTCATTCATTTTTAGATAACTTTTATCTACTATGAATGAACTCAATAAATTATGAGATTTTATATGTATACATCTTTCATAAATATCAATAAGATCAATGATTTGAAAATTTTTCTTTTATATTTGAAAATTTAAATAAAAAAATGAATTTCATGAACAACTCATTTTCACAAAGAAATGGCCCAACGCACAACTCATTTTCACAAATGATATCATAAAAAAGAATTTTTAGGTTAAATAACACTAATGGCCCGACGCACAACTCATTTTCTCAAATGGTCTCATAAAAGAGAATTTTCCCTCTTTAATCCTGCTCCACTGCTAACCGCGCAAATACACAATATTTTCCCTTCTAATCACATTTCAATTCGAATTTGAAGGGCTTGACTTGAAATGACGACCTCCAATTGAACTAGTTATGTTTCTATGTTTTACATAGATCTTTTTGTGAGCATTTCAAATTATAATTAAACATTCCAATCCGAGTTTAATATAAAATAATGTCTACTTAAAACTTAGATTTTTCATTTATGTTTTTATTAAATTTCTCGATATTGTTATTCCTATTTTTTTTCCGTCTGCATAAAACAAAAATTCTTCAGTCGTCTATCAATCACATAAAATTATTAAATTTATATTTTCATTTTTTTAACGATTAAGATTATTTTGCACCGGCTTACCCATCGCGTATATACTTAATAACATGTATATATACATACATTACGAGCGTGCCGCTGAAAAATAATTGATAAATTTGTGTAAAAATATTAGGTTTGTGTATTTAAGAATTTATACCTATTAATTGATAATTCTTTTTGAAGATTGCTTTTAAATATGCTATTTTGAATATTGAAAGAGTATGACTGTAGGATGCTTAATATTTCTTCAATTTTTAATTTTGGCATGTTATATAAGCTGTTATTTTTTTTAGCAAACGATGCAATAAAAATAGATTTGGGATAATTTTTGGGATCTATTTATTTTAAAATAGAAACAAAGAAATGTTGTTACTATCGATTATCGAATGTAAATGCTCATCGAAACAGACTTGTCCATATTGATTTAGGGTCACTGTATTTAAAAAATAGTATTTTTAGATTAATTTTTGCTGATCTTTTTGAATCTATTTTCTGACATCACTAAATTTATTAGATAAATATATATATTATTATTTTTTATTTAGTACTTAATTAGTTAATGTGTTTGCATTCAGTAAAATTGCAATCCTGATCTAGATTAAAATTATGTATCCGCTCTGATCATCGACCATGACGTAAAAGAAAAAAACGAAGAGAAAATAATAACCAAATAAAGTCGATGCACTAGGAAGCCTCGTTAGTGGCAATATATTGAAAGCGTTAAACTAAACTTCTAAATGATGGCTATTTTCTTTTTCGTTTTTTTTATATTTTAGATTACCAAATTATAAACATAACACATTCCGCCTCGTACAGACTTTAAATATTTAATAAATCAACAACAATATGATTAAACAACTTCGTCCAAATATTTCGATTAACAACTTATATATCCAGAACTTGTCATCCCTCTGCCACCTTGCTCGCTTGTGCAGTGACACGCACACAAGACAGGAGTCACAGGACACAACCAATTTTCGTGGTGTGTGTGGATGCGGATCCCTTTTCTTTTCGCACCCGAAACCAAGAGAGCGAGGAGGCTTTGATCAAAGATATCAAAACAGAAGAAAATAGAGAGGAGAGTTGAGAGAGAAGCGATGGGGGGATGCAACGCAGTGTTGTGCGCGTGCATAGACCACGCGAGCATCGGTGTCGTGGAGAAATGGGGGCGATTCCTCCGCCTTGCTACGCCGGGGTTTCATTTCTTCAACCCCTTGAAGGGAGAGTGCCTTGCTGGCGTACTCTCCACTCGCCTCGATTCTCTCGAAGTTTGCGTCGAGACCAAAACTAAGGTACTCTCTCTCTCTCACACTCCAAACCGGGACCGAATTTTATGTTGAGGAGGAGGCTTGGATCATCGAAACTCCTTTGATTACTTGAATGTTGTAATTCTAAAGAGAGATTTGGATTGCTTATTTATACTTGCGCGGTCGTACCTCTGTGATAATTTGTTTTGTGTAATATCATTTGGACTTCGATTTCGTAAGTTGCATTGAAGAAAAAAAAACAAGAAGACAGATATATTGAATCTTACAGGGTTGAAATCACGAAATCCTTGGATATTTTCTTTTCTGAAACAGGATAACGTGTTTGTGCAAATCGTCTGCTCGACTCAGTACAGAGTCGTCAAAGAATTTGCTGATGATGCCTTCTATGAACTCCAAAATCCCAAGGAACAAATCAGGGCATATGTATTTGATGGTATGTTAATTGTTGAACATTAAGTTGCAGTTAAGCAACGTTTACTAGCTCAAATGACATGTCTTTTCTTAATTCAGTGGTACGTGCTCTTGTTCCAAGAATTCCACTTGATGAACTTTTTGAGCAGAAGGGTGATGTGGCTAAAGCTGTTCTTGAAGAGCTTGAAAAGGTAATAATGTATTAATGTTTCTCTTTTGTTGTATGCAAGTGTGTAATTCTTGGGGCATTTGAAACTTGATCTGCGCTTGAATTCTGTGAGATATGTTCTGTATTTAGATATGACTTTTTTGGCTGCAAGTTAACAATATGGGTCAAAGAATTGCTTGATCAAACTTGAGATCATATTACGTGACTTGGCCAATCTCCATGAAATGATATGGTAGAAATGTTTGTTCTATGTTTGCTCGAATTAAATGATAATAATACTAAGTACTTTCTGCCATTGTTTTGTCAAGACACAATCAAATTCACTCCCTGCTCTTCTGAGCTGGTCACTGCTAATTGATAATCTAGCTCGAAGTACAACAGGCATACAATAGATTGAAATATGGATTCTTGTGCATAATCTACAAATATGTATTGTTGACTATAATTGTACACAACTTGAGAAGCCTTTGCGATGTATATAGATTTCATGTTTAGTCCAATTTATTTTATATAAAATGACTTAATTGCTTTTTAGGTAATGAGAGCATATGGGTATAGCATTGAGCAGATATTAGTGGTTGACATCATACCGGATGAATCTGTGCGTAGAGCTATGAATGAGATTAATGCTGGTATGTTATTTTTGGAGAAGAACATTCTGTGTTTGGTCTCTTTTCTTTGGCATTATTTTTTTTTCCATTTATGTTATTTTAAAACTTTTTAATGAACAGCTCACAGGCTTCAGCTTGCTAGTGTATACAAAGGAGAAGCAGAGAAGATTCTTCTGGTAAAGAAGGCTGAGGCAGAGGCTGAGGCAAAACACCTTGCTGGTGTTGGTGTGGCCAAGCAGCGCCAGGCCATAACTGAAGGTCTACGTGAAAATGTCTTGAACTTTTCTCACACTGTATCAGGTACTGGAACTATCTAGAAGAAATATATATTTTTTGGTAAATTACTTGTATTATTTTGTGGTATTTTTAACTTTCAAATAGCACTAACCTATATTGCATGAGTGTGGGTGCGGGTATCGTATCCAATATAGTGTGGGTGCGAAGATACGATAATTTCCAAAAAAATCAGATATGGGTGCAGCAATATGTGTATAATTTTTTATTTAGTTTAATTTCCAGTTGACAAAATAGAGATGTTGATAGCTTGTTCTGTTAGAAAATAAAAATATTATGTGTGAACACTTGAATTTTGTTTATTCCAACACACTCCTCCTTTAATTTAAAAAAATATATATACTTTTTCTCTGTCCGGACTACACTCATTAGTCCCACAAACGTTATATAAGTATTTCAAAGCCTATATAAGATGCATCATTCAAAATCTTGTCTGACATTGTCACTTCCTTATGCACAAGCATGACTATAGAAACAGAGCAGGATTTTCACCTGGGATTCGCTATGCAAAAATCATTTTCAATCCTCCGATACGCGAACTGACCTGTATCATTGACCGTATTTGACGGTCAAACAGAATAAAATATTGTGATACTCCGTGTGGCGTATCTGATACACACCCTCACTGTATCCAATCCGTATTGGATGCGGATACGGTGGGTAAACTGCCATATCAGAGTAACATAGGAAGCAACAGAATGCCGTGTTGCAATTGATAGCCATGAGTTGCATTTACTTTCTAAAAAGTATCTTCACTTTCAAATTGATCTAACACTTTATTAATATGTGGAAATATAATAAATAAATGTGCTTAAGCATTGAAAAATATTTAGAAATAGACTAGTAGTAAGAAAGAAATATTTATTCAGTGGTTACTAAAGCTTGTGCTTTTGGCAGGTACTTCCGCTAAGGAGGTGATGGATCTGATAATGGTCACTCAATACTTTGACACCATAAGGGACCTTGGTGACTCATCAAACAAGACCACTGTCTTTATACCACATGGGCCTGGCCATGTCAAAGACATCAGTGATCAAATCCGTAATGGTTTTATGGAAGCACAGAGCATTTAATCTGCAACTTAGTTGAAGAGGTCAATTTTTTTGCTTTCAACAGTTTTCAATTAAGTTTTTTATGGTTCAGCCTTCTTCTTTTCTGTTCTTAAAATTACTTTGTTTTCTGGAGATCAGGTTTGGCGTTAGTAGTTGGTATTGTGTTTTTCCTAGAGATGTTTTAATGTTGTTTGGTTATTTGTATGTGCCTTGTTATAGGTATTATTAGTTATAATAAATACAGAAATTAAGAAGCATGTCAATGATTTTTTCTAAGATATAAGTTTGTCAATAGAGTATTACACTTGGATTCATTTTTCTTGTCAGATTTAGATAAACTCTCCGTTGAGAAAAAAAAAAAGATAAAAAATGATTTAGAACAACCTTATTATTTTTTCTTGTAATCCATCAAAGTCACCGGGTCCAAGTGGATTTCTTTTTAATCAAAATTTGTGGCATGTAATATATCCAGACCTTCAATTAATTTATGCATTTTATATTTGTGAACTCGAGGTGCGTAAATTAAGCATGGCATTTGATTTCCAAAAAGGCTGATGATCACTATGTTTCAAATTTCAGGTAAATTAGTTTAATTAGTTTTAAAATAATTACTAAAATACTAGCATATAAGTTAGATCCCTTGATGAATTTTCTTAATAGACTTCTCATGGACCATACATTGAAGGAAGATTCATAATGAATGATCATGCAGCCTCGGGCCATGAATTATCAAAATCCTTCCTAAAAAGAGTGAACGTCCGATGATCCGATCCCTTTTAGATTCCCGCTTTCCTCATCTGCAGATGCAATTTAAACCGTTGTCACTGTCACTGTGTGGCTTAACAGGGTTTTGTCTACCCGTTTGCATTTAGCATCGCCGCCTCCGGCCTTTGTCGCTAACATCTTCCTTTGTGCCTCCTCATCCGTGCTTGCTTCTTACTATGTCTATCTTCAGGTGGTGGTTTGCTTCTGGTACCTTAAAATTGGAAGCTCGGCTCTTCCTTCTGGTCCTATCCATGGCTCGAGTCGGTTCCGCGCTGTCTCCTTCTCATCTGCAGCTCTCCTCATCTCACACAGCTATATATTCCAGTCCATCCATTCGTCGTCGCCGGGATTGGGTAACTCGAGGGTATCGATAGCTTCGGCTGATTTGCCAGGATTGGAGGTCAAGGCCTCAAGGGCAATTAGGCTTTATAATAATCACGTGCTTTGTTAAAAAAAATGGCGGAGGAGAGAATTTACATGTTCACCAAAAAGACGACCAATTCTCACAACACTGTAATTATTGTGACTAGTATGCATGATATTGCATAAGTAAAAAGCCTAATTGAAATTTGGAAGTAAAATGTCCTTAGGATCCTGAAGGACGTGGCATGTTTCTCTTCCTTCTTTTTATATAAATCTAGAATTTTGTTGCTCAAACTGTTAATTTATTTTTGGTATTGTAAGTGCGAGATAGTTGTAAGAAAGCGGTTTTCATATAGTAGGCGAACTTTGCCTCATTTTAATATCAGGAATGCGATACCAACATAAAACACTGATGTTGCGTATAATCATCTCTATGCTCGAAAGAAATTTTGTATTTAACCGTCTCTTTTCAAGGGTTTGTGTTGACATGTTGTGGGTCGTCTTGCTGGCAATATTGCACCATCAATGCATCATGCACACTGAGTCAGTGATTGGAGATCATGTACGGTGTGCCCAGTCCCATAATGACCAATGCATAAGCTTCTTGCGTAAAATCCGGTGTGTTGACGAGACACGAGTTTATATGTTATATTAGTATTATAAAAAATATTTATTAAACTGAAAGTCTTGCTGACAACACCACAAGGCTGCAGGGTGCAAACAGATAGATTATTTGATTTTTTCTGAGATTTGATCCGTCTCTATTTCCGAAAATTTGTATTGAAAAAATTTTAATGGATAGAAATACGAATTGACTATTATCTATCGGTATCTAATCATTTAGCAATTGCCCATTAATATTCGACATTATCCGAAGATATCTGATCTAATATTATCTAATTTTATCCGAATACATATTCAAAAAAATCCAAGTATAAATTTTTTTAGTTAGATTTTTTATGTACATTATAAATTTAACTAATTTTATATCTAATTTGTGATAATGCATCATTTCTTTATGATTCGTTGATACATTTGAACTATTAATATAATGATAATTAGTATTTTAATTTTTATAATTAATGACTCTATAAAAAATATGTAATTATTTTTCAATAATTTATATAATATTTTACTTAATATTCAAAATATATCTACATTTATATCTTTATTCGTCTAATATATGTTCCGTAATCCGTAGTTGATATTCGGAGCATCACACATATTCATAACATTTAGCACTTAACAGCCCACAAGGCCTAATAAAAGCCTTGCTCTCTCGGCCCAAATCACAAAGTAATAACATGTTAAAAACAATTTAACCCCAGAGATATAATCACAAAACCCTAGGCCCCTTTCGCTCCCGCCAGGTTTTCGCACTCGTCTCTGAAGCCTCTTTCGCCGCGCCGCTTCTACAGCCAACGCTGCAACCATGGGTCGCATGCACAGTCATGGCAAGGGTATCTCCGCATCAGCTCTTCCATACAAGAGAACCCCGCCTAGTTGGCTCAAGATCTCTTCTCAGGATGTATGTTTTAATCTTTTTCCTCTCGGATCCATTTATTTGTTCTCTCGTTTGGTACCGGTGATTGTTTGTTTGGGTTTAGTTTCTTTGTTTTTGGCGATGCGGGGGATTTTGAAATTTTAGTTTGTACCTACTACCTAGTACGTACTGTCCTTGTTTTGGTACCGTTGCTTATTTTCGTGGAAAGAGTAATGATGAGGTGTTCTGACTTTAAACCCCTATTTGGTCTTTTGTGGTACTCTGTAGTGCTGAAGATAACCGATCTTTGTCTCTAACTTAACATTGGGTTAAAACGTGAATTTTCTGGATCAATTATCAATTAGTCTCTAAAATCTGGAGGTCAAGGGCAATAAGGTTTAAGATAGTTATCTGGTGTGTTTAAAAAATTTAGGTGGAGGAGAGCATATACAAGTTTGCTAAGAAGGGCATGACTCCATCTCAGATTGGTGTGATTCTTCGTGACTCGCATGGTATTGCTCAAGTGAAGAGCATAACTGGAAGCAAGATCCTTAGGATCCTCAAGGCCCATGGTATGGCTCTCTTCCCTCTTATATTTTTCCAGGTTTTTGTTGCACAAAACGTTTAATTTAGTTATTGTAAGTACAAGAGTAACAGATATATAGTTATAAGAGAAGCAGCTTCAGTATTGTAGGCTAAACTTGTTTCATTTAAGTAATTTTAGGAATGCTATGTGAACATAATTCTTGTTGTTTGTAAGGATGGTGTTTCTCATTAAGTATATTGTACATCCCGTTATATCTTTTGTGGGGAGTGAGAGCCAGAGAGGGAGGGCAACAAATGGATGGCAAAGGTTAATTTTAAACTCCAATTTGGGGATGCAAACATAGAAAAGTTTATATTGAATATCTCCCCTCTTTACTTCCTCTCCCCTTCTTTTCTCTCCAAATTTTAGTGTTGTGGAGCAATTAAATTAACTGGGCAGGTCAAGTCATCATCCTTCCTTACCTCTTCATTCCAATACCCTCTTATGGAGCTAAGGGTAAAGAAAGGATCTAGTTATGTTGTTTATCATCTATTCATTGAAGTAGTAACCTGAATCTGAAAATTGCTTATTTATATAAACAGGGTTGGCACCAGAGATACCGGAGGACCTTTACCACTTGATTAAGAAGGCAGTGGCCATCAGGAAACATTTGGAGAGGAATCGCAAGGACAAGGATTCCAAATTCAGGCTCATTCTCGTTGAGAGTAGGGTCCATCGCCTTGCGCGCTACTACAAGCGCACCAAGAAGCTTCCCCCTGTCTGGAAATAGTAAGTGGCTTAATAATTCCTTTTCTATTTGTATCCCTTCTTTCTTTTGCAGTTATCTGATGATCTAAATTTGTTATCATGGTTTACTTCTCTCAAAATGTTGGAAGACAAATTTGAAGAGTCAAGTTAGTTCCTTTTTAGGTAGTAGGACAACAAATTGACATCTTAAAATGAGTTCTCAACATTTTAACCTCTTCAAAATTTACAATTATATTGGGTTACAGAACTAATTATTACATCTTTAAATTAGCCAGCATTTGTTTGTATTGTGTTGTTTCCTACATGAAGAATATTGTCTTACTAGTTTACAAAGCTGATATAAACAATGACTGGTTTTCTTTTCAGCAAATGGTTTTCGTCATACTAACTATTTTTTAATTATTGTTTTTTTCACAGTGAGTCTACCACTGCAAGCACCCTTGTGGCTTAAGTTGATTTAGAGGCATCACTTGTATAAATGTCTGTAGTTTCCTTGTTTTGTTTCTTATGTCAGACTTTTCATGTTAGATTAAAAGCAATTTTTTATCTTTTTTTTTATTGGTGAGTGGCACTGCCACCAATTCCCATTTACATAGTACCATAATCATAGTTGCTCAGTTATGCACAATTTAGTGATTACTTGTAGTGTTGTTGTTAACTTGTTATGTTTTTGTTGTATGCCAAATAATTTGGTTTTGCAATGCAACTGACTATTTTGAGTTGGATCGTAGCAGCTTTTTATCATCACTGTTGTCTATTATTTTATGTGAACAGATTCCCTTCTTTTTACAAAAAGTTGCGCTTGCTTTTAAATTTTAAGAAAAAAAAATTAAAGCTTCTTCATTGAGATGTAACAGTTTAAAGTATGTCCGATACAATGAAGCTGAAAATTTTAGAAAGAAACTCAATCTACTTCTTTGAATCGGCAAGTAAATCTATCCCATCGCTGCCTAAAAGTGGACATCATGCCCCAGTGCTTCTCATTTTTCCTGCAATCTCGCGCCCAAAGAAAGAAAATTCATTAAAACACTAAAAATAAACAAAAGCTTCAATCAGACTGAGTATTCTTTTCCTTCCGGTTAGAAGAATTTTTTATCATAAAAAACGAGGAAGAAATAAAAAGATAAAGAAATGTCAGGTTCAGGTTCAGATTTTTCATTCGGCAGCAATGAGGAATACAACTTTTCGTCAAGTCTCCAGAGACCGTGAGTATGAAAATTTCCATGTACAAAAAGATTTAGATGAGATGCTATTTTTTTAATACATTGCTTTTACTGTTTGCAGGAATACTAAATGAGATGCTCAAGTCTCCCAAAGTGCAATCAAAAACACCTTGGAAGGTACATTTCAAACTATATAGCAACAGATTTTTATACTGATACAAAATTACGTGTAAATGAACAACAAAAAAGTGCATCTCATTGTAGATGATAACTTTCAGGTGCTAATAATGGATAAATTTACGGTAAAAATTATGTCATACTTATGCAAGATGGCAGATATTACAGATGCTGGAATTTCATGTAAGTTAACTATTATTATCTTTTTTACTTTTTGAAGAACAATTTTAAAGCTTATAGAAAAAATTCCGTAAATTTGCAGTGGTGGAAGATCTTTTTAAAAGAAGAGAACCTATGACTTCTATGGATGCAATATACTTTCTCCAGCCACTGAAAGAAAAGTATACATTCTTCTTATATTTATTTCTTTATATGTACTAGTAGATTTGTACCAATAAACCATCAGGTGCATTATCTTGGCATTGATCTAAAATAAAAGAGAAAAAAAAAAGGTAATACTCTGCACAATGCTTGGAACAAATTATACTATGATCTCTCTAAGTTACGCTAAAATTTTATTTTTACTATTTGCAGTGTCATACTGATAATATGAAATCTCTAAAATATGCACATTCTTCATTTTCATTTATTTGCAGTGTCATCATGGTGCTTTCTGATATGTCAGGAAGATGTCCATTGTACAAGAAGTAAGTCTTGAATGAGTTACCTTGCAATTTAAATGATCCATTTTAAACTTGTGATTGTAAATTGTTAGCTTAAATTTTTTTTTATTTCCAGGGCATTTATATTCTTCAGCTCTCCAGTACCTAAGGAGCTGGTGACATACATAAAAAATGACACAAGCGTCATACCCCGCATAGGTGCCTTAAGTGAGGTTAATCACTGAATTATATTTTAATGAGATCTCCCTGTCGAACATTATATTCCTCTGGTGACCTTTCTTTGTTCCTTTCTTTTTCCTTCTCTTAATACACTTTCTGTCAAATGGCAGATGAATTTGGAGTATTTTGCAGCTGATACTCAGGTAATTTTCTGACTATTTTATGAGAAATAAATTCAGAAGATGAAGTCATTTAATTATTTGCATTTGATGTAACATTATTATGTAGGGCTTCATCACCGACCATGAAATGGCATTGGACGACTTGTTTGGGGAAGGTGCAGAAAAATCACGCTTCTATAATGATTGCATAAATTCCATGGCCACTCGCATTGCCACTGCCTTGGCTTCTCTGAAGGTGTGCTTGTAAAATGCTTAATTAGCATATTATGTTTTCTTATTTAGTAACAAATCTGACAAACAATATGATGAAAAATAATTATAATCGATAAAATATGCTACAGTAACTAAATTCCTATTCTTTATTCAAACTAAAAAATTATTCAGATTGTAGTTTGCCTCTTGCATTCCACTATAGATTTATCAATGCTATGTAGCAAAGATAAGAAATTTGACTCTTCTGGGCATTCGACCAGGTGCCAACCAATAGTGAGGGGACATTGTTCTCTTTCTGTGCATTCTTTTGTCTTAAATTTATTTGACCCCTCTAGTCATCACGATAATTTATTAATTATATTTAGATTGAGACTTGGAATATATTAATTAGTTATCAGCTTTATTTATATAGGGCAAACAATACAGCTGCTTAGATTAGTACATGAGTTGCTTTGATTGACACTTGGATACATCTAGATTGACAATCCAGTTTAAGTTGCCATTTTGTTGCTGGGGGTGGCACTTGCTAAAAAGTTAATGCATTATTCATCTCGACCAGACATCTCAATAGTAACTTTTTTCTTGATGGATGCTACAAATGGTTATTAGGAATTTCCGACTGTGCGATACCGAGCTGCAAAAGTTTCAGATGGTGACCTGACACCGCATGACTTGGTACCAACAAAGCTAGCATCCGCAATATGGGATATAGTTTCAAATTTTAAATCAACTATTCCTGATTATCCCCAGAGGGAGACATGCGAGTTGCTTATCTTGGACCGGTCTGTAGATCAGGTTTTTCTCTCTTTGTCAGAATTTTTTTTTTCCTGTCATACTTTAAAATTAGTATGATTAATACATTTTATACTACACGGGTTTTATTATTTTTATGGATAATTAAGTACCAATTGGGTTAATCTTTATTTTTTTGTCATTGTTAATTTAAGATTTTTTTTTTTTTTTTCCTTTTTGCTCTTCTTACAAAGTGTAGATAGCACCAATCATTCATGAATGGACCTATGATGCCATGTGCCATGACTTGCTAGACATGGATGGGAATAAATATGTGCATGAGGTATGCATGTCTCAATTTAATTATTCAATTATTAATTACTTGTAATTTTCATTTTCTGAAGATTTTTGAAATATCTGATTTTGTTTTTTTTTTCCTGAAGGTACAAAACAAAGATGGATCAACTGAAAGGAAGGAGGTGATTTTGGAAGAGCAAGACCCAATTTGGGTTGAGCTTAGACATACACATATTGGAGATGTGAGTTAAGATTTAATAATTTGAAATACTGATTTATATTTCATTGAAATGATAATTAGTTTTCAATTTCTATTTACAGGCTATTGTAAGAGTGACCGATAAGTTCGACAATTTTGTTGCCAAGAACAAAGCAGCTCAAATTCAGAGTATGGGGAAGTATGTATTGTATTATAAAATTGAAATAACAAATTATGAATAAGTATATCAGAGCTCTGAATCATAATTTATTTCTCTATTTTTCATAGAGATGGAAATGAGATCTCAACAAAGGATCTTCAAAAGGTTGTACAAGCCTTGCCACAATACACCGAGCAAAAGGAAAGATTATCCCTCCATGTAGAGGTCAGTTCCAAATATGCTTTTTAGATATTGTCAATTATGGATGTTGTAATTGATTCTAAAATTTAACAGATTGAAATTGAATCAGATTGCAGGAAAGATATTTGATATAGTAGATAAAACTGGGCTCAAAGAGCTAGGTAAGTTGGAGCAAGATCTTGTATTTGGAGATGCTGGTGCAAAAGAAGTTATCAACTTTCTAAGGGTTAAACAGGTAATAGCACAAACCCAAGCAACTGACTGGCCAATATTTATCCCAATAGGGAACAGCTTGTCAGGTCCTCTGAAACTTACTAAAAAGAATCCCATTAATAGCCTAGAAGGTTCAGTAAATTATCCAGCTTTATTACACAAATATCATGTAGGACCATTTAACAAGCCTATTAGTATGAAATAAATATCCGATAAGGTTTATTCAATGACTAAATTTCAGTAAATACTGGTATATGCAGGATTTGAATCCTGAAAACAAACTGAGGTTGCTCATGATTTATGCAGTAGCATATCCAGAAAAGTTTGAAGGTGACAAAGGGGAAAAGTTGATGCAGGTTATTATAACATCATCTTTATTTATAAATATTCATACCAGATAGTAAACTTATTTTTGAGTTCTTAACACTGGTTGCTTTATTATGTATTTCAGCTAGCCAAGCTCTCTAGAGAAGACATGAGAACAGTGAATAATATGCGATATATAGGGGGCTTTCATGCGAAAAAAACACCATCTGGTGCTTTCTCTCTTAAATTTGATGTTTCAAAGGTATATTGACCTGATATATGATTATGCTTTCAGTAAATTAAAAACATCATTTCTTCTGCTTGACATGAATTTTCTGAAAATATATCCAGAAGAATAATGCTACCAGAAAAGAAAGAACTGAAGGAGAGGAGCTAAATTACCAATTATGGCGGTTCTATCCACTTGTCGAGGTACTAATTATATTTGCATTATTCTATTTAATCATGAAGATGTATATGTTATGAAATTTTGGGGTTTGACATATATATGTTTTTATTTATTAAGAAATGAAATAGTGGTCAAGCCCCTAACTTATGATAGTTTGACTTTGACATACATATGTTAGGAAAAGTTGGAAAATATTTTTTCTTTGAAAAAGAACTCTTAAGCATAACCCATATTGGAGTACTACATGCACATTTGAAACCTAAGCCAAATTCTATTTTACTTTACAGGAATTGGTGGTTCGGCTTAGTGCAGGAGATCTATCACAGAAAGAGTACCCCTGTATGAATGAGCCGAGCCCAAGTGCTAATACTACCCCACCTAGTGGGAGTGTGCGTACCACGCACACGGAGCCGACCGGTTCACACCGGGCAACCCAATCTCAGCCAGCCATCTCCAGGCGGTCCCGCCGAACCCCATCTTGGGCTACAGCTGGTTCTGATGATGGTTCCTCCAGGTAGTGTAATTTGATGGTTCCGGAGTCAATACCCAGTTAACCAGTTACCAGTTTGCTACTAACCAGTCACAACTCACAAGCCCTAACATGAAGTATCAGCATCTGGAACATGGTTCAAATAATACTGCCATATAAAGTCCTTTATTCTATTACTCATGAAACGGTGAAAACTCAAAGCAGCACATTGATAATTGAACAAACAGAGACTTGAATTCATGATCTATTGGGTATAATCTTAGTTATGCTAACATTACCTGAGAAACTAAACCTCCGAATCCACTTATGTTACTTTTTGTCTCACTTCTAGTAAAATTAAACTTCGAAATATATTCTTTTTGTATTTTTGCAGTGATTCTGTTCTGAGACATGCCTCAAGTGAATTTAACTTCAAGAGGATGGGGAAGAGAATTATCGTATTTATGATTGGTGGGGCCACTCGATCTGAGGTACATATACTTACATGCTTGTTAATGATTTTAATAAATGAGATGTCATATAGTTCCCTTTTCATACACTTGCATATTCTTCTCTCAGTTGCGTATTGCTCACAAATTAACTGCAAAACTTCAAAGAGAAGTCATACTTGGTGCCAGTAGCCTGGACGATCCACCTCAGTTTATCACAGTAAGCCTATGGAATTCTGTTGCCATTTTCCTATTATTGTTTTCAGTGACTGTTGTTATTCTTCATTATTGAATTCGTTTTTTGTTTAATAAATTTGTTTCTACTGCTATAGAAATTGAAGATGCTGAAGACTCCGAATAAACACCGGATGTAGTGTCATTGGAAAATCTCTTTCCCTATTTTAAATTATTCAACTTGTTACATTTAGATGTAGCTTAGTTACTAATGTTGATCTAACTGAGTATTGAATGGAACAAGAAAATTCGGGCATTTATTTTGTAATTAGCGAAGATGTAAAATCTTACCAGTATTAGTTGGTTGGTCAAGGGTACAAATACAACATGTGAGACCCTTTTTTTAAAAAAAAAAATTTGAGGTCTCCACGATAATTTTGTAATCTATGGACATATAAGATTAATTGTATAAATTGTGTGCAGTTATTCCAATGCAAGTTTGTCTTGTGGAGCTAGAATTAGATCTTGTTATTGTCATTTATGACAGTTATAAAACTTGTACAACATTTCCAGCATCAACAAGTACCAGCACACAACAACATGTGAGACCATGAGATAATGTGCAAAACCCATATGTTAAGTTTCAGGATGCATGCATTTATATCTGGACAGTTGAGTTCATATGTAAACAAATTTTTTTCTATTTATTCAAAGAAGGGGTTTTTTTGGTTTTTTTTCTAAATTTTCAAAAAGATCATAGAAAAAATTAATCCTGTATTAAACTAATGTGCAACGTCTTTGTACCAGTGATAAGGCTTGATAGATATTTGTGTGCAAAACTTATCATGACAATCGCCAGAAAATAAATTTAAATTTGAAATCTAATATTACACATAGGATGCATTCGTCAAAAGATATGAATATTCAACGGTATAAAATGAATGATTCAATGCGTTAAAAATATTATTTAAGTGCATTAAATTACACACATAATAATATGTCCTGTGTTAAATTGAAATAAATAATATTGTCTTCATTATTAAAATGTCATATTAATTTGATTCTCCTTCCAGTTATATAAATTTATCTTTGAATATGAGAAATAAAAATCAGTTCCAACTTCCATTAACAAATTGCACCATGGTTGAGAATTGAGATTTTGAAATGGGCCTTTCTCGGCCCGGTCAATAATTCGAAGTTGGAACAGGCTTAACAAGGTCGGTTCTACACGTTTTCTTATTGCGTGGGCCCATTTCTCATCCGTGAAGCCCTTGATTCAAATTCACGTTTTGGATACGAGAAAATAGAGTTTTAAACTAGCTGAGATAGATTAAGTTCATACTCAACTTATTAGTTTAATGAGCTAAGTTAGTTTTTTAATTACTTTTGAGATAAAAAATTTAGTTGAGATCGGTTCGTTAAGTTAATAAAAATTAATTTAATAATTAATAATATTTTTATGATATAAAAATTATTAAAAGAACTACTGACAAAATATTTCATGATATAATAATTTAAATACATATTTTATACTATAAATTATTTATTATACTAAAAATTCATAATAAAAATACATAAATAACAAATATTAATAGTTTAATGAGCCAAATGAGCTTAATGAGCAGAGTTGATCTAAGTTTAAATTCGGTTCATTAACTTAACGAATTAGTTTATTGACAACTCAGTTTATTAACGAACAAATTAATAACGAATCGATCTCAAGATGAGCCATAAACCATGAGATTTTTACCAGTCCATACTCAGAACAGAGCAACGAGTCCAATCAACTTTTACTATTTCTTAAGCCCGGTGTGTAAGGCGATAGTTCCGAAATAATTACAACGAAATGAAGAGGAGACTGGAGGGAAAACAAAAGATGTACGGTCGCCGCCTCGCCCCCATTCTCTTGCCAACCTCCTTCCGGCAGTGGGACCCGCACCTCCCCCTCTCTCCTCCCCCCTCCGACTCTATGATGCAGGCAGCGTTCCCACTCCTTCGGACCTATCTCGGCCGGTCAGATTCGATAGTCAGTGTGCCTCTTCTAGAGAAATCGGGGAAGAAGGATGCCACGTGGATCGCTCTGATGCTAGGTTGAGCTGCTAATCGGGGTGTTTACTGGTCGTGTGGGTTAGTGTAGTAACTATTAAGTTTTGCGCGATCAATTAATAGGTGCTGAAGAGATGCATACCTATACTGGCTATAAGCCTATAACTATTGATAATAAATTAATAACAATACTAAAGAGTAGGCAAAATTATGTACTTGTGTTTTCTTCTCTATACTTGACTACTTGTTATTTGGAGGCAATGAGTTTGGAATGATTTTAGTGGTCTTTCAGGCTTAATTTTGTATCAATGCATTTCATTTAATATTTGGTTGTGGATACTTACATTTTTTATTGGGAAAATTAGTGTCATGCCACCTCAAAATTTTAAATTTAGCAAAATGCCACTTCAAAACTAACTCCCTCTAATACCACCCTAAAATAAGTTTATTTAGTCTTTTACCACACTTATATATTTTTTGTTCATTTTTAATTAAGTTCAGTAAAATATCACTGTATTTTTTGGATGTATTTTTTTAATTTCAAAAATACCGTCATTTTTGTCTGATATATCTTTTCCTACTAATTTCGTCTGTTAAAATCGTTGATATCTCTACAAAATACGTAATGCAGATAGTAAATTTCAGACTATGAGCATCATGATTCAGAACTTTAAAAGCGAAAATTCTATTCATAAGCATATATAAATGCATTTTTGTTATTTTCTTTATGGGTCATTTGGATAGAAAATTTTAGTATGATTTATTTGTTGACTGTTTTCTCTATTGTAGAATAAAATAAAAAAGTGTTTGGTTTGACATTTGCTAAAACAATTACGCATTTTGAGAGATATCAACGATTTTAATAGACGAAATTAGTAGGAAAAGATATATCAGACAGAAATGAGGGTATTTTTGGAATTAAAAAAAAATACATCCCAAAAATACAGTGATATTTTACTGAACTTAATTAAAAATGAACAAAAAATATATAAGTGTGGCAAAAGACTAAATAAACTTATTTTAGGGTGGCATTAGAGGGAGTTAAAGTTTTGAAGTGGCATTTTGCTAAATTTAAAATTTTGAGGTGGCATGAGACTAATTTTCCCTTTTTTATTTTGTTTTTCCAGTGTGCATTCAAATATTGGTATAATGCTGAATCATTTTTTCTGGAAGTTGCAAATTGTTATCACGATAATTGACTCCATATCATAGTAATAAGATTCATAAATAATTTTTTTTTTAAAACTTAACCAAATGTTTCACAAATTATACTTCTATTTAATATATAATGTGTTTTTTCACAAAAAAAAACGTTTGATTTGTTAATAAAATACATTACAACTTTTAAAATGATATTATATCTCCTTTTTATATGATTTTTGAAACTTTAATATTTTAATATATTTTTATTTATATTATATAAAATAAATTATTTTCGAATTATACGTCACGAATTTTTAACTATGCACCATACAGGTTTCTCAGAAAACACTGTTTTCGGCCTGTCCTGCATGGCGGGCCCGGGTGGACTTCATGGAATCATGCTAAGCAATTGAGAGTCCTCGAGCTGAATGAGAAGACCCTTACGCTGGCTGAAGTATCCCCAAATAGTGTGCTGGATCATGTGGAGAGGTGGCGTACAATGGCCGCAAGTTGGCAGAGCTTGTGTCTAGTTTTAGGATAAAACAAATGTCACCATTAATGTTCTTCTCTCCAACGCACATTGCATCTAAGTTCTAAGAAGAGGTTTGCTGTCGCTCTTGGGTTCATTCCCTGCTTGATTTGTTTGGGTCAAGACAGTTAGAATTTTCGTGGGCAATTTCTTTCTTAGAAAGAGAAATAAATAATGCAAAGGGCGTATTGGAGAATGAGGTATATTATTCAAGTGCAACAATTTTTAAGGCTTTTAAATCAACCAACTAAATATGACCTCCTGGCATGTGAGATCATAGAAAAGTCAAATAATTATTTTTTTTTAATTCAAAGTTACCAGATTGTTTGATATATTTAATAATTGAAGTCAATACACTAGAAAGATCAGTTTCACTAAATAATTGATAATCTGAAATTTCATTTGAAGCACACTTGACCTGTAGTGAACGGCACAGTGGCCGTGCGGTCTAATAGTACGAAGTTCAGCCTGTCAAATAGTATTAGCTTTTATATATGGGAAGGATTGTATCATGACAAATTTAATGATTGAATTTTCAAATAAATATATAAAAAAATTAAAAATTAAAAAATTATAGATATATTTTTCTATTTATAAATTAAAAGTGATTAAAATTTCATACAATTACATTATCATTTGTTAATTTATCAAAGAAATTAAAAATCATTATAAAGTGCATAACATTTTGATGATCTTTGATGGACTAGCAAATAATAATAAAATTATATAAAATTTTAATTACCTTCAATCCATTAGTAGAAGAATATATCTATAAAAAAAATTATTTTTAAAATTTTTCATATTTATTTAAAAATTTATCTTCAAAATTGTCTAGATAACCCATTGTCTCTTCCCTTTACTCTTTATATATCCCACCATGGGTCTAAAGTTAACATAGTTTTTTTTTTAAAAAAAAACTGTAGACAGTAATCCAAACTAAAAGAAAAGTGTGGCAACAAATAATGACACGATAATTCAAATGTTTTGAACGTACGAAGACAAAATTAAGAATGGTGCACCTTTATCATCACCGCTATGAAATGTATTGGAAAATAGTGACTGGTGTTCTAGCCACGTGGTAGGCTGGTTCCTAGTACTTATTACTGAGCATGTACCTCCAGCTCCAGGTACCCTGCTCTTCAAATTTGAATCTGTGGTGAGTTGCATGTTATCTGGTATCTATTATCAGGTTTCCATAGTATTGCAATACAAATTAATTATGTATTCAGAGATCTGGCGATCAGTGTTTTAGACAAGAATCATGAGATCTAAACCGTTCATTCCAGAAAACTACTAAGATTGAATCTGACAGAATAGCCGCCTGATGTTTGCCTCCTCTGACTGTCATTAGTTATTAATACTGGAGTATTAGGTCAGAATACATTATTGAATTCTCAATTGTGGACGGTTTGGATTTGTGGCTGATGCAAACATATTCTAGAAATCAACAAACAACCGCTCCTTAAATATTAGTATTCGTACTTTGTATGTGGTGAACAAAACTAATAGTAATCACCAATCAGCACATTTGCCCGTACAATTATTTGAATCATAAACAGTCACAAAGTCAAGTTATTTGTAATCTCAAAAACAAAACCCATATCAAACAATTTTAACTTGGTTGGTGAGCCCCACCTTAATCAAGTATTTTCCCATGTTAAAATGCGTTGAAGCCTCAAAAGAAGACTTCTTTACAGGGACCCCAGCGATGCTTCAGGCTCAGGAAACCAGTACAGAGTACAAACCACATAGCAGCTTCCCGTGCCAAAAGAGAGAAATACAAACATACACATGCCAAAACCTCATAAATGCCTTTGTGGCTTTATCAAAATTCACCACAGAACTGTTGAGAAGTCAATAACTAGAGAACAATCACGTAACACGAAAGAAAACAAAATTTAGAACAAGAACACACACAGATTTATGTGGGAAAACCTTCAAAAGAAGAAAACTACGGCCGCTGTCAAAACAGTTTTCACTAGTACTCAAATTTCGGATACATAAAGAATTATATTGGAGATTATGTATATATATATATATATATATAAAAACAAACTCATAAACTCTAAACCTTAATCTGAACCATCGGTAAAAAAAATTCAATGTAATTTGACTTTTCAGAAATAATTTTTATATAAACAAACTCATAAACTCTAAAGCTCAGACATCGCTCGCAGGGGCTGTCGCCCCCCCTACCACCCTGCATACCCCTAAAATACTGGAATACTGCAAAAAAAACAATACAGGAACACACTCAAAAAAAACAATACTGGAATACTGCAAAAAGGCTACCACCAAAAAAGCTTTTTCTTTATACTAGCGACAGGAGGTCTTGACAGTACAGTACACCACCAAAGAAAGAAAAAGGATGTACATTTTGAACAACTACATTCCAAACAACAGGTACAGATTTCTTTTGTCAATAAACAGGTACAGATTTTTGCATGCGGATAGAAATAGCGACCTTAGTCAAAGGTGATTTTTATTAGTCCTGCTGCTGTCCAACTTTAGAAAAAATATAAAATGTCTCTAAATACTCCTCACTAACTCTTCTACCAAAACTGATACACGGGCCTCCTAAAAAGCAACAGTGCGTGAAACTCATGGGCCATATGTCAGTTTTGATGGGGGAATTAGTGAGAAGTGGTTGGGAGCACTCTCACTGCCTCCCAACTTTATGGGATGCTCAAATATTCTTTTACTTTTCTATTTTCTTGGAGGATTTTTATTTTTTGAAAAGTTGACAGCGGCATGGAGGATTCTTCTATCTAAATAATTTTCAAGCTGATTAGCCGTTTTCATTTAATTAATGCTATTTTCATTACCTATTTCATTTGACTAACGGCACTATATAGAACAATAAAGTTTTGTCTGTTCATTTTCAATTGAAAATAGTACTAGGTACAATCATACACTATTTATAAAGCACCGAATGTAGGTAGTTGTGTCAACGTTGACTCATCAATTTCAATTTTCTTTATTTTCCTTTTTTTTCGATGAAGATCAATTCCATTTTTTACTTGAGCAGGTTGAAAATAAATTGGATACTATTTCTGGATCTGTTCCAAATTATAAGAGGCTTGACAATAATTTTCAGGTAATTTCGTCTTTTGTCTCAGCCCGTGAATGATTAGAGTACACCCCATTATTTGCAAAAAGTAAAGGCTGTTTCCTCAGCACTTAATATTGCACAAATTTGTATTTTATATATGGATAGGTTCGTATTCGACACTTGTGAAATTGGCACTTCCATAATGAACTGACAGCTAATATAAATGAGGGATCAAATGAGTAATGACCATGATCATTGGAGCTACATGAGTGTCATAAGATTAAATATTAAATAATTATTGTTTAAGTTCTTAAATAATAAAACTAATTGAAAGAATATTTTGTATATATCATTCTATATTTATACATAAATAATTATAGCATTTAACAATATTTATATATACATCAAGCATTAATGAGTTAATGAAATAAATTTTATGATTTAATCTTCATACTTGGTGGCTATTGAAATGAATTAAAATTTTATAATTTTTATTTATAAATTTAAGCATATATAATACAACAGATAATATAAAAAGGTAGTATTCAAAACTCATAACAGCAAGTAATCTATCTAGATATAATTAATGTAGAAGTTCAAGGATAAATATAACCAATCTCCACATTACTGGTTAGTCACAAATAACCAGTGGTGGAGGGGGGAAATATTTTTACTGATATTAATTGTACTAATTTTAAAAGAATTAGTTAAAAAAACATCTAATTAGTTATATAGCTCCTCCGCTTCAAATAACAGAACAAAAGGTAACTACGATCAACCGAAAGTTACACTACAAAAACATTTGGTTAAAGAACCAGAGGTTGGTTCAGAAGAAATTACACAACAAAACATGACTCTAACCCCACCACTAACATGCCATTTCAAGTCATATGTTCAAGCACCATTTCCATTTGAGGCCTCCTGCTCGGCATCTCACTCATGCAATCCCATGCAATTTGCACCAGCTTCACTGCTTCCTTTTTCGAGAACCTACCATTCAAACTCTCGTCAACGATTTCTTGAAGGTCATCAACAGTAATTTCTCCATTGAATTTCAGACCAGACACATCCTGTTTACCGGTTATAATCTGAAGTATTAGAAGTCCAAATGCATACACATCACTTTTTTCAGTGAGCCGGCCTGTGGTGGCATATTCTGGCGCAAGATAGCCCATGGCAGCACTTGCTTTTAGAGAGGAGAAATTTATGTCATCAGCTAAAAGCTTGTGGAGACCCGCACTGGAAAGCTTTGGCACAAAATGGATATCTAAAAGGATTTTCTCAGCTGATATGTTTTGGTGGAGAATTGATGGCTTGTTTGCTCGATTGTTGTGCAAGTACTCAATTCCTAAGTAATCAATTATCAAATTAGTCAAAGTTTATAAATTATAATTTAAGATATCACTGTCTCGTCATTGGAGGTAGCCTAATGCTTTTTTGTCAATTTGATATGGAAATGCTTATATGAAATAGAATATCATAAGTTCCAATGACATTTGCAATATTATACAGCAATATCATTGTAATTTCCAATGACATTTGTCTTATGTTTTTTGAGTTAAACTCACGGAAGATTTTCGTAAGCTTAAAAGCAAGCTAGATTTACTCATCATGAACTACTATTATTTTCATTTTGATAAAATATCTGGGTTCGGGAATTTCTTTCCTTTTCTCCTGTTGTGGAGCCAGAGAAACCAGTTTACTATTTCAATACAAGATAATAAAATAACGTGTTTCATTTTTTTCTGAATTACCTTTTGCAATGCCTTTAATAATGGAGACTCTAGTTGCCCAATCGAGAATATTTCCTTGATCGCCCCCATAACGTTTCAAATCCAAGTACTGTGCCAAACTCCCATTAGCTGCATAATCATAAATTAGGAAGCACTCGCCTCTCCCTCTAGAGCAGCAAAAGCCTCTTAGCCTCAAGACATTTTCATGCCTCAAAAGGGTTAAAACCTTCAGGCCCTTCAAGAACTCAGCCTCCTCTTGCTTGCAACTTGACCTATTGATGCTCCTAGCTGCAACCATACTTCCATCCCTTAATATTCCTTTGTATGTCGACCCTGTATAAGTGCTCTTACCTGTTATGACATGTGGAATGATAGAAGTATTATGTTTTGTTTTAGGGAGTAAACTACATCAGCAATAATCACAATAAAATTTCATTATTTCTAAATTTACCCAGCAAGTTGACCTCTGAAAAGTACTGAGTAGCAAACTCGACTTCCTCTAAATTAAACCGGTGGCTCTCTGTTAAATTGTTCAAGTCCCAACCTGTGTTATATTCTACATTAACAAGGGGGGAAACAGCCTTTTCTATTAGCATCTTGAATTGGTCGGTACTGAGGCGGCTGTCAGAAATTTCGAGCGAACTGCCAATCTTTTGTTTCCTCCTTCGATACCGCAGAAAAGTGAATAATCCAACAATCATGCACCCAACTGCAAGCACTAATGCACCAACTACAATGGTTCTGGTGGATGACTTAGCAGTCTTTGAACAGAGGGAGCCACCAGGGCATTGTGAATTCCCTAGATTGGCTGATTGGGGAATTTGTTGTGACCTCAGGCCAGTCAAACCAGGTCCAAAAGGTTCGGGTTTGCTTGGATCATTGAGTCGTTCACTAGATGGGCACAGTTTGAGGGTATCAAACTCAGCTCCACATAGACCTTTGTTGTTTGCAAACTGGAAGCCTCCATTCAGTCTTTTTAATCCTATCATGCAGAAAGAATTAAAATTAGTATCAAGTACTCTTTTATGCAATTCCAGTACCATTTGTTTTTTCTATTCACAAAATTTAGTGACATGTACCATCTTCGATGCACAACATTTATACAGACTATTTTTTATCCCACAAAATATTCTTTTAAAACCTCAACGAAAGCATTCATCGGAAATCTTTCGCCTGGTCAATCAAAATATATGTTCCCTCGCAAAATTAACCAGAAAAAAAGTAGAATGGTTAGAATGCAGCTCACCTGAAGGGACATCACCAGAAAGGGAGTTGTTGCGCAAGTCAAGCACAGTAAGGAGAGGCACTTGCACAAGCTTAGAAGGGATCGAACCGAAAAGGTGGTTAAAGCTCAAATCCAACCTCATTAAACTGGGAAGATCTCCAAGTGAGGCTGGAATTGCACCAGTGAGCTGGTTGGATTGCAGAGTGAGAACTGAAAGTTTCTTCAATCGGCCTAGCTGAGTTGGTACGTTCCCAGTTAATTGGTTGTAGCCAAGTTGTAATACTACATGACAGGTATAGAGAGATCAGTGAAGGCATTCATGTAAAATTTAAAAGATCTAGGTCATTTAAAATAAAGTATGACCCATTTCATTGTATCTCTCCAGAATTAGGCTAATTTTTAAGTAAAATTAGGGATAGTAAGCTATTATTTATTACACGCCGAGTAAGCCTGTCTACAATTAATGTCATTCCAATTAAAAGAGCATTCAATGTTACATCAACTAGCTATTAAAGAAGGAGACAAAAGCCAGAGTAATAAATATTGAATCCTTGTTAAATACTGGTGTCAGTCTAATTCACCGGAGAGTGACAAATGAAACAAAGACTAAATCAGAATAATGTGTCAATCTCCGGACATACAAATCCTTTAAAAGACTAAATGAGATCTTTTCAAATGCAATATAATAAATGCGTCTTTTAAAATACCGCATAAAAACAAACAATATGAAGATAAAATGTAAAAACTTTAACTACATTGATACATAAGACACAATAAATAAGAAGGTTCTTTTTGGACTACATCAAAGTTCAAACAAATAATGAAGACAAAAAGGCTACATTAAAGAATACCCAAATGGATTTGAGTCTGCTTAAGAAATTCCGAAGTTGACCCTGTTTGAACAAACAACTTGTTCCCCACTTAAAAAGGAAGATTTTTTATTCATTTTTTATGTTTGAGTTCCTAGAAGTAACACTACTAGAGTTCAAATTATAGGTATTATCTTATTCAAATAAACCAAAATAGCCAAACATATAACCAAATGTTACAGTAATTTAACCAAGCATTCTCATAAAACAAACAAGTCATAAAATTTATCAAAACAGACAAGATGAAACTTGTGATTTACTCTTCAGAACTTGCAATCAGCATTTCAGAAACCCATAAAAAAAACCTCAAGCATGAGGAGCAAAAAAAAAAAAAAAAAGAATCCACTCTACAAACTTCCAAAAGCCTTAAACTTTTTTAACAATTCACTCTAACTTCGTTCAAAAAAAAATGGTCAAAATAACTCACCTTGGAGATTCCCCATATTACCAATCTCAACTGGAATCCTCCCAGTAAGCCGGTTCACATCCAAATAGAGATCATAGAGCATCGTGAGGTTACCGACTTCTCTCGGTATCTCTCCAGTGAGTTTATTGTAGTGCAAGTAGAGACCGGTGAGCCACCTCAGACCAGCTATCGCTGGCGAGAGCGAACCAGACAAACCCATTCCTTGAAGAGAGATGCTCGTCACCTTTCTATGGATGTTGCATGCAACTCCTTCGAATGTACCGCAACATGGATCGCCATTTCTGGTCCATGTGCTAAGCACGTGTCCAGGAGGATCTAGAGATGCCTTGAGCGCCATTAGAGAGCTCACTTCAGGTGTTAAGAGTACAGAGTCGCAGGAGAGAAAGAGGAGAGTGAGAAGAAGGTGCACGAGGAATGGATGAGAAGCCATTTTTGCAATTGCTCTTGTGTAACTTGCTCTTGAGAAGAGACGAGACAGGAGGGAAGGAGAGGGGAATGGAGAGAGAGGGGGGAGTCGGGGAAGAGAGAGATGAAAGAGATGGAGAGGAGATCCATTTATTTTGGATTTTGGAGAAAGCAGAAACCACCAGACCAGCTTTGTCAGAGACTTAGGTTTCGGGGTTTGGGTTCTCTAATAATCACCTTGTCCATATTCACTGGACACCTCCAATCCCAATATATGTTAGACTATCTGTTCTTCCTGTGGAACTCTCAAAGTCTGTCTTGCTATCGGAAACGGAGACGATGGGTAGTAGACTATGTACTGTGAGCAAAATCAACTGGAGTTGAATTTCTTAGGTAGGTTTTTCAAAAAGAAAAAAAAATTTCTTAGGTTACAAATTGAAGAGATTTTGAAAAAGAGATGGGATCGGTTGATAATGTATTATTTTTATAATTTTGACAATGAATTTTTAAAAAAATAGAAAAAAATTTTAAAAATGAAAAAAAATTATAGATTTGTTTTTCTAGTTATGGATTGATGTTCATTCAAATTTTATTCAATTTTATTATTGTTTGATAGTTTATTAAATATCATTAAATTAAAACCGTTGTAAATTGTATGAAAATTTGATAGTATTTGATAAACAATCGTTTATAATAAAATTGCATAAAATTTGAAATATCATCAATTCATTGATAGAAAAACACATCTATAAATTTGTTTTCAATTTTAAATTTTTTGTTTATTTATTTGGAGATTCAATGTCAAAATTATCAAAATAACCAATTGTCAACCGATCCCTCTCTTTGAAAAATAACCGAACAGTGCCTCGGTTCGGTGTCTAGAGGAATTTTTTCTCTCATTTCTTTTTCCTTATTTTTGGTTAACTGCTGGTAGACCGTTGAGTAGTGTGATTAGCTCGACAATAATCAGTACAATAGCCGAAACAACTTCAAAAATGCTCTAATGCTGTTACGCATCAAATCAGCAGAAACAGAGTTTCGGCGGCTTTTTAATTCGTTTGAACTTTTAAATGTGTGGACGACCAAATTTTTTAAATATAATAATTATAAAAATCATATTATTAGTAATAAGAGTGATAAAAAAAAAATTTTAAATCTACGAATAGCAACGCGCCATCATTATCATGCGTCTTTACTTGAAACGCGCCATTGGCGTGCGCGTTTGTCTCCTACAAATATCAACCGCATGTATCTATATGCGTGTATTTATAGTGATTAAAAACTCATTTTTAGACAAACGCGCCGGCATCATCACGTTTCATAAAGACGCCAGCGTGTAGCGTGTTCACTAAATACGTCATCGATGCTAAAGACATCACGACAATGGCGTGTTTGTTCGCGCATTCGTAGATTCATAGATTTAAAATTTTTCTTTTATCACTCTTATTATTAATAATATATTTTTATAATTATTATATATAACAAAATCTGATGGACGACCAGCGACCGTCGAGTTTTGTTTAAAAAATAAAATCGAGGTTCAAGTTAAATATCAAATATTTAATAATAAAAAATGGATTTTAAAAGTTCGATCTTCCGATTTTTTATTAATAAAAAAAAAAGAAAATACGAATTCATAGGTATAACAGCTGATTCCGTCCTTATTAGATTCATAAAAATTAGTTCTCAACTTTTAGACTCGTGAATTGATATTTTTATTTTGTCGCTAATAAAAAAATCGGTTGACCTTCATTCAAAATTCACATTTTGATTTTATCAACAAAAGCTACACGTTGTTAATTTATCGTCAAATTGTGCAAGGATAAGTTCTTCTAAGTATTGACATATACAAAGTAATTTACGGGAACTTATGTACATAAAAATAATCATGAAATTTATGAAGAATAGGGATTAAAAAAAAATTATAATTTATTTAGTGTTCGATTTGATTTTAGCTCAATTCAGTTCATTCGGTTAGACTTTTTCGTCATTTCGATTTCAAGTTCAGTTTGATATATTTTTAGTGAGTTAGTTTGAATTTGATTCAAAATAGTTTGATATGTAGTTATTTGTATATATTTTAACTATTTAGTCAGATAATATATTTAATGATATAATTATTTTATTATAAAATTAATAAGATATTATTAATTTATTATTGAATTAATAAATATTAGTTATTTTTAATTTTAATATAAAATTAATAAAATATTAGTTACTTTATCTCTAATTATTTATGATGATATAAAAATAAATATAAAAAATTAAAATAATTGAGTTCATTTAGAATTCAAAAAGGGGCAGCCACGTTCCAATTACCATGAATACACAATTAAAAAAAAAAAGTACCTATACTTGTTGCTCAACCCAGGTCCTTTGCTTTTTTGAACATTCACTGATTGACTTTTTTTCTTACATTCTTCTCTAAATTCTTCTTTTGATCCTCTATATTACTTTATTTAACCCTATCTCTGTATAGGCAAAAAGACCTTACGTTTTCCTCGGAAAATTTAAATAAAAGTTAAAAAATTTAAATAAAAAGTTAAAAAAGTGTGAAAAAAAAAGTGCCTCTAGTTTAGTATATTAACAAGTTTGTCAAAGAAATGTGAATAAAAAATGAACAGGGAAGAATAGAAAGTATAAATTTATTTATGTTGTAGGATATTTGTTAGTGTAAATAAGTATATTCTATATCAACGATTGTCAACTATTGGTAAGGGTTATACTTATTTACACCTATATATATATACCTAGCTCGAGTTCAATTTAGTTCGAATTTAATTTAGTTTTAAATCAATTTAGTTGTATCGTGAGAATCATTGTGGGAAAATTATTTTTCCATTGGAGGGATCAATATCAACATTAATAACATTTTAACACATCATTATCTTCAATACGATCATCATCACCTTCATCACAATCATTTTACTCTCATCCATATGTTGCATTTGGACCGACAGATGTCGGATAAAGGGGTATTTGGGGATCTGATTCGTGTATGTCATGTGCTAGATTTATTGTGAAAGATATAGTATTCTCGGTTCTATTGCTGGTTCCGAGTAGGTTATTCAAAGAATCTCTTATATTATCAATTGATGATATTTTTACATACAACTCAATCATTCTTCAATTCATTTCTATTATTGTCATTTGAAATATCATTCACCACTCAACATCGTCTCGAATAGAAATTAAATAAAAATGATAAGCACTAATGCCTATAGTATTATACTTAGCTCTAATACTAAAAAAATATTGATCATCTAGTAATCTGAGTTATCTGTATATCATAGTTCTGACCTCATCAAAACTCATATCTTCATTTTCGGAAAAAAAAATCTAAGATGATTATCATAATCAATATCCGTTGATCCTGTGATGATATTACCATCTGCATACACCACAATTGGAATCATTCTATCGAATTATTAAAATATTATTAGTTAATACTTTAAATATATTTTTAACTTTATTAATATGGAATAATCTAAAATTTAAATAATTTACTGACCATTATTATGTTCGGAGAGAGTTGAAAGTACGGATTAAAAAGAGCTGCAAATTTATAATGGGTCTAAGTCCATCTTTCTTAAAAGCGGATTTAAATTTATTAATACATTATAAGAGAATTTGAGTTATATATATTGATTAAAATTAATATACTTTAACTCTTAACTATCTAAAAAAACTCCAGGTCCGCATTTAACAAGTGCGGACTTGCGTACACGTTTAGCAAATGTGAATTTATTACATTCATGATTTTCACCCATCAAATGCTATTCTCATATTTTTGAATTTTTTTGTTATTAATAAAAATATCAGGTCCATATCCACTATGGAGTAACCATCCAAACTTAATCGTGACCTTCAAATCAGTACAACGGCTGCGGTGGTCAAGACGATGATGACTTAGAATCACAGAGTCATTATTAAATATGAATTCACATTCACTGTGGTACTTTATCAAGTCATCATCGTCATTATTAAATATTTAGAATGGAGTTCATTATTAAAGACTTGACTCTCATCTTTTTCGAATCAGCGACTTGAATGCATTATATTTTGTCACTAGACCAATTGTTGTTTCTTGGAGTGCATTTGTATTGATACACATTTTAAAAGCCCTTGTTGTAGATGTAAGGAAAAATATATTTTTTTTTAAAGATTCATGGTGGTAAACAATCATCACTCAAGGAATTAACATTTTTTTCAAGCTTTATTTATGCAGAATCTCAGCTAGGTAAACAACAATAGATTGATGAGTAATACTTCTCTTAGAGCACCTGACATTAGTTCACTTCAGAACCGTTTAGCAGAAGCAAATGTTTTAGCGTTTAAATCAATTTTAATACAATTTTTATTTTCAAAAGCGAGATTTATCTAGAACTCTGAATTTGATTCTTTCGTTCATCGCATATAAAAATTCGGATGCATTATATTGAAAAATATTTTCGCAATGGTATAGCAGCAGCTAACACGAGGCTTAACTTTTTTCACCGGAAAAGGCACAAAACTAATTTTCTATAACTATTTTTTTTTCAAAATGCCAATTTAAAGATGTCTTTCTAATATGCTAAATTGATTTATACTGTGATGTGCTTGTCTTGATTGTAAATAACAGTCGGCACCGGTGCTGTTTTGGTAATTGCTACGCTCGATTTTATGATATAAGGACTTACTTGTAAAAATCAGAAAAAAAAATTATATGAGTTTGGATTTCATATTTATGATATTGGATATTAATTAGGGTAGATGTATAATTTTGATTGGAAGAGTGATAAATATATAATTTAAATGATTTAATTTTAGAGTGAAAATATCTAAACTTTAATTTTACAACGATAATTTTTAATTTTTCAACTTTAAAATGAGGCATAATATCTATTTTTCTCATATAATTATTTAATCAATAAGGCAAAATTCGAGCAAATTGCAACTTAATCTGCACAATAAGTGACGTGTCATATATGTCCCACGTAGAGGTGGCAGAACCCGACCCGACCCGACAAACCCGCCCGACCCGCCCGGATCCGAACCCGACCCGACCTGATTTTTTAAGAAAGTCAAACTGACCCGATCCGACCCGAACCCGACCTGACCCGACCCGAGATCAAATGGCCTTCAATCCAATCGAAATCTATCAACGATCTGAAAAAACGCAACATGTAAATTGACCCGACCCGACCCTGACCCGACCCGATTTCTTCCAGAAAGTCAAACTGACCCGACCCGCCCGACCCGAACCCGAACCCGACCCGACCCGCCCGATTGCCACCTCTAGTCCCACGTCATATTACGCGTTGATAAATCTCGGTGTCGTACAAAGATGAATTCAATTTGGCTATTATACGAAAGGGTGTCAATTTTTGATCAGACGGGTTAATCCGACCCGATCCGACCCGATCATACATGATCCAAAAATAAATGGGTCGAATGTGGGTTTAATTTTTTTGATCCGAATTGGGTCGAGTCGAATTCGGGTCAACCCGACCTGACCCGATTAATTATATTTTTTTTGAAGTAATTTTGTGATTTAGTACTTATTAAATCTTAAATATACACTTATTATATACTAATTAAGATTAATTATAAATAATTAATATTTTATTGTTTAAAATTATATAAAAATAATTAATAAAATATTTAATTATTTTACACATGTCGGGTTAGGTATGAGTCAAAAAATTTTGATCCGAATTTAATCGAGTCGGATTTGGATTGGATCAAAAAATAATAAAATAATATGATCCGACCCGAACCCGACCCGAGCCGACGTATTGACACCCTAGAAAGGGATAACAGGCTCTGTTAGTGAGTAGGGCTCTCAGATTAAAAATAGATCGATCATTTACTTATTTTTTCTCTTTGGATTCATCAAATCCGTTATTATTGATTCGAGGTGTTGCTCAGAATTAATAGTCGATTCGGATGCATGCAAAGATATTTTAGATGTGAGAATGTACAAATTTATTTGTATAATGCTTTAAAATTTAAAATTTTAAGTGAAAAATGATTGATCCGAATAATTCATTATTTTCTTCATATCAAACTGTTCTAACTTGCCAAATTATATAAACTTTTTTATATTTTTTGGATGGGAAGAAAATCACTATTATTTGACGATCCAAAATTATGAAATCAAATATTTTTCTTTCCATCTAAAAAGTTGCAAAATTTTATAAAAAAAATATAAAATTAGCGAGTAAAAGAGTTTAATATAAAAATAATAATGAACTTTTCATATCGGTTATTTTTACTTAAAATTTAATATTTTGATATAATGCAGAGTAGATTGGTACATTACACTATTATATATATACAATATCATAGACAGGAAAGTATTTCACTCTGTCATTTTTAATTGCATCACGTAACTAAAAAACGTCGTGTTTTCCATGATCCGACGCATCTATTTTTTTTTTTTATTTTTCAGAACACTATGCTTTAGTTCATTTTATATCATTTATTTCCGAGTCAGCTCTCAATGTGTAATGTTAGTAATTTCCAAGATCTTGCATTGATTAGTTATATTATGGTTAAATTTTTTGAGAGGTAACTAAATTATATCTCACATTCATATTCATATTTGATACTGAAACTTTTTCATTATCCATTTTTACTCACTAAAGTTTGATGTTTATTTAAATTTGATCAATCCATTAGTTTCTCCATCCAAACTTAATGAAATACTTAACAGAACCTTTATATTAAATTTTAAACACATATATTTATATAAAACTTAAAGATATGATAATTTAAGGTACAAATTAATTATTTCATTCTTTAATTATATTCTAATTTTTAGAAGCAATTATATTATTTACAATATTCATTCTAAGCATAATTTTTAAATTAATTAAAAAAATAAATATGTTAAATATTATTTGTATAATAAGTAAAATTATATAAATTAAAATATATTTAATTATAAAAATATAATTTTTCAATTATAGTATGACATTGATATCTCTAAATAAAATATGAAATTAAAATACTTTTTGTTCAAATAAATAAAATTAGATAGTTTATGTAAAATAATTTACTAAGTTATATGATCAATTACATAAAATATAAGATGATAATAATTTATCAATGTTATTTACAAAATTTAATTGACATACTTATTCATATAATATTATAAAATTTTCTTTAAGTTTGAAGAAAAAAACTAACAAAGTGATCAAATTTGAGCAAACATCAAAATTTAGTGATTAAAAATAAACAAATAAAAATTTAATGATCAGATATAAATTTGACATATAATTTAATGACTCCCAAAAATTTTACCCTATATTACGTTGTTTTCTGAGAATTAACGTCAAGTGATCGTAAGTACAAACATTTGATGGCAACCGTTTATTTTATCTCATTGTGGGCGAACATTATTCCTTATGTAGTAACTTATTTTTCCCTGTATCTTAGTCTCAGCAGCCTTTGTTTATTTATTTTTTTAATCCAAGCCCAAAGCTGGCGTGGCCCGAAAAAAATTACATAAAACGGTCGTACAAGTCCATAACACTAAAATATGCACACAGTCGTTCCGATTAAAATGATTAAAATAAGTCCTTTAAATTTTATCACACGGGAAAATCTTTTTAGAGTAAGGTTGCAAACTGATCGGATACAGACGGATAATATTCTTATTATATTCATATCCGTTATAATTTTTCGGATACGAATAGTCTCAGATACGGATCGGATATCGGACGTATACATATACAAATGCGGATATATTTCGGCTATTAAGTGAAAATATTATATATATCATTAAAAAAATAATTACATATTATTTTTTGATAGAATTACTAATTATAAAAATTAAATATTAATTATAAAAGTTAAATATTAATTATCATTATATTAGTAGTTCAAATGTATTAATGAATTATTAAAAAATATGATATATTAGCACAAATTATATATGAAATTAGTTGGATTTGTAATGTATGCAAAAAAATATAATTAGATTTTTTTGGATAATATCGGATCGGATACTTTCGGATAATATTAGATATTAACGGATCATAACTAAACGGACGGTTATGGATAAGTAATAGTTAAATCGTATTCATATCCGTTAAATTTTTTTAGATACGGATATAAATACAATTTCTTCAAATATGAATACGAATTAAATAATTTTTAATTATTTTTGAATGAGATCACAGATAAAATCAGATATTTTAGAGACTACCCGCCCAAGACAAGAGGCAACGTCAACAGGCTGATTTTCTCCACAGCATTTCCTCTTCTTCCGAGGACAACGAAAGAGAGAGGAGTTCTTACCATGGGGAAGGATTTCTCAGATGATCAGATCAAGGCCATGAAGGATGCCTTCTCTCTATTTGACTCCGACAAAGCTGGTCGCATTGCCCCCTCAGACCTTGGTGTGCTCATGCGTGCCCTTGGCGGCAACCTGACACAGGCTCAGCTGGCGCAAATCATAAAATCAGAGGGCCTTACAGTGCCGTTTGACGTCAACTGCTTCCTCGAGCTGATGCGGGGCTCACCTGAACACTGACCCGTTCGATGCACCGCTCAGAGACGCCTTCAAGGAGACCGACGAGGAATCAATTGGCCGCATATCGGTCAAGGACCTCAGGCATATTCTCATCTCCATTGGAGAGAAACTGGAGGGATCAGAGTTTGATGAGTGGATCAAGGAGGTCGAAGTGGGGCCGGATGTTACTTTCAAGTACGAGGATCTCACACAGAAGATTACCGCGAGGTGATCGGAGGTTTTCTGTTATTTTCCTCTTCCTTCTTTCTTTATAAGGAATCTGTCCTGATTTTACATATTTGGCAATATTTGGTAATTTGTGAAATGTGATGGTTAATTTGTTAGTTGGAGTGCTTTTAGTTTTTTTTTTTTTTTTTTTTGTAATTTTCAGATGTTCAGAAAATTTATTTATCATTCTTTTTTGCTGTGATTGTTGTAATTAGGTCTTGTATTGGACTAATAATTGATTTAAAAATTTGCATTTTGGTGGGGAATTATTGTGACTTGTTGATTATGGAAAGCTAAGGGGCGGCTCTAAATTGTTGTTATCTGGTACCAGTATATCAAATCAGGTCAATGCATCCATATCTGTACTAGCTTTTTGTATTGGGTAGGGAATTGATTACTTGATAGAAGTGAAGGGGAATAGCCATTGTGTTTTTGTCAAGTTTCCATCAAAAAGGAAAAGTGGCCAGGATGACTCGTCAATTCCTAGTAATTAGCTTCTTTTAAAAAAAAAAAATTAAAAGAGAATAGCAAATGATCCCATTGCATTGTTTGGGGCCTGTCTGGTTACCTAGTTTACAAGTGATCAGCAAAATTAATTAAATACACCAATTCTTCACCAACTCTGTTAAACTAAAAACAGCACCCATCAAATCGCATTTTGCTCTATACAGGATAAAACATGTTACTAAATCTATTTACAGCACTTTTATGTACTAATCGTATAGCCATGGCTCACGAAAACTATTTTATATTTTAAATAAAGAACTTTGTTTTCAGAATAGAAACTGAGAATAAAGAAATGAAGAATGAATTGGAATCAAGGGTGAAAATCTACAGTGACAAAATCAGAGCGCCAATAGGAACAACCCAATTTTCTATTGAAAGTGATAAAAGTGCTTGCATGGCATGAAGGAAGCCGTCTCTAGGTTGTCTCAGCTATATGTTCACAGCTGTCTGATACTAGACCGATAAGGATCAATTTGATCTACATCTCAGGCTGTTAAAGATAATGTTCTTTCTACACTTGTCATCAGGGAAGAACCCTTCAACAAGTACAAATGCTGTAACAGATTTGTCTGGACCTTCGGAAATTTTGAATTTTCTTTTCTACATCCTTGCAAAATTAGTAATGGTTTCATGCTAGTAAGTAATCGCCTCAACATTTTTTTGTTTTAAAGAAATAATAACTATCACGAGGCCCATCTTATCTACTGACACCTTTTTATGAGGATAGCTCTAAAATATCCTAGTCATAGACGCACGGCAGTTCCCAGGGCCAAGGCCCAATAACGCATCTAATATCTTCCCAAAACATGCAATAATCATATCTAAATATAATTTAAGCCCAAATACAAACAGCTCTGTTCCGCTCGCACAAGCCATCGACTCTCGAGGGCAACATCGATATTTCACTTCCAGCCATTGCCATATGCCTATATAATCACAAAACCCTAGCCGCTTCGGGCTCCCGCTAGGCATTCCATTTCGTCGTCAACACCTCTTCCTCGCGCCGCCGCCTCCGCTCGCATTCGCAGCCAATCTTACAGCCAAAGCCGCAACCATGGGTCGCATGCACAGTCGTGGAAAAGGTATCTCTGCATCAGCTCTGCCATACAAGAGGACTCCGCCTAGCTGGCTCAAAATCTCATCTCAGGATGTATGCGTTCTCTTACTCACAGATCTATTGCTTTGTTTTTTCATTTGGTGACTGTGATGTTAGGTTTTGGTTTGTTTTATCCAGCAATGCAGTTGGTTTCTGAATTGCGGTATGTAAATGTCCCCTTTTTCAAACCGATGCCTATATTTCTTAGATTAGAGCAATAACAAGATGTTCTGAATTAAAACCCTAATTGGTGCTTTTTGGAATTCTGGTGTGTTGAAGAGAACCAAACTCTAATTGATATTTTTGTCTCAAACCAATCATCTTTTATTAAAATGTGATGTGAAAGTTCTGGATCAATTGAAATATTCTCGAAAAGAAAGATTTCAATGGCAGTGAGGCTTGTGGTAATTATCAATTCTATTAAAAAAATTTAGGTGGAGGAGAGTATCTACAAGTTTGCCAAGAAGGGCATGACCCCATCTCAGATTGGTGTGATCCTTCGTGACTCGCATGGTATTGCTCAAGTAAGAAGTGTGACTGGAAGCAAGATCCTTAGGATCCTTAAGGCCCATGGTATTGATTCTCTATCTTTTTTTTTTCTGTTATTTTGTGTTTCGTTGCTAAAACTGTTTATTTTGGTATTGTAAGTACAAGAGTAGTGTACATGTGGTTGTCACAGGTGCAACTTTGGTGTAATAAACTAAATTTGCCTCTTTTAATGTATGTCAGTGTTGCTATGTGTACATATAATTTCTCGTGCTTTGCTAGTACAGTTTTTTCCATAAATCAGAACATACTCTTGTTGCTTATGTTCCATTGCTTCATTTAATAATCTTTTAAAGAGAAAAGAAGCTCTCTAGTTATATTGTTTTAATTAAATTAGCAACCTGAATTTGAATATGCTTATTAACTTTTAGTAATAAACTAATAATCATAAACAGGGTTGGCACCTGAGATCCCAGAGGACCTTTACCACCTTATTAAGAAGGCAGTAGCTATTAGGAAGCATTTGGAGAGGAACCGTAAGGACAAGGACTCCAAATTCAGGCTCATTCTTGTTGAGAGCAGGATTCACCGCCTTGCCCGCTATTACAAGCGTACCAAGAAGCTTCCTCCTGTTTGGAAGTAGTAAGTGGCTTTCCAGTTACCCTCTTATTCCTAACTCCTCTTTCCTTAGTTGTTCTGTAATTCTCATTTTCCTCATTTTAAGTTTGTTATCTTAGTATTGGTTATTTAAAAATGGTTAGTACAAATTTGTACAAGTAAATTTAGGTTCTAAAAGTATGAGTCAGCAAATTGACGAGCAAATTGACGAGCAAATTAGGTCTCTACATGAAGACCTGTGGTACTTGTAGTCTATTATTGTTGTAGCTTTAGTTGCTATCTGTTGTTAGAATATTTCCATTGTATCCTTTTTACTTGAAATTTCTCTTGTTAGGTTAGCAAAACCAGTATAAGTATCTGTGTAATTAGTATCATGATTTTCTTTGTTGCGAGTTTTTAACTTAATCTACTGTATTGTTTTCACAGCGAGTCTACCACAGCAAGCACCCTCGTGGCTTAAGGTGATCTGGGGTTGTGGTGCCTGTTTGAAGAGTTTTCCAGATTTTGTTTATTATGTGAAAGTCTTCGAGTTAGAGGAGTTAAAAACAGACTTATTTTTGTGATCGTCTTTGAACTTGGTTATTCTTAAGTACCTTTTAAATTAGCTCTTGATTAACTTCTCGTGTCTCTTGTCATGTTCTTACAAATACAATTGTATGGTGTTGTTGTCATATGCATATCAGACTAATATTGGACGCCACCATTCTGGGATTGGTAAGGTAATTGTATGGTGTTACAAGAATTGCACATTTAAATCGTAGTATTGAACTGAGCAATATGGTCTAACAGTTATTGAAGCTACCAAACCGTGAAACATTGTTATTATAATCCTCAGCGATGTTCCGTTCCATCCTCGTATTTTTAAAGAAAGTTTGAATTAATGTCGGTTTCAAGTGTTGGTGTGTTGATCTTGGTGTCGGTTTTTAGTGGCAGTATTGCAAAGTAATAAACGGTTTCCACTGTTTCTCTATTGCAGTAGAATGTAGGGTCATGAATCGGTTTGGTAGATAATGACTGTTGGGGAAGAGTATCGAACTATGGATCCGTATCTGATGTTAATTTGAGCAAAAAGCAATTTCTGTTTTTCTCAATTTCCACCGTACAATTCAATGGACGACTAAGATATATGCTCTTCAATTTTCTGCCCCGCCCCCCATCCAAACGCCCTCTCCCAACTTGCATAATTGCATGTCGTTTGCTAATGGCACAATGACACCTCTGTTTGTTTCTTTGAAATTAGTCATTTGTCATGTGTTCCATGGAAATCCTTGTTTTGTTAGCAATTTTCAATCTCTCTTCTCAGAACTAAAAGAATAATGAGTAATGTTTGATTTTTTTATTAGCAGTAATTATGATGGTGCTAGCAATAATTTGGCTCGAGCATTAAAATGTCACTTCAAAATTAATGTTTTAGATTTTGTTACAAACACTATATATACATATACATATGTAATCTTGATTACTACTAATAATACTAATTTAGTCAATTAGTAAAAAGTACAAGAGTTAAATTGTAATTTTAACAAGTTCTACAACAATCAAGCACAAGCAATTTCTAAATCAAAGAGATGAAATAAAGTAAAGAGAAAATTTTTAGAAATGCTCAATCAAATGATCGAGTTGACACACGATGTAACGAGGTTCGGCGTTATGCGCCTACTCCTCGGGTCCCCGGCTTCCCGTCTAACGGTAACAAAGTCGGTCCGATCTATTCAACCAAAAATGAGTCTTGTACAAGGTCGAACTTTGCCCTCTTACACACAAAGGATGAGAGACAACCTAAAGTTAATGGAGTAGCAAAAGCTAGGAGTAGATTTAGCAATGAAGCAAATTACTCAAATCTCACAAGTGTTTAGAACAAGTTTAGATCAAAGATCTTGAGTTTTAGCTAGGGATAGCAAGGTTTTCTCAAAGCTCTTTAATGGTGGTTGTAAGAATGTGTTTTGCAAGTGTGTTCAACAATTGGAGGAGAAGGGAGATGATCCTCCTTTTATAAAAAGTTGAAAATCAAGCATAACTCACTTTTAACCTTAATCCGTTGTACAACGGTCTATACCATTATACAACGGATTAAGATTCAAACGATAGGATTGTCAGAGAAATTTATCCGTTATTTTGTCGTCTTTGATTTTTCAAACCGTTGTATAACACTCTAGAGCATTACACAACGTTCTATAAAATTTCTCTGAAAATTCAGATAAAACAAACTAAATTTCTTGAAGTGTTACCCAACGTTCTACTCCGTTGTACAACGGTCTAGACCGTTGTACAACATTATATACCGTTATATAACGGTTTGAGTAATCTGGTTTGTTTTATTTGTTTTGAACTCAATTTGATTGATTCTAGATTTGTTTTAAATAGAGTGGAAAAAGACATATTATAATTATTCTCTGGAGATCATCTTGCATGTATGGTCTTCGTCTTTTCCTTGAGTTCTTCAATTCTTTTTGCTTGAATTATAATTACTAAATAATCTTACAAGCAAATGGTTAAATTCAAATGTGGTTTTGCAAATTGACAAATACAAAAAAATTGTTTAGTACAACAACATATACATATATATAGAATTAGGCTATGGTGCTTTGCAAAGCACAAGAGCGTTTGTGCTTTGCGCTCTATTATTAATTTTAAGTCAGAAATGATTGATCCAAACCGCTCAATCTAATATACATATCCAAATCTATTAGTAAACCGAATTTTATATTTTTTGGAATTCATTTGCTATTTTTTGGATAGGGAGAAAATCATCATTTTTGGATGAACCAGAATTCTTAAATCAAGTCATTTTTCTCCTCACCAGAAAAAATAGCAAAAAAATTTAAACAAATATAAATTTTGGTTTACTAATAGATTTTGATATGAATATTAAATTGAATAGTTCAGATTGGTCATTTCTGACTTAAAATTAAAAATAGAGCGCAAAGCACACAACGCCTATGTGCTTTGCAAAGCACCATAGTCGATATATATATATATATATATATATATATATATATATATATATATATATATATATATATATATATATATATATACGAAGTAGAAATTTACAAACTATATGTACTTGATGAAAAGAATCAAAACACCCCTTGTCATTTTCATCCCTTCCGTCTAGTGATTTGAAATGGACTAGACGGTCCAATTCATCCCGGACCGTAGACCGTCTCGTGCCCTACCATGGTCCAGCCAACGGTGAGTCGATCCTCCCTTCACTTGAAAATTGACCGTGCCGATCTGTGGATCAGACCCCCCCCCACCTGGCCCCCACCCCTCCCACTCCTGTCCCTTCCCTCTTCAAACCCTTATTTTAAAATAAAAAGTGTTAGGGCCCCCAAAGATACCTCAACTCCCAAAAAATAAAAAAAAAACATTTTTTTTTACTTTTGCAGAAAAATTAAAAAAAAATAAAAATCTAAAATTTTCCCTCCAAAAAATATCTATAAATACCACCCCCATTTACATCTCAAAACACATCAAAATCTCATTCTCTCTCTCTTCTCAAACTATCACATTCTCAAATTTTCATTTAATCTCAAATTTAATTTTCTTATTCCAAAAAATAAAAAAATAGTTTAGATTTATTAATTTATTGTTAGTCCGTTGAAAAAATTAACTAATCGAAGAAGATAGAAGACTAGAAGGATAATATTCGGTATTCATCATTTCTCAATTTCATCGTTGTGATAATATTTTTCTTCAAGGTTAGTTTTTAATTTAAATTAGTTATAATTTTTATTTTTAGGAATTAGTTATGTTGTTAGATTTTATTCGTAATTTTTTATTTGAAATTTGTAGAAATTAGTTTATTTATAAAATTTAATTTTTTATTTGTATTTTTTTAATTGTAAGAAATTCATTTTTTTTAGAATATTATATTTTAGTTTTATGTTGTTAGATTAATAGATTTAGAATATTAGATTTAATGTTAAATTTATTTTTTTTATTAGATTTTATAATTTTTAATATTATTTGATTTTTAAATTATTAAAAATACATAAATAATTCAATGAAAATTATTATTTAAAAATTAATTAATTTATTTTTCAACTTTTATTATTTTTTATAATTTTCTGAAATTTTATTTTTTACAATTTTTTAATTTTTAGAATTTTTTAGTACTATTAGATTTTTAAACAATTAAAAATAATAATTCGAATTAGTTAAAAATTATTATTAAAAAAATATGAGAAATTATTATTTTTTTAATTTTTATATATAAAAAATTCGGACTGGACTAGACCGTCCCGTCCCATGGGGGTCCGGCCCCCGGAGGCCAACGATGGGACGAGTTCAATTTTTTCAAATTTGAACCACTTAAGATCGGACCGTGTGGACCGTACGTGACCGTGGACCGTGCGAAATCATGGACCATCCGGGTTTGAAACAAACCGGACCGTCTTCAAACCTCTACTTCTGTCAAGTCCTCCCTCCTCTTCGGATCCCAATCCGCTGTCATAGAAATCTATGACAGAATTGTGCCATAGTTCTTTTGGTACATTGAATTTTTTTTTAATGACCAGATTTAATAACAAGGGATGTTTTTTAATATAATAATATGATAAAATTGTGCATACAAAGAAGGGAAGAGGAGAGAAGGAGAGATTGAGGAAAACAAAGCGAAGCATCTCTCATTCTCTCTCTCTCTTTCTCTGTCGAGTGCTGAGTGCGGAGGGAGGAGAGAGAGAGTCGAGACACCTACCACTGACACCTCCCTCTCCCCCCTCCCTCTCGTGTTTTATTCTTAACTCAAACTCCATCGCCCCTCTCACCAAATCAGCCTGATAACCTATTAACATTAATGACTTTTTGCTTGACCCAGTAAATCACAAGGCCCAAATGAAATATTGTTCTGGAGTCTCCTGGGCCTTCTCATTAGGAGCCAACGATCCAAACAATTGAGAGGAAAAGAGTACACAATTTGGAAATCCGGAACCGTCCCCCCCATTCCATCGACCTTCACCCTGACACCAAATGTGGACTCTTTCTCTGGTGCATTCCTCATCTCTCCGTGCAATCCTCTCTCGGCTCTCTTCTTTGCCTCGCTCTCCTCTCTCTCCCTCCTCTCGCGTCTCTCTCTTCTCTTTCTCTCTTTCTCTCCCTTTCTCCATGGAGTCTCGCCCCTCTTCCTCACAGCACTCGAAGCATTTCTCTCCGATGTCTCATGCATCCAAAGGCGGGTAACATCATTAACTTAAACTTTGTTTGTAAGTTTCTATACTATAATTGAATGCTTTCAGAATTTGAATATGATCATGTGCTTTTGTTTGCTTTTAGTGGGAGGGGAAAGGGAAGAGGCGGTGGTGGCAGCCGGAGCAGCACTGACGGTGACAACAGGATTGATGCCCTTGGGAGGCTTCTGTAATCTCTCTCTCTCTCCCCCCCTCTGTGCTCCTTGTGCATCTGTGTCTGTGCGTTTGTGTTGTGCATATGCCGGTGCTCAACATTGTCAATGTTCTTATTTTTAGTTATAGATTTAAGTTCACGCAAATTCTTATAATATTATCGTCTGGTAGCTAGGAATTGTTGATCAGGGTTGTTTGCAAATAGATGATATTGGGAGTTATTTGCAATAGATCTCAAATCATGCATCTGAAACTGATTTTTCCATTGCAAATATACTACTCAAACGTAAAAACACCGTTACAGCGGTTTTCGATCCCACTGATAGTCAGGACAAAAAGCTTGACTTATGGTTGGGAATGGACAAAAATAATTATTATAAAATTAAGTCAAATTAAGATGTTGTGACTTGTAACTTGGGAAATTCCTTTACTACACTCCTGTTTGTTATCACTGAGATGCTTGCAAGTGAAATCATAATATTAAAGCTTTCATAGAAATGTTATAGGAATTAACACTAGTAGTTTATCAGACTTTCAGTAGTCCTATTGAAATCCTCTTTGTACCAGCTGTTTCTACCAAAGACTTTGGTGCATCATGCAGCAACTTATCCAGGGACCCAAAGAAAATTCATAATAGAAGACTGGGAGGAGTATAGAATTTGGTGGCACACTAACCTGTACTGTTTGGGTATTTCAGTATGAAGCCTTTGTTCTTAAAAGGCTACTGAGATCTCTGTGTTGTTTCTTCTTTAAGTTTATTCAAATGGAGAAGCATTAACGAAAATAGCACATTTAAACTTTATTCCAGAACAAGGATTTTACGACACATGGCATCTGAGCTGAATTTGAATATAAGGAGTGATGGATATGTGCCAGTTGATGATTTACTGAAACTCAGCATACAAACATTTGCTAAAATCCCTTTGAAATCCCACGGCGTGGAGGAAATTAAAGAGGTGAAATATCTGACCCTTTTGTTACTATTATTTATATATTAATTGAACCAATTTATCAGTTACTCATGGTGTCGTCCTACTATATTCTTTGTCATGAAAAGGCTGTTAGGAGGGATAACAAGCAAAGATTTAGTCTTTTGGAGGAAGATGGTCAGCTATTTATTCGTGCAAACCAAGGGCACACCATAAAGGTCTCTTTTCTCTTTACTTTTTTTTCTTTCACTTAGAAAGCAATTGAGCTAAACAGATTTACTTGGACAATCGAGAGGGATGTTTTGCAGTCAGGTCGAAACCTACTTTTTTATCTTCTTTTTGTCTGTACGAAGTCTGGCCTTGCTTAAATGAGTTTATATGATATTATTAGCATCTAGTTATTAACTTGAATAATTAATATTTAGAAAAAATAGATCACCTTTATTCAGAGGTATTCTCATAGTAAAATTCTTGTTCCTTCCTATTTTATATATAGGCTGTTGAATCGGAGTACTTGCTGAAACCCATTCTGTCAGCTGAGGAAGTTCCAGGTAACCTTCATATGGAACAAAAACAAATCTTAGTTTGCACTTTCAGAAGTCAAAATATCTCATGGGTCCTTTTGAATCTCACAGTATGTGTGCATGGAACTTACAAGAGAAATTTAGAATCAATATTACAATCTGGACTGAAACGTATGGAAAGACTACATGTACACTTCTCAAGTGGTCTGCCCACTGATGGTGAAGTAATTAGTGGTATGTCTTAGATATTTCTTAACAATACTTGTGATATATAGGACCTGAAATGTTGTGTATTACTACTGAAAATTTACTGTAACAAGGTTCACTTAGCTAAATGAAATGTCTATGCTTGGTACATATGGGATGCTAAAGTGCTGTGTGCTGATTTTAACCAGTACAAGATGGTCCATTTACTAGTGCCCACCAAAGTCGGTACTCTACCATGGTACATAAAAAAAATATATCTGACTTTTACTTAGGTATGAGAAGAGACATCAACATCTTGATCTACTTGGATGTTAAGAAAGCTTTGGAAGGTATTTTCTATGTGAATTTGCTTTTTCGTTGTTATATGTTTTGTTTCTGAAGCTAATGGATGTTATATTACCATTTTTTTGGTTAGATGGAATGAAGCTGTATGTCTCTGATAATAAGGTAATTCTCACCGAGGGTTTTGATGGAGTCGTGCCAGTCAAATATTTTGCAAAGATAGAGACATGGCCAAGAAGAGAGTTGGTACCTTTACAATGCTAGGTGACAGGTTGTGACAGGCTATGAAGGTGCATGCACATGTATTTATGAACCCATGGGTGAAGCTGATTTGTCAAGGATTTTTCAGAAATCAAAGCCTTGTAGGAAAAAGGTTCTTTCAGAATGTGGAATATGGTTGTGTTTTTAGGAATCGGTTTTGATGTATTAGCTTATGAACAATGTGGGTCTGCTCAAGGTATGTTCTGCACTGGAGTGGAAACAAAATTTTTGAATGGAAGCTATAGTATTCTATGCCGCTTTTTAAAGAAGCAGAAGAAAATTTTTAAATTTATGTGTGTTATCAGCCAGCCATGCTTTTTAATATGGCGTGGTTATTGGCATAATGTTATAAAATAATAATTTACTGGTATTGCAGAAGCTTTGACCACTATCAACTTTGGTACCATCTTTCTTCCCTGCAAAATTTCCTCATTTTGTGCCAGCTAAATTGACCAAACAGAAAGCTACTTCTTTCCATTGTAAGCTTTAAACTACACTTAATATAAAATTCTACCGCACCATATGGAATGAATATTTCTCTAAATGTAGTTTTTGTGAATTCATATGTATGCTTCGATCTTTGACAATGATACATCACTACAAATTGAATATTTACCGTATGAATTAAGCAGCAACAAGAGAAGAGCAACTAATATTCAATATCATTGTTTGAATTCATCATCTCTTATTTATTTTATTTATAATTATAGGATTATTCTTCTAACATTATACATATCCAGATTAGCTCTTTTGGTAGTGTGGTCAGCAAGAGCAAGTGATTAATTTGCTCAGTTTGTGATAGGATATTCTTATTTCTGTTTAATTATATCAGTAAGGAAAAGAAATCAAATCCAGTGAGCACACTATTCCTGTCCAAAACTGGTGTCTTATACCTATTATTCATTCATGTATTGATTTTATTGATGGAGCAATTAACCCCCCCCCCCCCCCAACGAAATAAACAGTATGCCCAAAAAAGAAGATCCGACCCACTAAGCTGTTCCTGCATTCTTCTTATATATTATTCTTACACTTTCAGAGGAAACACATTGTTCTGTAGTAAAAGGCTCAAGGAAATAGAGAACCTTTTGTTTATCTTCAATTTGTCTGTGAGCAGCAGCAAATCTCCACTGTTATCATGAGTGGTGCCGTCTCTAGGCTGTCTCAGCCATAACTTCACAACAGTCTGAGACTAGACCGATTTGGATCAATTTGATCTACATCTCAGGCTGTTAAAGATAATGTTCTTTCTACACTTATCATCCGGGAAGAACCCTTCAACAAGTACAAATGCTGTAACAGATTTGTCTGGACCTTCGGAAAATTATAATTTTCTTTTCTACATCCTTGCAAAATTAGTTACCTATATCCTCAATGCACTTTGGACAGATTTTACGCGCTTGTGCATGTATCCAGGATTTTATATTGATCTAAGTCTCAAGTTAGTAGTAGTCGTGCTGGCACTTTTACTGGCTTCATGCTAATAAGTAGGCGGCTCAACATTATTTGTTTTGTTTTAAAGAAATAACTATCGTAAGGCCCACCTTATCTACTGACACCTTTTATAAGGATAGGTCTAAAATATCCTAGTCATAGACAACTCCAACCAAAGTTATACAGCCCAGTTACTTTATCATCATTAGGCAACGCCAAAGAACTCTAATAAAAAATTGGAATAGGTTAATATTTCAAGTAGACAAACATTAGTAAGTAATGTCGCCCTTTGCTAAAGGTAGCAACTAAATATCAACTTTGTTCACAGTTAAGGACCACGATAGTCAGGAGTAGGTACATCTATCAACACGAGCACCAGATTAGCTTAAATAATGTGATAAGCACATACATAACGATGCTGCAAGACTAACACAACACAAAAGAAGGGAATTCCTACTACAACAAAATGTAAACAATAACAACACAACTACGTGATCTTCTTTCTACCATCGGTAGCTTTCTTCCCATGAGGTGAACCACAGATTCTTAATGGTCCTGTATTAAGAAAACAAAAGGTTCCAAATGATAATGTCCAATACAAATGAAAAAGCAACAAAATTACACCCTATATCCCCACTCGAAAAAAGCTATAACAAAGAAACTTATTAGCCATGACATTGTATATAGCTACCATCGAATTAATGTGATTTTCAGTACAGTATGCATCATTAATGTGATTTTCAGACAGTACAGTATGCATCATTACCAACCTGACTAACTTCCAATAGCTAACGCCGCTATGCTCTCTTTGAGGTCAGTGGTGAGGCATGATCCATAAGAGACCAATCTAAAATGGACATCCCAGTCAAACTAGGATAAGTAAATGAAGGCCACACAGTTGTGGTGCTGCCAACATTAGATAATACAACCAAACTTCTAATTAAGCCCAAGCCCCCCTCCCCTCTTACAAGTCGCAACACAGGACCATTATCTTCTTATATGACAATATGTTTTAGTCTTTTACTCCCTCCCATGTTAGACATAGTGGTCCATATTTCAGAAGTTGTCAAGAGTCAGGGTTACTGTCACAGATGGAAAGCAAGTGTCATTGCCATGACCTTCATTTTTTTTATAAATCAGTAGGAAAAAAAATTACTGCAAATTATTTTTTGAGGGTTGAAACTTGAAAATTTCTTTGTATATCAGAAATATTACCAGTTTCCTGGAATCTATCTGATCGCTAAGGAATGTGCTTGGAGATTCGTTATTTCACCAAATTTCTCCAGCGCCTGTTCCCCTCCCTCCAGCGCACTCCAAACCAGGTCTCTCAATTCTGCATGCCCCTGGCTCTTCAGCACTAGATCATATGCATACCTCATCACCTTGCTAACATATGCTGCTTCACCTTCCCCTTCACTCTCTTCAAATTGCATCTGGCTATAATTCCTCTTCCTTGAAGATTTCGACCATCGCTTTATGATATACCTCTGTGGGATGTGACGCACATTTTTCACACTCATGGCCTTGAGAGAGTGTGAGCAGAGTATACCCATGGTCTCAAATTTTTTGCAGTCACATGACACTTGAACTGCATCTGAGGTGTCGAGCATGACAGTGTATGACTTTGATCCTCGTCCCTGGTTGGTACATTCAAACCGGTATAACGTACCACCAAGTGGCGTCTCCTTGAAAAATGTGGCACCACAGCCATCCAGAAATTCAAGCTCAAACAGTTTATATATCTTGTAGGTATACTCCTTAGCAGCATGGTTTAATACATCACTATGCCGAATGGCACACACGATTGGTTTCTGAGCATTATGCAAGTCCTCTTCATATTCCTTCTCTCTCCAGTCTTCTGTCAATTTGTCCACAGAGAGAACACACTTCTCCAGTGGGCCTGTCTTGTCAGCAATACCATCTAGAACATTGTTCATGGTCTCAGTGCGCTGGTCCCATTCAATGCCTCCATCATATGCATCTTTGTTAAGAGCCGTGCACCACTTGGCTCGCATCTTGTACAAGTTGTTTAGCCACTTGTGATCTTGTAGTTTAAACTCCTTGAGCATGGTAGACCAGGTCTCTTCAAGTTCAGCCTCTGAGTCACACCCGTGCAAGCACTTGTTGAACATTTTGTGAAAGGCTTTCGAGTCATTTAGGTTAAGAGAGCCAAGACGAGGCGTGAGGTTTTTGTGTATATACCGCTGGTATATCCGGTGCCGAGTGTTGGGAAGCACCTCTTCTATAGCCTTCCCCATATTCAGATTTTGATCAGTAAATATCGACTTCGGTGTGCGACCGCCCATTGATTCCAAAAACGATCTAAATAGCCATGCAAATGTCTCAACTTTGTCATCCAATAGTAGCGCACAGCCAAACATTATGTTTTGCCAATGGTGATTGACCCCGATAAAAGGCGCACATATCATATTATACTTATTAAGCCTCAAAGTTGTATCAAAAACAACTACATCACCAAAGGAATCGTAATCAATCCTGCTCCTACCATCTCTCCAGAAGAAATTACACATGCGGCCGCCTTGGTCTAGTTGTACGTCCCAAAAGAACATGCCATCTTCATTTGCTCTGGTCTTAAAAACATTCACCAGACATTGCGACTCAGATCCTTCAATGAAAACTGGCTTTACAATTTGCTTCACCTCTTGTTGGGTCGGTTGTTGCACAGAGTATGATGGGGATGACCCATAATTAATGGCCTGAAAAAGGGGGCTTGTCATCAAGTCGATTAGCCGTTGTCGGCCTGCTGTGTGGGACCTGGCGGACCTTAACAAATGCCTTTCTTCAGGTTTAACCAAGGGATGATTATGCTCTTTCACCATGTGTACCACTCGCCAATTCCCTTCTTCATCTACCCGAAACCGTACCATAGCCTTGCAATTTGTACGGGTGTGGGGATCTTTATAATCAGCCTCGGTTAATTTGTCACCATCCCTTGCCCCTTCCTTGGAGCAGTAGTAATCCTTGGTACAGATATTTTTTGTACCGACATAGTAGTATTGCTTTCCTTTGCGGACACTAAAACCCATTCTGTGGCCATATTCACAATATAACCTATGAGCCTCTTCTTCATTTTTCACTACTTTGTTCATCAACTCATTTTCATCTGATTCTTTAGGGGCATGAATAGGTGTTGCAGGCTCATCCTTTTGTTCAATCAGTGTGGTTTCTTCTCTTGGCGGGGTCTCATTTCCTTTCTCGGCTGTATCTTGGCTTGTGGTTTCATCTCTTTCTACCTCTTGAACAATCTCTTCAGTTGCATTTTCAGCTGGTTGGTCATCGTTTGCATTCGTCTCTTCTTCAATAATCATGGGGTTTCCATTGGGCTCTTCAATGTCAATGCTCTTGGTCATTGCTGTAATCACTAAGGAAAGAGTTAGCAATTGAAGAACTCCTTTTTTTCAATTCTACAAGTACTTGATATTTTATAGAAGTTAATCCAAAAGGGAAAATATAAAACAGAATAAAATTCAGGCAGATAATTTGAAGCAAGAAAAAAACCCATCCACCCATCCAAGCTCAAATTAAAGAAATTATAAACTATCATGAACAAATGCAATTCAATTTTGAGCATTCGTTTTTTCACATGTGACATGGTTATTGCAAGTTTTTGCTGATTAACATGGCAATAAGTAAAAAGCTACCGCAGTACATAACTCTTCACTGATTGGACATGGTATCATGGTATGCAAAATTTCAGGGAGTTTAGTGGATTTGAGCTCGATCTAATTAGCACTTCAAGACTACACCGGTATGAAAATGATTTCTCCTGTGGTCATCCGTGGTATTGTCCATATGGAAGGAACAAAATGCCAGGATCTTCAGAGGGACGATAGTCTCACGCCTGCGATCATCCAGGAAGCGGCAGACCAGGCCAGGCTATGGGCACGATCATTAGGAGGCTAGGATTTACATTAGGGTTATACACAAAAACTTATTTTCGGTTTACAGGAGAGGATATGATTTGTCGTTGTAATATTTTTTAAGTCTCTTGCAAACTGATATCTGTCTTGTAACACTCTTTTTAATTTTATTTTAAATATAAATACAAGCATAGTCACATAATTCCAAAACTATTCATGGAAATTTCAGGTTTCGTATCGACAGAATACATAATATGTGCTTGTTGGAGGGTTTTGATCTAATATAATAGACCTTTGAATCTACCTTTATCAACAGGGAAAGGACTTCTAGCATCTCTCTCATTCCTCTTTTCTTTTTATTCAACAAAGTTAAAACAAGTGCTTTTATATTCAGAAATCAGAAAATAGAAAGAACTCAGATTAAATTTAAATACAAGCATAGTCATAAAAAGAAAAATTAGATGGTATGGTCCTTCCTTAAAATCCTGTTTCAAGGGTTATCTATCAAATTTCTATCATATTTTGTGTGAAATGGTCAGGAAAGAATTTCATCAACAGGCACCCATTTTCTGATTCATTTATTAATCCCAAAATAGTGTTCTTTTTCTATAAAAAGGATGATTAAGCACGGAATTCACAGTTGGATGTTGGAAACTTGGGTTGCAGACTTAATTTGACCTAATTTACATTTAACTTCTAAATCTCTAAATCTTGCCCTAAACGAAAGCAATAAGGCTTGACAAATCAGATCAGCTAAATTCACAGCAGGAATTTCTTTTCTTTTTATTGCGTTGGGGGAATCTACCAAAGCTAGGCAGATAGAACTCCTTTCCCGCTGCTAGGGGGAGCAAGAAACTTAATCATTTTCTTTTTTCTACCAGCTTAAAAAAATTCAAATCAAAACACGAATAGAGAAGGGCGGAGCGGAACATAGAGGAGAATGTAAGAGTTAATAGAGGACAGTAGTAGCGGCCAAGAGTCAGAGATCACTTACCTCGGTTCGAATTTTGCGTTGCGAATTCTGCGGAGGGGAAAGAGAGACGAGAAGAGTTGCGATTTGCACGGCAGGGGAGAGAGAGAGGACAGGAGAGGAGGGCTGTGAGGGGGAGTCGTCGAGTCGAGGTCGGGGTCTCGGGGAGAGGAGATGCGGGGAGGTGCTTGGGGCTGGGCAGCGGCCAAATCTCTCCGAGGCACTCTCAAAATGTTTAATTGACAGAATTGCCCCCGACTATTCAATTCGCGTTTGTTTGACTTTTGATGGAATAAAAAGAAAGTTATAATAGAATAACTATTTCGACGAATTAATTTGTCAAATAAATTTTAGGCTAAGTGAAAGAGTGTTAATTCGATATATCAAGTTATAGGTGGTATATCGGATTAGTTCTCGTCGGAATAACGATTATTGTTTGATTATGTTATATTATATTATTATATTATGATTATAATTAAGATTGTGATTTATTATTATTATATTATTATGATTTTGATTTATTATTATATTAATATTATGATGATTATTTATTATTATTATATTATTATAATAATAATAATTATTGTTATTATTATATTAACATCACTGTTATTATTATTATTATATGATTAATTTTATTATTATTTATAATTATAATATTATAATAATTATGATTTTAGTATTATATTATTATATTATGATTATAAATATGATTAAATTATTATTATCTTATTATAATTATGATTATTTATTATTATTATATTATATTATATTATTATGATTATGATTATAATTTTATTATTATTATATTATTATATTATGATTATGGTTATATTATTATGATTATGACTTTGATTATTATTACTTATTATTATTATTATTATTATTATTATTATTATTATTATTATTATTATTATTATTATTATTATATTATATTATATTATTATGATTATATTATAACTATATTATTATGATTATAATTATTTATTATTATATTATGATTATGATTATAATCACATTATAATTATATTATTATGTTTATAATTATTTATTATTATTATATTATGATTATGAATATAATTTTTTTATTATATCATTATGATTACAACTATGATTATTATTATCATGATTATGATTATTATTTTATTATGTTGTATTATATTATTATATTATGATTATATTATTATTATATTATTAGAATTATGATTATTTATTATTATATTATTATGATTATAATTATATTTTTTTATTATTATATTATTATATTATGATTATGTTTATATTTCTATTATATTAGTATGATTACAACTATGAATATTATTATTTATTATGATTATGATTACGAATTATGATCATTATTTATTATTATTATTATATTATCATTATTATTATTATTATTATTATTATCATCATCATTATTAGTATCATAATTATCCATATTTTAACTATTCTGATTAACAAGTGCCAAACGATATTTTCACTCTTCCAAATAGTCAAAAATACCACTCTTCCAAAAATACATTATTATATCGCTCTTCCAAAATTACCACTCTTCCAAAACTATTCTTTGATTTGCCAAACGAATCTTTCATTAAGAATAATATCTTTTAGGTTAGTAGTTGAGAATTAGGGTTGCAAAAGGATCGAATACGGACGGATAATGCTCTTACTGTATTCATATCCATTATAATTTTTCTGATACGGATTATCTCGGATACGGGTACGGATCAGATATTCAACGGATATCGAATACGGATCGGATATCGGAAGGATGCATATACAAATACGGATATATTTCAGATATTAAGTAAAAATATTATATATATCATTAAAAAAAATTGCATATTATTTTTTGATAGAATTATTAATTATGAAAATTAAATATTAATTATAAAAGTTAAATATTAATTATCATTATATTAGTAGTTCAAATGTATCAATGAATTATTAAAAAATATATTACATTAGCACAAATTATATATAAAATTAGTTAGATTTGTAATGTATGAAAAAAATATAATTAAAAACACATAATGAGATTTTTTCGGATATGTATTCGGATAAAATCAGATAATATCGGATCGAATACCTTCGGATAATGTCGGATATTGACGGATAATAGCTAAACGGATCGTTACAGATCGGTAATAGCTAAATCATATCCATATTCGTTAAAAAATCTTGGATACGGATACGGTTACGGATCGGATAATTTTTATTATTTTTCGGATCGGATCACGGATAAAATCGGATATTTTACTATCCGTTTACAACCCTATTGAGAATATTGTGAGATTAGTGATATCTCAGAAATATGAGAAGAGTGTTAATTTTTATTATTCCGGATTAGTAAAATATTATTTGGATAGTAACTTGAGAACAATAGAGAGAATAGTTAAAATAATTAATTATTTTTTAGCATTTTATTTAATAATAATATTTATTTAATACTACTTCATACTAATATAAAAGAAAAAATATTTTTTTATTATTTTCACTATTCTATGAGTACTAACGCTAACCCAACATTTTCTATGAGTTAGCGGATTAGCATTGTTCTGCTACTATTCTCAATTTTATTTTTGTATTTAAATGATTACTAACCCGATAATAATACTGCTATCATAAAAATAGTGCTATTTCACACCATCCAAACACTTCAGAACACACTTATTTATTATTCGGAACTATACAATCATTTTGGTCTGGTAGTGAACATATTTTTCTTTTCAAAAATATTTTAAAATAGTTTTCTTAATCCTTAGTGGACATGTGAACACTAAAGTTTTTCTTTTCTCCAATAGTATTATGGAACAATTTCAAAATAATAGTTAGCTATAAATTATTTGGTAATTAATTATTTTTTCATTTATCGGTAACTATGAATGAAAATAATGAACAACAATACTATATATATCACGCACGCTTATAACACAATAAGCACAAGTCATATTTGAACACATTTAATCTAGTCACCATTGTTTTAAAAAAAAATCATTTGAAAAATATTTGAATCTGTGAAAATTTGTAAACTTTATTATAAATGAAGAAAAATGTTATAACTTTTTTCGTGCCAAAAAGTATATCATGTTTCTACTAATATATAACAAAAAAATTGAATTTTTTTTATTATATGGCTTCATGTGGCCGCTTAAAGTGTTGCACTATATCATATCACATGATATATCTAGATAATTGTACATCACATGATGTGTCCTGGCTTGTTAATTTTAGTTAAAAAATGTCAATTGTAATTAAAAAGAGGCATATCACATGAAAGATACATCATGCGATATTTTAATTGTAAGGCACATGTGCCATTCAGAACCATAAGGAATGTGTTTTAGTTGTTCTTTTATTTTATTTTTATCGAAGTCCATGAGAATGTATTTGTTGAAGTCCTTATATATATATATTTTTTTTTTTCAAATTAAGTCTTCAATTCTATACTTGCTAAGAAAATACTTGGTATACTGAGCTTATAATAAAATCAGGCTGAAGCTTGCTTTGAGACTTATTAGTGCGAATTTGCCGCAAATTTGCGAGTCAATATTATTTACTTATTAAGTGAATGAATTAAAAAATGAAATATGTGGTGGGTAAATATAATATATTGAGCTTGCTTCATAATTTTTTGCACTAGTTAGACTATTGCTCTATTTTTGACGACTATCCTTTATCCATAGAGGTAACGCTTGTTCATCCTTATAATTGTACAGAATTTAAGTTTTATGAAGAGATGTAACTGCAATAAAAAGTCGATCGATAAACAGTGAAGGAACAAACTACAGTAACTCAGTAAGCGAGAGCATTGAGGAGAAAAGAACAATTCTATTGGGTGATGCTTCATGCTTGCAATGCGACGTGAATATTCAGAGATGAAACAAAGCAGTAGTTTTGTCTTTAAACGAATCTATTGCAATGCGACGTGAATATTCAGAGATGCTTGCAATGCGACGTGAATAAAGAAAAAACATATTTTTAACTATCCACTATATTTTTCTTTTTAATTCAGACATAAATATATAAAAAATTATATTTCTAACTGTCCATTATTTGTTTCGTTCAGGTAGAAAAGGAAAAGGTTAAACATATATTTAAAAGAAGTTTGTGAAAATTTTTTTTAGAAGAATTAGATCAATTTTATTTTCAACATGTTCATTGTTGTTACTATTGTTTATTATCAACATTACAAATTCATATGATTTTTACAAGCGATGACATTTTAGCCGACCGTTGTTTTATCTAGAGGCGGCAATCGGGCGGGTCGGGTTCGGGTTCGGATCGGACGGGTCGGGTTAGTTTGACCTTCTGAAAGAAATCAGGTCGGGTCAATTTACATGTTGTGTTTTTTCAGATCTTTAATAGATTTTGATTTGATTGAAGGTCATTTGATCTCGGATCGAGTTCAGGTCAAATCAGATCAGTTTGAATTTTTTTAAAAATCAGATCGGATCGAATTCAGATCCGGACAGATTTTTCAGATCGGTCGGGTTCTATCACATCTAGTTTTATCAATATAAATACAGAGACATATTGTGTACCTCTCATATCTTTTTGTATCGTACATGTATCAAACTATAATGAAACATATAATGTACTTCTTTCTTAATGTATCTCAATTTTAATTTATTTTTCGTATGTTCGAAATAGGGATCTGCTCAAATTGATTTTCTACTCAAATGAGGATCTTATTCTTTAATATATTATCATTTATTTTTATTGGTGTGTAAAATCTCATATAATTATAAAACAAATCTGTCCTGGAATGTCATATCTTTCTAAGGATTTAACTTCGCTGATATTTTTTTCTCTCACTATGCTCGTAAGTAGTAAATAAGGGTTACTATATATTATCATATTATGTTTTATAAATTTGATTATAGAATATATTCATATTTTTATTTTGTCATGGTTATTATGAAAATATTTTATTTTTGTTATTAACATCATCGTCCCATCAACTTCATGATTTTTATTTTCTTACGCATTGATAAGTATTATTATTTTCTCTTTATGGACATGTTCATAAAATGTGATTTGTTACACTTGCTTTAATGAATATTAACACTAACCCCAATAGTAGCATCAACCAAAAATAAATTTAGAGTTAGTTCAAAACAATACTGATCTACTAAACCAACCATTCTCAAATCCTTCAAAAAATTTAATTGAAACTCACATACGTTGCTAGACACATACTCTCTACATTTTGACCGAGGTACTCTTTTCTCAAGACTTTTAATATTTATTCTTTTGAGAGTTTATGATTATTTTTAATGTTGACGCTATATTCTTAATTTATCATATAAGATATTTGTGTTAATTATTAATGATATTATGAAATATCATGATAGTTTATTTTGTAAGAATGTAATTAATTATTACTTTATAATGTTTGTATCTTTTGATGGATCTTCTTACTTTTGTTTGAGATGAATGCCCTGTAGCATAAAAGTTTGTGTAAAGAACATTTCAATGTTGTCTAGTCAAAGAAACATATTATTTGTGACCGTGAATTTGAGCCCCTTGAATAGTTACTCTAAATTTGAATAGTAATAAGAAACTTTGGCGGGTGCACAAAATTAATTTCGAAACTTTATTTTTCTTATAGAAAAATATCATTGACAATGTATTCATCACGGCTTCATAAATGTCTATGTTAAAATGACTCACTCAGATTTTATCAGTAGCTATGGTGTTGTTTTTTAGAGCTATATATTTCTCTTTTTTGCTATAAATACTAGTAAGAAACATGCTCATTGTGTGAACATTTGATTTTAAAATAATAACAAATAGTACAATACGAAAATCAAACAAATAATCTTGCAATATAATAGTCCAGTCATAGTACATATAAATAAAAATGCCACATCAAGTAAAAAAGAAAGCAATACTATTTTTTTTCTTCTCTTATGAAGTGATAGCCAATATGCTCATGATGTAGGGAACGATATCCCTGCAGAGCACAAAAAAAACTCTCAAGGTACTTTTGATCTAATCTATTCGATCAGATATCAATGGCTCTGATTTAACAACAATAAACCTTTCATGTATTAAATTCGTGTTTAGACTTCTCCATAGCCGTTGTGATTAAAATGAGCCATTGTGATTAACTTTTGAAAACTCTTCATAGAAAAATTCTCTAGAGAATAGTTGCCCCATAATGTAGGGGGTGACGAATAGGTGACATACCCACCTTGAGTTCACAATAGTAATGAATGTAGTCTTTGTTAAAATTAAGAAATTTTGAACATTATTATTTAAATTAATATCATATTAAGTTTCTATTATGATTGATTATTTGTACATATTATTGCCTTTCCTTTTTAGCAGCCTGAAAGAATATATGCATAATTTCTCTGTATATCTAGGTTGCTAGTGAACACAAATTAATTAAGTTAAATAGCCTTAAAGAGTATAGAATGCAAATGATACTAATGCTGCTTATACAAATAAATCAGGAAATAAATGCCACACTCCTAATAATTCAGATTTAAGAGCTCAAAAAAAAATCATGTTAATAAAATAAAATTATGTTATTCAATTCAGCTACAAAATATTCCTTAAATGACATCAATACAAATATTTTTATACTGTGCGTGACTGACTGATTGAACTATCAACCAAAACAATGTAAATGACATGATCACAGTAAAGCTTCAAGGACTTGAAATAAATCAAAGAAGCAACTATTGAGTTAGAAGCTAATCATCTAAAGAGAATGGTTCTGATGGCTCCTCAGTCGTGAGTCAGTATTAGTGATGACATCGAGCAAAGCAAACTAAACTGGCAATGTCTCGATCTATCTCTGCTAAAGCATATAATTTTGTCAAAAACTCACTTTATCAACATATAATAAAAGTTTAAACCTCACATTTTCAGGATATAAATTAATCAATGATAGAATTGAGCAATTAAAGCCTAACAAAATCAAATAAAAAAAAGATAGAGAAAGAAAAAAATAAGGGTTTTTCTAGATAAATAAATCTGAGAGTCAAGTATTAAAAAAAATGAACAATTAAAAATTACAAGACTTCATAAACTGCTATTGCAGAAAAATAAATGACATTATACTTTTCAGTACTCATGGACCCACAAAAGTTCAAAACCAAGTAACATTTTAATGTCCATTTATGGTTGATCCTAATACTTCATATCACACATATTTTTTTTTCATACTTCCCCAAAGAGACAAGGGTTCTTCATAGTTTTTAAGCCTCCTTTTGTATATAACAATAAGAATAAATAATGATGATCCTACTTTATTTCCTTTTGAACAACAATAAGAAAACAAAATGAAGTCTGATCAAAATAAAATATTTTTGTAATGTCTAAACTATTGTGGATCTCTATCTCTATTTGCAATCTGAATGATATTGCTCTATGATACACAATAAAAAATCATTAGAAACATAAAAATGAGCAAAAAGCTTAAAAAAATGGCTTTGATATCAAAAAGATATTGAAACCACATTTGAATAAGAAAGATAACCTAATATCTATTTACAAGTTACAAGAACTTTTTTTTGAATAATAATAATAATAATAATATTTATTTCTCTATTGCTATTGAAAAGTACATAAATTAATTATATCAATTTTACTCATCATTTCAAGAGATACTAATATAGTATGTGTTCCCTACGATTTATACTGTAAAACCATCTAAACATGAAAATTTATAGTGATATTATTTATCTTGTATCTCGATATATTTTAGTGTATGTATCAAGAGCATGATTTTTATAGTTTTATATGTAACACATTTATTTTGATTTGATATTTTCATGAAGTCAAGTTTAGACTCATATTATGATATGATATAAAATCAGAAAATACTAAATAAGAATTTATCCACTAACTTAGCACTTATCAAGTACCAAGAGAGAAAAAAATAACATATATTTTTTTAATTTTATTTTTGTTTTAAAATCTAAGTTAATATATATATATATATATCATTTTTATGTAGTTCTTCTAAGATCACATGAAGTTAATAGTTATGAAAATAAAAATATATTTTTAACTATGTTGAATAAAAAGAAAAAAATTGGTGAAAATACTAGATGTCTTTTCTCTGTTGATAGAAAGAATCTGAATTTTTTATAAATATTTTTGGAAATTATTGGAATCACTTTATAATATACTATTTTTTTAATGAGAAATAATATTCACAATGCAGTCTTAATTTTTATACTACAAAATCATCTAAATATGAAAATTTATAATGATGCTATTTATCTTGTATCTTGATATATTTTAGTGTATGTACTAAGGATATAATTTTTACAGTTTGTATGTAACATATTTATTTTGATTTGATATTTCCATGAAATCAAGTTTAGTCTCATATTATGATATGATACAAAATTAGAAGATGCTAAATAAAAATTTATCCATTGATTCAGCACTTATTAAGTGATAAAAGAGAATAAATAATATATTTTTTTACTTTTATTTTATTTTAAAATCTAAATTAATATATATATATATCATTTTTCATATAATTGTTCCAAAATTACGGGCTGAAACACAAATAGTCATAAAAATAGCAGCGCAGATAATCCAATTCCTACGAAATAAAATTGACGGAGGATGGTTAGCAGCAGCCAACAGCCCCATCCCTCTCCGGTGTCTCCACCACTTCCTCTCCCCGATCCCCTCTCCTCCCGTGCAAATCCGCCTCCTCTCCCCGATCCCTCCTCCAGTCCTCCCCTCCCGTGCGGAGCGCAACTCTTCTCGTCTCCATCTCCCCTTCGCAAAATCACAATTGAAGTAATCTCCTGATTCTCCACCTCGACTAATCATCCCCTGCTTAATCTATAGCTACATTAAGTAAAATTTGGTCTTTCGAGTGGTAACTATCATGTCATTTCTGGTCTATTTTGATGCAAGGTTGTAGTTTTTTTAATCTCTACCCAACAAATTGTGTAAAACTAAAGATAATTCGTCTCGAAAATTAAGTGAAAACGATTGACCTGATTTTTATTTTTTTTTTTTTTTATTTTCACTCATTGTTTTTTATGATTTTAGGAATAAACGAGTCCAACAAACATATGTAATGCCGTGAATAGATAGATTGTATACATTGTTGCCTTTCATATTCTAGATATTATGTTTGGATGGGTCAGGAATAGCAGATTAACCGTTGTTCTCGGAATATGAATAACAATTATGTATCCAAACGCAAATCTACTGTTCTAGAACAGTGAGAATAGTTGCTATTCTGCTAATCCATGGGGGAGCTGGAATAGCGGTTGTTCTTCTCAACTCTCCATTACTATTTCAAACAAACGATCCATACAATATTTACTACCATTCGGAATAGCATCACCTTTTTACTATCGTCGCGCTAACAGAAAATCATGATTGTTTCATTATTCTCATGTATTATTCTCAATTTCTCTATTCTTATGCTATTCTTTGCACGATCCAAAGATACCAAATTCACTACATCGCTATTCCAAAAAACGTTTTACCAAACAGTATTTTAATTATACTAGCACTATGCTATGCTATCCATTCATTTACCGAATGGGTGATAATTGTTGATCTTTAAAAGAATTTGATTGAGCTGTGCTTTTCTGACCTGAAAATTTCAATTGATTGACTGTAGACGAAAAGAGGAAAATGAATAAACTGCTCGAGTATGGGAGAAAGACATGGTTTATAATCAGGGTCATGTCTGGATATGAAGAGAGGAGAATCAGAGCTTATCGATTGCAGCTCCAGGAAAAAGTCCAAAGGGTATTGTTATTTTTCTTTTGGTGTGTATGCAACACCTAATAATTCTATTTCAAACTATTTACGAATCAAATCAAACAGTTCGAATATTTAACGAATCAAATTTCAAACAATGGTTTGAGTTCGAAACTGACTATCTATTTCAAATCAAACTAGTTCGAAATAGATTTCAAATCAAACTCAAACACATGTCAGTTCGTTCGTGTTCGATTCGTTTGCAGCCTTAGTGTGTATGCAATTAGTTTGTTTATAGTCTTTTAACTTTACTGATTTCTATTCGGTAATCTCAGAAAACATATGAATCATGTTTGCCTGACATAACTAGCAGTCATGGAAATTATTTTTGTTGTCAAATACTTTGTCAAGCGCTCTATTTGTTGGTCTTGTTGCTTGAAGTGAGCAGCCTTTTAACAGTATTTTTATTTCTCCTAAATCTAGATGTTGCTGATTATGAATTATATATTCTCCATTCTAAATTATAGGATGAGATATAGGATTCATACTGTGGACCTTTACCTTATAAAGAAAAAATCGCGACCCTTAAAATTATATAGGGGCTAAGCAATAAGGTTATTTCACTTCTTGTTGAATACTATAATTAAAAAATTTCAATTTACTCCTGAGTGTTATTACTTTCAGGCACAAGCAAGGAAAGAAGAGGTAAAGAAACTGCCTGAGCAGGTTATCTTGTCAGAGGTTCGGCGTATGGTAGAAGAAATGCAAGGATTAAACCGAATATTGGAAGAAACTGTATGCCTTTAATTTCTTAAAGACGTATATATAATGTTAGTGTTCTTGGCTGAAATTGTGGCAGTTTAAGCCTCAAGTACCCATGACCATTCTAAAGACCTCAATTCACAATAAAATAGTATGCAAATAACAAAGGCTGTTAGTGGTCACACTAAAGTAGGGCATGAAATTTACAAGACTATATGATCTGTTTGAAGAAAAAAGAAAAAGGAAGAGTATGATGTGTGATGTATGCATGCTGAAATGATGTATTGAAACGTTGTTATGTGAAAAACAGTATGCTTAGTCATTGAAAAGTTAGATTTATGGTGTATTTCTTTAGCATAAAGCGACTGCTCAAATCGCCCATACCTTCTCTAAATAAATCACCTTACCGATGTCTTTGATCTGCAGTTTTTCACTCATGCCTTGCAATAGTTTTGGATATCATGGCTTCTGATTCTACTTTATTCTAAAAAAGCTGTAATGGTCCAGGATAATGTACCAAATCAGTAAATTTTGCAAACGTGGCATCTTTTTCAGGAAGCTAAAATAGAGGAACAGTTCAAGCCAATAGATGAAGCTGCACATAGAATAATGAATATGCAAATGGAGAAAGAAGAGAGACAAATGAAGAATATGATGAAAATCATGGAAGATCAAGTCAAGATGCAAAGAGAGGCAACTATGCGAAACATTGAGGCATCTAATCAGAAAGAGATAAATGGATTGAGTATAGACGTAGAAAGCCCAGCCCAGCAGTCTAAAGAACAGAAGGACTAAACCAATAGAACCTTCAACCCCCAAATTTGATTGAAATTTTGTTTTCCTTTATTAGCAGTTTTTGCAACATCTTAATCCTGCAATAAGTAGGAGACCACATTGAAAATTTCATCCTCTTTTGGAGATGACGAATCCAAATGAGTTTGTATAATGATCTCCTTTTATTTTTATTTATTTTAGTTACTAATTGTCGAATCGTGTAATGTAGTTGAAATCAATTAATTGCAAATATTTCTTGCATATGGGACTTTACTGATAGAATGTCTGGAGAGTGTTCTTTTGTTAGCTACATATTATTTTTTTATTAGTGTGTGTGAGAGACAAAAGGAGAGTTGGGAATGGAAACGGGGGCATATTATGTGGTGATTGGTAGAAATGGTCTGTGACAATTTTCTGAGAATAAAAATGTTTTCTGACTTATGTGCGTCGAATGGTGAAGGAGTTCAATAATTTCATTCACAGTAAAACAATAGAATGTAATAATTTGCTCGGATAAGAACTCGTATATGTGGCAAGAAACTGTATTAAAAACGATAGAAACATAGCAAAATTGAAGATTGATGGTTCATCTACAACTAGATGTTATATGACCTTTAGAGACAGAAAGGGGTGTAGATGTTATATGAACTTCAGAGACAGAGAAGGGGTGTCTGCTAGGGGGTTGAAAAGACGCTATGCTCATTCCATTGAAAATGAGCATGGGCGCATAATATATGACTTTGTTTTATTACATATGGATGCTGGTAGTATAGGCGGGCTAAAAATTTATTTCTCAGTACCGTTTTGGGTTATTATGCTCCCCTGCTCAATTACCAGAATGTTTAGCATAAATGTGATTTATTTATTTTTGTATTTTTTGTGTGGATATCATTGAGCCCGTGAATGAGTATTTATCAGCATCTATTTGTGCCATACTCGCAAATACGTAAACAAGTAATTAGAATATTGTATTAACTCACTTACAGGAGAAAGAATATATGAAAAGTAGTAAATTTAAAGAAATGAAAAATCAGTCTTTAACTCTCTGATGCTTCCGAAGTTTCTCAGGTACCAGAACCAGGCCATGATACGCCCTCTTGAAAGCTGAAATTATGGTTGTGAAATTTCAAGTATGAAGGATTTAACGAGAAGTTTAACAAAAATAGATCATAAATATAGATTTGTTGATGCCTTGATGGAATATTTATGTTGTAAAAGAAATAGTTATTTAAATTAATTATACATGTACTTAGGCGTATCTGAATGTCTTGGCTTGTTTCAAAAAAGTTGGGTTGTTTCAGCAAGTTATTAAAAAATATATATATAATGATAAGGTTGTAGTCTTATACAGGGACGGATTTACTACGGGGCATCATTTTAGAAAATTTGATCATACGTACAAAATTTAATCGGCCTTTTTTTTAAAATAAAAAGGCCGATTAAATTCAGGTGTATTCACTACCAATTCATGTCTAATTCAGGTGTATTCACTATCAATTCATGTTATTCTTGGTTGGAATTTGGAGGAATTAAATATTCTCAGTTTCAGATTACCTGGTCAGCCTACATACCATTAAAGATTAAAATATTTTTATGGCTAGTACAGAAAAATAAGATACTAATAAAAAAAAACCTAAGGAAAAGGGGTTGGCAGGGAAATACTAAATGCATATTTTGTAATGAAATTGAGACAACTGAACATCTCTTTTTACACTGTTCTATCTCGGTTTGTTTATGGAATTGGTTCACTAGCTATAATAATTTTCAGTTCAATTGTAATTGTATACATGATTTATGGCTTCTAGATGCAAATATACTATATAAAGATCCTAAACTGTGTGAACTGGTAAGGGGTGCTTTTTTATGGGTCATTTGGAATGAAAAAAATAGACTTATTTTTAAGGGGGGATTGAATAAAAGTGTTAGGTCTTTAGGAGGTTCAATCATAGCTACATCACGTTATTGGTGCTTAATTAAAGATAATGATTATCATAACACATTACATAATATTCTTCCATCTAATATCTCCTCATTGCCGGTGCAGATAACAGATCATATATTAGACTTAGAGGATCCAGAGGAAGAGGGTTGGTTTGGAAGAGAATTAATAATGCTTAATCTTGATTAGTTTTACAGTGAAATTACATCTAATACTAAAGCAATACTTTGCAACTCGCAACGAATATATTTCATTTCAAAGAGTATTGAGAATCTAGCTATCAAAAGATATTGCAGACTTGGACAGAAAAGAAGATTAGAAAGCTTTAAACTTGACTAATAGTGTTTCCTTGATTTTATCTCCCAACTGGGTTGTGAAAAGATTTTAGTAATTCTCTTTTTACAAAACTTTACGGTATTTGTAGGTTTTACATTAGTCTGTTTTGTACAAGGTTAAGCAAATCAGAATTAACTGTGATATTTTGATGATACTAGTAGACTAACCTAGATACCGGGTTGTAGTATCAATTAAACTCTATGTTTCTTAATGAAACTGGTGGTAATCCACTTTCTGTTAAAAAAATATATATTATTTGGTCTTTCTTTTTGTTTGGCAAGTACTAACCTTCTCTATTTCATCATTCATTAATGTATAGTCTATAAAAAGAAAGAAATCAACATTATTTACTTTGGTCCCTTTGTACCTTCTTATTCATTTAAAAAATAAAAGATATCACGAAAGAAAAGGAGAGAGAGTATAATAATATAAAATTCTCGTACGATTTTCTCGGAGACTGTGTGCTTGTTTATAATGGAAAGGTTAAGGCTGATAAGTTTACTTCATATGAGATTATTGACGAATTTTAATTTTTAGAATATCATAGGTGTAAAAAAAATACGAACCGTATGTTTTTGATTAGTTGTCTTTTTGTATTTCTTTTCTAAAATCAAATAGTGAAGGATCTTTTAAAGTTGTACGAATTTTACTTTTTTAGAAAGAATAATGTTGATAGTGAGATTTAAACCCCTGAATTCATATTCACTGCTGCGCAACACCGTACAGTACAATATTTAGATTGTTCGATCATTTCGAATTCGTGCTAATTCGAATCTCAAAGTGATTGAACGAACTACGTTCCGCGCTGCGCAGCAGTGGATCTCGATCCCCCACCCAAAAAAAAACCTCATATTCAAATCTTAGTTCTTCCCTGTTCCTGTAGTGGACTTGACAGGTTATTTTGCATATATAAAATGATCCAGTGATTTTCTTCATTCTATTTATTTATTTCTTGGATTAGTTCATTAGTTTCTCTTTGTGTACATGTAATATTATATTCTTAAATAGTTACTATGGTTCTCATTATCATTTCGAAATTATATAAATTTAATTAATTCTTGAATTAAAACGGTTCCATGGTGTAGTGGTTAGCACTCCAGACTTTGAATCTGGCGACCTGGGTTCGAATCCCGGTGGGACCTTTTTATTTCATGTGAAATTTTTATCAATGTAAATAGTTCGGACTGCACTGCATAAAAGGCCCACCACATCAAACTACTGTAGGGAAAGGGAGCTGCCGGAGCGTAAGATTTAGAACCCAATAAAAATGTAAATTCTCAAATCCTTCATAATTATTATTTATTTACTGGTGAAATTCTTAAATCCTTGATAAACTCAGTTTTGTGAACGAAAAGAGTATATTGGACAAAATTCTACTCTTCCATTTTGATAGTTATTTCATTTTTTAAAATGACGTTGAAGTATTGAATATATTATTATTATTTTTAGAGATGATTTTCAAAAATTAAAAACAATGACTTAAAAAACTCAAAACACTCTAAATTTTTGCATCCCATAAGATTTTCATATAAATAATTTAATGAGTATGATAAATTAAATTTTGAAGATGATTTGATATATTTTATATAGAGCGATGCTATGGTGCTTCGCGAATCACAAAATATTTTGTGCTTCCCGTCCGTATCTCGAATTTAAAAGTTTAAACTGCCGATCCAAACAGTTGAACATCATCTTCATATTGAGATATTCTTGGAGACCAAATTTTATATTTTTTAAAAATTTTTTGCTATTTTTTTAAATGGGTACAAAGTTTGCTGATCTAACGATTTCTGCACCATCCAAAACTAGCGATTTTATACCCATCTAAAAAATAGCAAAAAAATTCAAAAAAATATAAAATTTTATCTCCAAGGATATTTCAATATGAAGATGATGTTCAACAGTTTGAATCGGTTATTTGAACTTTTAAATTCGACATACGGACGCGATGCACCATAGTATCACTCGTTATATATATATATATTAATTGTGATCCATTCCATATATATCCATATAGAATCATAAATTTCTGTTGTGTTTTCTTTTTTGGGAAGGATCGCTTGACATTGGCTATTTTGACAATATATTTTTAAATAAATTCTCAAATCTTTCATTATAGATTGATTGTGTTTTAAATTTTATGTATTTTCATTATCATTTAGTAGTTCATCAAAGACGGTTAAATTGAAATCATTTTAAATTACATAAAATCTTGATGATTTTTGATGAATTATCAAATAATAATAAAATTATGAAAAAAATGAAATATGTCAATCTTTAAGTAAAAAACATATCTATACTTTTTTCCTATTTTTAAGATTTTTTTCTATATTTATTTAAAAAATGTATTGTTAAGATTATCAAAATAACCCATTGTCAAGATCCTCACCTTCTTTTTTTTTTATACCTGACGTATTTTTAAAGAGGTCATTCGAAATATATGAACATCATATTTCCAGAAGACTAGTTTTGTTAGAAATAGAACATACTTTTTCGAACGAAAAAAATATTTGCTGGTTCTACATGCATAATTTGTTTATTTTATCAAAAAAGATATCAGGAAAAAAATAGAACGATATTACTTTCAGTTGTTTCTTATAATTTTAAATTTGCGTTAAATAATTTTACAGAGGATAAATAGTGCCTTCTTTATTATTATCGAGTTGTTTTGATTTTTTTGTTCCACGTCATATGGCTAGAAATATTTTTGTTAGGAAAATATTCCCGAATATGTTCTCTTTAAAACTATTTCTGTGTCTTTTTTTAGCTACATGATTTATGCATTGTGTTGCGTTCTTCCTAATTTGTTTATCATTCTTTATTTTTAAGAATGATATCAAATTATTGCAAAATAATTTTCTCTGAAATAAAAAATATTTTGATTTCCATTTGAATGTGTTCATTGAAGATTTATTAGAGTAAACTCTGGTTGATGTGCTTGCACGTTTCTTTCTAAATTATTGATTTATTTCACAGAATGTTTTTCTTTCTATATAAATGCTTTATAGATTGTACGTATTTATATTTTGGATTCGCCAGCTAATACGTGACCCATTAAACTTTTTTTCAGGTTAGTATCTGAACCCATTTTTTAGTTAAGAAGAAAAATGACAAGAATATTTGTAATAGTACAAATACAAATTAATTAAACTAATGACCGATTTAAAGTTAACTAGATCAATAAAAGATATAAGAACCAATTTGAGATCTATAATAATTTTTCTTTTATAACTATCAATTCTAGTAACTGTCTAAGTTAAGAAATACTTGTAAGATTGTTGGAACAATTCAAATGAATTCGGATAGCCATCTGCAAAAAAACAAACAAATAAAATAAGAGTTGGCATACACAAAGCACTAATGATTCGTATATTATGAATTATTTTTTTATTTTCAAAGTTTAAATAGTCGATCTGACCGTTCAAAATGATTTTCATATGAAAATCTAATTATAGATCAAATTTTAAAAAATATTGGTCATTTAAACTTTAAAAACAGAAAAATAATCCGTAGCACACGGAACATCCATTCTACACGTAGAATCGTAACCCAATTCTATAAAATAATATAAATACATAATTAGGAATATATTATTCGGGTTATGATGTTACTTAGCATATTCCGTCTTAATAAGCAAGAACATCGGAATCGTCACCAAAATAATTCAGAATTGTTAATTCTTAGGTACAACGTACAATCTTGGAAGGACCGACAATAGTTTCATAATATTAATCGATCGGAAGAAATGTGTTGAATAAAAAAGGGAACTAGAGAAAATATTTGATACCGGAAGGAAGGAAAAATTAATCTGTCTTGCCAATTTTCCGTGTACCAACACCGAAAATAGAAGAGATGTAATGTGTATGTTACGTAAAGAAATTGAATAAGCTAGCTCAAGGTCTCCAAAAGTCAATAAATAAGAAATATATATAAGCAAACTAACCAAAGTATGATATGCATTTGATCTAAATCAGCAATTGCAGCCTCTTGTGAGATGTCAGTTGAAGTCTTTGAGAGATCTACTCCGCATTTATCGACATGGTAAATTGGTAATTGAGTCTTTTTAAGTCTCGATACGCTCTGTAGAATATCAGATGTCTGGATATGGACAGCAAATTTGGCTGGATTAATGAAGAAGAATCTACCAGTATATTCCAATTTACAATTAAGAGCTCCACAAATGTGGCATTCAGGTTTTGCAGGAATATACTGTGCAGCAACTCATTTTTCTCTCTTCCAGTTGGAAGACCATATGATCTCATTTAGGAATAGATTAAAACATATCTGCATACTTTTAGGAGACTACAAGAATTGCAATAATCAATTTTTATTCGTAGTTAATTGCCATGTCAATAGTAATAGTCTAATAGATTATATATTTTAATAGCCCAATTATAAGCAGTGCATGTATAATTTGTTACAACTCTCTCTACAAGCAGTCAGACTGTCAGACAATGACTTATATTCCGAATCATTGACAGCACCCAATTAGCATCTAACACATACAAAGCCAGAAAAGTAGATAATGAAGAAAATACAAATTTCATGTCAAAAATAGAGGACAAAAAAAGAAGAAGAGAACTTGAGGCAAAGGGACCACTGCAATCCTGCACTAGGGGATAAAATGGATATCCAACAAAAGCTCTTGACCATACAATCTTTTGCTTATATTTTAAGATTTGCTTCAAAGAGCATCTAGCTAGTGGCAAGAAACCATTTAAGCCCATGGTTGGTTATATCCAGTTATCCACAACCTAATCCCACAAACAATTTCATGCACATCCCCCAAAACTTATCATTGAAACGATAATCCAATAGATCTAAGCGTTTCTTGTTCCTTCTCATTTATTATTATGTCATTAATTTAACTATAATATATATATATATATATATATATATATATATATATATATATATATATATTATTGGAGGAAGCATCGAGCATCTTTTTGTTCTTATTTTGTGTGGAATAATTTGACGTCAGAACACAAGAAAACTGCTTTGAAAAAAAACCTCTTAATCATTCCAATCTAGTAAATAAAACACAATTACACAATCCTAATCATGTCCGGTCTTTCCCGTCATAAATCATTCAAAATAGACAGAAAAATTGCCAAACTTGATGAGAAGATAAGAGAAAAGTTAAAACCCATGTAGAAAGGGCTTAGTTTATTACAAACCAAATCCCCACTTCATCATCCCATCCGTTCAACGCATGTGGCTCTGCATCGCACACTTATTATTCCTTCAAAAATTCAAAAATCTTACAGGCTCTTGGCTGTCGCAACTACGTTCTCCGGGGTGATACCAAACTCTTTGTATATCTTACCAGCTGGGGCACTAGCACCAAATCGGTCAATGCCGATAGCCTTCCCCTTGGAACCCACGTACTTTTCCCATCCGAAAGTAGACCCAGCCTCAATACTGATTCTAGCTGTGACAGCAGCAGGCAAAACACTCTCTTTGTATTCAGCCGATTGCTCCTCAAACAACTCCCAAGAGACAAAAGATACCACCCGGACAGTTTTGCCCTCCTTCCTCAACTCATCGGCTGCCTTGGCAGCAATCTCCAACTCAGATCCAGTTGCAATAAGGATGAAATCTGGCTTGTTACCTGTTGAGTTATCTGAAATGGTGTATCCACCTTTCTCAACTCCTTCAATTGAAGTACCAGGAAGATTTGGCAGCTTCTGACGAGACAGTGCCAGCACAGAAGGCCGTTTCCGGTTGAGCACCGCAACCTTGTATGAACCGGCGGTTTCATTACCATCAGCTGGTCTAAGCATCAATATGTTTGGCATGGCACGGAAGCTTGCCAAGTGCTCGATTGGCTGGTGGGTAGGCCCATCTTCTCCCAAACCAATTGAATCGTGAGTCATGACATAGATAACTCCTGCCTCAGAAAGAGCTGAGATACGCATGGCTGCACGCATGTAGTCAGTGAAGACGAAGAAAGTGGCACAGTAAGGGATCAAGCCAGGGCTGTGTAGTGCAATGCCATTGCAGATAGCACCCATGCTGTGCTCACGGACACCAAAGCGCACATTGCGCTCCTCAGGGGTGTCCTTTTGGAAGTCACCAAACATTTTCAAGAGAGTCATATTGGAGGATGCCAGATCAGCACTGCCACCAAGAAGGCCAGGAAGGACCTTGGCAAGGGCATTCAAGTTTGTTTGGGACAGATTGCGAGTGGCTTCAGCAGGGCTTTCTGGGGTGTATTTCTGGGCATTGGAAAGAAATTGTTGTCAGACATCTATACTATCACAGGGGATATCCCAAATTACATACCACATGTTTATTTTGATTTTTGGTGATGACATGTTCTTTTTCCTTCTATAAAATGCACACCCAAATCCAGGAGATCAACAGTTTATTTTTGTTGGACACAATTTCAAACAGGGAAAAAGAACCAAAAGTTCAATGGGAATGTAAGATGAAGTGTCCCTAAAAACGCCTAAACAGTTCACATAGAAATGTAAACATTGTCAAGCAATGCATATTAACAGGAGATAATAAATATTATTTTCTTACTGGTAGCGCGTCAACCCAGCCAGCTGGCAATTCACCAGTAATGATACTCTTCAAAGTTGCTGCATCTTCGGGGTACTTCTTCTCATACTCAGCAAACTTGGCATCCCAACTGGATTGTATGGCAGCTCCCTCTGGCGTGTGGCGGCTCCAGTGGCTATATCAAACATCATTATTAAACCGATCAATCAATTATTTACTTGCAATGTACAAAGTGAATGGCAACAGCATAGATTCTAATGTTAACCTCTTGACTTCATCTGGCACATGGAATGGCTCATATGGCCACCCAAGATTCTGACGTGTTGCTTCCACCTCCTTTGAACCGAGTGCGCTACCATGAACACTGTACGAGTTTGCCTTGTTGGGAGATCCATAACCAATGGTGGTTGTCACCTGTGCATAGGAAACGGAAGATTTAATTATAAGGAAAAGCTAAGAAGTGCATGCACTCCAAATATATAAGCAGTATCATGCATGCCCCCAAGAATCATCCACAAGTATCCTCTCCCTCAAATGGTAAACCACCTTTAGTTCCTAACAACTATGTACAGAAGAAGAAAATAACAGATAGTCTGGGTTTATTTGAAAAGAAAAACAGCAAATGAGGTGCACATCAAAGTATTTTCATTTGCATATCAAAAAATAAATAAATGAGGATTTTTTTTTTAAAAAGAAAGAAAGTTAAGACCTTGATGAGAGTGGGCTTGTCCTTGACTGCCTGGGCCTCCTTGATGGCAGCACGGATTTCATCGTAACCAGTGTTACCATTTTTTACCCAGATTGTGTGCCATCCGAGTGCCTCAAAGCGTGCACTCACATCCTCGGTGAAGGCAATCTCAGTGTCACCATCAATTGAGATATGGTTATCATCATAAAATGCTATCAGCTTCCCCAATCCCCAGTGCCCAGCCAGGGAGCATGCCTCATTTGAGATGCCCTCCATCATGCATCCATCTCCCAATATCGCATACCTATAAAAAAAAAATTCTAATCAGTAATCATAATATAAACTTTAAAGTCGGATTCTGTTTCCATGCAGAAGAAGTAATTCAAAGGCCATTTTCCTTGGAGTCAATTTTCAGCCAAGATGATGTTTGGTTGAGACAGCTGACTTACAAAAAGTGGAAATTGGCTTGAAGTAGCCCCATCTTGCATTTACAATGAATGGAACAACCAATTGGAATGAAATTAAAACAGGATACTTGTAATATAGAAATGAAAAGAAAAATTACGTGTAATGGTCAACAATTTCACAATCAGGCTTGTTGAAGCGGGCTGCAAGGTTTGCCTCTGCTAGAGCCAACCCAACTGCGTTAGCAATACCCTGACCCAGAGGACCTGCACAAGGTATAGTATAAGTGATCTATTTCAAATCCAAAATTCAGCAAGGTGTGTTAATTCATTGTTTCCAAGTTTTTTTTTGTCTAAAAGAAAATACCTGTGGTAACCTCAACTCCAGGAGTTTCAAAGTTCTCAGGGTGGCCAGGAGTTCTGCTTTCCCATTGCCTGAATTGTTTCAGATCCTCTTCCTGTTTTTATCAAAAAGAAGAAATCAGTAGAAATAATTGGGTTTTCTCCATGTCATTTCATTTTCTACTTTACATGGAATTCCTTGTACGAAATTTGAAGGAAGAATTACCAAATACCTAACCCCAAAAGAAGAATGTGATTGGAAATGCAACTAAAAAAAATATCAAAAAAAAGATGCAACTAAAGGAAAAGAAAGAAAAGCTTTGTTTAGCAAAAAAAAAAATGCTCAGAACTTTAAGCAACTTCTATTAAAGCACAGTTTTCTTTTTTCACAAATCTCGAAAAATAACAAGGGAACGAAGAAGAGTGAACCGAGAAGTATTCACCACTGGCACCAGATCCATAAAAAAAAGTAAAAAAGAACGATCCCTTTTTTACACAAAGATCACGACTGTCAAAGATCTCACCACACAAAAACCATCGAAACTCGACAAATTGAAACCAAACCAAAACCAATAACACCCACAACCGTTACCTTGACACTGTCGTATCCGGCAAGGTGAAGCAGAGCATACTGCAGCATGCAACCGTGTCCGGCCGAGAGAACGAACCGGTCACGGTTGAACCAGTATGGGTTCTTCGGGTTGTACCTCATCACCTCGTCGTACAATATGTGCCCCATGGGGGCGCATCCCATGGGCAACCCCGGGTGACCCGAGTTAGCCTTCTCTACCGCATCAATGGCAAGGAATCGGATCGTGTTGACGGATTTCTCCACTAACGGGTCGGCTGCGACTGTACCCTGTAGCGTCTCCACGGCGGCTGCGCGAATAGACTGCGCACGGCGAGACCGGGCTAGGAGTTGGGGACGCGGTGAGAGTGCCAGAGTTGGAGACCTCAATCCGCGCCCGGCCAGTGAGCTCAGACCCGACCCGGTTGGGAGTACGACCCGGTCGGTTTGATTCGGGCCGGAACGGACGGCGACAGAGCGGCCGGAGATGGCCTGAGGGGCTGAGATGGATGTAGAGGTCGCCATGGGGATACAACTGGGGATAATGAGGGGAGAGGAGAGAGTTGAAAGAGAGGTGGAGCTTAGGTTGATCCGCCTATCCTCTTGGATGTAGGATTTAGACCTTTTGAGTTTGGTATGGGAACGAGAAAAAGAGATGTTTGGGCCTCTGGGGTCACTTTCTGGGTACGAATAAATAAAATTGATGGAATGGTTGTTGTTGGCGGTAGCTGAAACTTTTAAGGGGTCTATGAGTTGCTTTTTGCACCATTAAAGATCATTCATATAATTTTCTTTAGGTACTTTGGTTTATAGATAATAAATTATGTCTGGTCAACGTTACGATTGTACATAATATATAATTTATTATTTAAAAACAACATATATATCAAGACTGATTTGTTTCTTATGTTTGGTAACACTACATTATATTAGAAATACAAAGTATTATATTTAATTAGTGATATAGCATTTCCTTATCTTAATTGCTAGTTTGGAAATATTTACTTCTAACTCTTAGCATTCATTAGTTTACCTAAAAATAATAAGGCGTTAGATTAAATCTTTTTTAGCTTTGCATGCTAATTTAAAATTAAATGCAATAGATGGAGAATACACACAGATATAAAAAAAACATTGTTAATGCGATTATCACTAGCTCATTTAATTTTATAAACATATTGTATGTATTAATTTATTTTAAAATTAGTTGCTCATTATATGTATGAAATGAAATCAAAGCATTTACACTTAATGTTATGATTGTAGAAAAAAATGAAATACATGGTATATAAAAGCATTATCAAATTTAATTTATAAACACAAACTAACTTAAGCAGGACAATATTATACCCAGATAAAGAGTAGATGTGAAGAGAGAAGAGAAGATGAAAGATGGAGTTAAGAGAGGGGGTGTTGATTATGATCGTACGTTTTTTCTAATATATTTTTTTATTCTATCAAATTATTTATCCCTCCAACAACAAAAATTTATGATAATACCACCACTCAAGCATTATTAACAATTTAACTTTCTTCTCAATCTCTTAAATCAACATAATAAATAAAATAATATCTTATTTTTTATATTGAGCTCTTTTAGAAAATTAAACTCAAGATACTTATAGTTGTTTGGAGGAATGAGAGATTGGAAGTAAACAACTAAAATTACTAATTTTAAACATATTTAACTATTGTTAGAAAGAAAAAATAACTAATAGCAATTTTAAGTTCTAGTCAAAGAAAATAAATTTGTTCATTCCACCAAGAAATCATACCTACATTTATTTGACAAAAAGATTTATAAATTTCGAACTTTGTACTAGTTGGAAATTTGGGTCATTTAATGATAGACCGGGTTGATTTAAGAAGGAGAGGATTAGCTTAGACGGTGTGGTCATGTGGTGTGGGTTGGTGGATGAGGAGCAAGGCATCGACCGTTGATAGCGAGGAGATTCAATCTTGACCGTTGGAAAAGGCTAGGGAATGATTGCCCCCTGTTTTCTTGAATCGACGTAATTATTATTATTATTATTTTTATAATTATATTATCATTAAGATTTGTTATGAATAGTTAATGATCCAATTAGACGGTGACAAGGCTGCTGCTCTGGTTCCGTAACATGACAGTGACATGTCGTCATCTCTGACGTGATTTGGATTAAACGCGCAATGATCATGTTATAATTAGTGTTGTTTGATAAATGATAGGGTTTAAGCCTTTGTATTGGTCGGAAAACTAAATCTTTGTGAAATGACATACGACGAATTGTGGTTATTTTTCATTTAGTATTTTTTTTTACTTTGCGTCTTATTCGTCGCTGTGGGTCGTTTGATATCTTGCTATTTAAAATTTGAATATTATATATCTCATCCATATCTCCTATTAAAACGGACAAATAAAACACGCATCGTTGATGTCTTGATGCTTTTATAATGGGTTTTTGTTGGTCCAATTGGCAATGGTCAGAGAATGAAATAAAATGTTGGATCTACGTATAATTTTACGTGGCTTGTTGGCAAAACCAGAATTAATGTTAGAAGGGTGTAGGTCCTAATAACTATTTGATAATTTTAATATAACAGAATTTTAAATAAATTTAAAAAACATTGAAATAGAAAAACTATCACAAAAATTTTCTTGAATTTCTAAATTGACCGTGTTTCATATTTTATAAATTTTAAGTGTTATTTGAAATTCCATCGAATCTCATCAAATTTAGACATTATATAGTTTTGATGATACTTGATGGAATATCAAATTAATGATACTCAAATTGCATGAAGTTTGAAATACAATCAATTTATAAGTTTGAGAATTTTTTTGTTAAGATTTTTTTAATTTATTTGAAATGTTGTCAAAATTATCAAAGTAAATGATTGTCAAGCATCGTTCCTATATTAAATTAGTTCTTAGAAAAGCACTGATTGGAGAAGTGATAAATAAATACTATCTGAAAAGAGAGCTCAATGTGTTTGGCACTCAAAACAGTTACACAACCAATCACATTGGATTCTGCAATTACTTTATTCGTACGAAATTAAGATGAAGATTTCTGGCGCATTAGAATTCCAAACTTGTCATAGAAAAAGAAAATTACCAAAAAAAATGTTGAAAACGGCTTCCACCAAAATGTAGACATGGCATATGAAAATTAGCCTGACCCACCAAGTTTTAGGATGCTGTCATTACATTTGAAGGTACTTTAAGAAAAGAAAAAATGTATGTTTATCTAGTCATAAATAGAAATGATATTTTTTTTCGAGACTGATGCATTTTTTTTAAAATATACATATACGTCAATAATTTCAATTAAATTAAACAGGAGTTAACAAGATGAATATTGGAGTTAAACTAAAATGTAATCGTATGTGTGAGACAAATTATTATTTTTATCTAAATACACAAAGGATGTTGGTGCTTGTAAGTCCTTAGTTTTTTTTGTTCTTTTCTTTTAATTTTTTCCCATCATCTCTGCCCAAGCTGAGTTGTAAAAGCGTGGGTCAAGTAATGGTTCCAGTTTTAAAACAGATAGATATGCCACTGTATACAGCTTTACGTCTGCTACTTTCAAAACTGTTTGTATACAATAATGAAATATAACCTTCTTTGGAAAATAACACATAAATATTAGGCTCTAAAATTCCACGGTATTACACTTGGAATTAATTTGAAAGCGATCATCAGTGAATAATAATAAGTTGCCACCAACTCACGCAATTTATTAACATCTATGTGAACATCTTTTTCAATGTAATACATGGCCAATGAATTGGACTAGACAATAGTCTATAGAGCAATTAATGCATGCATAATTAGTTAGGTTTACACTAATTGAAGGGTCATAATTGATTGGTGACATCAAAGGGGCATGGGGGCGGGTCAAGTAAAGTGGCTCTTGTGTTCTGTCTCTTGTTTTAATAAGTCAATTGCTTATATATATATATAACTAGGAGAAGAGAGTAACATTATTTGACAAAGGGTCGTGTTATGATGAATCATCATCATAATTGTTGCCTCATGTTTTGAAACGGTTTGCCATGTTCAGCGCTTTCTTACTCGAGACAAGAGGGGAAGCATGATAATTTATTGTTATTAGTATTATTATTGTAATAATAGTAATAACTAGAGGCATGCTAATATGCTTTATAAAATATAACACACCCCCGCACTTCACAAGTCACAACTATATGGCTATATTTCTCATTTTGATATTCAAATGAAAAATCTAAACTGTTTAAATTTCTATATTGAAAATTCTTTGGTGAACAACTTTCTATATTTTTTTTAGAAGTTTTTTACTATTTTTTTAGAGTTACAAATTTATTAATCTAACGTCTTATGAACCGTTCAATATCAATGATTTTCTATCCCTTTAAATAAATAGCAAAGTTTTTAAAAAATATATAAAATTTGATTACTAAAAATGTTTTGATATGAAAAACATATTTTACAGTTTGAATCATTCATTTAAATTTTGAAATATAAGAATGAAGTACAAGATATTTTGTGAAAAGTAACAAGATATTTATTGTGCTCTATAAAAATAAGAAGAAAAAATCGTGCGAAAAATGTAAACACTCGGTAACTAAAATGTAGAGCAACCTTTTTTTAAAAAAAAAAAAGAAGAAAAAATAACAACCACCTGAAGAAAGCACATGGACAATGAATCGACTTAATTTGAGCTCATTTTCTGAAGTACGAACATAAATAAATATGGGCTATGACCATACGACGAGATGATGTAGCACCTCAAAGCCCAATATAATCTCATTTTGCCTAAATATGGGAAATGACTAACGCACAAGATAGCCCATCTAGTTAATTCCTCAGATGATTTTTATAAATACGGCCCAAATAAATTATTTTCCGAGAAAAATATATTTCTTAGAAAGTGGTACACGGATGAAAAATGTGATCTTCCTTTCTTATTTTTTCGGGGACAAGAGAGCCCATCTGTGTTTTAATACTAAAAACAAGGGAACAAAGCTGATCATCAACATTTACCCACCAATTCCAAACATCTGATATTCTCATATTCGCTGTCTTAAAGCTCCAACAATATGTCAGCTTCAGGTTGTTAATTGGTTTATCAGCTTACATGAGCCATCTCATATAAAAAGATCAAATTTAAAAAAAAAAAAAAAAAAGAAAACAATACATTGCAAAATATTATTGCACATACCCAATATTAGATCTTTGAAGGAAGCTTGTTCATGATAGGGTTGATTTTGCCCTCTGGTAAACCTTTTTGCGAGTCTACTTTCTAGGTGTCATAGAATTCTAATATATCCAATGATATATCCTTCACCTGAAATACAAACAGATCAGAATATTTACTCGTAGTGGAACCTGGAATGACATGAATATATACATTTCTATTTTTGCTTGCAAAAACATAAAAGTAACATGCATACCGTACTATGATTCGAATGGAGATGAACATTAAGCCTTGTCAAAGGCAAGTGAAAATGGTGTTCCAGTCCAAACAATAATAAGAGTTATTTTTCTCTTCTTTTTCTACCAGAATATAATTAAACTCTGATATAAACCTTATGTTATATATGACCATTTTAGCCTCAACAAGTGATTAAACTGTAAAGCAAAAGAATGAGAAAAGAATAGACCTGGCCATTTTGATGGTTTTTATCTCTTTTGGTCAATTGATTTGGTAACCATTGGCTTATTAACAGGTAGAATTCGACTAGGATAGAGCTCCAAACAACACTTAAGGAGCAGGATATATTTTGTAGCCAGAATATATATAATGCACCTAGGATAACATCCTGCCATTCCTGCTCGCCCCATTCCTTCGATCCGAGGCCGCACATTATCATATATATAAACTAAATTACTTATTGAGCGTTATTAATTAGTTCTTAGTTTATACTTTATATCACTGCAACAAAATAGACAAATAGATTTCTGACCCTTCCCCTCCGAAACCGAGGGTGTTCTAAAAATTTGAAATCAAAAGTTAGTTTTAAGTCCTATCAAATAAATCTTCTTTCACTAATTTTAATGTAATTTATTTTTATTTTTATATTTTATATCAATATAAATGCTGATCTAACGATTGAAATAAAATTTGGGATCATCAACTTTGGACACTTCCGGTTCCTTCGTGAATCAATATCTTCTCGAGATCTTCTTTTGTGGGTTGTGCGGTTTTTTTTTTCTGTAAATTATCCGATTATCCATCAACGGTTCTGATTTAACAATAATAAATAGTTTTATATATTAAAATTTATATTTAGATTTTTACATAACGTTTAGATTAAAATAAACCATAAAGACTGTAGAAATCCGCATGAAAAAACTCCAAAAAAACTACCCATTCGTTCCTTCAAACTCACATCACCTACGAAACTGAAAAAACTTTGTAGATGTGATTTTTTTTATTTATGAGGTTAGATAATTTATTAACGGTTCTGATTTATGATTTAACAATATTATGTATATCAAAATTTATATTTAAATTTGTCCACGTAACGTACGAAAATTCTCTGAGAATACGGATCGCCTTTCCTTCCCCTCCTGCTCTCTCCTTCCCTCCTCCGCCCCTCCGTTGATCGTTTTGCTCCTTCTCCGTCGATCGATTCACTCCGCTGTTGAACGATTTGCTCCATCGTTGATTTGTTCTCTCTGTTGTCGATCAGTGCGCTCCTTCGCCATCGACCAGTTGATCGATCCTCCAGCCCTCCTCTTTTCTTTCGGTATTCCTCCATCGCCTCTCCATGTGTCGGACCAAATTAGTGCGTATGCGAAGAAAAGGCGGCGATGAGATCTGGCTCGAGCACTACGAACTTGATTTAGGGAAACATCCTATCAAAGGTAATTTTGCTATCTTCCTCATGGATCTCCATTATAGGGGTTTATGAAAATTGGCACGTAATTCCAGGATCGTACAAGTTTATTGTCTGATAGTCCATTTCTAGTCTTGTTGATGAGTTTTTTTTTTTTTTTGGTTTTTTAAATCATGTCCAGAGCATTTTACCTCTACCCAGACAGAGCAATCCAATAGATCCATTCAGTGATCATGCATTCAATATATAATTTTCTTTTGCAAAGTTGTATGGAATACTCTTTTTTTTTCCGAGCCTAACCGAAGAATCCAAAATAAAGAGCTCCAATTAAAAAATGTGAATAACCAAATTTTTTATTTTTATTGTGAAAAAATGAACTAGCATGGCTTTAAATTTTTTCCTACAGGAATTTTTTTGAAGCAAATTAAGAAATGTGTTCGTTGGCGCCTTTGTCTTGAGGCATGCAAAGAATTGAATGAAATATGTAAAGAACCGATTTAAATTTTGTACTATTTAATTTTAATGTTTGTGTAATTTGACAGCTACAAGACTAATTGGGTGTTGGGGATGGAGGTACACAAAAACAGCTCTACATAACACCAGATAATTACACTCATAAGTTTTTAATATATTATTAGTTACTGTATACAATTTTTCTGATAAATGGTGTGCAGTTTTCTCCTATGGGTTATTTTTATTTCTTCCTAACTAAATGAGTTGCAACCGTATAAATGTACTTGAACCAGGGAAAATATATGTTTTCCTTCACTAAATTCTGAACCTAAAATTTGGTTAGTGATATATGCAAGTTGGGAATGCTTTTGGTTGTGACAGCATTAATGATATTTTCTGTCCTTAGAGGTTATCACTCATCAGTTTTGATAAAAGTGTACAGATAGTGTGGTACATCAAAAATTATTGAGGTATTTGTTTTCTTATCTAATTTTCTTATTTTTTTTTTCTGTTCAGTTTGTTATTTTAATGAAATATGGTAGTCAAGACTCAAGATAAGATGGCGTTCAGATATGTAACTATTTGTTCTTTAGGTGACTAGCTAACTTTCCAGCTTGTTTTATGATCATTGCTTAGCACTAACATAAGTTTAGAGAGAAATAAATTATCTTTAAGGAGAATAGGAGTAATTTTCCAAAGCCTTTGCACAACACGAGGAAGGCCGAGCACTGTGCATTTCAAGAAGGGAAATGCATCTGCAATAATTTTCACTGCAGTTCCGGTGCACCGCCTACATCCGCCAGACTATTTTAAGCCATCAATATGTGTGCATAGCTTGCAACTAAGTCTCTTATAAACTACTTACTGTGCCGGCCATTGCCTCATTGAACAAGTTACCTGGTTCGAAGAGTTCAAAATTCTGATGTAAAACATAAATATGTATATATAGATTGTAGGATAAATCCATCGACAAGTTTATGCTTGACAGTTTTTCAATATAGAGATTAATAACTTTAGTGTTGATGTATGTAATTACTATATATGATCGATCGGTACTATTCATCAGGCAAAAATTAATTGATGAATTAATCACAACAATATTAAAATAGATATTATCAATACTGATAGTACTTTTTAGTTTATAATTAAAGAAAGAAATAAGGGGGAATGAGGGATTAATTTATATAAATTTCTTTTTTTTAATTAAGCTATCAGCCTCAGGTTTATCCATTGAAATCTCCAAAACATGATTTCCATCATTTCCCACAGCGATGATAGTGTGTTGACTAGGGTCGGCAAAAAAAACTCTAGCTCGTGGTTTCGTGATTTGTTCGGGATCGACTCACTATTGGCTCACTTGTTAGTGAACCGAGCCGTTATCGAGCCGGCTCGTTAAGTTAATGAGCTAAGCTTGAGTTTTGGTTAGCTTAGCTCATTAGGCTCAGTAAACTATTAATTTTTATTATTTTTATTATTTTTATTATGATTTTTTAGTATAATAAGTAATTTATAGTATGTCATGTATTTATACTATTATATTAAATTTGTATGAAATATATTATTATTAGTTATGTTATTAATTTTTGTATAAATTTTGATATAAAATATTATTAATTATTAAATAAATCTTATCGAACGAACCAAATTTCGGTTAGCTCGTTAACTTAATGAGTCAATCTCAAGTTAAAGTTTTTGACTCAGAAGTAGTTAACGAGCCAGCTCGGTTCGGTTCATTAAACTAATGAGCCAAATACGAGTTTGGCCTAACTCGGTTCGACTCGTTTACAACCCTTGTTGACCATCATCCTTGAACCATTTGCTCATATTACATATATGTTAAGTGATTTCTAGGTCTGTAAGGAAACACACAAGGGCAAGCAGGTTGGAGTCCTCGGTTAGACTCAGCTCGGAGATGGGCGTGAGCTCATGACCTGCTTGAGTCTATGCAAACGCTCCTTTAACAAGTGCCATGACGCGGCCAAGCATTGCATCATGTCCTTACCAGGTGGGATTGGAATTGAGCGGGCGAATTCATTCAATGGCATGGAATGACCAAATGGTTTGTATGTGGCCAGAGATGTCTAATTATACAGCACACCTGAGCCTTTTATAGATATCTACGTAGTGGCGGGTTCAGACCTCTGGGTCAGTGTGGCCTCCAGTTTCCATGTACAACAGCAATGCAAAGTCCAGACTAGAATGGTCTAAAGCATGGCTGCATGGGCATCGGTTACCACATTATTATTTTAAATTTTTAGAATTTTATTTTATTTATAAAATAGTACGTATTTTTTTAGAATATATTTTACAATTTTGGTTAACTTATAATATATATATATATATATTTTTATCAAACTTTATGATTTATGGACCATCAAAATTGATAAGTATGTAAAATTTTAGAATTCTCATGTCAGTTTTATATAATTATGTAGATTTCAGAATTTATTATAAAAATTTTTAAACTTACAATATATTATTATTAACAGTTTTGAAGATATGAAAAATAAATGTGGAGAGAAAAAAGGAGTCCGGTGTGTGAGAGAGAAATGAGTGTCCACTCTTTTAAAAGGTGGACATGTCCGCTATTTTAAAAGACAGATTTCTAATGTGTTTTTTCTCCTCATATGTTTTTTCCATACTTATTAATCTCGTGATTTATCATTTTTTTTTCTTATCTATACTATATTATAAATAACATATGTATTCGATCTAATTAGAAAGATCATATATACTACTTCAAAATAGTTTTCTTTTTTATTTTTAAAATTTTAATTATAAAATATTAAATAAAATTAATTAACCAACACAAATCATGAGATATGAATAAGATATATATTTATCATGTCGAGAATTAAAATAAATTAATAGATGGCACAAAATTTTTGTTAGTTAATAAAAAAAAGGAGGATGATAATAATCACAGAGACAAATAAAAATTTTGAATCTTCACGAGCTGATCAATCGCAATCATTTGGCACAAAAAAAATCGCTATTTTTTGTGACCATAACATGCAATCTCAAATACATCAATTAGATTCACTATTTTTTTCTCGTTTCTAGGCAACTGGTCGATTAATTTATAATCAACCGTTAGTTTATATTAATTGACCATAAATGTTTGGATTATTTGCAGCAACAATAAATTTGACACAAAAAATCAGTGTGCCATCAATTGATTTTCATTCTGACATTATTTATATCTTTAGTTGTCCCTATTTATATTTACTGTGCCAGTTACTAAAATTATAATAACTTAAAATATTGTTATTTGATATCCATGTTATTTATATCTATGTTTTTGGTAATTGTTGTATCTATTGGCATCAACTATCAATTTTATTTATATTTATTAATTTTTACTATATACATCAACCGGGGCTTTGGTGGTTAAATTCCACCATTTATACAAATAAATAATCAACACTTGATATAAATAGCACAATATAATAGATATAAGTAAATTTGATAGTTTTTACCAAGTGCTAACTCTCTCTAATTTTCTTAAAGAGACGCCATTTCAATTCCAATTTTTTTTTTTGAATTATTAATGTGTTATGCAGTTATAAAAATGGAAAGTCGGAAACATATAAAAAGTTAATTGAATGCTTAAAATGGAAAATTTTCACTTAAAGGCAACGAATGGGGATAAAAGGCTGAGGATGATAATAATATTCCTAAAAAAAAATTGGCACTACGGATGTTATTTGTTATTTTTCTTTTCTTTTTAATAGAAATCTCGGTCTCTCTTACAGGTTCGACGCAAGATTTTCCCTGTGGGCCGACAAGTCTGTTAACCATATGTCAAAGAACTGGTTTAGCCCAAATTTGCTTCCTAGTAAAAAAAAATCTTTTTATTCACAATGTCACCACTCACCTTTCGGAGAACAAAATATATCTTGAGATGGTCGAGCAAGAACTTGCTGCCCGGACCAAACACCCCCTACTCCCCGGTGAGGTCTGGCGCTGTGCTGCCTAGAACCCCAGCCCTCGACAGGCCGGGCGCTCTGCTTCCCTGACCCCGCACCCGCCCCCGCCAGGCCGGGGCGCCCTGCTTCCCTGACCCCGCCCCCGCACCCGCCCCGGCCAGGCCGGGCGCCGCCCTTCTGCCCTGAACCCGCCCCCGACAGGCCGGGCGCTCTGCTGCCCTGACCCCGCACCCCCCCGCCCCCGCCAGGCCGGGGCGCCCTGCCCCCCCGACCCCGCCCCCGCCAGGCCGGGCGCCCTGCTGCCCTGACCCCGCACCCGCCCCACGTCAGGCCGGGCACCCTGCTGCCCTGAACCCGCACCCGCCCCACGTCAGGCCGAGCACCCTGCTGCCCGGACCCCGCACCCGACTCCCCCCAGGCCGGGCGCTCTGCTGCCCGGACCCCGCACCCGACTCCCCCAGGCCGGGCGCCTTGCTGCCCGGACCCCGCACCCACCCCCGTCAGGCCGGGCGCCTTGCTGCCCGAACCCCGCACCCCTTACTCCCCAGTGAGGCCGGGCGCCCTGCTGCCCGGACCCCACACCTCCGCCTCTAAAAAAATTATTAACTTGCACTCTGCCACTTGGGCAGATAGTAGGCCAGCACTCCTCCCAAGTGCATTGGAGGCACCAACCAATCCAGAGCGTCTTGTATGCAAGCTCTCGTCCTCTTTTATAAGCTCCCAAGTGTATCTTCTCTGTATATTTTGATGATGTGGGACTAACGACGCGGTAATGCGGATATGATTTGAGAAACCGGTCGAGCAACTCCTGTCGTACAGTAGCGATCAACATTGCCTATGAAGAATCTAATCGGTAAGTCTCGGCGTGACTCCATAAATAATTTGATTTTGAAATACATTAAAAGAGTTCGCGATCCCCATAAATAATTTGATTTTTCAAATTTTGGAACTCTGTAGTTATTTAAGATCGAATTAATTCAGCTTCTCAGCATTTGGTACAAAAACATAAGCTTGATAAGACCTCGCACATCCGGTTTACATTGTTTTGGGTATATATTTATCAGCATATTTGATGGGGCATTATTAGAATCACGTAGTTTTAGAAGTCACGACATTTATTCCTTCACAATTCACATTATTTTTTCATTTAAGGTACCACGGCTTATGTTTTAAAAGTTTTTTGTTCCTATAATTAGTTATATATGATTTTGTTTTTGTCATTAATTAACATTATGTCAACTTCGACTACTTTCTGGATAAAAAGGTATTGTCAAGTCTCATTCTCCATATCCAGCTCAAAGGCTAATTAACAATATGTCAACTTCGACTACTTTCTGGATAAAAAAGGTAAGCTCAAAGCATTCTCCATATCCAGCTCAAAGGCTGATTCAAATCGCCCCCCACAAATTATTTCAGGTAAAGAAAAAAAATCACGTGGACTTAATAGAGTTAAATCTATACTATTATATAAAGCATCTAAGAATTGGAGAGTCCATTTTTTGTCATGGTAATTTTTTATTATACCCATTTTATCCCTCAAATAGACGGATAATATTTATTTTTGGTTGATCGAACGTATATGATCGCGTCCATTGATCCCCTCTTTCTCTCCATTTCTTTCCCTTATATACTATTATTTTCATAATATTGTTTTTTTTTATTTAGCAACTTTGTGCATATTTGATAAGAAATTAATGGTGATAATATATGTTAGAATAATTTACTTTTCTTGCCATAAAAATCATGAATCATTAACTCATATTGTGCAAAAATTTCATCCAAGATTAAATATAGTCTTTATTATAGGTTTTCTCTATAATTTGATGAATTTATAATTTAATATTAGATAAATGTGAATTTTTTTATCTTATAATATTTTAATGTTTAAATAAAGAGTCTGCTGCAACGCGCGGGTATATAGCTAGTTCTTTACCTATGCAGATATTAGAGGACAGTTTAAGTTTAGCGCCTTTAGAGGTTGAGGAAGAGGAATATTTTAGAGAAAAAGGTTATCTCTCACTGCTCAATTAGCTTATTAGTTAAAATCTACAATCTATAAAATATTTTCTCTTACCTTTGGATTTTCCTTTTGACTTTGTCTCATTGTCTTTTTTGTGGTTTCATTGCAGCTAGTTATGACAAAAATTGGAGGCGAAAAGGAATTGCTATTTGAGTATTAATAGGAGAATTGCAAATTTTACAAGTACTAAATCTGTTAAGAAACTGCAGTTACTCTTAACAGTAGAAGTATCAAATTATGTTTCCCTTTGTATTTAATTCTTGCTATACCTGGATGACAATTTAATTTACGAACCTCCAAATTTGCTCTCCCAAATGGAAATAAACAAAAAGGAAATGTATTTGCTACCACCATCCTTAATTATTTTATGAAGCATCTGATTTTCTTTTTTTGGTGAATGCATCCAAAATTGATTGCATTGTATCTATTTTGTTAACAATTCAGAGATTTTATTTGTTGTTTTGGTTTTATATATTATGCTGGGAATGAATCTTACATACAATGTACCCACGAGAACAAGAAAAAAAAAAAGATAAGTGCACATATATATCTTGTTATTAACAAAGAAAATATGGGGATGAAGGTTGAGCTGAGTTGGAGCAGATCCAGTGGAATTACATGTACTGAGGGAAATACATAGTCGAACATGGTAGAAATAGTAGAAACACAAAAATGGAAATGGGTAAAAAGTAGTACCTTCTGAAATTGAAAACAAGAGAGCAATGCAAGACCAAAAATTAAGAGCATAAGTATTGTAAGATGAACCCAATAGAGTAGTAACAGGGATGCTCAGCAACACAACAGAAGCTCAGAGTAACATTATAAAAATCTCCAGCATCCAAGAAGGTAAGCATAGACAAAACATCACAGCGACAATTTACAAATTATGCAAAATTTAAACAATGGACAAATTATAATATTAACAAATTTCAGCGATTCAGGATTGGAATTGAATTAAATGCTTGAGCTTTATTATTTTATGAAATCATCCGTCACAACACACAGACATTAATAATTGAATTGCACAATTTAGCATAAGTTGATCCTCTTATAATTCTATTGTTGATGTGTCATTTTCACATACGCGTCAGGTGCTTTAATTATTACTTAATGGGGAGGGATCTCGGATTATTTTGACAATTTTAATAATAAATTTTTAGATAAATATTAAAAATATTTTATTTATAAATTGATAATGTTTCAATTTTTATATAATTTTTTATCATCGTTAAATCGAAATCACTGTAAATTATATAAAATTTTAATATTTTTTGTTAGACTATCAAACGATAATAAAATTATATAAAACTTAAAACACTATTAATTTATAAAAAAAATATTTATAATTTTTTTAATATTTATTTAAAAATTATTATCAAAATTATTTAATTTTTTTGCTAGACTATTAAATGATAATGAAATTATATAAAACATATAACACTATCAGTTTATAAACAAAAAATATTTATATTTTTTTTAGTATTTATTTAAAAATTATTGTCAAAATTATTAATATAATCCCTCCCTCAATTATTATTTTATCATTAGTAGTTTGGGACGGTGGGATCGCCTCACTAAACCCAAACGAAATCATTGTAGATGTTCATTAAAAAATATTTAAACAGCAAATATCAAAATCGGACTTGTGTCATACAAATTTTTACAACAACACCATGTTTTTGAAAAAAATATTTTCAAGATATGCTTCTTTTGCTTATTGAAATTTGAAACGGAACATTTTTTCTTCTCAGAAAAAAATAATTATATTACACAAAAGAGGGGATTAAAACAAATAAAAAAAATTGATCACGAAGCACATGACATTGCACTTCCAAATCTAAATTGTATTACATGTATGAATTAGAAATCTAATCCATCAGCCTCCGTAATGGCCTAATGGGGACTGGTCATTAATCAAATCAAATCTGACATATATATACATAGTTACAAGTACTTAAATATCTGATTAAACCACGACGCCTTGAGCAATCAATGAAAGATAATCGTGTCGAAGCAATTAATCCCATCGAACTCGACAGCAAACCTGGGCTTCAATTTCTTTTCGCTCTGTTTTTCAGGCATTTGGCTCCCCTGCTTTTTCGCCTCTTCGATTTGGCTTCTTGATTGAACCTTCGCATCTCTCTCCTTCGTCTGATCTGACTTGCAAAAAATCGAGAGATTCATCAATGGCCCGTAGATTTCCGAAGGGGTTGAGCTGAGGATCGACATCGCCAAGAGCTTATCCATTTTCTCACAGGAGAAATTATGAAATCAAACGAATTCCTCTTTGTTTCTCGGATCAGAGAGCAAGAAAGAAATGGAATTTTTTTGAATTGCCGAGGTGGCCTTCTGATTTTTCTTTTTGATTTCCTTTGATTGTGGAGGTAAACGAAGTTATGTTCTGATTATTTATAGTGGGAAAGGACGGGACTAAATGGAAGAGCAAGTCGAGAGTTGTCTTCGTCTTCTGAGACGCGTATATGTGACTTCACATGTAACGGGGTATAAATTTGCTTCAACCATCACAGTATTTACTTGCTACACGAATATATGATGATACATGGCCACATTTTGATTTGAGAGAGGATGCATGTATTTCTGACTTCGAGGTTGGGCTAGAAGATTCTTCGTTGCTCTCAAAAAGTCTCAAGTGATCAAGTCGCAAGGGAGTCGTATTTGATTACCCGGTCCAAGCGTGTGGATAAAGGGGATGTTGGCGCTATGTATTATGTGGCCGACTCGATGTAGTAGATGATGTAGCTGGTTTCTTAAGCAATGCAAGAAGAATTTGGAGAACTAATAGTCCAATATATTACTACGATTGAACTTAATTTTGTTAAACAGTTTATTCAAGGCATTGATAAAATTTTAGAGAAAACACAAAAAAAATGTAATATCAAAAAGTGACAACTACAATAAAAACAAGTAAATTAAAAGAATTGAAGAGGTTACGCCGATAATTATTAAAAAGTGGATATGATATTGCAATTTGTGGAGAAAGTAGAACATGGATCACTACTTTTTAAAGTCAGTATTTGTATATCATGCTTGATATAGAAATAAAGTAAAAATAATAATTGAACATTTTTTATGTTTTTGTAATCTCGTTTGGTTGAGAGATAAAAATAAAGAAATAAGGAAAAAAATATTCTTATTATCATTCTATATATGCCATGTTTGATAAAATGCTAATTGAAAAAAAAAGTGATGACTTCAAAATAATAATAAAATGGCGGTAACAATCATCCTAGTATGTTTGATGGAGAAATAAAGTGGTAGATAAGGTGATATCTCCTAACCTATATGATAGAAATGATATAAATTATTTTTTTTTCTCCAATTTATCTTTCAGCTAAACGGCGAATTAGATCTCCAAAAAAGTCTGAATAATGATTTTCATATATTTATCACTCATCACTCTAGCTAGGGCTGCAAGAAAAGTTCATAATTCGTAATTCATTCGGTATTCAATTCGATTTTAATTCAAGTTTGATTAGACTTTTTTGATAGTTCGATTCAAATTCGGTTCAATATTTTTTTTAATGAACTAGTTCGTGTTCGATTATAATAGTTCGATATGTACTTATTTGCATATATTTTTAACTATTTAGTCAATAGTATATGCAATAACATATTCATTTTATTATAAAATTAATATGATATTATTAAGTTAATAAATATTAGTTTATTTTTTAAAATTTTAATATAAAATTGATAAAATATTAATTATTTTAGCTCTAGTTATATATGATAATATAAAAATTAGAATAATTGAGTTCGTTTAGAGTTCGATTTCAATTCGAGTTTGATTTAGTCCGAGTTCGATTTAGTTCGAAATAGTTTCAAATCAAACTCAAACACCAATGAGTTTGATCGAATTCAATTCATTTGTATCCCTACTCTACGCTAGATCAAAGAATCTAATAACACCCTATTTTGGGGGGAAAAGAAGAAAAATGATACATGAAGGATTTATAGTCTATGCTATAAGATGTATTTGGATATACTGAAAATAGCAGAATAGTTATTATTTTTATAATAAAAATAATAGTGGTGCATTCAAGTACAAATCAGCTATATCAAAACATTGAGAATAATTATTATTATGTTATTTCAAATGAGAGATGAAATAATTGATGTTTTTCTCAATTCTTTATTATTATTTTAAATATACAATTCAAATAATATTTTTATTATTTAAAAAATATTTTTAATTATTCTCACACTAACTTAAAAATCATAATTATTTTATTATTCTCATTTGTTATTTCCAATTTCTCTATTCTCACATGTTGTTTCACAAACAAGGATGGATCCATATTAGACAAGCTCAGAATAATGCTCACTCTTAATTTTCCAAATCATCAATAATCATATAATATTTCCTTCAAAAATTGATAAATTAGATACAAAATATTTAAAGTGCACATACTTGAATGTTTAGCACAAAAAATAATTATATAGTCTCTGGATCCGTTATTGCACAGAACTACCTAAGGGATTTGAATATGTACACGCGTCTAATAAGAATTACATTTTTTAATAGTCAATTTTAAGATTTAAAGCCCAAGGACTAACATGAGTTTGCCCATTACTATACCTTCCCCTGCTAAACATAATAATAAAAATTATCTCACTATTTTTCACATTATATCACTTTATGAATAACTGTAAAAATATTGCTAATGATTGTATATTTCATAATGTTAATAAAAAATGAATCTCTGAAGCATGCACATTCCAATCATTTTTTTCTAATAAAAAACAATTATTTCATAAAATAATCATATCGATCAAAATTAAACCTTTTAAATTAGCTGAAAAAAGGAGAACATTTTTCTGAAACTTCTCATGCAAGAAACATAGTTACTCGTGTTTTTGAAACACATTAAACTAAAATATTTCTTAGTGTAGTAATAAAACAAAAGCAATGCTTGATAACTTTATATACAATTGGAATATAATAAATGACTAATTATATCTTGTACAGGGATACGATGGATGATTCAAAATATAAATTATCTAAAATTAATTTTTATATGGATATACTTTTCTTTCAGCCAATGTTCCACCTCATATTCCAACAATTGCAACATTCAACTAATTTATGAACATATATTTTAATTATTAAATTCAGCATAACAATAAACTTCAAATAAAGGAAGCTGACGAGAAACCAAATATTATAATACAAGTGTTATAATATTCACATTTCTAATGCATACTAGATGAGTCCCGTCTCCTCCTTGAGAAGGGGCTGAAGGGCTTAATAATCCACTGCACCAGATAAAATTACTATCTGCCACAGAATATTTTCGATCATTTTTTATTCGAAAACGTGAGAGTTCAAAGTTTATCTAAGATGTGACTAGTTTCTACGACGTTTTACGAAGGCAACCCTGGATAAAGCAAAGATGTTGGCTTTTAATTATTATTTTCTTGAAGTCCTTCATTTTAAATTTGGAGGTGGGAGGTTAAAAACACTTTCAAAAAAAAATAGTTCAAAGTCTTTTATAATCATTGATTTTATATTGAGATTCATAATAATTATTGAAAATATAAATTTTGAACTTAGATTTTATTAAAAATACGAATCTCGATACAAAATCAATGATTCTAGAAGGCTTTGAACTAATTTTTTGGTTCAAAGTACTTTGAACCTCCCCCACTTCCTTTAAATTTTTGTACTGACAAGAGTGTATATATATAAAAACAATTTAATTAAATCAGAATTAGTTTCTAATTAAAATAATATATTTTAAGTCAAATTTCCAATTTATATGGAATAGACAAATTGTTTATATAATATTAATTGGCGTGAAAAATATTATTATCGTATAGTGGTGGATCCGAAAAAAAAACGAATTCCATTCATAATATTTTACTCAAATAAGTTAATAAATCCACACACCATATAATATCGTATGATAATATCCGCTATGACAAAATTTAAAGAAAAATAATGTATTTGAGAAACCAAATCGGACACCGGCCGAGCTTATCTACTATGGATTTTCCCTGTTATTGTAAGACTAATTTAATTAATCATTTTTTTACATCATATGTGAGAATAAATCATCGATACAAGTTGATTAATGTAGCACATAACAAATATGAAAACATAATAGTATGAAATAAGGGTGGGGATCAATTGACAATGGTTATTTTGACAATCTTGATAATGGACTCTTAAATAAATATAAAAAAATTCTTAAAAATATTTTTTTAATAGATGTGTTCTTCTACCTATATATTAATGATCATTCAAATTTTATATAATTTCATTATTGAAACTTCATAAAAGGCTATCAAAATTTTATGTAATTTGCAACGGTTTCAATTTAACAATCTTTGATGAAGTATTGGAAAATAATAAAATTACATGAAATTTAAATGATCATCAATCTATAGATATAAAAATACGTCTATAAATTTTTATCCATTTTTAATTTTTTATATTTATTTAATAGTTTATTGTCAAGATTATCAAAATAACGATTGTCAAGTGATCTCACCCATGAAATAATGAAACATAATCGGACAATCAAATATATTGAAAGATAGTAACATAAATTTTTTGAATAGAAATAACTTGTAAAAAAACGTAGTTGTATATTTAGAGCGAGCAAACGATTAATTTGTAAGCTACAAACTTAACTAGTTAATTACATTTGCTTTGGGTAACTAGTAAAGTTAGGCTAAAGACAATTTACAAGAACAAAAGTAGCAAAATGAAAAGAACCAGATTTCGAAACGTCAAAAGCTTGTAGAAAGTTGTAGAATGCAGAGTAATGAATGGGACCTAATAAATATTTGATATTTATCTGTAGAAGACTACAACGAGGAATTCCAAACGCGAGACGCATGTAGAACAGTAGAAGCCTTTTCTCACGTGGAGAATTCAATTTCGTCGTTATCAACAATTCAAAATGAACGTACCGGATATGTAGGTTGTTCAGTAGCATTTAACATTAATACTTTTTGGATCATTTCTCAAGTTTGACGTTGAATTGTAATAACAATGAAACGAGAAAGAGGAAATTAAGAGAACATTAGTGGTGACATAATTAGAAGGTCCTAATTTTCTATTTATTTTGGGTTATCCATTCCTAACAAAGCAATTTCAATTGAATTGAGAATACATGTATGGATTTTGTCTATGCTCTGATTTTAAACCAAGAAATTGATATATATAACGCTAGTGTTATAAAAAATATTATGTGCTTGGTGGACGAATGGTACCGCTAATTAATTAATTATTATGCAACCAATTAAATAAATTTTTACGAATGATTTAATATTTTTATTATTATATGTATATTTATTTACATCTAAAATATATTATCCATTCATAATATTATATTAATAATTGTAGTTACTAAATATTATAGTAAATTATTTAAAAGTCATAATATAATATTTCATAGTTCATTACTTTAATACATCTAATACACTCAATACATATACTACTTACAACCGGACCATAATACTATATATACGTTGCAAACTCCATCTTCTTTATATTTTATTATATTAATAATTAATTATATAAAAATATTCAAATATAAAAAATAATTGAAAAAATTATACATAATTCAACAATATTTTCAGATATTTTGGTTTATAAAGTTATGATGCTATGATTAGAGAAACAAAATTAAATAACTAAAATCAATGAAACTGAAAATATGAAATAAATAAAAGTATTATAATATTAAAAAAAATTCAAGTACATTAAGCTAAGTATCTTTGACGTGATATTTGAAATAAAATTGTAATCTTATCTTTTTATTATAATTATTTGTACTAATGAAAAATGTTAAACAATTTAGATTTTTTAACTTTTTTTATATTTGGATGATCTAATCATCTATCTATTTTTAGTTTGATTTTGAGAAGAAAATAAATGAAGAAGGAGATCACAAATTTTTTAACAATAAAAAATAAAAAATGAAGATGAGAGATTGATTCGAAGAAGAAAAATTACAATAGTGGTTCTTTGATTTTTTCGAGAGAGATATGTTTAATGAATTGTATAATTACTTTAACGGGACACTCATTAAATTTAATAACAAATTGTTGGATTTTTTAAAAAATTATGCAACATCATTGTACCGTAATTATTAAACGAGAAAAAAATGGATGATAAACGAAAAAACAACCGATTAAGTGGAAAAATATACCGATTATTTGTTCGAGATTGCAAAATACTCTTCTGTTCTATTATTTATAACGATTTACCCTCCGATTCCGATTATTCGGTCGAATAATCGACTGATTAGTCCGTTTGTTACAACCCTGTATGACTCAATCTAAGTTGAAATGAGCAGTCCAATTGCCTCCTAATTAAGGGGCAGGAATTTCACTATTTTTTATGTATTTGTTGAAAAGAACAGTGCCTGATCATTCATCATTCTAAAAACGTCTTCTTTAATTCTATTTTATATACAATGATTATTAAGTCAAATTGTTGTTAATACTTGAAAATATTTATACAACTTCGAATCCAAGATGACAAGTGCATTTGTATTACTCTGGATATTGTACTGCACGTTAGACACATTGAAATTAAACATATTTAATTTTACATAAATGTGCAGAAAGCGACGTGACTCGCTAAGAAACATACAAATATAATTTATTTTTAAGTTATTTATAATTTAGATAGTAATATATAATTTTAATATATATTATGAGATATATTAAAATTACACAATTTAGATTAAATCATATCATATTTCATTGTGAAAATCACATAAAAGTCAGGTATGTTGACGGATGAAAACCATTTCTGTGAAATTTTCAATTACTAATTAAACACATAAGAAGAATTGCTAATACGCTCCGGAAGGAAGATCTCTTGTTCGAGTAGAAGGTATTGATGTATCAAGCTGAGCGATTGGTTGATCTCCGCCGGGAAGGTGAAGGCCTCGGTTTCTCCCATCTGCACATCCGCCGCTGATGATCAATCAAGGGTAGAACAGAGAAGAAATGACAGCGCTTGGATCCGAACCTGATCTAGTGAATATCAGCAACCACATCGCGAATCTTCTAGCGAATAACACGTGATTGCAAGAGCTGGAACTTGAACACCTTAAACCTGCTTCTCCATGAGAAAGGGGTATGGGGGTGGCACGAGGAAAAGGTCGGAAGGAGGGATCGAGGAGAAGGGGCGTGGGAACAGAGAGTGAGAAGGACAGACAGTGGAAGGAAAGAACAGGGAGAAGTGAAAACGGAGGGGAATGAGGGGAGGTTGGAGGCGGTGAGAGAGGGGAAGGGGTTAATCTGGGGTTTGGGTTTAGGGAGGTTTGATTGGATCAAAGCACGTGCGTGATTAGTCTGAAGCAAAATAATGGAGCTTAAAATACAGATTTTAATTTATGTACGGATAACTTCTGCATGGTGTATATATGGTATGCAGCCGCATATACGAAGTGATATATATGGTCCTATTATAAGAAATAATTGTTTTATAAATGTACTATATATAATTGCAACCATTGTAAATCACAAGTGAAATGAAGGATCGGTGGTTGAGTGCAAAGCTCATTCTCATTTCCTCCTATCAAATCCAGCTTGGAGCGATAATTCTTCCAATGAATTTTGCTATCAAGTGTGGCATATGATCTTCTGTGGCGGTTGCTTCTCTTATATACTTACTAGTATAGAGCTCATGCTATGATGTGGTGATAACATAATTATATAGTGATATTTTTATTATGTTATACAATATGTAACTCGTGAAAGAATCACTTGAACAACATATTAGTGTGTAAGAAAATCATAAAGGTCAACTATATAAGAGATAAGAAATTAATATTTAGATATCATAATCAAACAAAATCAATTAAATAACGTATTCTTTTTTCTTTTTTGTTTTCTTTACATTTAATGAACATGACATCAAATGTGTAAAGTAGGCCTAGCACAATATATATCTCCAAAAACAACTGTAAAGGTTTGCAGAGTAAGAAAGACCATCGTCAATACTCGGTGCCAGCTAACCTTCTAACATCATCGTCAATACTCGGTACCGGGCGGTGAGCCGGGCACTGCCCATGAGGTGTCCCGAATTTAATACATTGTACATGGATAGTCTCCTTTTTTTTTCAGATTGTTAGGCATATGACAAGTCGAGTCGTTATTTTATATTTTATTTATTATATTGGTATTTGGTAGAGAATCGAACGGGATCAAACAAAAACTTGTTTTACAAAACATGATGTACGTGACTTCGTCCCGCCGTTGTTAAAAATAAATCAACATGATGTACGTGACTTCGTCCTGCCATAGTTGACTTTTCTTTTAAAATTTTCGATCCGTTGAGTCATATGTATGTGTGCTATGGAGGTTATCTCTCGTATTTATATTATTATTATATTTCAGATATTTGTATTTCTTTAATATGAAATTGTCATGGCACTCATGTAGCGCATATTTATAAACTTTCTTGCATTCACTTTACACCACACATATGAATAATTAATCAACTTAAAAGTTTAACTACAATTATATATATATATATATATATATATATATATATCTATTATATTTATCATAAATAAAATTAAACGGGTTAAAATCTAAGTCTAGAGATATTTGATATCTCGGTGTCTAGATTAAAATCCGCACTGAGTGATTTGTCACTCAGGTTCTACTGTGGTTTTGGATTTCAGGTTTGGAGTTAGATGACAGATTGTGAGGATCGACTTTAGGAAATGTTCATTATTTCACTGCCATTTTTTTTATTTTCTTGGAGTTATTAGGTAGTCTGTATTTGATTATTGGTTGCTCTCCCAGCACCATTCCATTTTGTATTATTTATTATTTTTACTTCCGCAAAACTCTAATTTTTTATTTATTTATTGTGACATATATAAATGGACTGTTATTATTTTATTGAGATAAATGAATGGCTTGTATATTTTTGAGCCTTACGTGTACGCGTGTCTTCACATACACATGGCACGGCTGTCACCTACGAGCACTATTCCTTTTGGTTCAAGGTGTGACAATGAGTAATTGATATCATAATCCAAAACAAAAAGTAGGCCAGAAGATAAAAATAATAATAAAAATAAACTGACATTTCTAGTTCCAACTGAGTTATGGACAACCTATACAAATAATTTGATTCTCTAAACCTTGTTCATTTAACATAATCCGATCATTATCATTGTACTAAAGTCAATATGAACTATTTCCCCAAACAAGAGTTGTGTTTTTTATACTTCTTTCTTGAACTTCTCTATTCAATTTAAATTAATTTGAGATATCCAACTAACTCCAAACAAAAATGAAACAGCACCATTATATGCATTTTATTAAAAGACCAACTAAAAGTCTTCCACCCAGCAACCTAAGTTACACTTATAGAAGAATAAATATTGTGACAAGTTCACTTATCATAAACTACTGAATCGGGACATTATCAATCTAGCTTTTGTGTACACCCATCCTATTATGAGTTACGAGACCACAACAATCATAGACAAAGGAGCAACTTCTAATTAAGCTTTATTTATCCTGATCTTTCTTCAATGGATGATGTCATGTATTGCAATCTTGGTTTGTATTGAGAAAAACTTGCACGGTAGGACCTATAAAGCTGTACCAGATCCAAAGAGTGGCGAGGGTTATGTAAAATCACGGTAAGATTAGCATTTGTTAGTTTTCTGATTTTATTAGTTCTAATTAATACATCTTTAATACAACAAATAAACCAAAATTCAAAAGAAATAAGAAGAATTCATACATCAGCTTCAATTGTAGTATCCATCCCAGTAAGCGGGCTAGTTCGTAGAAGCCTATGCTTCTCAGCATCCTTCACTTCTTCATCATCATCATTATCATCCTCATCGTCTCCGTTTGCATCAACTTTTTTCTTTTCTTCTCCGTCACTCAATTCCTCTTTCGAAACTCATCGCTGTTCGCTCAAATCCAGCTTCACTATACCACTGGTAAGACTACTATTGCTGCTATGCGTGAGATATAACTGAGACAAAGAAGGCGAAGCGCCGAAACGGGGAACCGTATCCTCTGGTGCGTTTTTTATCTCCGCAGAGTGGTGCACTTTGTATCCGGACCGTTCGATCAGATCCAACGTATCAGATCAACTCTCACTTTAAAATAAATAAAAAATTCTCCCAAATGAAAAGGCTGCCCGCTAATACTCCAGTCTTCCCGCCTTTGTCCTTCTCTCCCTCGCTGAAGTCTCCACGTGATCTCTTCAATTTCTCTCTCCCGCTCTAGTCTCCATGCAATCCCTTCACTTTCTCTCCCTCGCTCCAGTCTCCAAGCGATCCCTTCACTCCCTGGTATAGGTCTTTCTATGCCTTGACCAATCGGAAATTGCAAAATTATATAATTCAAATCTGATTATTTTATGCCTTTTCTGATTCTGGCACGGTGATACATCAGAAAATGATGCTCTAATGTTAGATTTATTTGTTCATCTCTATATGTTAAAATAATGACAAAGTACCATTGGCTAAAAATAAGATCACTGTCAATCACATTTGACAGATTGTACTATCAACATTAATTGATCCTTGTTGCAGAACCTGTAACCAAATTACAAATTCCTGTTTAATGTATTAAAATTTAAAATTCAACACATTTGATTCTTTTGCTGGTTCATTCACAACTAGTATATCAGAACAATCATCATCAACAACTAATTCTTTTGCTGGTTCCCCCTTTGTCACAAATGGAAATATCTCCTTTCTCAAGTTTAGTAGAATTATTTAATCACCAATTTACTTTCTCTATGAAACAAATATGCTTTTCTCTTTGAAGACATATAGTGAGCACTAGCATTTTCTATTGCAAATTGTTTTCTAAAAAAAATTTGCAAAAGGTGGTTTGTATTTTTGTCTCTTCCAAGAAAATTAATAATCAAAATCAATAACAAACATTCACATACTTAATTGTCACATTCAAATAATTACATGCCAAATACAAAAGAAAAAAGATTGTCGGGAAGGTGAGTTCTTTCTTCGGAATACTTTGTTCGAATGCAAATTGCACCACCAGACCAACCAAATAAGGGGCCGGGGTGGTGATGCGATTCTCTACTAAGATTTATAAAAGTGTGTGACTTTGCAAGCAAAACAGTGCACCTTCAACCATCCCCTAAGAGAAGTGGCACAAAAATTATTTTTAAATACATCTCTGAGGTATCAAAAGAAAACCTACAATGAAAAATTCCTACAACAACAATTATAGGCTTCTTATGAACATCTATTTCTTATAAATTGTAAAAATGGAACTCTGAAACAAATTAACTTCCAAAATATCACAAATCGGAGATATTTTCACAAATTAACTCTGAATGTTCTTAAGAATTATCCCAAACTAGATTGTAAATTGGTAAGAGAACTTTCACCAAACAAAGCTTTGCAATGGACAGTCATCATAGGGATTCCTTCCGACCTAGCAAAAACATCAATCATGTCAGAAAATAGCTCAACATCACTATAAATGTTTAAAAAACAAAACAAAAAAAATTAGTTATCAGCTGAAAGCAGGGGCGGATCCACAATGGAACAGAGGAGGCAGATATCCCCCTAGATTTTGAAAAACAGTGTTTTTCGGTAATTTACCCCTCCACAGGAAATTTTTTTTGCCCCCTCTAGATTGTCTGATTAATTTTGTTGAGAAAAAATATTTAGTATCGTGCATAATGAAATAATTATATAAAAATATCAAAATATAAAGTTCTGTAGACTTCTTCATCAACTTGATTATCTATTATTTTGAGATTTATTTTGTTGTTATTTTTAATATATAAAATGTTATTATTTTATTTTTTTTATCAGATAATAATATATATTAAGTTATTAAATTTTTTTATTTAGTATCCGATTAGTTAATGGATTTGAACCCGATAAGCATATAGAACTTACAAGTGTGGCAGTCCCTTCTACATAATCATTCTTGGCATTTCAAACCGCCAATCGTGGTTCAAACTCCTTGCAAAAAGAGCATTATCACGAGATGTAAGTGTTCTTGGCCAATACCTGTAGAAATAACCCATCGACTCGCTATGCGAAATTACACCGAAAATCATCATAAAATTAGTTTAGTAAGAACTTTCTCTGCACTTCATTTATCCCTAATTAACACCAAACCATTGTTGTTCCAGTGATATTCAAGTATGCCAATTGACCCCTTAACATTTATAAACCTGATGCAAAATGTAGGCAAAAATGCAAAAGTTTGCATTTGAAATGGAAATTAGCTATGAGAGAGAGAGTGTGTGTGTGTCATACCTAACGAGAGTATTGTGAGAAACAAGCAAAGCGCCGAGGCGAACAATAAGTTGAGATCTGGCAACGGCGGGCTTTGCTTTTAGAATTGAGATGTTTTTTTCCTCCGACGCGGCCTCCGCCGGTTGATCCACCTCCATGACTGACAGATACTGATTCTTAATTTCACAAAACTAGAAACGAAAATTAAATGGAGAGTGAGTGGGACGACTACGAGGCTACGCGAGAGAGAGAACGAGAGATCGATGCGGGCAACTTTTTCAATTCGACACGGGCATCCTTTTCATTTGGGAGAATTTTTTATTTATTTTGAAGTGAGAGTTGATCTGATACGTTGAATCTGATCGAACGATCCGGATACAAAGTGCACCACTCTGCGGAGATAAAAAACGCACCAGAGGATACGGTTCCCCGAAACGGTTGGCTCGAGGAGGTCGTAACCATCTTTTTTTTGGAAATGAGAAAAGGCCGAGTTGAAATGAGAAAAGGTCTGATAGTCAAACGACCGATAATTATAATTACAATTTTCAAATTGAAATGGACTCATTGTTGGGCCGAGTTGGGCTAATAAGACTGAATCACCAAACGTTTTTTTATCAACGGCTCTGATCAAAGAATTATGTAATCCAACGGTCCAAATTATTTGTAGTGACAGATAAATGTTTCCAACAGTTTTTTTCAATCTCCTTTTATAAGGAGTAAGGATATGCGGTAACAAGTTCGTGATTTGGGAAATGTTTGATGAGGTTAAAAATTCGACGGGTATAATTCGGGAATATTTCGTTTCATATAATATAAATAAAATATATATTATAATGATAAAATATTAAAAATATATAAAATTATATATAAAATAATATATAATATGTTTTTTGACGAATAATTTACGAAAAAAATATTTTTTTGATGAAAAAAATATATTATATATTAAACTAACGAATTATTCGTGAAACATCCGGTTATGGATGAAAAATAAATAATTCGCGAATCTTGTTACTATGCGCATATTAATTTGAACACATTGATTGACCCGCACACACATATGGGCCGCACAAACCGTATTTTAATATAATGCACAATAGTTGGGTTAAAGGAACTTTTACCTTTAACTCATCTCTATTTTTGTTTTGTTTTGTTTTTTTTTAATGTGGAATACAAACCATTAATCTTTTTCATTTATGATTGTAAAATTTTGATGATTTCTCAAGTACCAATTAATTTTTCCAATTTTGACACATATTTCTTCACTTCATTGGATATTTTTCTTTTTTGAGCCAGTATCATTACCAAGAAACAAACCACATAATGGATTAAATAAACAAACTTAATTTTTAAAAAACAATAATCCCATCAAAAGCTTAATTTCTTCAGTTCCTTGGATTATTTTCATGAACAGAAACTATGCAAACTTCTGAACAACTTCAGAGTTATTCATTATTAACGCAATTTTCGAACCACACTTCTACAAATCAGGTCCTGATCAAAGCTACCAAAAACAAAGCAAGCATATATTAGGAATCAAGTTTAATTTTCCTAATGCAAAACCATTGTTTCAAAGCAACAAATCCCATCAAAAGCCGGTGCAAATTCAACGACACGGCTACTCTTTTTGCTGCATCTTCTTCATTCCACAAACTTTGTTAAAACCATTGTCTCGAAGCAGTAAATCCCATCAAACATGGGCGCAAGAACAACATGGCCACTCTTTTTCTTCATCTCGGCCGTTGTTTCTCCATTCGGCGAACCCTTCGGCACCAGCACCTCACATATATTGTTCTTCTTCAAAATAATGTCCGCTGGATTCATCGCCGGGCCAAAAGTCTTAGCCATGCCAGAACCAAGAAGTGCCATGGCTAGCAGTTTGTCCATTTCTATGGTTTCTAGTGGTTATGATATTGGGAATTAATTAAAAAGTTGAGTATAGAGAAATTGGAGACGATTATAGATGTATATATAGGGGTGTAGACTTGTAGATTGTAGGCGGTGTTTAAATGAATATAGCATTAAAAAAGGAAACTTTTTATTTTTTGGGAAGAAGAAAGGGGAAAGTTTTTATTTCCTTTGGTGTGTCCTGTTTTCTTCTTCCTTTTTTAGACGTAGAAATGCCAATTTTGCACAGGGAAATGCCGCTTGAGCTGAGTTCAAGTAAACATTTTTATATTTTTAGTTCTTTACTGAGGCAATTTAAGATTTATTTCCATTTTAAGAATTTCTCATAAAGTAAGAGTATCTCCATCTTCACGATTGCAAAAAAATATAATATTTTTTGCCACGTGCAATTTTAACGGTTATCTTAGAATTAATTTCGCATCAGCTCCAAGCATAAACTCATTTCTAATTTCAGTTAGACTACATAATTTTAAACTTTAAATCTTTACTACAATTTTTAGCTTTATAAGATGTATTATTATTACTAGCTATATACCCGTGCGTTGCAGCAGACTCTTTTATTTAAACATTAAAACATTTTAAAATAAAAAAATTCACATTTATCTAATATTAAATTATAAATTCACGAAATTATAAAGAAAACCTATAATAAATACTATATTTAATCTTGGATGAGATTTTTGCACAATATGAGTTAATGATTCATGATTTTTATGGCAAGAAAAGTAAATTATTCTAACATATATTATCACCATTAATTTCTTACCAAATATGCATAAGGTTTCTAAATGAAAAAACAATATTATGGAAATAATAGTATTTAAGGGAAAGGAATGGAGAGAAAGAGGGGATCAATGGACGCGATCACATAAGTTCGATCAACCAAAAATAAATATTAGCCGTCTAATTGAGGGATATAATGGGTATAATAAAAAATTACCATGACAAAAAATGACCCTCAAATTCTTAGATGCTTTATATAATAGTATAGATTTAATAGGAATATTAATTTAGTTATCGTTCATACTTCTATATTTTAAATTGCAATCGCCACATTATCATCTCCAACTGTCTAAACGCTTTGCTTGTTGAATGGAGATGCATTAAAATACTGATCACTTGGTCATTTTGAGATCCATGAAGACTCTTAAATCTTAATCGTTATTTGAAATAAAATCCAAAAAAAATTAATTAGTTGTAGCTGACATCTCCATTCATACCAAAAAACATAGAATATCAACCGAGTTTTACTTGTAAACCTTTACACATGTCTCAAACAAATGTTATTAGTTGAAATCAAGCATGATTTGCTAAAAAAACAAATTCATAGCTTAATAAACTTTTTTCAATCAATCGAGCAAAAATAGTGATAGAAAAGAATATACGATGACTTATTTCAGAGCCCCAAGTTTGGTTCTTCAAATTGCTTATATATTTTTTTTTCCAAGGGTTAGAAAATTTGGGCTTGAATACTTCTTACCTCGTCTATTTTATACATTGAAATACCAGCTAAAATTTGAATCCTAAGCATCACGTAATACACGATAGTCAACAGCTTAAAAGATAAAAGTGGGGCACAAATTTAGTTGCAGCAAAAAATGTTGCATTATTATTCTCCACATATTATCATTATTCACCACACACGAATGTTTTTACTAATTCAAACCGAAACACACATAGCTAGCATATCAAACAAACATGACAATTATCAGCGCGGCGACACATACAAGTCATATCATCACACCATCAATCCTTTCATGGATCCGCCACATTTTCCTTCGCAAGAGGCGCAATTTCTTCTCCATTAATTCCAGGTTTGCTTCCTTTAACACCCAGGTCCAGTAGTGCACTCTCCCACTCTTTTGCAGGACCCTTATCATACAAAAATAAAATGTAAATGCAAGATACAATAGAATATCAAGAATAAGATAATAGAACAAGTGATAAGTTTGATCAGCCACCACCTTCCAGGTTGGCAACACATGCTCGAGTTTTTTTTTTCTCATGCCCATTATATTTCTTTTTTTTCATTAAGATGGTGTATTACCTTCCATGAGAGGTCCTTAGCCATGCAATTCTGAATCATTTCTTTGTACACAGCAGTTCCGATAACATTAATTGCACGCTTCAGAGTTGTGACGATGCTTGACACATCAGCAGGATCTACCAGTTCATACTGAAAAAGAAAAACAAGGCACTCTAAGTTAATTAATACCTGTGAAAAGAATACTTGATAGTTTAAGCATATACTGAGTTGTGCATACCTTGGTGCTGAACCGACCCATGTGGAAGCCAGTTTTCCCTTCTGTGATTGTGTCTACAAGGCCTCCAGTGGAGGAGACTGCCGAAGGCTGCATAAAATATTGAGTTTACCAGTCAGACTGGTTTCTGAGTTGATATCAGGGGTCTGGCAGGAGCATAATCTATGACAATTACCAATGCCTAAAAGCAAGCATCAAGATAAGGAGGGGAACATACTGTGCCATATCGCATTCCTTGGAGTTGGATTAGGCCGCAAGGCTCAAACCTGCTGGGCATCACCAACAGATCCGCGCCCGCTAACATCTGGTGAGCCAACGCAGCACTAAAGTTAGTTACTGCCCGGACTTTGTTAGGAAACATTGCTTCAATAGCTTCAACTTTACGTTGCATCTTCTCTTTGCCAGATCCCTAGTGTTTACAACAAAAAGAAAAGGAAAGGAAAATTTATTATACAACAACCTAAGCATTAGAATATTATCATCAAGTATCAAACAGATCCGCACCAACAGAAAAAAAAAATAGAAATGTGAACAGGTCAGAAGAAAGCACGAAGTGGATCATCATAACAACAAAAGTTACTTGGGGGATTGTATTCTTACAAGCATGATAATTTGTATATTTTCATCCATAAGTTTGGGAATGGAAGCAGCAAGTATGTCGGGTCCTTTTTGTTCCTCAAGACGGCCAATGAAGGCAATCAAGGGAACACTGCGATCGACAGGGAGCCCCGTCTCTGCTTGCAGTGCCTCCTTGTTCAGAGGCTTTGCCTCGTTCACCTGAATTTAAGAAAGAATTCACCTAGTTTTAACATAATCTTGACTTTCCCTATGATGCTCTACTAATTAAAAAGTATTCACTACTCAAGGATATAGCGTTAAAGTATAAATTATTTTTGCATTCAGCACAGTACCAGATAAAAATTATCTATTAACACTTTGATTTATGATGAGGTGATACAGTTCTGGACAAATCATTTAAATATAATCAAAACAATTAAAGTACCAACCAAGCTTTTAAAAAACGTTTAATGACTCTTAACGGTGAGGTGACCATTTAACGGTTACCGGTTTTACACGCTGTTAAATTAAAAAAACGGTCAATCATTTTTTATCTATTAATTGATATTTAAAAAAAACTAAGAAATACATTCTCATATGATTAGTACTTTATAATTAACAAAATTAAATAAAAATAACAATTACAACATTAATTAAGTACTTAAAAGTTAAAAAATTTAAATTATACTAAACTATTACATGATGTATTTGCTTCTTGTTTTTATTAGGGCGTTAATTTACATCCAAAATATAAAAGAGATAAAAATTTAAAGTCATTAACTATTAAGATTTGAAACAAAATAAATTTCAGCCATTAAATGTTTTTTTTTAAATTAATGGTTTTAATGGGTTTAACATGAGATAAAACGGTTAAATCACAAAAATCCCATTAAATCTGTTTTTTCTCAAAAACTTAACGCCAAGGTCTGTCAAAACTGTTAAAAATGTTAAACTTTCCGTTTTTTAAAAGCTTGGTACCAACTAATAACTAAAACAGGATTTAATATCAGATGAACTGATTAAGTGCTACTTACAGTTGTAGCATCATAATTAATGGCAATAAACTTGTCAATAACCGGGTTCCACTCGTTGACATCCATGCCATTAACAATACCCTTTATAGCAGGCTGCTTTGACATAATGTACGGGTCCAATCCAAGACCAGAAACTGAACAGAGCTCCTCAGCATAGTATGGGCTAACAGTTAGTAACTGGTCACATTCCATTACCCCTGCTTTCATCCAATTGATTTTCTTTCCCTTCACCAACATGTCATTACTTGAAAAAAAAACATATTTTAATATTTTAGGCCCTTTGATTTATATGAAATAGTAAAAATAAGAAATTTCATACTCATCATGGAATTCAAAAGATGGTTTGAAGTTATCGGGGAGGTTGAGAAGGGCAAAATCATCAAAGGGAAACCGGCCCTGGTATGAAACGTTGTGGATACAGAAAGCAACCTACATTATAGAAGCGAAGTAAACATTGAACCAGGTTTCACAAAATTTTATTTAGTCAGAAGTTGAAAGAAAAGTGAGTTACCTTTGCATTTGCATAAATACCATGGGGCTGATACATACTCTGGAGGTAACATGGGAGAACAGCAGTGTGCCAGTCATTGCACACAAAAACTACATCTTCTCCTGTATAGACAAATCATACCATGTGCAAATTTTTAGCATAAACAAAGTAAATATGTGACCCTAAATTTTGAATATATTATATTGTCAGACCATATGGTCCAGAGAAGTTCTGGTTGCTCAGATTTAGAATCCTAGGTGCCTCAAGAGCAGCCTGGAATGTCAAATATAATCAAACATATAAGAATCTTTTAACAGCATAAGAAACATGTTTTATTTTTGAGAAAACAATGTTACATACCAAGCATAAAAGGCTGAAGCGCAACTTGTTGTCTTCATAGTCAGTACCAGCGATGGGGCCATAGATCTTACTGCCAGTCTTTCCCCACACCTAGAATATTTCAGATAAAAACATAATTATTTTCAGCCTAGGAAGTAAGTATAATGTAAATACATACATGAAACTAAAATGAAGGAAGACCTTTTCGAGGAACATTGGGTGGTCAACAAAGACACGATCAATGCCTCTCTTGTAGCAGTGAAAGAATCTCACTGTTTCATATTTATCTCCCACTTTAAACTACACACAGAATCATAATTTCTTCAATTAGAAAGACAAATTACACATAAATAAACTAATATATTGAAATGAAGCAAAAAAAAAAAATCAAATATACCTCAGCCAAGATGCTAGTATCCCAGGCATCCATGTACTGGTCATACCTTGGGCTGATAACCATAATTCTGTGTCCATTTGCCTACATAGATAAACTTTATAAGCTACAACTTGATTGAAAAAATGTATTTTATAATCCTTTCACAACAGCAACAATTGTTATTTCACCAAAGCTACTGACATTATTGAAACCCTAAATAGCAACTTGAAAATGCTATCGATTAGTATCATATATAGTTTTCTTTATTCCTTTCTTTTGCAAATGAAAGGTAGCTCTCTTTTGGGGGCAGTTCCTAACACACACACACACAAGGGGAAGCTGTGAAAATTACTGCCATGGCTGGAGGAAGGCCACCTAGCACGTCACCAAGACCACCAGTCTTGCTCCAAGGTGCCATCTCAGCACTCACAAAAACAATTTTCATCCCCTGTAGCATATGCATGGCGTTCTCTGTTTTCTCATTGCTTGAACTCTGCCCTGTAGCCTTCAGGGTTGGGTTCATGGCACAGGACCTGACTTGGAGCCGCTTGACTGAGTTGCCAATCCTAAGTGCAGGGAGGGCAAAATTTTGGGCCTTGCCCAAGAATTTTGACTCGTACTCAGGCTTGGCATAGGCACAGTTGGTAATGAATTGGGATGCATTGAGAGGTGCCATATCTGATTGTTATTGCTGTACAAAATAAAAAAAAAAAAACATGTTTCTGTGAACTCTTTTTTTTTATTCTTCAGATCTCAGTTTGGAACAATTCTTTTTTAACAAGATTGTGATCCTCTGAATTCATAAATTTGTTAAAACATGGCTAATCAACAGTCAGTCTCAGTAAAAAAATTAGAAATTGCAGAAATGGTTTCCTTTTTAATTTTAAATAGATGAAAGCTATGGGAAATCCTATCAATTTCAGATTTGTTATATTATAAATTCAAATAAACCATTACTAGGGAAAATAATCTGATTAATGAGAAAACTAGATTCAAGCTTTAACAAAATTAGCGTTGCTTTGTGCCAAACAAATAATAACCCAGATCAAATCAGTTAATGCTGAACAATCCCAGGAACCCCTCATTTAGAACTGTAAATATACCTTCAAGAAGCTCAGATTTTGATAATTCACTGAGTTATGAAATACCTCTAAAGAGATGGGAATCCTTGTAAGGAATTACATCGTCGAATCCATGAAATGACTAAACCCCTAGAAACTATGAGAAGTTTCCAAAATAAGGGAAAAATATTAAACCAAATTACCTTTGCTTTGTAGGATGGTGATTCCTATTCTTTCGATCGTCCTTAAAATTGAAGAAGAAATCAGATGAGATTAAATAGACTTGAAGGGGGAGGAGGGGAGAAGGGTGGTAATCACAAATCTCGCACCCCTATGACACATAGTTCCACCCGGAGGCCCCGTTATTTGTAACTGTAGAATTCACAAACCGACAAATTGTCACATGTTGCATTCCAAGTGATTGCTTGTTATGCACCATATGTTACCTACCTGAGATAAAACTACGATTGAATAAAATAAAACTACATTTTTTATTTTTCCAAAATGGAAATATTATATGTCCACAAATCATCATTATTATTATGAAACCCCGTGCATAGGAAGGAATCAACACTAGCTGTTCTCATTTCCCAAATTAAAGAAGGGAAAATGAAGAGCAACATTGTACAACTTAAACATTCTAGGTAAAATACAACTTCAATTGAAATCCTTTCTTCTTTTTTTTTTTAAGGTAGGGAGTTTGCCCACAGAAATTAAGTAATTGATAAAAAAGTGCAAAACATCCAAGTGAAAGGCGAAAGAAAAGAAACGAAAAGAAGCAAACACGTTTGCTAACCTAAAGAAACCCTTAAGAGTAGAAGCAAAGAAAACCTCACAAAATGAACCAAATAGTTGCTTACACCCAAAATTTACCATAAAATCAAATCATGCAATTTAGGTAATCCATTGCTGATACTCAAAATTCATGCAATTTAGATAATCAAGTATCTCAAATTAACACGTTCTAAGGAATATTCAATTCTATACTCAAATATATTTGCATATTCAAACTTACACGCAGCATGCTTTCAAAATACATATTAACATTACTAATTTAGTCGAATGCACGATCTCAATTTCTAACATGCCATTACAGTAAAATTTCTAACTTTTTAATTAGGGGAGGGATCCCTTGACAATGGGTTATTTTGACAATATTGACAATTGATTTTTAAATAAATATGAAACAAATTTAAAAAATAGAAAAAAATATATAGATATGTTCTTTTACTTTCAGATTGATGATGATTCAAATTTCATGCAATTTCATTATTGTTTGATGGTCCATCAAAGACCATCAAAATTTTATGCAATTTACAATGGTTCCAACTTAACGGTCTTTGATGGACTATCAAATATTAATGAAATTGTATGAAATTTGAATCACTACAATTTATAAGTAAAAAAGCGTATCCATACACTTTTTTCTCCTTTCAAGATTTTTTTCAAAACTATTTCAAAATCTATTGTCAAGATTGTCAAAATAGTCATTGTCAAGTGACCCTCCCTTTTTAATTAAATCATAGAAACTAACTATCAATATCTTGCAAATGGAATTAGTAATAATAAGTCCCTACAACAGCTCGTCTTTCAAACATGAAATCACATGTCTTGATAGTCACTCCCTATAATTTAGTTTCACGTAGTTCGCATTCAAAATTACTAATGTCAATTTAATAACATTAATATTCCCCAATTTAAAATTTCTTATACTTCAAAAATTTTGTTTTGGTTTGTTGGTGCTCAAGAAACACAAAATCTCCAATTAAATACTTAGAGAGCACAATATGATAATCCCCCAAGGATACATTTTTAAATAGGGGTGCCAATTATTAAACTGACCCGATGTGACCATGAAAAAATGGGTCGAGTACAGGTGTAGAAATATTGACCTGTCAAGTCAGGGGATTAGGTTAGGTCCAGTCGACTTATTAATTGTGCTTTGTTGGGTTTAGTTGGAAATTTAACATTAATTAAGATTTATTACACTCTGATTCAGATTAATTATATAGTAATTGAGACTACGTTGTATAGATAAATAAAAAAGTAATCATTGAATGCTCAATTAAGTTATTCGGTTTGGTTAGGTTGACCCCTGACCTGTTCAGATCTGGTTTGCGTCAAAGATTTTTTATGCTAATTGGTTCAGGTTGTGGAAAAATAATAAAATAATATCGACCTGATATGACCTATTGACATCTCTAACTTTAAGTAACATTTCTAGGGTCACTTTTCTTGAAATTCTCACTAAGAGTGGCATTCTCAACAAGAAATAAAATTCTCTCAGATATAGCAAAGACCTTGTGAGAATTGCAAAGCAGCCCCAAAAGTTCAAATCAAACCAGAATAGCAATAAAAATGCAATAAAGACCGATACCAATTAGTGCAAAACCTTGAGAAGGACATAACAAACTCAAAATTACTGGAAATATATACTATTAAATGGGCAACTAAAGAGTAATATATCCTTGCACAAAACAGGTTTGGAGATGGGACTCCTTAACTCAATCTAACAGTCACAACAGGAAACCAAGATCAACAGGGCAAGGACAATTTTATGGCAGCCAAGAAGTAATTACTTGCCAAATAAGTAAAAGAAGATTTAAGCATAGCAACATGGCAGCAATTCAAGTTCAAGATAACACACATGGACATAAAGTCAGCAAAGTACCATGGCAATTCATCAGCCTAGTTTTAGAATGATGACTAAATGAGTACAGACAGTCACAACAAAGCATTCAAACTAAGGTCATGGTTAATATGGTTTAGAGATGCACAACATGATCATAGTATGAATTGGAACCAGTAGGATCCTCATCAAAAACCCAAATTCAACATGAACAAAGCATACAGCAAGCCTGTTCTATATTCAATTCTATGAAACATCATGGTTCCTCAACTGGTATGAAATAGTACCCTGACGGCTTTCACCAAAAACCAATGTCCCATTAACTACTCTCAGTTAAACATAACAATGAGTCAACAATCATCAGAAACTATAGTATATCAAAAGTAAAATTAGATCATACTTTGTTTCAGGCAGATAACAAATGAAAAAAGGAGAAGTCAATGGTAACCTTCAATTAACAGGACCTCAAACCAGATTTCTGACACAAAAAAAAAAAAAAAATGTGATCTCTCTGACTAATGAAGAAAATATCAATCTTGGTACAAAAATTAAACATCTCAAAGTTAAGTTCAAGCCAGCTCTCCAGCTGAATTACCAGGGAGAATAGAGATGAATTACCACAAAGCAAAAGAACAGTAGCAGTCTCTACTTGGTGATTTTTCCTCCAGTTCTCTCTCCTCTTCCTCCAGCCAGAACAAGACCCAGCCCCACCAACACAGCAACAGCTCTTTGTACAATCTGATCAGTTGCACAGTACGACTACCAAATCCAGTGCAGCAACGTAGCCTGAACTGTTACCCCCTGAGACCTGCCAACAGTAGTTGTGGCAGCATAAACCCTTTTTGTTCAGAGAATGCAACCAGCCACATGACAGCTAAAGCCCGATACACAGAGGTGAAGTGGTAAGAGAGAAGAAGAGGGAGGAGAAGGGCGGAAAGAGGGAAGCACAAGTCAACTGTCCTCATTCTCTTTGGTGAAGAGTCCGATTAGAGGACGCCAATGGGAGGAGCCTTTTCGGAGAAGTAAAAGACGATAGAGAGGCGAGAGAAGAATGGTAAACGAGAAAAGAAGAGAGATGAAGAAAGAGGGTGGAGGAGTACTCTACACGGCCTTCCATCGGATGGGGCCGACTAAAGAAGAGAGAGAAAATAGGGGGAAATGAGAGGAAGCAAGGTGTTCCTTGTATTTCGTTGGAACAAAGGTTAAGGGGGGCGGAGGGACAGTAGAGGATTAAGAGGAGGCGGGGGCAGAGAGGAGAGTCGGCCTCTCCGGTAATATTTTAAAATATTTGGGTGGAAATTTTCTTGGAAGGCCCTCGAAAAACTTCAAAATTATGTAGATTCTCCCCTAAATTTTGTAAAATATTAAAATCATATTTATCCTTCGAAACTAATGTATTTACCCCATCTATTTTATTTTCAACTAAAGAAAATTTCGCACTTAAAAATAGTTCTTCTATTTTTTTGTGTTTCAAATTATTTTGAGTTTCTGTTCATATATTGAAAAGATATGAAACCCTCAACACAAAATTATATATATATATAAAAAAAGACTTAATTGTGAGAAGATCAATTGATTTCTATCATTCCATTTAACCCAGCATGTCACCGCAATAAATGAAAGAGCAAATATCCTATCTGAACCCAGTAAAACATTTAACCTTTTCAGACAAATATATAAATTTCAAATCCAAAACATAAATATATTATGATATCCACTATTCATAAAAAAAATCATACAGAGATTTAACAGAAAATAATCCTTTAGACCTACAAAGCCAAGATTACAGTATCATTATGATATCACTTGAGTTTTTTCACCTCTTAAAAGCAAGCTAGCACCCGAGTGATACAATTTATTATTTATACTTATTGTTGCCGATATTTAGGCCCTGTTCGCCAACTGCTGGGTGGAAAAATAAATTAATGGGTGTGTGTTCCATCTGTATCAGATAGTGATCCAATTTATTATTTATACTTATTGTTGCCGATATTTAGGCCCTGTGTTGCATGGGTATGGGTGCGGATACCGTATCCGATACACTGTGGTGATACAGTAAATTTTTAAAAATTCAAAATACAAATGCGACAATATATATAATAATTTAATATCCTTAAAAATAAAAGTAAAATAAAATATTATATGAATCAAAAAATATAATGTTTTAGTCTTTAGTTTTTTGTTTACTGGGTAGATATTAATGAATCTGAAATAATTTAAATTGATTACATATATATTTGAATGTTGGAATCATCACAAATGATGGAGTGGTGTTATGGTTGGAATGATGAAGTGATACTTCGAGTGACCCAAGTTTGAGTCGCGGAGAAAGCATTCAATTTTGCTGAATTCTCTCCGGATCAAGTATGACACAGGCGTGGATCTATTGTGGCACAGACGTGTGGCAGCTCATGTTGACGCATCAGACCGTATTAGAAACGCAGTGGATGCGTATTGGGACGTATTTTGATCGAATTTGACAGTCAAACCGATTAAAATAATCGGATACGCCACGTGATGCATCCGATACGTATCCGTACCGTATGAGAGACGTCCGGACAACACAGATGAGTTCCCAGTAAGTAGAAAAAAGTAAAATTTATCCGACTTATTATTATTTTTCAAGTGGAAAAGCCATCCATTGTAAGATATTTTTTTTGACCGCGGAACTGATTTAGAAAATATTTTCTCGTGGAGACAAAAATCTCGTCACTCTGCAATCGCTCCGTACGAGAGTTTATTTGTATTGAATTGAGCGTATAGTTTACAAACGACCAGAATCGAATCAAAATTAAATCAAACACTAGTTAAAATCGGATTAAGCTAAAACCAAACCGAGTAAGCTCAAACTCAACATGAGGTGAGTTCCAGACAAGCTCAATAATATAATTTTTACTAATTTTTATATTATTATTAATAATTAGAGTTAAAATAATTAGATTTTTTTTAATTTTATAATAAAATTTGAAAAAACTAATATTTTCACATTATCATACATAATAATTATGCTATAATTATGTTTCTCTAATTTTTTTATTATGTCAATTAATTTATCTATATTTTTAAAATTTTATAAACTGAATATATTAAAATAGTTAATATCAAGTTATTTATGAATCGAACCGAGCTGAATTATTGAAAAATAATGCACTCAAATTTGAACAAAGCTGATAAAAAATCAAATCAAACAGTTAAAAATCGAGGCAAACTTAAGCGAATCATGAGCCTCAAACTTGTTTTGCAGTCCGGGTTGAAATGGATAAAGTCATCCAAAATAACTTTTTTGACCGCCAAACGGATTTGGAAAATATTTCCCTGCGAAATCCAAAATATCATCAATCCCATCACTCTGGGATCGCTCTGAACGGGGCCTTAGCCTCTTCAGATCAAATAAAAATTATACTGGTAAGGAGTCGGTAGATACCGTATTTCGGACTAGACTGCAGCCTATATTTTTTATTTTCCTAACAGTCAGGCTAAAATAGACCAATCAAATGGTCCTGTTGGAACATTTAAAAGTATTTTTTTTATAACATCAGCAAATCAATCCCATAGTTTGTTTCAGCTCGAACGTGTTGAATGAAAAAAAAAATACTGGTTTTGGAATAACAGCCTGAAATTTTACTGCTCACAGGTAACGATGTCTTCTTGCTTTGGATTAATTAGGTGGTTGGGACTCAATCTTTATTGACTGATATATTTTATCAATTCTACTAGATAGCCAAACTTTAAAACAAGAAATTATACTAGAAACTCAAAAACAAATTATTAAGAGAGCAGAGCTGGAAAGCATAGGCTGTTTTTCTGCATGAGCAGAGGTAATTAATCAGTTTGTCATGAATCACACACAAAGCTAGCACAACAATCAACACCCAAAGAGACTAATCTATAGTCAACACATCATTCACTTTTTGAAGATTTGCCTCATTTTCTTGCAGAGGCACAGTATCCTCCCCATCAAATCCAAGCTCACTTCCTTTCATACCCAGGCTCACTAGTGCTCTCTCCCATTCCTTTGCAGGACCCTTATCATACAAGAAATTATAATGTCAGTATCTGAATATAAATATACTGTCTGCTTCTTTCTGGTAAATAAAATTTAAAGTAGTCTTCATGACTACTTAAGCAAGTGCAAGGTCAAAATTTAGACCATACATTTTATTAGTAGACCCCTAAAAAGGGATAATTATGCATATATTACCTTCCATGATAGGTCCTGAGCCATACAGTTCTGAATCATCTGCCTATGCAAAGATGTGCCATTGACCTTGATAGCACGCTTCAGAGCTGCAACAGTTCTCGACACATCAGAAGAGTCTACCTCTTCATACTGGAAGAAAACAAGGCAGTCAAATTTCATTAATGACCTGTGAAAAGCATATTGATATTTTGAGCATATATTGATTTGTACACACCTTGACACTAAACCGACTTATGTAGAAACCCGTTTCGCCATCAACGACAGTGTCCACAAGACCACCAGTGCAAGAGACTATTGGAAGCTTCATAAGAAAATGCATTTAGGAAGCCAGTGTCAGACTAATGTAATTGTAACTAAAAAGTTTCTTTTTTGATAGAATGAAGAAGACATTTATTCTGCTATTTTCTGGACCATAAACCCAGTGTTTCATTCATATCTATTCTATATTTCTATGTATATTTTTTTTGTGTCATCATGTACTTTCACTAATGTCACTTTTCTGAATTCAATCCAGTGTTTGGTCAACCTCTGAAATGATGAAAGATAGATAGGAGAAATCACATACCGTGCCGTACCTCATCCCAACTAGTTGAGTGAACCTGCAGGGTTGTGAACGGCTTGGCATCACCAAGAAGTCAGCACCCGCCATGACACGGTGCACCCAGGAGGCCGTGAAGCTTGTCAAGATCTTGACCTTTTCAGGATACTTTGCTTCAACTTCTTCAAGTTGAAGCTCCATTCTTTTCTTTCCGCTTCCCTATTTTTTAAGACAAACAACAGAAGAAATGATATCATGTTTTACACAGTTAATATCATCAAAATATCACAATGTAGAAATTATAGCACAATGTAGCTCAAGTTCTAAAACTTGTCACAAAATAGCACACATATCCACAGAGAGTAAAAACAAGCAGAAATTTGAAATGGCCCTGCCAGAGCACCAAGAAGACCACCATACTCATTCCTTCCTCTGCTCATTGAAATATGTCTTAACTATATCTGTCATTTGATCTACCAAATATCAGATTTTTGGAAATTTTTGCAACATGTGATATTCTTAGGGTATGCATTTATCTTCACTTGTTATGTATGTTTGTTATTCTGGGGGTCTGCATTAACCTTTTCTGGAGATTTACATCAAAATGTTTTCTATGGTGTGTTCTGATTTTTCTCCCATTAGAGAAATAAGAAATAAATTTCGTCTGGAGAATGTGTACTTACCAGAAAAATGAATTGACCGGTTTCATCCATTACTTGAGATGCAGCGGCAGCAAGAATTTCAGGTCCATTCTTCTCTTCTAGACGGCCTATAAAGACGATCAATGGAATGTTACGATCAACAGGAAGCCCTGTTGCAGATTGCAAGTCCTCCTTGTTAAGAGATTTTGCCTCATTCACCTGTATTTAAAGAAGAAAGATATCACCAACTTTTCGCAGGTATCATCAATTTACCTGAATTTAATTTTACAGCATCCATTGTCCTTCACTTTTATGTTTTCCTTGTGCTGAAAGAGAATAAACTAGTTGGATATTTCAAATCTTTGACCAGGAAAAAAATATGTTCTTTGGCAAAGGAATAGTGTGGACGTATAATAATTATAATCAATTTGGGCGCACACTTATCTTAAATTCATCACCGCACACGTCATCTGGATCTCAAAACAATTATACTATGAGCAGATAATAGAAGTAAGGCTCAATTATGGAAACAACTAATACTTACTGTTGAGGCATCAAAGTTAGCGGTGATGAATTTGTCGAAAACTGGGTTCCACTTGTCGACATCCACACCATTGATAATACCCTTTATGGCTGGTTGTTTTGATTTGATGAATCTACCTAATTGGTAGCTGCATTCATCAACAGAACGGAGCTCCTCAGCATAGTACGGGCTAACAGTCAATAACAGGTCACACTCCTGTATTCCCGCCTTCATCCAGTTGATTTTCTTTCGCTTCACCAGTTTGTCATACCTAAAAGAAGCCATACTATGATTTTGATATTTTCAGATATTTGAATGGTAGTATATGAAATCATGCAAAATAAGAAACTTCATACCCATCATTAAATTCAAAAGACGGTCTGAAGCTATCAGGGAGGTTGAGGTGGGCAAAATCGTCAATAGCAAACCTGCCCTGTGATGCAACATCGTTTATGCAGAAAGCAACCTAAATAACAGAACCATATTTCCAAAATTTAAACCTGGATTCCTGGAAGACAATCAAAATTGATATTATAAATTATGCATCAGAGAAGAAAAAATTACCCTGGCATTTGCATAGACACCATGGGGCTGGTACATGCTTTTGAGATAGCATGGGAGAAGAGCAGTGTGCCAGTCATTGCACACAAACACAACATCTTCACCTGAACAGACATATCACAAGATATACAAATGTACGTATAATAGCAGAGTAAATACATTTAGATGAGAATTTGAACAAAATTTGTTCCCAACCATATGGTCCAGAAAAGTGCTCATTGCGGAATTTGAGAATCCTAGGTGCCTCCAGAGCAGCCTGAGAAGTCAAATGAAATCAACATGTTTGAACTTTTGGACATCATATGAAAAAAAATTATTTTCAGAAACAAAATTGCGAACCATGCACAAGAGGCTGAAGCACATTTGTGTGTCAGGATTGTCGGTCCTGGCTACAGAGTCATAGATCTTACCTCCCGTCATTCCCCATACCTGAAATACATCAAATGAGAACACAATTGTTTTAGAAACTAGATATCCTGACATAATTTAAAATAATAAAGATGCAATGACATGAAAAGAAAGAACACCTTTTGAAGAAACATAGGGTTATCAATAAAAACCCTGTTAACACCTCTCTCATAGAAATGAAAGAAGTGTACCATTTCATATTTGTGGCCGATGTCAATCTACAAGTAAAATTAAGAGTTCTCACATTAGAAACACGCTTCATGTTAAAATAAGAAAAGAAATGAAAGAACCATGAAATGCAGAAAAATTTAAATATATTACCTCAGCACGGTAACCAGTATCCCATGCATCTCTAGAATGATCATACAAGGGGGTAACAACCATGACTTTGTGTCCATTTGCCTTTAAATTGAAAATTCAAAGAAAAAAATTAATTAGAATAGCATACATTATTATATTTATAACAATTATTTTTATTGTCTCCTCAAATTTAATCGTGTTCTGGGAATTACCATCGAAGCAGAATATAATTGACAAAGCCATAAAATATTCATGACAGGAGAAAATTTTATAACAAGTTAAAATTATCTACAGATGAACAACCTTTTCTTTGATTCATGGCTTAAAAAAATTGCCTTTAACAATTATTTTGAACCGTGATTAATATAAAGGAAGTTGCCCATTGTTACTGGCTACAATTAAGAAGAAAATCTGTCCATGCTAACTGTTTTCTATGTTCTACAATTTTATATAAGTGCTAGATGAAAGTTAGAAACATATGGAGGGAGAACAGCTGCAGTCAGATAAAAACATAAAAATTGCGAGGATTTTGCACAAACAAAGCAATGGACACAAAACCCTGTTTGGCTCCATGCCAGAACAGTACGATAATTATGCTTTTTGCAAAATAAATAGGTTCATGTTCTTTGTTTTCAATTTATAAACCGAAAGACAGAGGAATCTGAAAAGTACCGCCATGGCTAGGGGGAGACCATCAAGTAAATTTCCAAGATCACCTGTCTTGCTCCAGAGTGCTATATCAGCACTCACAAAAATAATTTTCATCCCCTGTACCAAATTATCATTGCTACTCTGCATGGAGTTATTCAGAGTTGGATTTAAGGAACAGGACTTTATTTGAAGCGACTTGAATGAGTTGCTCGGCCTGAGCCGAGGGCAAGAATCCATGTGGGCCTTGCCAGAAAATTGTGGCTCATACTTGGACTTGGTGTAGGCATTCTTCGAGGCGAACAAGGATGCACTGGGAGTTGCCATGTTGCTGTAGAAAAATTAAAGAGAATTTCTCCAAAATCAGATACAACCAATTTTATTTTATTAAAAAAATGTAAGCATCTGAATACCTGTAGTTTGTCTTGAAAATTTTCGCCACTCAATAATTCTTTTTGAAAACTTCACCTAGAATAATATTGGTAGGGGAAAAGCAAGAGAAAAGGTTATTTCCTCATCAGACAAAAGCTAACATGAACCTTTCTTCTTTGATTGAACTTAAATTTTTTTTTTTTATTTTTCAAATTCAAATCATCCAGCAATTAGGAAAGAATCTGAATCAACAACATAACTAGATTTAAGTTTCAACAAAATCAACATAGCATAATGTCCAGCACATGCAAACACAGAGAATACACAGTTACTCTGCAACGAACCCAAATAAATCCCCTACCTTCTAAATTGTAAATAAGCCAACTCTTAACATAGTACAGAGTCACTGAATGCATATGCAAGAGATGGAAATTCTCAAATGATCCTTGAACTGCCTAAATCTCTACAAATTATTGAAAAAATGGAGTTACCAGAGAAGGAAAAATATTGAAATCAAATTACCTTTCCTTTGCAAGGTTTAGATTTCTCCTCTCTATCTTTCCTCAAACAAAAGAAGAAGCTATGGCGCTCACGCAAACTCCGAAAAAGTGAGAAGGGATGGGGATCATGCCTTCGCACGTCTGGCATATATAGCCAGGTTGAGTGCCTCGCTAACTTTAACCGTAAATTTTCGCAAACCGCCAGATTGCCACGTGGTACCTTTCTTGCGGTTGCTTGCCACACACAAATACATTGTTTGATTATTGAGGCACTCCAGTGGTTTTTTGAATAAAGTAAAAAAAATATAATCTAATTTTTCAAAATTAGAAATTCTGTAATGTCTAAAATAAATTATTGAAAATCCTGTGCATTGCCAATTAATTATCCTTGTGTTTTATAAAAAAGAAAGAATGAAAGAGCAGCGTCTGGAACTCCCTTCATTATTTTACATAGAATTAATGAAATAATTTTATAAACTTTTATATAGATCTGGATCAAAATTCAAAATAAAATCATCGAATTATGGTAAGTATGTTGTTGTTGATTTTTTATAAACCTAATTTAAAAATTACTTCATATGCTGAATGTCCTTATATAACGTGAAATTCATACTGGTAAAAGCAACTAACTAGAGGGGTGGACACTATGAAGCTTGGAATAACTGGCTCTAAGTCTGAGGATGCCTTATTTAGCTTATGTTTTCAACTTTTTAACCCAACCAAACCTGACTCATGCGGTAGTACAAGAGCGGTTCTTGGTCAGATTCACATTCAAGCATTTCCTGACCCAAGGCAGGTGAAGTCAGGACGTAAATATATCAAGACCTGAGTAGTTTAGTTGTATTTTCATTTATAAATTCTCTAATTAAATCGAAGCTGGCTAGTGAGAACAAAATATGATAGCATGAGTTTCCTAGGTTGAAAATTTGAATTTATGCCCCTTAAAATGTAATCAAGTGCCTCTTACCATCCACCTTTTCTGCTAGAATGTTTTCTTTCTCTCTTAAACAGAGCAGGTCAAGTCGGACCATGTCCCCTCAAAGTCAGGTTCAGATCACAACTTGCTTGATCCATCATGGTTCAGATTGTCAGATCCTTAAAAAATACTACTATATTATCTTTACCTGACTAGACCTAATCCATTGACACATTCACTGGATCATAATTCATAATAGCAATTTAGGTGTAATTCGTTTACAATATTGCTCTTTCTTAAGCAATAGTTTGTTTGTTTGGTCTGATTTTTTCTTTAGCTAATCTATTTTATCAATCAAGTGTGCTAACCCGGCAGTTCAAAATAGCAACTACCTCTACTTTTGGATGGAATATCAAAATAACAGGAGCTAACAGCTATTTCAAATAGCCACTCACACATCCAAACACAGACTAGAATTTGAAATAGCTTGCTAAATTTATGTTAGTGTTATTCCTTACTCATCCGGGCATACACAAAAGATAACTAACCTTTCAGTTAATAGAAACACACTGCAGAATAGCCAACTGTTGATAAAGCATGATGGAAAATCTCTATTCCAACACACTGTTGCTTTTATTCTCACGTCATACTATAATTATTAACTACACATGCAAAGTTATACTAATTTATTTGACAAACCAAACACAAATAGAGCTAGCATATCAAACACCTGACAATACTTGTCAAAAACCAGCGCCCACATATTATTATCACATCACTGATTTTATTTTTCAAGGAGCCGCCACATTATGCGTGGCAAGAGGTGCAATTTCCACTCCATCAATTCCAGGTTTATTTCCTTCGACACCCAGGCTCAGTAGCACGTTCTCCCACTCTTTTGCAGGAGCCTAATCATACAAGAGTAAAACGTATTACATAAGAATATAAGATAATAGAGAGAGAGAGAGAGAGAGAAGAACAAAGTGGTACATTCTACTAGCCAACCCCTGTAACAGTATAACTGATAGGCATAACCTACTGAATATTTACCTTTCCCAGATAAAAGCAAGGGTTGTTCAAATTTTCTATTTTTTTCTCCTTATTTTGTCATTTCATAAGATGGTATATTACCTTCCATGAGAGTTCCTCAGCCATGCAATTCTGAATCATCTCTTTGTGCGAAGCAGTGCCAATAATCTTAATGGCGCGCTTCACAGTTGAGACAACTTTCAGTACATCAGCAGTGTCTACTGCTTCACACTGGAAGAAAGCAAGGCACTCCAAGTCAATTAGTATTCCCAGAAATGAATTCTTGTTAGTTTACATGTATACTGATTAGTGCATTACCTTGACGCTGAAACGACCCATGTGGAAGCCAGTTTTGCCTTCTATGATTGTGTCCACAAGGCCACCAGTGGAGGAGACAACTGCAGGCTGCATAAATGGTTGTGTATATAAAATTAGACTATTTTACATTACTTCAAAATAATTAAATTGCCAATTCTTGAATTCTTGGCTGTGATGGAAGCAAGATATCAGATAACGGCATCAACAAACCGTGCCTCTATAATTATGTTAAATGCGTGTACTTTCAATTAATATGAATCAATTTTCATATATCCTAACTTCTCTGATCTACCCAAACGTTTCTGAATTCGTAGTGGGGTTTGCAGTGCCTATCTTACTGGCATATCAACCTTTAAAAGGGAAAACAGTTAATTATGAGGGAAGTGAGTACCGTGCCGTATTGCATGCCTTGGAGCTGGATAAGACCACAAGGCTCAAAACGACTGGGAATAACCAACATGTCAGCACCAGCCATAATTTGGTGAGCCAAGGGGGCATTGAATTTCACCACAGCTCTAACCTTGCCAGGGTATTTGGCCTCAATGGCCTCCAGTTCACGTTCCATCTTCTTCTTGCCAGTTCCCTATTTTCATTACACAAATGAAACGAGTTGAGCATTAAAAAACTTAACATGAAGAGACATGTATATCCCTAGTAACAAAAAGCTAACATAGCAATGTGAATAGATCCTAAAAAACCATGAAAAAATACACCATTTCCTTTTTAGTCTTTTATACAAGTGCCTAAACTAGCCCTCCAGATTGCATCAGCATTTTCTTGTATAGATTAACATACAAGGCACAGCAAGACTATTCCAGATAAAAAGTTCCCATTTTGCAAGGGTATGCATGGTATCTAATGTTTGCACAGGTGTATGCTAATTATAGTAATTAGAAATAACAACAACATTAATGGGACTTTATTCTTACAAGAATGATGATTTGCACATTTTCATCCATGAGTCCAGGTATTGCTGCAGTAAGAATGTCAGAGCCTTTCTGCTCTTCAAGACGCCCAATGAAGGCAATCAAGGGAATGTCCCGGTCAACAGGGAGCCCCGCCTCAGCTTGCAATGCCTCCTTGTTCAGGGGCTTTGCTTCATTAACCTGTATTCAAAACACAAAAAATATCCAGGAGTTCATTCAGTATGAACAAGTTGCCTGACTTCATTTTTATTATTGTTTTACTTATCCTTTTCTTCTGTTGCTCTAATGCGCAAAGATGCAACCAACCTTTTATTTTATCTTTACATTTTGACCAGAAAATATCTCTAAATGAAAAAATTGTATTTATTAAGCGTCACTCTGAATCAATTTGAAAGAACTTTCACTAGTGATATTGTCTATTTGACAAATTATTTAAGCAATACAAATATACAATTGCTCTACGAGTGCATGACAAAAGTAGGAACTTTGCACAGCAAAAAGTACCACTCACAGTTGTAGCATCATAGTTAATGGCAATGAACTTGTCAATAGCTGGGTTCCACTCATTAACATCCATGCCGTTAACGATGCCTTTTACAGATGGTATTTTTGATTGGATCTCCTTGTCTAGTTCAACACCACGGTCAACACCTGAACAGAGCTCCTCAGCATAGTATGGGCTGACAGTTAATAACATGTCGCACTCCTGTATTCCAGCCTTCATCCAGTTGATTTTCTTCCCCTTCACCGGTTTGTCATAACTAAAAGAATCATATTTGATATAAACAGTTCCTTGAAGGGTATTATATGAAATTGCGCAAAAGAAGATTTTTATACCCATCATAGAATTCAAAAGATGGTCTGAAGCTATCAGGGAGATTGAGAAGGGCAAAATCATCAGGATCAAACCGTCCCTGGTATGAAATGTTGTGGATGCAGAAAGCAACCTAAATAACAGAACAATATTCCAAAATTTAACCTTGGAAATTTATAAAAATAATCTCATTACATTAAGAATTAAGAGAGAAGAGTTTTACCTTGGCATTTGCATATATACCATGGGGCTGGTACAAGCTCTTGAGATAGCATGGGAGAGGAGCAGTGTGCCAGTCGTTGCACACAAAAACAACATCTTCACCTGAATAGGCAAATCAGACATTAAAAATATTGTACCACAATACCAGAGTAAATGATGTCAAATCAAAATATGAAGAAATTTCACTTTCATACCATATGGTCCAGAGAAATGTGGGTTGTTCAGATTAAGAATTCTTGGTGCCTCAAGGGCAGCCTGAGATGTCAAAAAAAAATAAACATGTAAAGGTATCTCCAAGAGCATATAAAAAGATTTTACACAGAAAACAAAATTGCAAACCAAGCACAGTAGGCTGAACCGAAGCTGGTTGTCCTTATAGTCTGTGCCCGTGATGGGGCCATAGATCTTTTCACCTGTCTTTCCCCAGACCTAAAATATTTTGAATAGAAACAGGATTATTTTCAAAGTAGAAATTCTAAAACTGTTATGTTAATAAATATATATATACATGCCAAAGAATGACTGAATACCTTTTCAAGAAACATGGGGTGGTCAACAAAGACACGGTCAACACCTCTCTTGTAGCAGTGAAAGAAGCGCACTGTTTCATATCCGTCTCCAACTTTTAACTACACATAAAGATACAAGTTCTAGCATCAGAAACAATGAAAAATGAGACGGAGATTGAATTTATACTGGGCACGGCTGCTGCCAATGTTTCACAAGAAAAACAAAAGGGGGGGGGGGGGGTGGAGGGTTGCAGCTTCTGCCAAGTGTAAATGCAGAATATAAATTACCTCAGCCAGGACACTAGTATCCCATGCATCCTTGTATTGATCATACCTCGGGGTAACAACCATGGCTCTATGCCCATTTGCCTACAAAGAGGAAATTCAAAGCTAAAACTTGAATAAAATTGCATATTTTCTTAGGGTGTGTTTGAATTTGTTAGAATAGTGTTGTTCCATAATAGCTTTTAGGGCCACTTTGGTCCTGGGGGGGGGGGGGGCAGAAATTTTCTTGAATATAAGTATATTTTCTAATTTTTTTTTCTGAAAATATACATAATAATTATAAGGATATTTGTAAAAAAAATTCAGGGGTTGCACATGGATCCGCCCTTCGCTTTTATTATTCTAAATTTGAAGCAATCTAAGCATAATTTAGCAATTTGGAGTAGCTCTAAGTTTGTTCTATTATGCTAAACCTTCCAAATGTTGGTTTAGTAGAATTGTTACAACTTTAGGTTAGTAAAATTATTTTTTATTTAACATACCAACTATCGCTCTCTCCAAAATAAGAATAACTAAAAGATAATAATAAATAAAATAATAATTATTAGTATTAAATAAAATAGTAGTAAATAATAGTACAATGTAATATCAAATAAGAACTAAATTTAAATGAAATAATAATGAATAATAATATAAAATAATAACTTTTAATATTAAATAAAATAATAATCAACAATATTAAACAAAATATTATTAACATCAAACAAAAATGATAATTTATTATTTTATTCATTCCCTCCATCACTATTTTTAAGTTATCATCCAAACAACAATTTACTAACCCGAAATAGAAAATATTAGCACTCTTCTCATATTTTTCGAGATATCACTAATCTCACACTATTCTCAACTACTAACCCAAAAAATATTATTCTTACACTAATTCTTCCACCGTTCAACACACCCTTATTCGTTTTATGACAGCTGCTTTTGTTGCTTCCTCAAAGCTAATTAATTATATTATGAAATCACTGAATAATAAGTTACGGCCCTAAATACTATACATTTACAAGGAGGGGCTTGACCCTTAAGAGTTGAGAGAGAGAGACAGGCCCAAAATATCACTTCTTTGTTTTTGCTGCCTCTGTTTTCATGTCCCGGTTAAAAATAAAAGGAAGATCAGAGGTAGAATCTGTGAAAATTACCACAAGTGCTGGGGGGAGGCCACCGAGAACATCACCAAGTCCTCCAGTCTTGCTCCAAGGTGCCATCTCAGCGCTGACAAAAATTATTTTCATCCCACGTAACATATGGATGATCTTCCCAAACTCATCACTTGCGCTCTGCTTGAGATTCTTTGCAGTTGGGCTCACAGCACAGGGCCTGACTCGGAGCGAATCGACTGAGTTGTTCAGCCTGAGCGCAGGAAAAGCAATGATCTGGGCCTTGCCAAAGAATCTTGGCTCATACTCATGCTTGGTATAGGTACACTTTGAGAGGAATTTGAATGCAGTAAGAGTTGCCATCTCTGGTTCTCAATTACTGTAAAAATTAACAGGAAACTTGCATAAGACTTGTGTTCCAAATCCATCATCTCTTTTTGAGATCTCTTTCATAAACAATTTTCTCATGATAAAAAATATATGAATTTTGCAAGCCACTTAAATCTGGTTTCAGTTAGGCCGATTTTAACTATCTTGTGAAATTTTGAGGTAACTGAGCAATTCCTTTTTAACAGCCAGTCTGAAATTTTCAATTTAACCTTGACCACAAAAAGTACCAAGTGAGAGAAGCCCCCCCCCCCCTTCTTTTCTGATTTCAAACGGGATGAAAGCTAAAATAATAATAAACCCTACAACATTTGTGGTCTTTTTTATCTCAAAAATTCCTCCTCGTTACGTACTAAATACAAATCAAACAGAAAAAGGAGACATCTGAAACAACAAAAGTGAATTTAATTGCAACGATCCTATCACGTACAAACACCCGTAAAATCACTGTTACAGCTCAACAACCTCAAATAAAAACCCTCAGTTAATTGTAAATAACTAAATGAGCTAACCCACATTGTACCTTATGAGAAAATTAAATCATAAAAGAAAACGGTGACAAAATTGCTGATATGCCTTCGCGAGCGATCAGAAATCATTTCAAAATTTACCTCTTCCGATCCGTTAGCTAAAAGCCTAAACCCCTACAAAGTATCAAGTTCCGAAAAGAGCAAAAGAATTATAACCAATGTACCTCTGCTTCGATCAAAGGTCTTGAACTCTTTTCTTCACCGATCTCTCCTCGAACTAAAAAGAAATTTGAAGTTGTGTAAGAAAAATCTGGAATAGTGAAGGGGTTGATTGGGTTCTCACACTCTCACACAGAGCTGTGAATTGCTATGGATGTCAGAGCTAGGGGCCGAGGGCTCCAATTTGTAACCGCGAATTTCACAAACTGCCAGATTTCAACGTGGCGCCTTTTTATTGATTTCTTGTTACGAGCTTCTCTCCATCGTTGATTCAAACTTTCACATGCCTCAGCGGGTCCCCGCTCGGACCGTTCAGTTCTCCGTTTAGAAAGTAATGGATATGTCCTGATCCTTGTTTTTCGGGGATTTATGAGGTTATGATGGATCTCCTTTGTATAGAAATGGAGGGGATGAGAATCTATTTTTTACAATTTGCTAAGTTTCGGAAATCTATTTTGAAGAGCACAGACAATCACTGAAGGCTGAAGCACAGTTTCCCGGAGGAAATTATTCTGATAAGACACCCTAAAAAAAATTATAATGATAAGACCGTTTCGTGCACGTTTTGCGTTTACCATCTCATACTTAAATCCATATAGAATTTATATAATTCCTTCGACCATTATTGTAACAAGATATTCTGATAATGTCTAATAATTTGTAGTTTCAAAATCTAAGATATACAATAACAAGTATCATGTACATAAAAAAAACTTTTATACGAGTTTTATCAGATAAAAATTGTTTGAAATACTATGATGTTTCATACGAAAACACTTTTTTAACGAAAGATTAAATAACAACGACTTAAACGTTGATGCAAAATCATCCCTAAATCTAAAAACCACATCCAAAATATTTTTAATTGGTAAAACGTTGTTAGCTTGATTTAAAAATATTGTAGAGCTCTTGTCAAGTTAGCATATTATTCATGAAGTTTAATTTAAATGGTACATTTGGAAGAAGCATAACTTCTGAATAAAATTATCATCACCTCTAACTAGAATATTTTTCTCCCATAAGTTTGTGTCAAATTGTCCTGCTTCTAAACACAACTGTAGAACATATTTGGTACGAGGATAAACTCTCAGATAAGTTAATCTCTTATTCTCTAAGGGAGTTTTTGGCACTCCAATGGATAGCAAAAATTGAAATAGAATATTATTCGATGAAATTAATTTGCCAAAAATTTTAGACTAAGTAGAAGAGTACGAATAGTGCTAATCCGGTATACCAACTTATAGGTGGAATACCGGATTAGCTCTCGTCGGAATAGCGATTATTGTTTGATTATATTATATTATATTATTATATTATGATTATGATTATGATTAAGATTTAGTATTATTATATTATTATATTATATTTATGATTATAATTTATTATTATATTAATATTATGATTATTATTTATTATTATTATTATCATTATATTATTATTATTAAATTATTATTATCATTATTGTTATTATATTATCGTTACCATTAGTATTATTATATTTATTATTATTATTATAAATATAATTTTAATATTATATTATTATATCATGAATATTAATATAATTATTTTATTATTATTATTATGATCAAGATTATCTATTATTATATTATTATATTATGATGATTATGATTATTATTAGTTATTATTATTTTATTATGTTGTATTATATTATTATATGTTGATTATAGTGATGATTAATTTATTATTATATTATTATAATTATAATTATTTATAATTATTTTTATGATTATGATTATATTTTTATTATTATATTATTATGATTATGATTATGATTATATTATTATGATTATGACTATAATTATTATTATCATGATTATGATTATGATTATTATATTATGATTATATTATTAAAATTATGATTACTTATTATTCTATTATTATAATTATTATTGTAATTATATTTTTTTATTATTATATTACTATATTATGATTATGTTTATATTTTTATTATATTATTATTTATTATGATTATTTTTTATTACTTTATTATTATTTTATTATGTTGTATTATATTATTATATGTTGATTATATTTATGATTAATTTATTATTATATTATTATAATTATAATTATTTATAATTATTTTATGATTATGATTATATTTTTATTATTATATTATTGTGATTATGATTATGGTTATATTATTATGATTATGACTATAATTATTATTATCATGATTATGATTATGATTATTATATTATGATTATATTATTAAAATTATGATTACTTATTATTATTATATTATTATAATTATGATTGTAATTATAATTTTTTATTATTATATTACTATATTATAATTATGTTTATATTTTTATTATATCACTATTATAATATTATTATTTATTATGATTATTTTTTATTACTTTATTATTATTATTATTATCTTACTATTATGATTATTATTTTACTATTATTATTATCATCATCATTATTAGTATCATAATTATTCATATTTTAACTATTCTGAGTAACAACTGCCAAACGATATTTTCGCTCTTCCGAATAGTCAAGAATACCACTCTTCTAAAAAAATTACTATTCTATCACTCTTCCAAAATTATCACTCTTCCAAAGTTATTCCTTGATTTGCCAAACAGACCCTAAGGTTTTTTTTGGCACTCCACATAATAGCAAAAATAGGAATAGAATTATTATTTCGATGAATTAATTGTCAAATGAATTTTAGACTAAGTAGAAGAGTACGAAAGAGTGCTAATCCGGTATACCAAGCTATAGGTGGTATACCGGATTAGCTCTCGTCGGAATAGCGATTATTATTTGATTATGTTGTATTATATTATAATTATAATTTATTATTATTATATTATTATATTATAATTATAATTTATTATTATTATTTGATTATTTATATTATATTATTATGATTATTTATTATTATTATAATTATATTATGATTATAGTTATATTATTATATTATTATGATTATAATTTATTATTATTATATTATTATATTATGATTACGGTTATGATTATATTATTATATTATTATGATTACGACTATGATTATTATGATTATGATTATGAATTATGATTATTAATTTTTATTATATTATCATTATTATTATTATTATTATTTACTGTTATTTTTATCATCATCATCATTGTTAGTATCATAATTATTTATATTTTAACTATTCTGATTAACAATTGTCAAGCGATATTTTCACTCTTCCGAATAGTCAAAGAATATCGCTCTTCCAAAAAAATATTATTCTATCATTCTTTTAAAATTATCACTCTTCCGAAACTATTCTTTGATTTGCCAAAGTTTTCATTTGGTGACAAGCTAAATCATAATTAACTTTTATTTTGAGAAAAATCTCGTATGCTCTTATCTCAAAGTTTTTCAAAGATATCTGAACATATTAGGAATAACTATAAAAAAATATTAAATAAATAAAATTAAGAATAATTATTCTGTCATCCCCTCTTAAGCCCCTGGAATGTCTTCCCAATGTGGACAGCCCGGATTTATTTTTGTCTTTTAAATCTACGAACAAGATCAATTTTGTTTTCAACAGAAGCACAATGGTGATTTCAAAAATGTAAAATTTGATCTATAAATAAATCTATATATGATTATGTGAGCAGTTCAAATCAACTATTTAAATTTAAAAATAATTAAATTTCAAAACAAATATATGAATCTATATGCATGCAAAGTAGCCTCTCACTCTTATATCTCAATATAATATATGATGATAGTGTACCGATATATTCGATCCGTTTAATTAAGTAGAAATCTATGGCACGAGTCTCTTCTTTCTTAAATATTTCTGGATGATAATTTTTTGCATACTAATTTTTATCATTTCAGTGATTCAGTCAATTGTTATTTTACATTTTAATATAGTTTCAGCGAGATTTTTTTTTAGGTGGACTGTTATTTATTATCCCATAAAAGTAAATAGATATTTTAAATGATCACACTGCCTTATTAATAAGGGCTCTTGTTTCTATCAAATGTAGTTTGACTGTTTGAGAATAGAGTTTATATTATGTTTTATTCTCACCTTATAAAAATAGTTATAGATGTCTTCAAAATAAAATTAGTTTTTTTATTCCTTCATTTTACAGTTTTACTTGTGTTCCTGCACATTATCATTGCTAGTTTTAATTGACATAGTTATCTTTTGTTAAGCTCTTCTTTCATTTTTTTTAAATTTTAGGATTAAATTTTTTAATTAAGTATCTAGAAAGAATATCGATGAAATTTGGAATTGAAAAATACCAAATTAAGAAATTTTAATCCTTACACTTTTTCCGACACAAAATATAAGAGAAAAATTAAACATTTACAAAAGTAGTCGTTTGATTGTTTGATCTAAAGAAGAGCAGACCATCAAGTAGCAATTTGATTAATATTATGTCTTCCTTCGCGTTGTTATGGGGCGTAAATAGGGGTGTCAATGGGTTGGTTGGGGTCGGTTCATATTATTTTATTATTTTTCTTGAACCGATCCGAATCCGACCTGATTAAATTCAGGTTAAAAAATTTTGACCCATATCTGACCCGACGGGTCATGGGTTGACCCGACCCAATCCGTGTAAAATAATTAATTATTTATTAATTATTTTATTATAATTTTAAGCAAGAAAATATTGATTAATTTATAATTAATCTTAATTAGTATATAATTAGTGTATATTTAAGCTTTAATTAGTACTAAATTATAAAATTACTTCAAAAAACATAATTAATCGGGTCGGATTGACCCGAACCCGACTCGACCGATTCGGATAAAAAAGTTTAAATTCATATCTAATCCATTTATTTTCGAATCGAGTCGAATTCAGATCGGATCGGATTAACCCGTCGGCTCTGCTCTAATTGACACCACCAGGCGTAAATTATCGTATGAACTTGAGGTTCTCATTGAAATAAGCACCATTATTACTTTTTGAATTCTGCGTGCGAAACGAAAGAAAGCGAATGGAGGGCCAGGAAAGTAGGATAGATAATTTTTTAAATTATCGTATGAATTCGACATCTCGTGTGACTGTTTGAGCATTTCCGTCTCGGAATATATGTAATTATCTGTACAACCGGGTTGTTATATTTCAATACCAACCCGGTTCATGCAAAGAAACGATTCACGGTCACAGAAAAACGAACTAATTATGTGGGACCATAGGTCCAAAGGTGGGTCCGCAAGGGAACACCGTAGAAATTTGGCACCGTCAATTAGATTTTGTTTGGGGGTGAATTCGACTGGAAGTCTTTCTCAGTCTCACAGTCACAGGGCTGTTTGTAAGCTGTCAATGAAGTTTGTATTTCGATGCAAATCATTAATCATGAATGTCTAATTCATTCTATTAACGCAGAATTAGCAAGCAGATATCTCTGTGTCATTGGATCTTTACTGCTATATTAAGTTAAATACAATTTTGAACGTAATTTGAAAGGAACGTGTTTTAACCGATCTCAAATTTCAAAAAAAGAGTTCACAACATAAATTTATTTAAGGACCATTTTAGAATTGACGCGGACTAGATGATTAATTATTATTATTAACTTTAGTTTTTTTATATTGATTATATAATTCTATATGTGATTTTAATTGAACGAATTGGCTTATTTTGAAATTAATTAAGAATTTGTCTGATTAAATATGGAATACACTGGCGCATTCTCTGGCACAGCTTGATTTCAGCACGAGGCACAACACACAAGGAATTCGTTTTTGTGGCTAATTTTTTTAAGAGCCGTTGAATATTTTTTGGCGCTTAAAAAAATTCATGAAATATTTCAGGGTATCATTGACTAAATTTGAGATCGGTTTCATCAATTTAACAAGCCAAAAATTAGTTGAGAATGACTCGTTAAGTTTAACGAGCGAGCCGAACTTACTCATTAAACTCGTTTAATAATTAATAATATTTTATATAAATACTTTATACCAAAAAAAATAACAAGAATTGACGACAGTAAAATTTTTATGCATATTTCATCGAACAATTTCATATATATTAAATTATAAGTAATATAATACACTAAATACCTAGAGTAAAATAATACAAATAATAAATATTAATAGTATAGCAAGCCTAATAAGCTTAACAAGTCGAGACATATCTTGCTCAAGCTCGGCTCATTAATTTATTGAGTTTAACGAAGGGTCAAACTTGAGTTGATCCTGAATATGCCACGAGCTAACTATGAGCTACAAAATTTTCTTACAACCGCACTTATATATTTCAAGTAAATTGGTGACTCCTGAGGCTCGGTTGCACTTTCCACTTGCTGAATTAGAATTGTCTTTTTGTTGTGAAAATTAGATGATTTTTAAAGGGAGGATCTCTTGATAATGAATAATTTTGATAATTTTGACAATGAATCTTTAAATAAATATAAAAAATCTTCAAAATAAAAAAAAATCATAGATATCTCTACTCTTTACTAATCATCTAAGTGTCATGATTCTATAACGATCCAGATTTATTGTTGATTTTTTTATCAATTTTTTAAATAATATTACTATATATGCTCATTTGTGTTGAAATTATAATCTCCTTCCAATTCTAATTGTTGCACGAAATGTTACATAATAAAAGAGTATAATTTCTTTAATTTATTTCTTTTTTCCATAAAATTTTCTCAATTATTAATATCAATTCTTCTTAAATTTTGAATGCTAACTTTTTCTCAATTCTACATTTATTGTACATTAATTCTGTATTTATGATTAAAATTTATAATAATTACTAAATTATATTTATTTCTTATTACTTTATTTTCTCATGAAAATCTGAATTTTATATTTTTAAAAATCATCTCCTGTAGCAATGTATGGATAAGATATTATTGTTCTATTACTTATTGATGATAATTTTAAATTTCATGTAAATTCATTATTATTTGGTATTTCATCAAAGATCATCAATATTTTATATAATTTACAAAAGTTTTAATTTAAAGATCTTTAATGAATAATGAAACGATGATGAAATTACATAAAATTTAAAATATATATCTATATTTTTTTCTATTTTTAAGATTTATTATATTTATTCAAAAATCCATTATCAAGATTTTCAAAATAACCCATTGTCAAGGGATCCTTCCTTTTTAAAAAAAATATAATATTTTTCCTTTAAATTTTTTATTTAGGAAAGTTCTTCCATGCACAAAATATTGCATTTGCTTTCATACAGTCCACTAAAAATGAAGCTAGTATATAACTGACAAGCATCAAAATGTAAAAGCTCCCGATTTCGACCAATTTTGTTCAACATAATTCCTTTTTATTTCTTTCTGTTATTTATGTATATTTATGTAGCAGGTGAAGAGCTTATTCTATAAATTTTATTAAAAAAATTTAATATTTTTTGTTTTCATTACTTTTGTTAAAGGTAAATTTTCTGCGAGATGAATACCACTAAAATCTTATTATGGTATTTACAATTTTGCTAGGAGTATATTCTTCTCCTCGAGAGTTCAATTAGCCATAATTATAATTTTAACGTTATTTTTTTCAAAAGAAGTTATTTATTGAAGTATGTAATTAGTAACAAATAGAACACTTGTATAATAAAAATCATAAAATGGAGATGAAGAAAATCATTAGTGCTAAAGTATGGAGCATTAGGGGCATAGAGTCGGTAGCTCTTGATTGGGCAACTAAAAATTGAGTGCGACTAGGAGTGTGAATGGGTCGGATCGGGTCGGATTATATTATTTTATTTATTTTTTATCCGATTCAAATTCTATCCGATCAAAAAATCTTGACTCATATCCGACCCAATAGGTCACGGGTCGACCCAACCCGTGTAAAATAATTAAATATTTATTAATTATTTTTATATAATTTAAGCAATAAAATAATGATTAATTTATAATTAATCTTAATTAGTGTATATTTAAAATTTAATTAGTACTAAATCACAAAATTACTTCAAAATATATAATTAATTGGGTCGAATCGGGTTGACCTGAATCTGACCTGATTCGAATAAAAATAAATAAATTCATATACGATCTATTTATTTTTGAGTTATGATGAGATCAATAATTGACAACCCTTTTAAGTGCGACTCCCGGAAATTTAATCACTTGGGTGTAAATACCCATGCCTTTTCTAAGACCAGGTGAATTATTTTCTTCCAAGAGAATCAAGTCATTTGTGCATTGTTTTGGGAAAACTAATCCATTCTCATTTGCACCCATAGGCGGAGACAATGGTGGAACGGCAAGTCTGATCTCTCATGAAATCGAAATTTGTACAAAGAGATTGAAATGTTTTGTTTACTGGACTCTTAATATTTTTATCTAACATTCAATATAACAACTGATGATGTTTGGTTCAGAATTATATAGGCTCAATTGAATTGAATTTGAGATTGTCCATTCAATTAAATGGATTTTGTTCCAACATTTTTTAGGCTGACGATTCGTATTCAATTTCTCCTATCAAAATCTTATCGCCTCTTCTCTGACTCCTCGACTCTCCGATCTATTCGATCTTCTGGATTCCATCTAGCCACCCTACTTGCGGACTTACATTCTAATCACCTTTGCCCTCCTCAAATTGAAATTCTAATTTTGGTTCTGTTTACACCAAAATGAATGACGAACACCATTTGGGGAAAAAAAAACTGAACTCATTTTCATTTCCATTTCGACCCACATCTCCGAACAACCCCTTTAAGTTAGATGACTTAAATCTCCATGTTTCTTTCTAAAAGACATGCAAAATGGAGCCATAATATTGTCCATAGTTTTAGAACACTTTGATGGTTATTGAATTAAAAACAGTTACTGTAAATTTTACATGCATATAGAGAAAAAGATATAAATTATATTATAACTATTTATTTTATTTTTAAATTTCGAATTAAATAGTCGTAATAAAATAAGTCGAACTCTAAAAATCTCTACTTCACAAAGGTGACAACAGTATGTACATGTGCTCCTCAAGAAAAGAGTAGGACTGGTAAAAAAATCCGTAGATCGTGACTTGTTTGTGACTCGTTCGGAATTGATTTGTTATTGGCTCGCTCGTTAATGGATCGAGCCGTTAACGAGCCGGCTTGTTAAGTTTGTTAAGTTAATGATCCGAGCTTGAGCTTAGGCCAGTTCTGCTCATTAGACTCATTTGTCTCGTTAAACTTTTAATATTTATTATTTATATATTTTATTATGAATTTTTAGTATAATAAATAGTTTATAGTATGATATTTACTTAAATTATTATATCAAATTGTGTGAAATATTTTATCATTAGTTATTTTAATATTTTTATATAAATTTTAATATAAAATATCATAAAAATATTATTAATTATTAAATTAGTCTTAACGAGATTTAATGAGCCAGCTCGGTTAGCTCGTTAACTTAACAGACCGATCTCAAATCAAAATTTTTTGCTCAGAAATAATTAATGAACCAGCTCGACTCGTTAAGCTAATAAGCCAAACACGACTGGGCCCGCCTCATTTACAGCCCCAGAAAAGAGTGTATTTAGGGGGAAAAAAGAAGCGCCAAGTACAGTTTGCTCCGCCGCATTTGTGTCTTAAAATAAGCCTAATAATAAAGCACTGAGGCCTTCTATAGATAGAATACAATAATACACGCTTCCATTAGTCCCTTGGCACATATAAGCCCAAGTTAAAGACCAGACCCTAGCAAGCCCTCTGTATGTCTTAATCCCCATATGCCCCACCCACCAATATTGTTATTCCCTTGAATTATGTCTGACTGTAAGTATAATGATCAAGCTTTTAAAAAATGTTTAATAACTTTTAACGGTGAGGTGACCAGTTAACGATTTTAATGATTTTACATGATCGTTAAATTAAAAAACGGTCAATCACTGTTTTATATTTTTATTAAGGCATTAATTTACATTCAATAAATAAAAATAAAATAAAATTTTATAGTCACTAACTATTAAGATTTAAAATAAAAAAATTTCAGTCGTTAAATGCGTTTTTTTAATTAACGGGTTTAATGTGAGATAAAACGCTTAAATCACAGAAAATACGTTAAATCTATTTTTTTCTCAAAAACTTAACGTCCGAGTCTGTCAAAACCGTTAAAATGGTTAAAACTTTCTATTTTTTAAAAGCTTGATAATAATAAAGAAATCTCTTCTCATCACTCACGCAAGGGATAAGAGCTCATCTTGCAAGTATGATTGAAAGTAGGCTAAAACGTAAGGATAAATGAATAATTCTTTTGTGATTTTCACAAGTTATAAGAGTTATTTCCTTGAACGATGTGTGATTGACTGTGTGATAAAGTGTAAAGATAAGAAGATAATTGTTATTACATTCCCATAAGGGATAAGAATTATCTTCGTATCTATTCATTTTCTTCTGATCAGAAGAGAAGAATTCTCTTTACTATTTCACTTCCTTCTCACTCCGAAAGATAAGAATTATCTATATACTTTGTTCTCATTCCAGAAAAAGAAACATTATCTCTTTACTTCACTTTGTGCTCAACCGAAGTGATAAGAATTATCTTATTATCCCTTCACTTTTTATCAGATTTTTGCATTATTACAATTTGCAAATGCTCATCTGCCATACCAAACTTTCAATGTCTGCAACGACAGTTGTACAGTGGGAATCACGATATCCCTATTAAACTTTGATGCTAAAGAATGAAAATAAATCAGCTAAGTTGTAATGACTTTGATAAGTCTATTACAAGAATTTTGTTAAGTATAAGATGAGAATAAGCTCAGCAAGAAAGAAATTGAGAAATACTGATGAAAATGGATGTTATTGGATGATTGATAAAGCGAGATTACAGTGAGATAATAGTTTTGATAAGAGATAGAGAGTTCTTCTGATTCTTCGACAAGGAAACAAACTAACCCAGCTCGCTATTTATAATAATAACTCAATGATAGTAAAAGATAGAAAGATAAGGTAAAAATGATAATAGAAAATTTCTGCGCCTAACTACTCCATGTCGCTGGGACTTTTTACTTAAAAGCTTAATAATTAATATTATCTACAGAACCGGCCCTAAAACAAAGTTATTTTCACAAAGACCTAAATAAGAGCGTGAGTTCAACTCACGCCCTTAAACCTTCATTTTGCCTGTCCGAACACTATCCAAAGACACAAAGGGAGTGAGTTCACGCCCTTTAGACATTGATGTGCTCTGATTGTTATCTTTCAAAAACATCGAAAGTGAAAAAAAAATGATATAAATGCGATATGTGGACTTAAAGGGCGTGAGTTCAACTCACGTCCTTTGGGCTATTTTGTTCTCTTTTGTTTGGGCAGCGGGCGGGCAGAGAAAATAGCGTTTTAAGAACGTGAGTTCAACTCACGCCCTTTGTTAGACCGTTTGTGAAAATAAATTTGCTCTTAGGCCGTCTCTGTAGTTAAGATTTGTTTTTGGCCCGTTTAAATAAAAATCCTGTCGCCGTAACAACCCCTTCACTTCTTCTCCATTCGACTCCTTCACATACTCTCCATTAACTTCCAGAATAGTCCAATATTGAACTTCGATATCTTCAGCTCCAACAGGGCCCAAAGTATGACTCTTGGTATTAAGCCCAAGGACCAACTCTTCTTTGACATTGACCAAGTCAAATGAATCCATAACAGTGGTTGCCATCCTTGACTGGTCATGACATAAGTCATATAAAAGAATATAAATTTTGAAGCATTATTGTTTCAGCTTCCTCTAACATTAACTTCCGACTCCATTACTGTGCCATCATTACTTCACTTTTTAACCTTTAGGTTGTGCCTTTTTAACTCCTTTCGTCTCAAGAAGTTCTCTTGTATTATTTTAAAAAATAGAAATAAATAGAGCTTTTATTAATTATGGTATTTATTCTTTTTCATATATCATTTTAGAACTTAATTATGATATTTATTCTTTTTAATACATCATTTCAGAACTTAAACTTGCGTCGCTTTATAAAAAAAAAATAAGACTTATTATCATTTATACTAAATTTGTGATTCCCTCATCTTTTTAGTAAACTACAATTTTTTGACTCCATACATGCCTATACGTGTATAATAAAAAGGAAAATTTCATCATTTGGTCCTCAAACTTCTTCTAAATTAATCCTTAAACTTTTTATTTGCATTAACTTGGTTCTTAAACTTTTTAAAACGGATAAAATTAGTCCTTTAACTTTCTAAAAAAAAAATTAATCCTTTTATTATATTTTTTTCTGATGTGAATTTTTATCCACATGGACTATAAACAGAGCCCCATTTTTCAGCACACTAAGGAGAGTCCCGTTTTTCCTTCACAAATATTATGAGATAATCGAGCATAACTATCTTTAATGTACTAGTATGAAAAACGACTCTCTTTCTTTAGTGTACCAGTGTGAAAAATATAACTCTCTTTATAGTCCATATGGCAAATAAAAATATCCACACCAGCAAAAAAATATATAGTAAAAGGACTAATTTGCTTTTTTTTTTTTTGAAAGTTGGAGTACTACTTTTGTTCATTTTAAAAAACTTAAGAATCAAGTTGGTGCAAATAAAAGTCCAAGAACTCTTTTTTAAAGAAATTTGAAGATCAAATGATAAATTTTCTCTAATAAAGACTTCTAAATGATGGACGTTAACATGGCCTATAAACCAACGAGGCGACTAGCCCACCGCTTTGTGAAGCAAAGAATGTGTCTTCCTAAGGGGTCCGTTTGGCAAATTAAGGAATAACTTTGGAAGAGTGATAATTTTGGAAGAGTGATAGAATAGTATTTTTTTGGAAGAGTGGTATTCTTGACTATTCGGAAGAGCGAAAATATCGTTTGGCAGTTGTTACTCAGAATAGTTAAAATATGAATAATTATGATACTAATAATGATGATAATAATAATAATAAAATAATAATCATAATAGTAAGATAATAATAATAATAGAGTAATAACAAATAATCATAATAAATAATAATATTATAATAGTAATATAATAAAAATATAAACATAATCATAATCATAATATAGTAATATAATAATAAAAAATTATAATTACAATCATAATTATAATAATATAATAATAAGTAATCATAATTTTAATAATATAATAATCAATCATAATCATGATAATAATAATTATAGTCATAATCATAATAATATAACCATAATCATAATTATAATAATAGAATAATAAAAATATAATCATAATCATCAAAATAATTATAAATAATTATAATTATAATAATATAATAATAAATTAATCATAACTATAATCAACATATAATAATATAATACAACATAATAAAATAAAAATAAAGTAATAAAAAATAATAATAATAAATAATAATATTATAATAGTAATATAATAAAAATATAAACATAATCATAATATAATAATAAAAAAATTATAATTACAATCATAATTATAATAATATAATAATAAGTAATCATAATTTTAATAATATAATTATAATATAATAATCATAATCATAATCATGATAATAATAATTATAGTCATAATCATAATAATATAACCATAATCATAATCATCATAATATAATAATAAAAATATAATCATAATCATAAAAATAATTATAAATAATTATAATTATAATAATATAATAATAAATTAATCATCACTATAATCAACATATAATAATATAATATAACATAATAAAATAATAATAAATAATAATAATCATAATCATAATCATAATCATAATCATCATAATATAATAATATAATAATAAATAATCTTGATCATAATAATATAATAATAAAATAATTATATTTATATTCATAATATAATAATATAATATTAAAATTATATTTATAATAATAATAAATAATATAATAATACTAATGGTAATGATAATATAATAACAATATTGATAATAATAATTTAATAATAATAATATAATGATAATAATAATAATAAATAATAATCATAATATTAATATAATAATAAATTATAATCATAAATTTAATATAATAATAGTAAATTTTAATCATAATCATAATATAATAATATAATATAATATAATCAAACAATAATCGCTATTCCGACGAGAACTAATCCGATATTCCACCCATAAGTTGGTATACCGGATTAGCACTATTCCGCACTCTTCTATTTAGTCTAAAATTTGTTTGGCAAATTAATTCATCGAAATAGCTATTTTATTCCAACTTTTTGCTATTCCATTGGATGTCAAACACTCCCAAGTAGTTTACGGCCTACCATATATAGTATTTTTTAAATTTTTATTAAAAAAGCATATTATATATAGGGGAAGGGATCACTTAACAATTATTATCTTAATAATTTTGATAATGAATTTTCAAATAAATATGAATTTTTTTTATAAATATGTTCTTTTATTTATAGATTAATGATGATTCAAATTTCATATAATTTAATAGTTCATAAAAAATCATTAAATTAAAACTATTATAATATATATAAAATTTTTATGATCTTTAATGAACTAAGAATTAATAATGAAATCGTATCAAATTTAAATCATCATTAATTTATAAGTACAATAATATATTTATATGTTTTTTTAATAAAAAATATATTTAATTAAAAATTTATTGTCAAAATTATCAAAATAACCCATTGTCAAGAAATCCCTTCACATATAATGTCATTTGATAACAAACAAAATTTTACTTTAGCAAAGTTCAAAATGCACACACATACGTTCTTCTCGCACGCTATCCAGTGAATTGTGATAAATCACATATTCACATTGGTACTGTAATCACTAATTTAATTAAGACGCCCTTACCAACTTAAACAATCTCGGAACCGTGCATTTTGAATCCTTACCTATATTAGTCTCCCAACCGCGCATTAGCATTGTTGATGTATCCTATTTTGCGGTATCACTGAAACTGATAATTGAAATTGGGAATACAAAGACGAGACGAACTGCAAGACAACAGCTGAGTATAATTAGTACCACGATGAAGCAGATAAAATCACTCAATTTGCACAGAGCTTGACAAACCAACTAACGCCTGAGTTCAACGGGCAAAACTATTAAATCACAGTACATTAAAAAAAAAAAACTGAAACCTTACAGAAAATAAGCTAGCAATATTCTCATAAAAGAAAACTCCAATAAAGAAGAAAATTGTTCTCTTTTCTAATCAAACAAGCTAAAGCCCATGTCATCATCACTCTCCTCTTTAGGCTCCTCCTATTAAAAAAAAACAATTAAACCGATGAATGTTGCAATGGCATCTAGAGGTATAAATAATTTAATTTCTAAAAATATTGCAAAACAACAACTAATGTAACATGACGATCGATAACAGTGCAGATGGCACTGAAGTATATTAGCAAGATATTATCACTATGGCAACTAAAACACCAAAGTTAGTGATGATGTTCATTGCATTCCAAGAATGAATTCGTTGGATGAAACTAGCTGGAGTAAAAATGCACCAGCAACTCAAAACTATAAACAAACAGGCTATAAAACAGATAAAAATGAAATGACAAAGCAACCTTCTCCTCAGCAGCAGGAGCAGCCTCAGCAGCAGCACCACCAGCTGCAGGAGCTGCAGCTACAGCAACAGCAGCCCCAGCACCACCTAAACAAAGCATAAAGTTTTTACCCGATTGAGCGCACTATTAAATATAAAAATACTTTATATTCAAATTTAATTATTGAACTGTCACCAGCTAACACACTCATTACTAGAGAGTAAACTGTACTGAATAATAAAGTAATAACAGAAAGCACTGAGTACAGACGTTCAACAGCTTCACATAATAGATTAGCAATTATATAATCAAACCTGAACCACAGCTCAAGATGAGGCCTTCAACACTTCTCTTCTCCAATAGCTTTGCAAAGAGAGCAGGCCAGTATGAGTCGATCTTAAGGTTAGCAGCCTTCACAATTGTGTTGATCTTCTCAGACTGCGGTTCCAAAGTAACATGACACGAGATTAAAACAAATGAAAAAACCAATGATGCTTCTATGGTTCATCAGGAACACAAAGTCTTGACATGTTACTAATCTATAATAGGTACCTCATTCAGTACAGTATTAATTGCATGAGGTTTTATAATATTATTCATAGTAATATATTGATTTTTTAATTAAAACTGCTTTCAAGTATACCATGCACCGAAGACAATATTTTCAGCCGTGTGCTAACAAGTTACCCAAGGATACTCTAGACAGAGCACTATGATCAGGTCTACACAATAAACAATTTCAATTCTCTAAGAACGACCTACAATCATAATCATAATCAAAATTATAAACAAATTTTTCTATGTATAACTTCTAATTAAAAAAATGTTCCATGTATGATAAATAATTATCAACAGATTGGTATCATTCACGGAATGATACTAACATTAGATAATGATTCTAATTTTCTCACAACGATAAAAAATACTTAACATTTCTTAACATCCAAATGTTCAAAAGTTAGCATTAAATGTTTATGAGAAAATTTCTGGGGTGCAAAGATAAAGAACTAGGACCACCACAGTAAGCCTAATCAATGATTATCTGAGCCATACGATCACACATCACCGGATTCATTTGTCGTTTCTGTTGTAGAATCAAGAGGAGAGACTAACCGTGATGGGGATGCCATCATCGTGCAAGATGAGTGCGGCATAGGTGCAAGCGAGCTCTCCAACTCCTGCCATGGCAATAGATCTGGCGATCCAAGACAAAAGTACAACAAAGAGATCAGTAAGAGCTTCACTTGAAAAAGATATAAAAGAACTGTGGGAGAGAGATGGAGGAGAAGGCTACCTGCGAGAGACGAAGATTGCTGGGGGTTTTCGGGCGAGAGAGTCCAGAGATCGGCGGCGCGTGAGCAGCTAGAGAACTTTATAGAGGGGAGGTTAGGGTTTTGGTCAGAGCGTTACTTAGGCTTTGTAATCTTCTCCTCCTTTAAATGGATCGGGCTCGTTTTGACTTGTATCGTAGTTCATTCATTCAAATTTTTGCTCGGCCCTTACATTTTTTACTCTCTTCTACGTTTCTCAGGATATGAAACTGCTTGGCCCAAGTGTTTAACGCACGGACCCCCCAAAAAAAGGTGGATTTCTTATTTATTATTTTACCATTGTGATTTAAATAACATTATTATAATAGTAAATATTCGATTATTATTGTCTTATCATAATATTTTAATATTTTTCATTATATTAATATTATATTTAATTATAAAACAATTAATCGTTGTGTTAACTATCATTATTGTCATTAATTTAAATGTTTAGATATAATCAATTAATTATAATAATTATCATATTTTAAATGTTTAATGATAATTAATCAAATATAATAATTAGTTTAATATTTTTAATTCTTTTAATAATTATAAAAATTATTATTTATAATTTTATTAACATCCATCGTGATTATGATTATTAATGATAAAATAATGAATTATTTTGTCAGTATGCTTTTAATATGATATTTATAGGGAGGAATCCCTTGACAATGAGTCATTTTTTACAAGATTATCAAATAAGTATAAAAAATCTTGAAAAAATATATATATTTTTTATAGATATGTTCTTTTAACTCATAGATTGATAATGTTCAAATTTCATGTAGTTTCATTATCATTCGATAGTCCATCAAATACCGTTAAATTAGAATTATTATAAATTATATAATATTTTTGATGGTCTTTGATGAACTATCAAACCATAATAAAATTATATAAAATTTAAAACACTATCAATCTATAAGTAAAAGAACATATTTATCACTTTTTTAAAACCTATTTTTAAGATTTTTTTGTATTTGTTTAAAGATCTATTGTCAAGGTTATCAAAATAACTCATTGTCAAGGGGTCCAACACTTTCTTTATGATATAAGTATATTATTATTATACTATTTTTATTACCAATAGTTATTATTTAATTATAATTATTTAGTTAAATATGTTACGTTATTAATTTATATTTTAATATGTTTATTTTAGTTTTGTGATGATGATATATTAATAAATGTTAAATTTATTATTGTTGTCATCATTTTTTTTTAAATTTTATTGTCAATATCATTGATGTTATTTATACATTTCAATATAATAATATAAATATTATTTCTCTATTTCTCTATTTTCTTAACTAAATAAAAATAATTTATGTAACATAATTTTACATAAAAAAATTACGCGTCCCTAATTTAAGCTCTAACAAAAATGAGCTTTATGTGCTTTATATGAGTAGAAGAAGAGAGGGAAGAAAAAAAGAACTAATTAAATAAAATATTTTTGAACGAGAGAGAGGAAGATCAATGAATATCCTCTGGACTACTCTAGAGAATATAATGGCTAGCAAAAATGAAAGATAGGAAGATGATCAGAGGTACAGGACAATGGACAACTTTATATTCACAGTATCCCTTTTGATTTTTCGTTCAGACAATACTTTATCCTCTAATGTATTCTAGAGGATGTGGATTCAGGGAAAATAGATCAAAGGAAGTAAACTCTTTAATTTTTTTATCCTCAACTTTTTTATTCTATATTTTAGAGGACTTGAATTCAGAAAAAGAGAAAAAAAATATTAACTCTTCTATATAAACTCATTAAATTGTTTTGCCCTCCAAATTGATCGTAAATTTTTACTTTACCTTTCTCTTCTCATTTCTCACCCATTTCTTTTAGAAAAAAATGTCATTATATCACTCTAAAAATTCAAAATTATCACCAGAAATTCTTTGTTGCCAGCCACTCTAAAATTATTTTAATTATCAAAATGACACAAATATTACTATTTCTAACTATACTCCTTCACACATCCATCCCCCACCCAAGCTCCTTCCCTGGGTATTCTCTGGAGCATTTTTGCTCCGAAGGGATTTCAAAGGTTAATTTGAATGGCTGTGGGCAAAGGCGGATAGAAGAAAAGTGAATGAGGACTAATTGACCCTCATTTGTTTTTAAAAATCATCAATTTATGTACAATTTTGCTATATTTTGGATGAAAATTGATAAATTCATCATATTGACCCTCATATATTTATAATTTTTTTACACTATGAACCTCATACACCAAAAAGTCATACAAATTAAGTAACAATTATTTTGTGTAATATAAAGATCTAAGATGTTGATCCCATGCAAAAATTTTTGTCTCCGCCTCTAACTATGGGGAAGTTCAAACACAAATGTTGATGTATATGGGTTATTATTGTTAAATCAAAACTATTAATAATTAATCGAACAGTCTAAATATAAAGTGCACCACTCTGCGGAGAAAAAAATGACACCGGAAAATAAGGTTCCCCTTCCCTACACCCAGTAGACAACCATCCCGTCCCCTAACACAAAACTAGCCCTTCCTGAGCTCTGAAACAACGCAACATGCCTTCTCCCCTTCAAGCAACTCATCCCAACACTCAAAACCACCCTGAGGCCAAGCACATCGACAAACCCGTTAACTATATCCTCAATCTATCTGATCGACTTCATCGAAATCCACATCAAAAATTTGGATCATCCAAATCCTATATGTAGACGATGTGACCGTTTATCAGCAGCTAGCTGCTGAATCAAACCCAATTTCAACTGAGGACTTGGTGGAGTTCCCGTACAAAAGACATCTCCCCTAGCCCATTTTTCTATTCAGAACACACCTTATGCTTCCCCGTTTGCCACACCTGCTTTTCTATACCACCCTGCTGTTAGTAGCCCTGTCAGACAACAAGCTTCCTTGAAAGGAGAAAAGCTATTCTCTGGAAATGTAAGTGCAAGAACAGATAGGAGAGCCCATGAAACGGATCAGTTAGATTTAGCTCGGTCAGAATGAGATTAAAAGTGGTTAGTTGAAGATAGATTTCTGTTTTTTTCCATCCAACATTATGTAAGGATCCATCAATCCAAAAACACATTAGAATGAGATTAAAAGTGGGGATGAGTGGGGGAGTGTTATTCTTTACGAATAATTTTCGATGCCGAGATTTCTGCATAGTTATTTGAACGATACCATTTTAATTTGAGAAAGAAAATCTAACACAATTTTTTATACATAAGGTTTATTATTATTAAATCAAGAGCGTTGATTGTTGATCGAACATTTCAAAAAAAAAAAAAACTCACATGTGCTGATATTTTTAAGATCTATAGTGATACAGATTCGGATGTAGGTGAGGAGTATTATTGAAAATATAATTATTTATGATATTTTGATAATTAAAATGATTTTGAGTGATATTATAATATGAGTGAATTTTAAAATAAAGTTTTAACAATTTAAAATTTTAAAATGACATTGACTTTTCTTTTGCTATTTTTTCTTCTCTTATCCGTTTGGCAAATTAAAAAATAGTTTTGGAAAATCGATAATTTTAAAAAAGTGATAGAATAGTGTCATTTTAGAAGAATGATATTTTTAACTATTTAGAAGAGGGAAATATCATTTGGTAGTTGGTAATCAGAATAGTTAAAATATTGATAATTATGATACTAACAATGATGATGATAATAATAATAAAATAATATAATAATGATAATCATAATATAATAATAATAATTATAATATAATAATAAAATAATAATAATAATAATAATAATAAAAATAATAAAAATAATAAAATAATAATCATAATCATAATATAATAATATAATATTAATATAATAATAGTATAATCATAATCATAATCATAGTCATAATTATATAATAATACTAATAGTGACGATAATAATAATAATAATAATAATCATAATATAATAATAATAAATATAATTATAATCATTATATAATAACATAATTAAATAATAATCATTATTTTACAATTGGTAAATAAATATACTACATATAATTTGATATACCGATTTAGTACTCATTTTTTTTCTTTAATTTATAATTTACTAGGCTATAACTCGAGGTTTTCCCCAACAATATAGTCCTCAAATAAATAATTAATAATATAAAATTTTAAATATATTTAATAAAATTTCACATTAAAAAAATTTAGACACAATATTTTTAAATGCTAAGTAATAATGATAATTATAATAATTATAATAATAAATAATATAATTAGATACATAATAATCTATAAATGATCATATAAAAAAGTTGGATCATTTTAAAATTAAGTTTCACCTTAAATATTATTTTAAATGAGAAGTGAAAACTATTTTATATAAATTCTTAGATTGAAGAAGATGAAAAAAATTAATAAAATTAATGATGATAAAAAGTGATGATGTGACATATTTGAAAAAAAATTTAAAGTTTAACTCTGTATTAAGAATTTGATAAATTTATTTATCAAAATAACTTTTTAATTTTTTATTCCAAAAATGTCAAATGAACCTTTATTCTTTTCGAAGTGAGTAGGATTCAACCATCGGATCGCCGCACAGAATACGGATCCTGGGACTCCCACCCACTCCATTCTTTTCCTCTCCGAGACGAGCTACTCTTTTGCGGAGAAATCGGGAGTTGAACTCAGCACTTTTTTTCCTGTTTCTCCGATCGTCTGCGAACCTGGAAGAATGGAATTTGTGCATCGAGAGCTGCGCTGCGATGACGGCGGCGCTTCATTCTATGCCCCTTCGTCTTCCAGCGCACGATATCCCTCCGACGCCGGATTGAATCGTAAGAATTCATATGTAGTTGTCAATTGTTGATCAATTTCTCTTATTTTGGAGCCGCAAGAAGAGAAAACTTTATTTCAAATTTGACTTTCTGTCAGCTGCCCAGGTGTTCCTTTCTCCTGTTGTTCTGTCTCTGTAAATTAATGATTGTAATGAAGTTTACCTTACTTGAGTAAAATAAAATGTCGGTTTTATAGTAAAAGGGAAAGAAGTACGCTTGGACCTGGGTGGGGCCTACCGTAGGTTTAATTTAACGCAGTGTGCAGTACTACTAATACTAAATATTTTTTGTAAATTTAAGTCTTGTTCCTTTGAAATTTAATTTAAATTTACATCTTAATTGATTCAGGTTATGATTTTGCTGCACGGGGGAGTTCTCATCATGATCAAGTACGACAATTGTCATACCACACAGATTCAACATTTGTTGGTGAGGATCCAGAATACTGAACTTTAAATTATTTTTCAAGGAGTATTTATTTTGAGTAAAACACTGAATTTGTGTGCCCTGAAATCTGGATGACATCATGGGCGGATGCAGGATTTTAGTCAGGGGGGCAAATATCGGATTATAATAGCTTATCGGGTTTAAATTCATTAACTAATCGGGTACTAAATAAAAAAAAAATTTAATATATATTCTTATCTAATAAAAAATTTATTAGAATAATAACATTTTATATATTAAAAATAACAATAAAATAAAGCTCAAAGTAATAGATAATTAAATTGATGAAGAAAATTTTCGTCTATAAAACTTTATATTTTGATATCTTTGCATAATTATTTCATTATACATGATATTAAATATTTTTTTCTCAATAAAATTAATCAAAAAATCCAGGGAGGGCAAAAAAATTTTCCAAAGGGGGCAAACTACCGAAAATATTATCAAAAAGCACTGCTTTTCAAAATCCAGGGGGGGCAGGCTAGTGTGCATCCGCCCCTGGATGACATCTGGTTGCATGTGAGCAATTCTCAGGCATGTATACAGATTATCATTTGTATATATTTAACGGCAATACTTGGTTGTACTTTGTGCTAGTTTTCATCCCATCAATTGCCAGATCATTCAAAACTGATCTGACTGGCATATGTGACTAATTTTACATGATGGTACTTATTGTCAGTTGCTGAAAGAGAAATGGTGTTTTGAGGCAACCTGATTGTATCGTGTGCCATTCGTGAGCAATTTCTGTTTCAGTGATTAGTGGAGATATGATCGATGGTCGGATACCATATACTTTTGATATCTGACAAAATTTGAAATTAGTGAAGTATTTGAAGGCAAAAAAAAAGGAAAAAAAAGGAAAAATAAAATAAAAGGAAAAACATGACAGTCAATACTCAATACCACTTCTATTGTGTGTTCTATGGGATGTTGGTGAAAAATTTAAATCTTTTGAGTCTGATAGTATAGCTTTAATTTTTTTCCTATTTTTTTGTCCATTTCTTTTATACATACATTATACAAGGCTCTTTTTTCATGATTGTAGTACTTATCAGTGAGTCTCTTTATAGATGTTACAGGGCAATGTAATGCACTAAAACAGCTGATATTTATGGAAATGAAACCCAATCAAATTTCATTGGGGCGTCACCTTCTTAGCGACGCACCATATTGGAACTCAGATATGGTGATAAGAGAATAAGGGCCGGGTCGTCACCGCCTTAGTGACGCGCCATATTAGAACCCGGATATGGTGATAAGTGAGCGAGGGTCGGATCGTATTGTCATCTTAATTGATAAGAGTCTCAAGAATAGAGTTGTCGCAGTTAGGAGACAAGGGGACATGATCATCATGATCAAATTGGTTTTTGGAGATTTAGTCTTGAACGTCATCAGTGCGTATGCCCCGCAAGTAGGTTTGAGCAATTATGTCAAGAACGATTCTGCAAAGACTTAGAGGACATGGTTAGAGGAGTACCTAGCAGTGAAAAACTCTTAATTAGAGGAGATCTTAATGGTCATGTTGGCATAGCCAGAGGGGGTTTGAGAGGGTACATGGGGGTTTTGGATACGGCGAATAGAATCAAGAGGGAGAAGAAATCTTAAACTTCGCTATAGCTTACGACCTCATGGTAGCGAACACCTTCTTTAGAAAGAAAAAGTCTCATTTAATTACTTTCAACAGTGGCCAGCACTCAAGCCAGATCGATTTTGTCCTGACTAGAAGGGATGAGAGACTAAACTGCATGGATTGTAAGGTTATACCTAGCGAGTGTGTCGTTACACAACACAAAATTTTGGTAGCTGATTTTCATTTTCAGGTATGCGTCTGACGAGATAGAGGCGTGAAAATCACGAGAACGAAGTGGTGAAAGCTCAAAGGGGACGTTTCTCAGGTGTTTAAGAATAAAGTTATTGCAGAAGGGCCGTGGAATGAAGGTGGGGATGCGGATAATATGTAGAAGGAGATGATGACTCACATTCTGAAAGTGACTATAGAGGTGTTTGGAGTAACCAGAGGAAATAAATGTGAACTTAAAGACACTTGATAGTGGAATGATGATGTATAAAAGACGATCAGTGAGAAGAAAGAATGTTACAAATGTTTACATCACAACAGGAGTGATAAAAACATATAGAAGTACAAAGAAGCCAAAATAAACGCAAAGAAAGCTGTGAGCGAAGCAAGGGGTCATGCATACGCGGAGTTGTATCGGAAATTAGATACGAAAGAAGGCGAAAATGATGTCTACAAGATGACTAAACTTCGAGAAAGAAAGACAAAGATTTCAACCAAGTTAAATGTATTAAGGATGAGGCTGATAGACTTTTGGTGAAGGATGACGAGATTAAGAATAAATGGAGATAATACTTCGACAAACTATTTAACAACGAGAGTGAGAAAACCGCGATCGGGTTGAACGACTCAGTTGACACCAACAGGCGATTTGTTCGGAGAATTCAAAAGTCTGATGTGAAAGAAGCTTTAAAAAATGTAAGGCGTTAGGACTTGATGACATTCCAATTGAGGTATGGAGATGTCTTGGAGATATAGCAATAGTGTGGCTTACTAAGCTATTTAATATCATTTTCGGTCCAATAAGATGCTCGATGAGTGGAGAAGAAGTATATTAGTACCAATCTTTAAGAATAAAGAAAATATTCAAAGTTGTACTAATTACAAAAGAATTAAGCTTATGAGTCATACCATGAAGTTTTGGGAGAGAGTGATCGAGGATCGTTTAAGAAATCTGACAACCATATCTAAAAATCAGTTTGGTTTTATACCATGGAGACGATTTTCTTGATAAAACAACTTATGGAGAGACATCGGGAACAGAAGAACCTACATTTGATATTTATTAATTTAGAGAAAACGTATGATAAAATACCAAGAAATATCATGTGGTGGGCGCTTAAAAAGAAACATGTCCCAACAAAGTACGTTAGCCTTATTAAGGATATGTACACAAATGTTGTGACTTGTGTCAGAGTGCGTGACAGCGAGTCCGATGCATTTCCTATTAAGATAGGATTACATTATGGGTCAGCATTGAGCCCATATATTTTCACCTTAGTGATGGATGAGATCACAAATGACATACAATGAAATATTCCTTGATGTATACTCATTGTTGATGATGTGGTGCTAATTGACGAGAGCAGAATTGGAGTCGATCAGAAACTAGAGTTGTTGAGACAAACTTTAGAATCGAAAGGTTTTAGACTTAGTAGGACCAAAATCGAATATATGAGGTGTCAGTTCAGCGGGGAAAACTCAAATGATGGTGTTAGTTTGGACGGACGAGAAGTACCCATGAATGACACATTTCAGTATTTGAGAGAGATCGATGAAGATCTTAGTCATAAAATAAGAGCCGGATGGGTGAAATGAAGACAAACATCTAGTATTCTCTGTGATAAGAAGGTCTCAAACAAACTAAAAGGCAAGTTCTACAGGACGGTGAATAGACCTACGATGATGTATGACGCAGAATGTTGGGCTATAAAAGGACAACACATCCAAAAGATGAGTGTAGCTGAAATACGGATGTTGCGTTGGATATGTGGCCACACAAGGAAAGAACGAATTAGAAACGATGATATTCGGGACAAACTTTGGGTAGCACAAATTCAAGAGAAGCTAGTCCAACATCGTTTGCGATGGTTTGGTCATATCAAACGAAGGCCTCCTGAAGCACCAGTACGCAGCGGTATACTAAGTCGTCCTGAAAATACAAGAAAAGAAAGAGGTCGACCGAGACTGACATGGGAGAAAGCAATAAAAAGAGATTTAAAGGAATGTAATATATCTAAAGAGCTTGTTTTGGATATGAGTGCTTGGAAGATGACGATTCATGTACCTGAACTATGATTTAGGAATTAGAGTCTAGTAGTAGAGTTATAGACTTTAGGTTTTTAAATTTTTAGGATTTTAGAATTTAAAATTTAGAAATAGAGATTTAGAAATATGATTTTAGGATTTAGAATTTAGAATTAGGTTTTAAAATATAATTTTAGGATTTAGAAATATGTTTTATAATAGAGGTTTATTGTATTATTACTATTATTATTGTTATTATTGCTATTATTATTAGCATATTATCAGCATCATTATTATCATATTGTCATCATTATTATCTTTATTTATTTATTTATTATGATTATTATTATTTTTTTTTTCTTTCATCATATTCATTATTATCATTGATATTTGAGATTTTGATCCTATGCTTTCCGATTGGGTTTTATTTCTAACCTATCCCAATTTATTTGAGATTAAAACTTTGTTGTTGTATTATTGTTATATATATATATATATTTTTTTTTTTTCATCATCTTCATTATTATCATTGATATTTGAGACATTTGATCTTATGTTTTCTGACTGGGTTTCATTTCTAACCTACCCCAATTTATTTGAAATTAAAGGCTTTTTGTCATTCTTGGGACAACTTATGCTGGGTGAATCGTGTTTCTTGTTCAACATATAATTTTTCTAATTTGCTCTCTCCTACTAACATGAAACCTTCTCTCCTTTTATGCAAGTCTAATTGTTCTTGTGCTAAATGTAAGCAGGGCATGGCATTGGTCCAGCTGCTACCTCGTCGCCGGACCCACTTGCCCCCTCCTGCCGTGAAGATCGAGAACTAGAGATTCGTCGTTGCCGCTTGCGTGAGATTGCTGACAGGATTGAGCTTGCTCACTTCCATATGCTGGAAGAGCATGACAGGTGGGCCTTAGCTATTTCTAAGCAGGTTCCTTATGCCTGCCACATCCCTATCTATCCCGAGCTACCTCCTGACAAGAGTCAGATCAATCACACTGCACAAGCAATTCCACATTCCAGGTCCCCGCAAGGGGCAACTCCTATGTACCACGGACTACTAGGTGAAAGACACAAGGTACAAGAGGACCAGAACCTGGGGCCGCACTGGGGTGCACGGGTTGGTGTGGAAGTGCCTTTAATTCTCCGAAGTAAGGAGTTTGCACCTCATGTGGACCCAATTCTTTTTACAGAATCAAGGAATGGAGTTAGGTCTCTTGGCCAGCCTGTTGACCATGTTGAGATGGTGTGTCCCCATGGACCTGCCCGAGATGTTTGGTTAGATGACAGACCTGCTATTGATCCTATTCTACAGAATCAGTTTACTGGATATAACCGTATGGTTCGACCTCATTTCATGCATGAACCACCAGCATCCTTGGTGGTGCCTGTACCTGTACCAGTACCAATCGTTGAAAAGGTGAGTCACTAATTTTTGTTTATTATTAAAGTATATCCACTTTGTTAAACATGCTGTTACAAAAATTTACCAACTTGCATGTCTTTTCACATTCACATTTCTAAAATAGAAGGGCGGGTCATCAGCTGATACCAACAAAAAGTTCAAGAAAAAGTATGGCAATGAGGTGATTGTGGTGAAGCCTACAATGCAGTGGTCAAAGTGGTCATGTGTGTGGTGCTCTGTAACCTTTGACAGTAAAGAGGCAATGGATTCTCATCTCCAAGAGCAACATCAAGGCTGCAAAGGCAATGGCCAGAGCAAATCTGAGAAGGTTGAGAAGGCAAGAACTGGTTTAACCATGGCGAGTGCTGGTGACAAGGAGGTGGTATCTTCTACTGTATATACTAGTGCTGACATATTTTATTAGTTCACATACTTTACAACACACCAAGCCAATAATAATATTATCAGCAACTAAGAAATTTGTACCTGCAGATCTCTCAGGTATTGGAGTCGCACACCAATAAAAAGACCCTTCTAGCTTTGCCTCGAGGAAACTTAAAGCAGAAATCTGATGATTTACACAAAGGGGAAGTTGTGATAACCCCAGAAAACAAAGCGACTGCTGGTTCTGATTCAAATAAGGAGATCCTGCCAGACTTTACACAGATACCCAATGATGCTGCGCAAACCCCAGAAAACAGAGAAGCCTCTGGTTCTGGTATTAACAGAGAGCAAAAGCTAGATTTACCTGCATCAAACTTGAAGCAGAAACGGAATAAGCCAAGCAAAGAGGAAGTAATGCCAATCCCCAAAAAAGTAGTAAGATCCATACTCTTGCAATCTCTCTTTTTTGTGCAGACACACTTCTGTGTATTAGTATTAATAAGAATCTTTTTCAATTTTCAGAAACCATCTACTGCTACAAGGGAACTGGGATGTGTTGGGCCAGAGGGTAAATGGTTCTGCGATCTGTGCAAGGTAAACACATTGACCAAAAGGATCCTAAACGATCACTTTCAGAGTAATGGGCACATTGAGAAACTGAATGCCCTCCTAAATGGGTCCCAGAAATCTGAACCTGCTAATGAGATTGTGACAGAGAAGCCTGTCAAGGGTCAAGCCATGTCATTGCCAAAGTTGGAGGAACCAACAGAAGAAACCTCAATATCTGTACCCATTCCCCAATCAGATAAACCGAAGGAGGTGACATCTCAGGACAAAGGGAACTCGAGTTCAAGTAAACCAGTGGTGATTTTGACCGGACACAAAAAAGTAAGCTCATTATGCAGTCTGCATTGTAATATATATCTACATTCCTGTTTCTATGTTGATTTTTTCTTTCTTTCTTTACTTTTTTTGTTGTTGAGAAAAGTGACATTTAACCACCATTTCATAAACTGAAACAAGATGTCTCTGTACAAATTGTGATACATCTACCCTTCACCCCAAAATAACAAAACCTATACAATTTTATCATCCTTCACCCCCCATGTAATACAAGTAGCCGTACAGAATGACAACAAAAAATATTATTTTTTTTATTTTTAAATGAATTACAAAATTCACTCTTATGTTTTCCTGGTAAAATCTTGAACAGACCCCCCATTGAATTTTGAGATGTACATTTCCGAATGAAATCAGGCACTCTCCTGCAGCCAACTTCTTTAATTCTCACTGTTTCCACTTTGAAGTTCTTACTGATCAACCAAAAGGACTGAAATTCTTTTCAATTTTTCGAAGATAGGACCATACTACCATGTTTCAGAATACAATCACTTAGTGTACCAAAAAGAGGCGTTCACCCAGAAAATGTTATCTCATGAGACATGAGTTTCAAAACTACCACCAATCATGAGTCTCAAAAGCAGCAACAATCTAAACATATAGATCAGGAGCTAAACTAAATGAAACTAAACTAATCATATTCTCAAATCTCAACTAACTCCATGCTAGTTAAGTCAGTGATTGTTGACTTAATGATGTCCAGGCAGCATCGGTAAGCATGTATGCCACTTTGTTTGTTATTTTATTATGGCATGGGACTTTTCCAATTATTTTTCTGTTTGATAGGTTAACCTTCTCATTTTCTCTCTGTTTTACAGCCAAAAAAATCAATTTTGGTCGAGCAAGATGGCAAATGGTTCTGCAATCTTTGCGAGGTAAAGTACTTGTCTGAAAAGTGCAAAGAGGATCACGTAAAAGGCAAGATGCACAGGCAGAATCTTGAAGCTGAAGCTGTGGCTCAGAAGCCAGTACATGCTCAACCATCCGCCAAATTGCACTGGTGAATCATCTTCATGTTGGAATTAATTATTATCAATTACAACATGGATAGGTTTATATGTAATAAATATATATTATATAATGAACTATCAAATTATATCTGTTATGAAGTAATCAAATTTTGTATTATTAATCAGATTCAATATATGTCATGAGAAGTGAGCCATTTAATGTGTAGAATGTGTATTAATTACTTTATAATTTAGTGATGGTCTAAATTATATAAAATTTGATAATAATATAATTATATTATTGATTTTCGGAGAACATAATTATAAATAGTTTTCTGATTAAGTAGTGAATCCGTTAAGAGATGATTTGGATTTGATATGGACCAATTAAGAAATAATTGATGGTTAAGTTATTGGCGTCCATTATATACAGAAAGACTGTTGATTTTCAAAATAATTTTATATTCTTTATTTTCTGGCACCCTTTCGTTTCCAACAGAAAGAATCCAAATCTCTCTTAAGATAGTTCCAAACAGAGACGAAAATTGTCTGTGCCGATCCTTTCAATTATTTCATCAGATTAGAGGAAGATCGCTAGAAGGTTTAAAGAAATCCGGTGATCAACGAGATTGTGTCTCTTTGAAAAATTGACAGTATAGATTAAGGTAATTAATTTTTTTAATTAGGGGTTCACGGCATAAAGTTTTTCTATCACTTCAATATAAGTTGCACAAGCGATAGCGATCTTATTCAGCATTTCAACGGGAAGAAACACCGTGAGGCCCTGACCGAGTTCATGCATGCTGGATAACTGGAAGGAGCTTTCAATGACGGTTTCCTCATGTTTGTGCCTTTCTTTGTTCAGACACGCTGTAAGTTAATTTTGGCTGCTGAAAAGGTTTAGCAACTTCAAGTATATTAAGGAACTTTTGTGAAGGGGACAGGGAGGGAAACATAGGTAAACAAGAGTAGTTATGCATATCTGCATTTTGGAGCGATTGTAATTAAACAATTATTAGTGCAGTCCTTGCCATTATGATTCCTTCAGAAATCTTAAGATTATCAGTCCAGTGTCCTGTACTGTTAGTAAATTCTGCAGCGGCGCCCTTGTCAGTTGGGAAAATACCGCCCTCTTATTGCTTTTCCTAAGAAGTTGAGGATGGAAATTACATGTGAGCATGCATTGGAGAAAATCTACGAGGATAGGGAAGATGTGCATGCTTAAAAAATATTCTATCATTGTTTTAATTTTCTCTTGTTGGATACGTTGGGATGCTGATTTGAACAATTTGTAAGTTGTGAAGATGTGAAATTAAGATTGTTATGAGGTCCCTTTTACTTTTAGTGCATGTTGCCCAAAACTTATACATTCGTTTATATTTGCTTGCATGCGCAGTACTGTTGTTTTGATGAATAGCAATTAGGGTTGCAACCGAATCAAATTCGAGCGAACTGGATTTAGCTTAATCTTGACTTATGAAAATTTGAGTCGAGTCGAACTCGTAAAACGCTTCGAGTTAAAAAACCTAGCACAATCTCGACTCATTACTATTCGAGCTAGCTCGCGAGCAGGCTCACGAGCCAATACATATATGTTGATTAGATTTGACATTTAAATTAGTACATCTATAATATCAGTACATGGATTGGTACAAAATTAGTATATCAACAAATTATATTTTCAATAATATCTTTGTTGCACTAATTTGAACAGATGAACCAACAAAAAACTATTAAGTTAGATATACGAGTTGAGTCATTAGTGAGTAAGAAATGTCCCTAAACTGCTGAGATTGTGAGATGATGAAAAGTAAATTATCAAATTAGAATTTGACAGAAAAAAAATATATAAACTATTATTATTCGAGCCGAATCGACTTCAACTCAAACTCGACTCATTTAATGAGCGAGCCAGAATAGCTCAAGATAAATTAACTCAAGTCAAATTAACTTGAGCTAGATTAACTTGAGTCAAATCGAATCGGAACTTTTTTATGCTGCCCTAATAGAAATGCTGCCTGGAAATACAAAGAAGCAGACAAACGCTGATGCGACCCTCCTAACTACGCAATAATTATTTTCTGTTATTATGTCAATTCAAAAATTTGTCCCGGTTTAACCTACACGGCATGTGGCTGCTAGCCTGCTACAACATAAAGGGGAGGTCACAGTCACACAACTTCACTGAAATTAAGAAATATGGAAAAAAAGGTAGATCCGTTAGGCTGTTTTTTTTTTTAGTACTAAAATGTATGCCCATTTTGCAAAATGAATCAAATGATACATTTGTTTGATATCTTAGCCATATCGTCGGAATTAAAAGTCTGATGTTGTACGTATGCTCTTCATCATTAACTTGAATGAGAACATATTAGTGTCCATTTAAAATTAATTTAATTTTCATTAAAAGATTTGTATTTTTTTTTCAATGATTAGTTTCCACGATCCTGTTACTGGTGAGCAATTAAATTCAACTCGATAAAATTGACATAATGAACGACACTCTTACATTAAATTATTGATTTGGATGATAGTAAACTTCAAAAACATTAAATAATTTAAATTGATCTCTGATAATAAAATTACACAGCGGACTATTTTTTCCCTAATAATCAAAATCAATTATCACTTATCAGTATCATTACGATTGTATTTGAAGCATTCCATAATAAATTATGTTCCTTTGGGACACATGCTGCATCACTGACACACCATCTTTTATTTTTCCTTTCTTTGTTTTTTTATTGTACATAATGAACAACGCTTTAACGGTAAACTTCTTGGAACCCATGAAATGAATCAGTGACAGTAACAAATAGCCCTTTTTGAGGAAATTATATGGGAAATTAGAGAAAGAAAGGAGTGCTTTAACCTATTGTTTGATACTTTACCTTCTTTTGGTGTCATCCTCTTTCTTTTTCCCATTCTTTGGCTACGGATTCTTTTACCTTAGCTGGAAAAGTGCTAGATATCTTTACTAAAAATCATGACACCTTACAACAAGCAAACAAAAATACTGTATAATTATAATTATATGATCACAGGACAAAATAATTAAAGCTGCTCTTTTATCGGTTAGCTTTATTATTTTAACTCAACACTTGTTAATACTGATGATAAGAATGTGAAAACAAAATACAAATAAAAGCGACAAACTAGCTAATAAATCATGAATAAGAACATCAATTTTGTATTAAATTCATCTTAAAATTAAAATTAACTTCGGGAGGTTTCTTTTACCCCAATATACTAATTACTGAACATGTTCTAAGCAATTAAATGTGTAAATGAAATAAAGTAATAAACCAGCTGTCATATTTAAACAAAAGAAAGATAATTTAAATGCAATGAAAGCCTTTAAAGTTCAAACCTTAAAAGTCGGCTGCACCATTGTATGCCATTCATTAATAATTAATTAGTTACTGTTATTATTGTTCCTGCATAGACACGCTAAACTACATTCTCTGTTATGGAACTCATGAACTGACTTAAAATTACACCGTTTTTGAACTTGTTTTCTGGTTATTAGAAGTATTGACATCGACTATCACTCTATAAGTCTATAAATATATATATATATATCACCATCTTAATTAATCTGTAGTTCTGTACCATGATCATAGCGTACTCCGAGTGTATTATAATTTATAATTACAACTTTTCTTGAGGCTCGAGTGACGCAGTTTTAGTGAGCCCATTGTAGAATTGATTGCAGATATTTACGATTCGAAGAAAAAAAAATAGAGTAGCCTTTAGCTCTGTTGATTATTTCTAGCATATCTCTCTCTTTGTTCAAATTATTCTTCACACCCACTCCTACTCCAATACCCCAAAACCGATTTCTCTCTCTAATCTGTCCTCTCACTCTGTGTCTCCACGATGCTACACTACTCTCCTCTCCACCTCCTCATAACCATCTCCATTTTCTTTCCACATACCCTCTGCACCTCTCACTCAACCAATTCCACCTACCCGATCGGCATAAACTACGGTCAAGTAGCCAACAACCTCCCACATCCTGCCTTGGTTTTGCCCCTTCTCCATTCCCTTAACGTGACTCGCGTCAAACTCTATGATACCGATCCCCGGGTTCTTTCAGCATTTGCGAATACTAGCATAGAATTCATAGTCGGCTTGCCGGACAAGTTAGTCCCGCGTCTGGCACGGGACCCGTCAGCCGCCTCTTCATGGGTCCATTCTTCCATCCTTCCCCACATACCAAATACCAAAATAACTGCCATAACGGTCGGTAATGAAGTGTTAACTGGTAATGACACAACTCTCATAAAGTCTCTTGTACCGGCAATGGAGTCGGTGCAGTCAGCACTTGCCGCATCAGGGTTGAATGGTAAGATCATGGTTACCACTGCACACTCTCTTGCAGTGCTACAGACATCATTCCCACCATCTGGCGCGACATTTAAGAAGGAGCTGGTACCATATTTGTCACAGCTGCTTTCTTTTCATCAGAAAACGGCTTCACCTTTCTTGGTTAATGCATACCCATACTTCGCTTACAAGGCGGATCCGAAGAGTGTGAATTTGAATTATGTTTTGTTTGAGCCAAATGAGGGGGTGGTCGATTCCAATTCAGGGCTGCGGTATGATAACATGCTCCATGCTCAGGTGGATGCGGTTAGGACAGCAATCAGAAAGGTAAAATAATACTTATCTCAGCAGCGCACTATCAAAAAGGAAAAATCTGGCTAAATTATTTAGTAACTTGTTTCACTTAGGCATCCATTTTATTTTCTAGGCTCTGTTTAGCTGTAAAGCAATCTAGTATTTAGTTGAGCATGAAAAGTACATTAAATTTTTTGTCAGAGAGTAGCTTTTATTAGTCATAACTCATTTGTTCTTTGTCTAGAATGATTAAGGTTCACAAAAAATGACATATATCAATTAAATATCTTAACTATATTGGTAATCCTTAGGACGAGTTTTATGTGCTTCAAATTCAGAGCTCCTTTTATATGGCAAAATGAAGTAGGCAGGGAAAATAGTGTACACAGCTTGAAAGGCTGCCTACAGATAGGGGCCTTCTTAAAATATTCTCTTGCAAACATTGTCAGCTAATATATATAAATAAAATTCTAATAATTATTTTTTTTATCAAACAGTTTTTTTCCTGCTAATAATCAAATTCTTATTTTTCTCTATAGGTTTATCTGTAAATTATATCATTTATCCACTGCATATTTTGGATGAAACAGAAATGATGAACTATCTCTATTACCTTCTAAATAGAAGGAAACATAGATGCGTTGTTGTAAATTCCAATAATACAATGTAAAAAATATATGTTAAGTTGAATAAAACAGTGTAACAAAGAAAAAGAGGACAAAAAATTACCTTAATCTTTTCAAAATAAAGGTTCTGTTTGCAAGAATTGAAGCATTATTGTAAGTCATTCTTTCATATCATATCCATTACTCCCATTGAATAAATACTCTAATGAGATTTACACAGGTCGTTCCTAGTAATGGCAAGGTTGAAATCAGGGTTTCAGAAACTGGTTGGCCATCAAATGGGGACGATGATGAGGCAGGAGCAACTCCAGATAATGCCTGTCGGTACAATGGAAACCTAATGCGGATTGTTTCTCAAAACAAGGGAACTCCAGCAGCACCAGACGAACCGCTTCACGTATATGTCTTTGCATTATTCAATGAGAACCTCAAACCAGGGCCCGCCTCCGAGCGGCATTATGGGTTGTTCCAGCCTGATGGAACAGCAGCATACAATCTTGGGACCGTGTCTGGTACTGGAAAGGGAAATTCAGGGAATGTTAGAAGCAGCAGTGGGGATGCCGAGTCACCCGCAGAACAAATAGGGGATGTTTCTTCTACTGGTTACCACACCATTTCTGGTACCAAGGTAGGTCTCCTTTTTACTGTGATATATTTAATTTGTTCCTAAAATTTAGTAAAATTCATGCGGCTGTGCACAAATTTGTAATAGATAGAAAACATGAAATGTGACTAGGACATTTTTGGAGGGCATATCGATTAATTTGAACACTTGCCAGTTAATGGGGTGAATAGTATGGATTAATTCAAAATTTGTCTCAACACAGGCAATGTTTCCTGATTTTCACTTTTCATCTAAAGGTGGTTTCTTCTACGATAATATGGGTAAAGGATTAAAAAGTGATTATGAAACTTTTATCACAAAAGCAAATACACTCATATGTCGTATTCAAAATAAAAGTGAAAAGAAAAAAGAAACACATTCTTCTAGCTAGATTCGTTGTTGAATTGTTCTTTTGTTTTAAATTACAGATTCTGAGCTCATTTTGTCTGGAGAAGCTGTGTGCAGTAGCAGTGGCACTTCTACTAGGCTGGTATTAGTGATAGCATCTGTAGAGAGAGAGAGAGACTAAACCGAACAAATTTATTGATCTATCTATTTATTTATCAATTCAATTGATTATCAATTATACATGTCTCATGTCCAAAAAATGTTCTTCTTACAACTTAGTAATAGCCTACATTTTAATTTTCTTAGGAATTTTCTGAAAATCAGGAGAATTTTGTGCAATGAATTGATGAGTAATGAATTGCCTGATGGGTATAAAGCCCAAGAATGGATGATTGCTAGAAGCGTAGAACTGGGCTTTTGTGGAATCTCTAAAACAGTTATTGCCATCTGGGCTTCAAGACAGAAATATGGAACTTAAACCACTGACTTGAATCTCTGAGTGTTTATTGCACTTGCACATCGCATGAAAATAAGAAAATAATGATCTAAAGACATATAACAAGTTCGAGCACATTTTATTTAGTAACTAGGGCTTAATTGCTCAAGGGTATAAAGCATTAGACTGCATAAGGCCCAAACAACAAAATTTGTAGATAAGTTATACATTTCGGCCCAGCCAACAAAAACCAAGTTGTTTAATCATATTTTCCCAAGTATTTAAAGAATAATACAGAGTTAAATAACGCCTAACGTGTTGCACTGATGGTCGGATTTCGTTTGGATTTACTATAATCGGATTGCAAAAATTTTAATTTGTGATTATCCAATCAAGATGAAGTTTTTTAAATCCGCCTGTATGGACTAGTTTTTGCACAGTCTGTCCCAAATCAGAATAAAGGAGGAGGGTTGCGGTGGGTGTGGTGAGCCCTGCACTAAAATAGCCAATCTTTATGGAAATGAAACCCAGTCAATTTTCGTTGGGGCGTCACCCTCTTAGCGACGCGCCATATTGGAACCCGGATATGGTGATAAGAGAACAAGGGCCGGGTCATCACCGCCTTAGTGGCGCGCCATATTGGAACCCGAATATGGTGACAATTGAGCGAGGGCCGGATCGTTATCACCTTAGTGACGCGCTGCATCGGCGCCCGGATGTAGTGTCAAATGAACAAGGGTCTTCGCACTTGACTCGACGAGTGCGAGGGGCAAGGAAGCTAGTCGGGGAAAGTATGATTCGTTTAGGTAGTTGGAATATAGGGTCATTAACAGGTAAGCTAAGAGAGTTAGTTGATACTGCGATTAGGAGACGCGTTAATATCTTATGTGTTCAGAAGACTAAATGGACGGGTCAAAAGGCTAAAGAGGTGGAGAATACAGGCTTTAAATTATGGTACACAGGAAAAAAACGAAGTAAAAATGGTGTAGGCATCTTAATTGATAAGAGCCTCAAGAATGGAGTTGTCGCAGTTAGGAGACAAGGAGAAAGAATCTTCATGATCAAATTGATTTTTGGAGATTTTGTCTTGAACGTCATCAGTGCGTATTCCCCACAAGTAGGTTTGAGACGATTATGGGAAGACTTAGAGGACATGGTTAGAGAGTGCCTAGCAGTGAAAAACTCTTCATTGGAGGTGATCTTAATGGTCATGTTGGCACAGGTAGAGGGGGGTTTGAGAGGGTACATGGGGGTTTTGGATATGGTGAACAGAATCAAGAGGGAAAAGACATCTTGAACTTCGCTATAGCTTATGACCTCATGGTAGCGAACACTCTCTTTAGAAAGAAAAAATCACATTTAATTACTTTCAGCAGTGGCCAACACTCGAGCGAGATCGATTTTGTCCTGACTAGAAGGGAGGAGAGACCAAACTGCATGGATTGTAAGGTTATACCTGACGAGTGTGTTGTCACACAACATAAACTTTTGGTGGTTGATTTTTATTTTCAGGTATGCGTTCGGCGAGATAGAGGCATGAAAATAACGAGAACAAGGTGGTGGAAGCTCAAAAGGGATGTTTCTCAGGTGTTTAAGAATAGAGTTATTGCAGAAGGATTGTGGAACGAAGGTGAGGATGTGAATAATATGTGGAAGAAGATGGCGACTCACATTCGGAAGGTGGCTATAGAGGTGTTTGGAGTAACTAGAGGAAATAAACGTGAACCTAAAAATACTTGGTGGTGGAATGATGAAGTACAAAAGGCTATCAATGAGAAGAAAGAATGTTATAAACGTTTACATCACAACAAAAGTGATGAAAACATACAGAAATACAAATAAGCTAGAAGAAACGCAAAGAAAGCTGTGAGCGAAGCAAGGGGTCAGGTATACACGGAGTTGTATCGAAAATTAGATACGAAAGATGACGAAAATGATGTCTACACGATGGCTAAACTTCGAGAAAGGAAGACAAGAGACTTCCACCAAGTTAAATGTATTAAGGATGAAGCTGATGGACTTTTGGTGAAAGATGAGAAGATTAAGAACAGATGGAGAGCATACTTCGACAAGCTATTCAACGACGAGAGTGAGAAAACCGCGATCGAGTTGGACGACTCAATTGACATCAATAGGCGATTTGTTCAGAGAATTCAAGAGTCTGAGGTGAAAGAAGCTTTAAAAAAGATGAAAACAGGTAAGGCGTTAGGACCGGATGACATCCCGATTGAGGTATGGAGATGTCTTGGAGATATAGCAATAGTGTGGCTCACTAAATTATTTAATACCATTTTTCGGTCCAATAGATGCCTGATGAGTGGAGAAGAAGTATATTAGTACCAATCTTTAAGAATAAAGGAGATATTCAAAGTTGTACTAATTACAAAGGAATTAAGCTCATGAGTCATACCATGAAGGTTTGGGAGAAAGTGATCGAGCACCGTTTAAGAAAGCTGACAACTGTCTCTAAAAATCAGTTTAGTTTTATGCCTGCGAGGTCCACTATGGAGGCGATTTTCTTGATAAAACAACTTATGGAGAGACATCGAGAACAGAAGAAGGACCTACATATGATATTTATTAATTTAAAGAAAGCGTATGATAAAATTCTGAGAAATATCATGTGGTGGGTGCTCAAAAGGAAACTAGTCCCAACAAAGTACGTTACTCTTATTAAGGATATGTACACAAATGCTGTGACTTATGTCAGAGCATGTGACGACGAGTCCGATACATTTCCTATTAAGATAGGATTACATCAAGGGTCGGCATTGAGTCCATATATTTTCACCTTAGTGATGGATGAGATCACAAAGGACATACAAGAAGATATTCTTTAGTGTATGCTCTTTGCTGATGATGTGGTGCTGATTGACGAGAGCAGAATTGGAGTCAATCAGAAACTAGAGTTGTGGAGATAAACTTTAGAATCGAAAGGTTTTAGACTTAGTAGGACAAAAACTGAATATACGAGGTGTCAGTTCAGCGGGGAAAACTTAGATGACGGAGATGTTATTTTGGATGGATGAGTAGTACCCATGAATGACACATTTCGGTATTTGGGATCGATGTTGCAGAGTGAATGAGAGATCGATGAAGATGTTAGTCATAGAATAAGAGCTGGATGGGTAAAATGGAGACAAACATATGGTGTTCTTTGTGATAAGAAGGTCCCAAACAAACTAAAATGCAAGTTCTACAGGACGGTGATTAGACCCGCGATGTTGTATGGCGCAGAATGTTGAGCTACAAAAGGACAACACATCCAGAAGATGAGTGTAGCTGAAATACGGATGCTGCGTTGGATATGTGGCCACACAAGGAAAGAACGAATTAGAAACGATGATATTAGGGGCAAACTTGGGGTAGCACCAATTCAAGAGAAGCTAGTCCAACATCGTTTGCGATGGTTTGGTCATATCCAACGAAGGCCTCTGAAAGCATCGCACGGCGGTATTTTAAGTCGTCCTGAAAATACAAGAAGAGGAAGAGGTCGACCGAGACTGACATGGGAGGAAACAATAAAAAGAGATTTGAAGGAATGAAATATATCCAAAGAGCTTGTTTTGGATAAGAGTGCGTGGAAGATAGTGATTCATGTATCTGAACCGTGATTTAGGAGTTAGAGTCTAGTAGTAGAGTTATAAACTTCATATTCTTAGATTTTTTAGGATTTTAGGATTTAGAATTTATAAATAAATTTTAGAAATAGAGGTTTAGATAGGATTTTATGATTTAGAATTTAGAATTAGATTTTAAAATAGGATTTTAAGATTTAGAAATAGATTTTATAATAGAGATTTATTGTACTATTATTATTATTGTTATTATTGCTACTATTATTAGCATATTATCATTATCATTATCATTATCATCTTTATTTATATATTATTATTATTTTATTTATTTATTTTCTTTTTCTTCCATCATATTCATTATTATCACTGATATTTGAGATCTTTGATCTTATGTTTTCCAATTGGATTTCATTTCTAGTCCACCCCAATTTATTTGGGATTAAAGGCTTTGTTGTTGTTGTTGAGTTGTTATGCTAGCCGGTCGGACTTCGCAGGTTTAGCTAATTTCCTTTGTTTAAACTTGCTATAAAAACATAAATGATTACGTTGTATTTGAAAAAAAGTAACAATACAAAAAAATTAACATATCCAACAACACATTGAAAGTTTTAGTTAGAAAAAAATTACATTAACAAGATGTCACGTATATTAGGCTGCATAAAAAAACTTAGGCTCGGCTCGGTCTTGAGCTAATTTGGTTCGAGATAATCTGATTTGAGCTAATTTGTAATTTGACTCGAGCTATTATGGTTCGATCATTAAATGAGCCGAGTTTAAGTTAGGATTGGCTCAACTCGTGGCTCGACTCAGCTCGAATAATAGTAGTTTATATGCTCTTTTTTTGACCAAATCCTAATTTGATAATTCATCTTCTCATTATTCTAATTTGATAATAGTAGTTTAGTGCAGCAAAAATGTTATTGAAAAAATAATTTGTTGATATACCAATTTTGTACCAATTCATGTACCAATCTTGTAGATATATCGACCTTATAGTTTATAGTTGTACTAAATCTAAATGTCAAATCTAGTCAACGTATATGCATTGGCTCATAAATCAGCTCGCGAGCTAGTTTGAATAGTAACGAGCCGAACTTGAGCTAGATTTTTCAACTCGAAATATTTCATAAGTTTGGCTCGACTCGACTCAAATTTTCATGAGATGAACTTGAGCTAAACCCGACTCGCTCGAACTCAACTCATTTGCATGTGTAAGTACATTATTTCTGTAATGATATTACTTAATTGTTATACATTATCATACAACTTGAGAAAAAATAAAGTAAAATAGTAAATTGGTATTTAATCAAATTTATTTTTCATTCAAATTTTGTTTGTTAACATAATTCAAATTGGTATTTAATCAAATTATAATCCGCAACTTTTGTGGTCGGATGGGTGGATCAGTTTAATTGGATTAAAAATACACCCCGAGCACCTGTTTTTTTTTAATGGATCAAACAAGGAACGTTATATTTAAGAAATTGACTGAACTATGAGCATGTTTCAGACAGAAATTGCATGAATCATGAGAAATAAATGCAAGCAAGGTAGGATCTGGCATCAACACATGCACTTTATATCATGAAGGCCAGGGGTCAAACATCAATTACCTAATGACAAGAACACTCCAACGGTAATTATTAATATCCTCAGTTCAATTTTTTCTTTTGCATTGTACACCCTTTTTCATCCATTAGATCTGAAGTAGACAAAGACATGCATCATGGTCTATTGGTCTCTTATAGCAAACCATGAGACCTGGTGCATGCTGGCAATGGTTTATGCATATGACCTTGTCAAAAAATAAAAGAAAGTGTCGGTTTGATTTGATGGAGACCTCATATCTTATGCTTGGAAAATGGTCACAGATTTTACTACTGATTGCACGATTTTGACAATCATGCTTAGTCTAAAATAAATTGGTATTTTAATTGATCTTTGAGAGAGCGACTACTCTTATTCATCTTTTATAGTGCTAACTTTATATATATAAAAAAAGAGGCTCGTCACTTATTTCCCAGGGTCATATTGCAATTACTATCTTTGAGGGGGGCTTTTGCAAATGCAGATGGGTTTTTAAAGGGATAATTTTCAATTTTTTTCAAAACAGTTTAGATTATTATTTGGCAGAGTAAAAGACTTTCACATTGGTCCCTCACTAATTACCCCATGTTTCTTCCGTGAAATGCTACATTAGAACAATCAATTATCAATCATGATACACAACTTGACATTGATAAGCTATTAATCATTTGGCGACACCACCTACAACTACAAAATCAAACTGCCTTTTAAATTGAAACAAATCCCTGGTTTTATTGATTTCAATTTTTCGTGAGAGGAAAATCTTTTGCTCCATTGAAATAACCTGATGGAACGCAGTCTGATTAATTAGAGTTCAAAGCCAATAGTAAAATCTAGCTAGGAGACTACAGGGGATATACGTACTTAGTATTACAAATATTAATTAACTACCATCAGCAACATCGCCAATCGAATTATATATATACAAGATTAAACTACACACAACCTTTTGCGACTGTTCAATTAAGAAGACTTTATATAAGATATTTTAAATTAGTAAAATTGAAAATGTTATATCATCGTAAGAATTACATTTTTTGAAACTCATATGAATCTTCCCCATATATTATTAAAATTAGCATCTAGTCTTACTGTGAATCAACTTTAATTTTATAAGAAGAATTTTAAGATCATGAGGTGTAAACCTGCCATGCGGCTTGATCCCTTTTAGCTATCTAGGCATTTGCTGCCAAATAGTGGAGAAATCAGGTGTCGATCTCAGAAACCCTACTTTTGCTTTCTTAATTATCAACTTGCATATTTAGATGTGAAGTGATTTTGCTGTCTGGTCTTTTTAATGCATGGTTCGTAGAGGATATACACATAGATGATCAATATATTTTTAAAGAAAAATATGGGTTTGGGTCCCATTTTGTAGAACAAGCTCCTAAATTACGTAATTTTAGTCCCAAAAAATAGCCCATGAAATTTAAGTCCGATTAGCTTCCAAGTTCCAACTATGGTCTACGGATAGGTATATAATTAATTAACTATAATAAAGTACGACTTTCATTTCAACCGTGTCGTCATTTATAGATGACACTTGAAATTTAAATATGAAATAGTATAAAATAAGTGGGTGCGATGCGATGTATCTGTTGGACGTAATATGTGGGGGCATTCCTGGTGACCTATATGAGCACCATATGCATGCATGCGCTGATCCTGTAGGTCGTTTCTTGTATCAGTTGGTTCAGTAATCAGTATCTATAGCTATAGCTTGTTGGACACTTTCAGTATCAGAACTAGCTAGCTGTTCCATGATTTGTTTATTAATTGAATTAGTCTTCAAAAAAATAATAATCTATATGTCATTTTCTTTTTGTTGAAATTCTCTGTAACTGGTGGTCGGTGGACCATGTTAAATTGTTAATATGTTATACGCTTTTGCTGATGAATTTAAAAATGGCCCAAGTTTCACATACAGGGAATTTTACAATAATTATTACGTAGTTTTGTAAGAAAAACTATACAGATTATATATTTATTTGGGATCTTTCTAATGTGCATTCATTGTATATTCAATTCTTATGATATGTATTTAGAAATATCATTTAATAAAAGAATATAATTGGTGATTTGTTGTCAATTACTTGGATATAAGTTGAATTAATTGGAGTCAATTTCAAAAAAACGTTTAGTCTTCCATCTAACAATTTAAAATATTTTAATAATGAAGTTTAGATGGTTTAATAATGAATAATAAATAAAATTCTAAACCAACTCAAATTAGATGTATCTTTTATCTAAACAATTTAGGAACACATATATGATTTAATTTCAATATAAATTATTCCTATATATATATACTTTATGAATTGGATGTATGCTAAAAACATAAGTTAGGAATATCTATTTAATCGGATAAATTGTCTTCCTGTGACATATTTTTCGAGAAAAAAGTCGTTATATTTTAATTTTCGAACTCATTTGTTGGCAAAAAAAGAAAAGAAAGAATATTAAAGTGCGTGTTAATTATGTTGATGGTACGGTCTTATGGCAGTAATCAATGGTCAGATCTGACATAATATTTTACGCATAATAAAGTATTGATCAAATTTCAGAAAAAATAGAACTATAACTCTAATTTATAATAATAATAATTTTTAATTCTTGATACATAAAGTGGTTAAGCTTCCGAATCTTTCAAGCATGTCACATCATCACTTTTCTTCACTATTGATTTTATTTTAATTTTTTTCATCTTCTTGAATTCAAGCTTCATATAAAATTATTTCTCTCTCCTCATTTAAAATAATGTGTGAAACTTAACTTTTAAAATGATCTAGCTATGCTTATTTATAAATTATTATGTATTTATTTATATTATCTATTATTATAGTTATCATTTATTACTTAGAATTTAAAAATATTATGACCAAATTCTTGTTAATCCTATGGAGTTATATGACATGCCCTCCCCGTAACGGTTATGTGTGCCCTCCGGTTGTATGTACCCCTTTATTATTTTATTTCTATGGTGTTAAATGTCACGCCTTGCCTGCGAAGTTCTGCCAAGACTGATTGTGCCACGTCTCTGTTCCCGTCCTTTTCTTTGTTCCTATCTACAACCCTTCTAGATCTTCTTTCTCCTTACCAAGGTGAGACATGCCTTAAAAGGATATTTAAAACCAGATTTTAGTAATAATAAGTTTTATTAAATTAATATTATTAAAAATAAGAGTGAGAAACGTAAAATTTCAAATATACGAATGGCAGCGCGCCACTGACAGTGGCGCGGAAGAAACGCGCCACGCGTCGCGCGTTTAAATCAAACCCCGCGCAAGTATTTGCGCATTTTGTATATATAAGAAGCAAATGCGCCACTGGCAGTGGCGCATTTGGTAAAAATAAGGAAACGCGCCACTGCCAATGGCGCGTTTCAAACGCGAAGTGAACGCGCCACTACCAGTGGCGCGCTGTCATTCGTATATTTGAAATTTTACGTTTCTCACTCTTATTTTTAATAATATTAATTTACTAAAACTTATTATTACTAAAAACTGATTTAAAACATCATGATTAACAACTTCTTTTTTATCCCAAACCTAAGGGGTTTCGCCCTCGACCTCGGTTGGTTTCCGCCGCTATCCTAGGGCATCCTATTCACTAAGAATTGAATTATTTTTGTTTCTGTTCCTGCTCCTTTTTATTCTTATTGTAAAAATCACCAATATGCCTCTGATGCTATCTTTGATGATAGTTCTGGTTTCTTATATAAATCTGCTAGTCAGAGAAATTTTTCTTTAATGTGAAATTTTATTAAATATATTTAAAATTTTTGTATTGTTAATTATTTACTTGAGGACTATATTGTCGGTATAAACCTGAGTTATAACTCTAATAATAATAATACATAAAGAGGGTTAAGCTTATAACATTTCTTAGCAAACTATTCATCATTTTTTTCACTATTGATTTTGTTTAAATCTTTTCATCTTCTTAAATCCAAGAGTTCATATAAAATATTTTCTCTCTCCTTATTTAAAGTAAAGTGTATTATATTTAAGGTGAAACTTAGCTCTTACAATGATCTAATTTTTTTATATGATCCTTTATTTATAGAATATTATATGTTAGTTATATTATTTATTATTATAATTATCATTATTATTTAGTATTTAAAAATATTATGTCTAAATTTTTTTAATATAATATTTTATTAAATATATTTAAAATTTTATATTATTAATTATTTATTTAAGGTCTATATTATCGAGCGAAATCCAAATTATAATTTTAGTTTGAAAAATACGTTGCCTAAAACTAAAGGAACCGAGAGAGGTTTAAAAGATTTTGAATCTAAAATTTAATTCAAACTCTCTTTACCTATTGATTTTGCATTGAAATTCATATATTTTTTATTTATTCAAAGCTTCTATCTCATTTCTTAATGAATTTCAATGCAAAATTAATGAATGAGCTAGGTTTTAAATCAAATTTTAGGTCCAAATATCTCCTCAGTTCTAAAACTAAAAGGTGTTTTGAAAGTCGCATTTTTCTAGTGTACAGCACATCCGTCGTCGACGACGCCACCAATTATTTTTACCAACACCAGTACACCTGTTAGTCTGTTACGCATATACATCTAACCTTCTGTTGGAATTTTAATCATGAAAGGCCACCTAAAGATATGGACAGTTTGTACATGCATGGGGACTGCACGCATGTGTGGCCACGGACGGATCCAATCCCTCTAAAATTTGAAAAATAGTGTTTTTCGATAATTATTTTTTTTATAAATTTTTTTTGTTCTTCCTGAATTTGTCTGATTATTTTTATTGAGAAAAAATATTTAATATCGTGCATAATGAAATAATTATGCAAACATATCAAAATATAAAGTTACGTAAACGAATTTTTTTCATCAACTTGATTATCTATTACTTTGAGCTTTATTTTGTTGTTATTTTTAATATATAAAATATTATTATTTTAATAATTTTTTATTAGATAAGAATATATATTAAATTATTATTTTTTTATTTAGTACCCGATTAGTTAATGAGTTTGAATCCGATAAGCTATTACAATTCGATAATTGCCTCCTTAATCAAAATCCTGCATCCGCACTCTGTGTGGCACATGTTAGACGAAACCACCAAATTCTTGTGATGCGAATTTTGTATTACTAACTGCTCACAGTACCTACGGCCTTTCCAGCAAAAAAAAAATGAAATAATTCAAGAGAAACGAGAATTATTATCTTGTCTAAACTTTTGACCATTATCTCTGTTGTGAAAAATTTAGTAAATATATCATACTGATCTCTGAACGCCGGCGCTTCAGACTCAACTTGTGAATGTTGGTGTTCAGAGAGTAGGAATATATTTGCTAAAATTTTCACAATGAGAACCATGAGCGGAAATAGGAAATTTTTGTATGAAGAACGTTAATATTTTGAGCCTTTATCTTATTATTTAATTGTATAATATTTTGATGTATGGGATCAATAATATAAAAAGATTATAAATTTATGGGGTTAATATTGAGTGAATTTATTAATTTTCGTCAAAAATATAATAAAATTATGTTAAATTAGTGATTTTTAAATAAAAATGGGGTCAATTGACCCATTTGCTCCGCTTACGTCAGCCTCTGACAAGAATAATACGCTCAAAAGTTTTATAATGAGGAATAGGCAAAAAAACAATTCGAGAAACGATGAACCAGAAAATAATTAAACTGCACAAATTGTTTCTCGTTAAAAATTAATTATTCTTCAATCTTCTACACCAAAAATGCTTATAACAAGGAAGTTCATATGTATTTGAATTTGGACGGGGCACAATTATGAATTTATTTAAATTAAACTCATTATATTTTTTATAATTTTAATTTTCAAAATTAATATAGCTTCGACGGCGGCGTATTTTACAAAATATTTTTGGAGAAATTATTCTTGCACACCAAAATTGTTCTGTTAAGTATAAATATGTTTGACAACTTGAGATAGAGACTATGTATTTTCAAAAAGTGTTTATACTTGACAGTACGTACAAATAAGGTGTGCGGATAAGTGATGCAATTATCACTTTTCATATTTTTGAAGTATATATTTATATAATTTTTGTTTTTAGAAACATATTTTAAGAGATATATTTTGAAATATAATTTGCCAGAAGAGGTAATAAATTGACCCTCTCCAGCTAGCGATCCGCCATCGCATGGTTTTTATGACTTTTTTCGTTGAATAATTATATAAAAATTCAAGATAAAAGTTTTTGCATCTGGTATAATCATTTCTTTCATTATGTATTAATGTTTTCTAAAATAATACGAATATATAAGAGTTGCGCAATTATCACTCCTTTTTTTATATAAATTTTATGTTTATTTTGTTTAAATAAATGCTTTCATATTGGGATCTACTTGCAGTACGGTATTATTCGTTCTTGTTGACGATATTTTACGTACCTTCTTTTATGTTTATAAATATGTCCCGCTGATTTTATTCTGAATATATATATATATATATTACTTTCCATAGCAGAAAGTTTAGCTTGCAAGACTTCCTAGGATGTCTTTCAAAGTATATAACCCTGAAAATGGAAAAATAGGCTTTAAATTTTAAGGGAACTTAACAAGTATGAACTACGTACATACCTCTCGGTCAACAAAGAGTATCCTAAGCTTAATTAATTTGTTTCAACAAGCTAACAGCAGCAATTAAATTAAAGCTTTAAATATATATTGGACAAAATGGTACAATTTTGAACATAAACCGTGCCAAAACTTCTTATTGCTCTTCTCCTTTACCCCATTTGTTCATGACAAGAAATGGATTTATCCACGTCATTTCTCTAAAGTTCGCCAGGCTAAATTCCAGTTTGGTTCCTGCATGAAGCTGCCTACAACTTTTGAGTTTCTTTGTGGCGAAAGATTGTACATAGTAGATAAAGATTTTTTGACTAGTTGGAAAATTTCATCTTCAGCTGGTCGGTCAATGTGAACATATATCGTCCTAGACTCTTAGTGCGCAATAGATCAATATCTGTAAATTATGTCTAAATTTATATTTTACATAGCACCTATAAAAAATATTTATATGTGATTTGATTTCAATACATTTTTGGCAAGCCGGAGGTGAAAAACAATTGTCCACTTAGAGAATTCTGAGAAGAGGTTATAGATTTTTTAGCACCCTGATTTATTTGTTTGATCATATCTAATTAATTAGTGAGGTAAGACCTCATGTACCCTGTTTCACATTTAATTTATTTCTTTTATATGCACACGTCTACTGCTGGATTTTATAATTTTAATAATAATAATGAATACTATTTATATATATATATATATATATATATATTAATTGATTGTGATCCATCTTTATAGGCATCTCACTTTTGAGTCTATATACTATTTTTATAGACACAAAATATTACTCAAAATTGTTTTATGAGTTATGACATATCATCTCAAATAAAACATATAAATATAACTTTAAGAGCAGTAATTAATGTATGCATTATTTCAGAAAAAATGAAGAACACTACCTCCACCTCAAACTATCATGTGAAATTAATATCTTCTACATATATACACCAATACATGCATGAACTTATAACATTAAAATAGAGTAATGTGCATGCTAAGATCAACAAAAACATATACAAAGACAGTCACACGGCGAATAATTATTTTATTGGAAGATATTTATCTGCTACATATATATTCTCCACTGGAAAAGATACTTTTTTTCTCCGAACAAGCAGGCCTTTCATGCATTGACCATTATGCTAAATCTAATAATTATTTAACAACTGATTGATAATGCTTATGGCTGGTCGCTTTCCATCTCTCTCTAGCTAACTCCCTCAATCATTGATGTACTGTACGTATGTTATAAATATCTGATTTCATAATTAGAATTCACCTAGACACGCCATTACTAATTGCTACAAATATATATAGTAATCAGTACTCTCTAGTCTCTACACAACCATGCAGTTTAGTGCGCCATACCGTTAAGGAGACAAATTGTCAATATATCCCATACATGGAGAATATACACAGGACTTTGTAAAGCTCCATAGGTCACCATCACTTCCAGCGTATCCAGCATTATCGTTCTCACATTCCTCTCCATTGCTATTGATCAATTTAACACCCGATCCAAACCCAAAACCCGGTTCATCAAAAAGACTGCCAGTCTGCTTCAATGTGTCGGGCAATTGTCCATTAATCTGGCACGCTGAAAAGCTGTCAAGTGTAGTCCACTCGGTTTGTACCGATGGTACGGTCTGATTAATATTCTCAAGCGGAGGAAGTTTTGTGAATCTTTCATGCATGATGGTGCTAGTGTTGAAGAGGGTTTCTATGGGGTTTATAGGTCTCATGTTGGTATGATTGTCAGTGTTTTCTTTCTCTTGTTTACATGATCTTCCCATGCACTTGAGGATTTGATCCAGTGTGTCGCTACTGGATGTGTCCATTATCAGCTGAGTCTTGTTCTCACTTGTCATGGAAGAATAGTTGTTAGAGCAATCCGATGACTTTTGGAGGAGTAATTTCTTTTTGAACACTCTGCAAATAACCCATCCTTCTTCCTGTGTCGCTTCTCCAATGGAATCTGACATCTGTTTCACATAACCCGTAACACATGTCATAGGTACATCAATCAACCTGAGTTATTAGTGTAAGTTGAAGGCATGTAGTTATTAAGAATCAGTTTATTCCTCAAAAGAAACGGGAATAGGTGGTATTAAGTATCACTTTTTCAAAAAATATATATATAAAAAAGAAGTTTATTGAGAATCAGTTGAAAGCTTAATTAAGCTGATCAAGAATATATAGTCTTTTGTGTCTTCACACATGTTAAATGTTGACATATTAAACAGTAACTGCTTAGCATATATAATTGCCATTGTACTCAATTACCTAACTTCATGAATGATTGGAGGGGATGAAGATCTTTCCAATTGAACTTATACTTAATTATAAATTGTAGAGCTACAGAGACACCTACAATTGAGTTAGAGCTTGGATCCGAATTGTCATCAAGCCTGTACTCGTGCATAATCCAGTCTGACTTCTGGCCATGTGGGGCCCGGCCTTTATAGAACACCAATGTCTTTCTCATGCCGATGCGTCTGAAACTTGTGTGTATCACCTTGTCCCGGCCAGTAGCCTTCCAAAACCCGGCAGCTGTTGCACGGTTGGTTCGTGTACCAGTAGGATATTTCTTATCCTTGTGGCTGAAGAAGTACCAATCATTTTGCCGTGTAGTCCCTATCTTACATTTCTCTGTACGTACAAAGACATTGATGCAAGATTTAAAAATTGTTAATTCTTACTCTTTTGATTGAGTATTTGCAATTCCTATTCATTAGGGACATAATACAAAAAGAAACCTGTAGTTCTTTATTGGAAAGGAGCTTTTGTGTATGTTAATTATTTCCGTTTGACCCTAATTAATTTCAAATTTAATAGTGATGACATCAGTGCTTAAAGATGTCCCAATATTTGGGTTTACAACCAAAAGGAGGACATGGAAACAACACTGCCATCAAGAAGCATCCACTTAACTTCAATTTATCAATGGAGATCAGAGATGTCTAATTAATGCCTACCTTGAATGTCCCATGGTTCGAGCTTGTTCAGATCGACATCGCGAATTACATCCAAATCAATCCTTTCAGATGCAACCTTCTTTCTCAAATAGTAGTTGAGCAACTCTTCTTCGGTTGGGTGAAACCGAAAGCCGGGAGGTACACAAGACTGCCCATTCACAGTTATGCTCATCTTCTTCTTTCTCAAGTTCTTATGTTAGCTTAGTTAATTTTTTATAGGGTTGTTTTTGGACAAGAGACAGAGCAGCTAAAGTGTTAGTTTGTAGTATAAAGGGGATGAGCTAACTGTGGTGTGTGTATTACAATGGTAGAGAAAGAGAGATGCTATATATAGAGAGAGAGGGATGATGCCATTTTTTTTGTTGTACTTCAAAGTGTGTTCAATTTTGCTAGAATAGAGAAGAGCCACCAACCCCTAAAAAGGGAGAAATGGACCCAGAAACAGAGAAAAAGGCGCTGGAATATAAATGCAAATGGGACTCCACATCCGCTGCCATTCAGATTTTAAAACGATGCCACTATGCCAGTCTGCCAGAGGATGTATTGAAGACGGGACGGAGCTTCGGGTAAAACTCATTCGGATCACGGGTGACGGATGAGAACGGGTGGGACATGACGGATTTGAGCGATTTAAAACTAAAAATTTTGATCTAATTTGTGTTGGACCCCGCGGATACGATCCCTTACGGATCGGGACAGGTGGGTCATGGCGGATAGGTAGATCAGTTTTTTTTTCTAATTTCACAAAAAAAAAACGTCGAAAACTCAAAAAAATTTAAAATATTTCAGAAAATTTTCAAAAAAAAATAGAAGTTAAAACAATTTAATCATAATATTTTATATAATTTTTTTAACTAAATCGGTTTTATTAATTCTAATTATTTAAAAATAGAATAAAATTTGAAATGTTGTAAATAATTCTAAAAAAATTCAGAAAAATATAAAAAATAATCAAAGCCAAAAAATATCATAATTTTGAAATAATTAATTTAAACTAATTCGATTTTACATGTTTAATTATTAAAAAAATGAACAATATTAAAAAAATCGAGAGCGGGGCGGATGAGCGTGAGTCACAAATGAGAGCGAGGCGGGTGAGAGCGGGTAATGGGTGAGATGGGTATGACGGTTCCATTTTCAAAATTTTGAGACCCGACCCTTACTAGGACCAGACTTTTAACGAGTCCGGGTCTACCCACGAGTCTACTATGGGGCGGTCCGAGACGGATGACGGACACGAGTTTGCACGGGACAGATCTACTCCATTTGGGTTTTTTCAATTCTCTAGTGACCATACAACATGAATCGTACGATCAAAATGTACTAATTGGTTGAGAGATAATGTAAAAATTATATTTTGTTATTAAAATTAAAACTAAGAATGGACCGTTTGATTTTGATCTAATTATAATGACGCATTTATTGTAATTACGTAATTATCCTCAATATAGAAAATGGACATTTAATGATTATGATGTCAGTTGATCACAATCTTAACAATTGTTAACCATAAATTATAATTTTGAAATTCAACACTTAAAACGTGATCTACACTTTATCCAAATCATATAAAAAATAATTATATAATTTGACATAAAAATTTTCATTCATCAAATGAGTTAGATCAATATACTATATCTATAAGTTCATATTTAACTACTTTTATGAAGTATTAAATGGTACATGAATTATATACGAAATTTGATATTTTACCAAATTATATTTCCAATAATATATTTATTATTTTCTTTATTTAGTTATTTGACTTGATCTTAAAAAATGTTAAAGTTTATTAAATTAAAGCATTGTCAAAAAAATGCCGGTGATTATTGAATTCTTTTCTTTTTGTTTTTTTTTCTGCAAATATTGATATCAAGATGTTTTATCGGAAAAAAAATATGGTATCACAAATCCGCGTAACAGTCGGAACTTTTAGTACTACGTAGTTGATTAGTACTTTTATTATTGTATAGATACTACCAGCTGGTGACAATTTCTGTTCGGATTAATTTGATCCAAAATAATTCAAAAATAAATAAGTCAAGTTCGGTCTAGATTTTTTGATGCATTTAATTTTGTTCTTGAGTTTATTTTATAACTACCACTAATTAAAATTTATATATACTAGTTAAAATTATTATATATTAATTAATATTAAATTACTTAAAAATATAAATAATAATAATATTATAATATTTAATTCTGGATGGATCAGGTTGGTTCAAATAAATTTAGACTTGGTTCCAATCAGATTGGGTTGGTTTATACAAATTTTGATTCAATTTTAAACAGATTGGGTCGATAAAATCATGATAAATAATAAAATAACGATAACCCGACTCAAATTATTGACACCCTGCTACTGAGAAATGACAAAAACATCTTTATCTACGGAGTACCATAGTAAATAAAAATTTATTTATAATAAGATAGAATTTAAAGCCAGCAGAAACTATCTCAAATAAACATCAACATAACAATTATCCTAATACAATTCTAGACATAACAATTTTAATCCAGATCAAAATCCTCCTTTGGAGCTATATATGTTGTATGATTAAAGCTCTTCCAAATCGTCATAATTTTTTTTCATGAAAAGAATAAATCAGTGTACCAAATAAAATCGTAAGACACTAAAATGAACAACTCTCTGAAAAACAAAATATCTGTATAAAGCATATTTTTTAATTTTGATATATTAATAAAAATGAGAAATATAAAATTATGAATCCCAATATATTTTTTCAATCAATACTTTAACAGTTATAATTTACGATATCATAATTGAATACTCAATCATTACAAATAAAGTCATCAAACATAATTTACATAGCATGTACATTGTTGTGAACCAAAAGAGGGTTGGTGTTTTACTCATTGAAATTTAACTTCATATTTTACAAATGTTTCTCGTTCCACCTTTTCTTCTACACATGTCAAAGACTGAGATTATTTTTAGGGCATTATTTCAAAAAAAAAGTAAAGAAACAGTAATTTTTTAGATTAAAATATTAAAAAATTGTATTAAGGAAAATTTGAACACGAATATATATTATTTGAAAAATACACATTATGATGGTAAATAATACTATATTCGTGGAAGAATTTCGGAATTGTATTAAATTTTAGGTACATTATCTTTTTGTGATAAAGATGGAGGTTAAGTAGTAATCTAGCTGTAAATATTCACAAATAATATTTTTTATTCGGACTTAAAACTTGGGAGGTCCCGCGCGCATGAGCAAATTAATTGATTTTGTTAATAAACCAAATATGGATTCTCTTTATCTGTATTAAACATATATCATTTAAATGGTAAGAAAAAAATTTAAAATAAGTATCATCTGATAAAAAAAGAACGAAGAAAAAATAAATCAAATAGATAAGATACCAATAATATGATAATTAAATTTTAATATTTTTTTATGAAATATCAATTTGAACTTCAAAATAAAAAGTACAATAATAAATCGGCATTGCAGTGCGCAGAGTCATAAATTACACCAAAAGGCCCCAACTTAAAAAGGGAAACAAAACGAAAAACGAAAACAACGAGACAACGCACGTGCGGCACCAATCACTCATTTTTTATTTAAAGAAAAGGGTATGTCATATGTGACTATGTGTACACAACCACATCCTAGATTGAAAAATACGCCAATAGTCGTCGGTGCACAACTCAAATCTTTCTAATAGTACTCTATTCGGTACATTTTTTGGGAGATCTCAAATTCATATTTAATTATCAATTTTTCATTTATTCGTTTCAAAATTTTAATATTTATTTAAATTTGATCACTAACATATATTTTTATCCAATTGAGCATATAATTTAATATTTTATTTTTAGTTTGAATTATTATTGCTTAAACATAAGAGTTGAAGCTATTATGCTTCGCGGAGTACGGTAATTAGTGTGCTTCGAACTCAAATATGTAATTTGAAATTAGATATGACTGATCAATCGTTAAATCTAATTTTCATATTAAAATGTATTGGTATATCAAATTATATATTTTTTAGAGTTTTTGCTATTTTTTTTTATGGACGAAAAAATCATTATTTTTGAACGAACTAGAATTCTCATATCAAGTCATTTTATTTCATCTAAAAATATGAGAAACAAATTCTTAAAAAATATATAATTTAATTTCCCAACACATTTTGATATGAATAGTTTAGTCATATCTGATTTACAATTAGAAATTTTTAAGTCCGAAATACACTAAATACCGTACTGTACGAAACACAATATCTTCACTCTAAACATAATTGGTTTCTTTTGTCCAATGATAAATTTGTAGTCTGTGTTATTGGCATTATTTGATCGTTGCTTTTAAAGTAGCTCTTTGTACGGACTATTCAAATATTTACATATCAACATAGTTGCTTTTGCAACAACTCGCCACATAACGCTGTTACACAAGTGCCACAAAGGATCTATTGGTAGCAACGAGAATAGCGGTAACATCTTCAAATAAGACGACACTTGACCTTAAAAATCTCAAGGAAAAGCCTATGCCAAACCACCGCAGTGGCCCTTGTCCCTGCTCAGAATCTTCCTCCTTTATCTTCTACCAGACTAACACATCTCCAATCAAATTTTACTTTAGAAATTTCTTGTCAGTTTCTTTCTCCTGCTACTTTCCCTTTCTTACCTTTGGTAACCACCTCAACAACTACACAATAACAGCTTGCATTGACATGCACCTAATGTCCTAGTCATTCTAGAGAGGGGTAATTAGAGGCATGCATCCCCTGTTCTTTGTTGCCAATTGTGTAGCAAGTCTCAACAGCTTTTGACATATGTATTTTTTATCACAAATTCAAGGATAATGTATTTTCAGTCGAGATTAGGGTACATTATACGATCAAGATGCATCTCAATTATGGACCAGATAATTGTTCTTGTTTCCTTAATTCTATATCCAGAATGAGGTTAACTTTTCAAACTTTTTATTTATGCCATGTCATCCATTTTTTCAACATTGATTTTGTTTCTCGCTCCTCATTCATCTTAATCAAATAACTCATATTATTTTTATTTTTCTTCATTTAAGAGATGATATGATGTCTTTAAACTATAATTTAAATACTAAAGTAATATAATACTATGTATCTTTTTAAAGAATTTATTAAGACTCATAAATCAAAATTTGAAGATGGTTTAGCTATATTTTTTAGTCAAATTTGCTCATTAACTACACGTAGCACCATAATCTAACTCTTTTTTAAATGCTAAAGATATATTTAATAATAAATATTATAATTAATCATTAAATAATATAATATGTATATAAATTTTCTAACAAAAGTTATACTATAGAAAAAATTCATTTTTAAATATTTTATATTTTATATGTGCTATATTTTTTTGGGATGAAAGGTGATGAACAATCTAGTTGTTAGAATTAGGGTTGTTCATTGTGTTTTGCCTCGCAAAAATGTAGCATATATAAATAATTAAATATTAAAGATAATTTTTTTCTATAAATAACTTTTGAACATAAATATCAACAACAACATAACTTTTAATCCCAAATAACTTGGGTAGGCTAGAAATGAAACCCAATCTAAAAGCATAAGATCAGAGATCTCAAATATTAATGATAATAATGATAATGATGAAAAAATAATAAATAAATAAATAAAAATAATAATGATAATGAAGCTAATAACATACTAATAATAATAATAATAATAATAATAATAATAATAATAATAATAATAATAATAATAATAATAATAATAAAATAGTACAATAAACCTACACTATAAAGTATATTTCTAAATTCTTAATTCTAAATTCTAAAATCTTAAAATTTAAGAACTGAAAAACTAAAAACTTGAAGTCTACAACTCTACTACTTGACTGTAACTCCTAAATCATGGTTCCGGTATATGGATCATCGTCTTCCAAGCACTCCTATCTAAAACAAACTCTTTGGATATATTTCATTCTTTCAAATCCCTTTTTATTGTTTCTTCCCATGTTAGTCTTGGTCAACATTTTCTTCTTCTTATATTTTTATAATGAATTAGAATACCACTATATATTGTTGCCTCAGAAGACCTTCGTTGGATATGCCCAAACCATCATAAACGGTGTTGGACCAGCTTCTTTTGAATTGGTGTTACCCCAAATTTATCATTTATATCATCTTTTATGATTTGATATCTCCTTGTGTGGCTGCATATCCAACGCCACATCCGCATTTCAGCTACACTCATCTTCTGAATGTATTATCCTTTTGTAGCATAATATTATGCATTATACATCATTGTGGACCTAATCATTGTCCTATAAAACTTATCTTTTAGTTTATTTGAGACTTTTTTTATCACAGAGAATATCAAATGCTTATCTCCATTTTCCCTATCCGGCTCTTATTTTATGACCAACATCCTCATTGATTCCCCCATCACTCTGCAACATCGATCAAAATATCAAAATGTGTCATTTATGAGAACTACTTGTCCGTCCAAACTAACATCTCCATCATCTGAATTATCCTCGTTGAACTGACACCTCATATATTTAGTTTTAATCATATTAAGTCTAAAATCTTTCGATTCTAAAATTTATCTTCACAACTCTAGTTTCTGATCGGCTCCAATCATGCTCTCGTCAATCAGCACCACATCATCAGCAAAAAATATGCGCCAAAAAATATCTCATTGTATGTCATTTGTGATCTCATCCATCACTAAGATGAAAATATATGGACTCACTACCGACCTTTGATGTAATTCTATCTTAATAGAAAATACATCGGACTCGTCGTCACATGCTCTGACACAAGTCACAACATTTGTATACATATTCTTAATAAGGGTAACAAACTTTATTGGGACTCATTTCTTTTTAAGCGCCCCCACCACATGATATTTCTTGGTATTTTATTATACGCTTTCTCTAAATCAATAAATATCATATGTAGGTTCTTCTTCTGTTTTGATATCTCTTCTTGAGTTGTTTTATCAAGAAAATCGCCTCCATGGTGGACCTCTCAGGTATAAAACCAAACTGATTTTTGAAGACGATTGTCATCTTTAATTAGTACAACTTCGAATATCTCCTTTATTCTTGAAAATTGGTACTAATATAATTCTTCTCCACTTACCAGACATCTTATTGAACCGAAAAATGATATTAAATAGCTTAGTGAGTTATACTATTGTTGCATCTTCGAGACATCTCCATACCTCAATTGGGATGTCATCATGTCCTAACGCCTTATCTATTTTCATCATTTTTAAAGCTTTTTTCACGTCAGACTCTTGAATTCTTCGAACAAATCATCTGTTGGTGTCATCAAATGAGTCGTCCAACTCAATCGCGGTTTGCTCACTCTCTTCATTGAACAACTTGTCAAAGTATTCTATTAATATGTTCTTAATATCATCATCATTCACCAAAATCTTATTAGTCTCATCCTTAATATATTTAACTTGGTTGAACTCTCTTATTTTTCTTTCTCGAATCTTAGCCATCTTGTAGACATCATTTTCGCCTTCTTTCGTATCTAGTTTCCGATACATCTCCTCGCATGCTTGACCCCTTACTTCGCTCACAGCTTTCTTTATATTTTTTTTGCTTCTTTGTACTTCTGTATGTTTTCATCACTCCTGTGGTGGTATAAATATTTATAGCATTCTTTCTTCTACTTATAGAGAAGAAAGAATATAAAGAGTTGTATTGCTTTAGTATTTAAATTAGGATGGGGGGTCACTTGATAATGGGTTATTTTGATAATCTTGACAATGAATTTTCAAATAAATACGAAAAAAATTTAGAAATATTTTTTTATGAATATGTTCTTGTACTTATAGATTGATGGTGATTCAAATTTCATGTAATTTCATTATCGTTTGATACTCCATCAAGGACCATAAAAATTTTATACAATTTGCAACGGTTATAATTTGACAGTCTTTGATGGACTAGTAAACGATAATGAAATTACATGAAATTTGAATCACCATTAATCTATAATGTAATAATACCCGGAGCCAAGACGCTACAGAGATGATATCTTCCACATCTATCCAACGGCCCGCAACATGCGTCGCCAACAAATAAAATAAAAGAACAAAGGAGACATAAAAGACAAAACAAAGTCAACTATAAAACTCGGTAACCGGTTATTTAATGACGAACATTCTCTATAATATGTATAGAAAATAATTCAGTTCAAAATAATTAAAGTGAAATATATCTTTATTATATATCAAATATGTAATTATTATTTAATAATTATACTTTAATCAATTATGCATAGACACGTGAAGATCACACATTGTGCCCACTATGATAAGTGAGGGATATCTCATAATCCGTTAGTAAGTGGGACTCCATAGAGTCATCTTTCACTCATAATCCTTCAGATTGTGTGAACCCTCCATTTTGAAGTATGAAAGAGTTAGCTTATAACATGTACTGTTATATATAATTTGACCAGTTTCATTATCAATATTCAATCAATTTAGACAATTCAGGTCATCGACCCATATCACAAATCATAGATCAATCAATTCAGACAATTCAGATCATCGACCCATATCATAAGTTAAAAATCAACCAACATAATTCAGGTCAAGTCAAAAATTTAATTAACAGATGACAATCAAATAAAAGTTATAGAGAATTTTGATTATCTTATATGAATATGATTATGATTCTCGACTCAATACGCGACGTTCTTTAAATCGACTCACGATACAATAGTTAATTGGATCAATCAAACTCGCTATTTTTTCTCAAACATTAATCAACAAAAAGGGAAGATTATGGCATCTTATTTTTTGTCTATCTCTTTATCTCATCTTCGATTCCTTCTTCTCTGTTTCGTTTCCTCTCTGCTGTTTCTCTTTTCATTTTCCTTTAATTTTCTTTTGACATTCATCCTTATCACAGCGAGAGAGATGGCCTATTTACTCGGTGTTAACCGACCCATGGCAGCCACGTGCGAAGAAGGAATCAGGTAACGTGTTCATCTTTTTTATTTTATTTTATTTTACAATATAACCCATAATTTATTAATATTCATGAAATAGTTCAAAAATAAATAAAAATATAATTCATGGGATATTACATATAAGTAGAAAAATATACTCATATTTTTTTTTTCTATTTTTTTTGTATTTATTTAAAATTCATTGTCAAGTGATCCCTTCCCTTTAAATTATACTCTAGAAATATCATATCATCTCTTTAAATAAAGAAAGAGAAAAATGATATGAATTATTTGATTGAGATATATAAAAATAGAAATAAAATCAATGGTTAAAAATATGAATGATAGAGTATAACTAAAAAAACTTGTGTTTTACTTAAAGACCCAACAATTAGATTCAATCACAATAACAGTAAATAAATAAAGTAAATAGAGAGAGCAGACACATAATTTAACAAAGTTTGGTTTTGAAGAGTCTACGTCTTCAAGACCTGCAACCATCAACAATCAAGTTACGCCAAATCACAGAAAATCAAAATTATTCTTACAACGTGAACATTTGATCCCTCACACCAAATAAGTGGGCAACCGTTGGCCAAAAAAAAAAGCGATGACAACACTTTAAAACTCATAAACAGAGAAACAAATATACAACCCAATAAAGGATCTCTCGATCTCAGTTTATAAATGTATCACAATGCGATCTTGAGACAAGTTCAAAGGATAATGCTTTCTCAGGTCTAGAACAGAGACGACTATGGTTAGAAATAATTTAGATAGTCATATTCATGAATTGAAGAAGAAAGAAGCTTAGCTTATATAGTTGTACTCAAAACAAACAAGAAATCGATGTTACCTGTTGCAATGATTAAGCATTACTAATCCTAATGGGTTAACCAGTATAATAAATGTGAGATCTGTTATAATGGATGTAAGAGGACAATGCTCCGAAATTTTTTGGATAAAATTTGTACACAAAATGATTTATTACATTACAACGGTTATGGTAACTGTTGCAATGGTTGTGATTTGGAATTCAACAAAAAAATTCTCGAGGTCATCTATTATAATGGTTAGGGATCTGTTACAACGGTTAGATGCTAGCTATGCTCTGAAAGGTTTGGATCAGATTTCGACTGTGTTTAAATGTATTCCATCATAACAGCTATAATAACTGTTATAGTAGTTAGAACATGATCTCTTTGTCTTACTTGATTTAATCTCAATATTATATTAGTTATTTTTATTTATTATAACTCTAATTTAATATAATTCTTTCTTGAGATCTTTATATATATATTCTTCTCTTGATGTTTAATGTCTGCATTTCATATTTTCAAAAAAATCATTAAATTCATATGTGATTATTTTATAAATTGACAAATATGATTTTGAGAATTATTTCTTCGTCTAAATTTACGGCCTCCAAATATTGCTAGAAAATTTTCTTCACTTTACATACACATTCTGTCATGTCGTAATTTTATTCGATGATGCATAATAAAATTTACATGAACGAAAAATTAGAAATAGTCTATTTTATTTTAAAACAATTTTCTTGAAATTTTGAATTTTCATATCATGATTTTAACTTTCTAAAATGCGCACTCAGCAAAACAGGATTAATTAAACATCCGTTGTTTTGGACTTTCAAACTCAATGTTGAATTGTATTTAAAAAATAATACTTGTCTTAACTAAATAAAATTAACAAAATGGACACTTATTTTTATCTAAAAATGAGCAACAGTTTAAACCAAAATAAATACTTCTCTATTAATTTGCTTCAGGTCAAAACTATTTGGACACTATTTACATAAAGAACAATACTACTTATTATATTTAAAAAATAACTATACTACTTATTATATTTAAAAAATGAAAAAAAAATCACAGTGAACTGTATAATGACGGTGGAGTTTGGCTAATTTCACGCGTGGGACCCATTGTGTAGGGAATACTTGCAACAGGAGTCGATTTGTGGGGCTAAACTTTACAGGGTGGTGCACCAAACCACATAAACTTTTTTTTATCATACATGAATTTATTCTATCAGATGTTCAGATATGTTTTTTAATTGGGTGGAAAAGGAATATCTGGAATAAATTAGCTTTGACACACGGCTATGACTTGTGACAAGGATATACAACAGTGGCGGATCTAGGATTTTGATTAGGGGGGGGCAATTATCGGATTGTAATGGCTTATCGGGTTCAAATCCATTAACTAATCGGGTACTAAATAAAAAAAATTAATAATTTAATATATATACTTAACTAATAAATTTTTTATTAAATAATAACATTTTATATATTAAAATAACAATAAAATAAAGCTCGAAAGTAATAGATAATCAAGTTGATGAAGAAAGTTTTCGACTAAGGAACTTTATATTTTGATATCTTTGCATAATTATTTCATTATGCACGGTATTAAATATTTTTTTTCTCAATAAAAATAACCAGACAATTCAGGGGGGGCCAAAAAAAATTTCGGGGGACGCGTGCGAAAACATTCTTGTACTATTTTTCAAAATCCAGCGGCGCGTGCTTTTATGGATATACATGGGTCCGCCCCTGGATATACCGACATAGTATACACGGATTCTGACTCCAGATTTAGTCCTCTCTGGTTGCATTTAACTGGGATGATGGCAAAAGCGATTTATTTGTTTGTTTATTTTGAAGGTATCGATTTGTTTTTCCATTTTTTTTCAAACGGTCCCATGAACTTAGCTAATTAAACAAAATGTTCCAGTTCATTCATTTATTTTTCTTTTCTTTCATTTTACTCGTCGAACAGTGATTTAGTCTGACCAATAAAACATGTTTTTATATATACTAGTTTATTTTTTAACCATTTTGGGCAAAGAATATTTACGTACACACTCTTTCAGCAGAAGTGATTTCTCATAATCTCAATAGAAGTTGTCTTTTGATGTGTCATTAAAAATTATTTAGCGCATAAATATTAAAAGTTTGAGAACTAATCTTTGATCTAGTAACAAAAGTCAACATCCTCTATGTGAGAGTTTGTGAGTTTAAAATTCGGATGAGAGTCTTTATGGATAATTATGAAATTTGAGAATTTAACTCTTATTTTTTCAATAAAAAGAATTGAAAGTTTCAAATTTATAATTCAAAAACCTTTTTATATCGTCAATACATCTTTATTAAATTTTTATGATGATATTATTATTATCAAATTATACTATTTTTTAAGTGAACAAACAACAACAATAAAGTGTAATCAATTAAAATCTATATACATATCTAGAATAAAATTAATTGAAACATCCTTTAAAATTTAAAATCTGTTTACCTGTAGACAAGAAAAATATAAAAAAACAAATATAGTTCGTTATCAATAAAAAAACTTTAAAATTTTCCGGATATATATGGTATATAATAATTTTCAAAGGGCCATATAATAGATTATGATTAATCTTTTTTAACAATCTTCAGTGCGCATTTTTTTCTGGATAACGTTAAAGATTCGCATCTTTTCCACTGAAAATTCTAAATTAAGCGACTAATTAGATGGATCACCAATTCACCATTGTTGAAGAAATGGAGAGGATTCCAGTAACATGTGTCGGGCAGACATACAGTGCAGGGCTTTTCCCAGAAGTAATAAAAGTACATATCGGTTTTATTTGGACATCAGTCAATTCCTGTCTCATCGGATTATGTATTTTTTTTATTAATATAACAAAGTATAGTATACGTATATAATTATTTATATATATGTTAAAAAAATATTTGATGATCATGAATCGAGAAATTATTAGCTAAATGTAAACAAATAAATTTTTTGATATTTTCTTTTGTGATAATTAAGTTCAAAATTAATTTTAGTATAATATGAAAATCGATTGGTCATACACTGAATAATCTGAAAAAAAAAGGTCCAACTCATGTGGCAGCTGATAAATTAACAAACAATTTTTATATTGCACCGGACTCAATGCTTGCTGCAATATGTAAAATGGTTTGGTCGTCAATGTCTTTTATCTTTTCTTTATGAGAATGTCTTTTTATCTTAACAAAGCCTTCCACTTTGATATATATATCTATAGATAGTAAACGTAAATTTAGCGTGCTCTTAATTTTACGGAGGTTTTCCGTGAGTTTAACTAAAAAACTATATCAAATTATCTCCAAATTTTAATTTATCATGCACATTATATTCTTCATATGAAAATCTTGTGGGATTTAAAAAATTGAGTTATTTTGAGTTTTCTAAGCCTTCGTTTTTAATTTTTGAAAATCAGTTCTAAAAATAATAATAAAGTATTTAATATTTGTACATTATTTTAAAAAATTAAAAATGATGATTTAAAAAACTCAAAATACCTTAATTTTTTCATCCCATGAGATTTTCATATGAAGAATTTAGTGAGCATGATAAATCATATTCAAATATCCAAACCGTTAAACATGATCTTCATATTGAAATATCTTTGGAGATCAAATTTCATATATATTTTTTTAATTCTGTTATTTTTTTTAGATGAGTACAAAATTTATTGATTTAATAATTTCTACACGATCCAATACTAGTGTTTTTTCCCTCCATCTAAAAAATAATATTTTTTTAATAGATATATATAATTGATTTTCAAATGTATTTCAATATAGAGATCATGTTCAATGGTTTTGATCGGTTGTCTAGACTTTCAAATTTAAGATATGGACGCGAAATACAGTAGGTTTTGTGCTTCGTGAAACACCATAGCTTCGCCATATATATATATATATATATATATATATAGAGAGAGAGAGAGAGAGAGAGAGAGAGAAACAGAGTATAGATACCGTGAGCATAACTCAAAAAATACATCAAATCATCTCGAAATTTTAATTTATTATCTTCATTAAATTATTTATATAAAAATCTCATGGGATACAAAAATTTGGAGTATTTTGATTTTTTTAAGTCATCGTTTTTAATTTTTAAAAATAATGTTCAAATATTAAATATATTATTATTATTTTTAGAGCTGATTTTCAAAAATTAAAAATGGTGACTTAAAAAACTCAAAAAACTATAAATTTTTGCATCCCAATAGATTTTCATATAAAGAATTTAATGAGAATGATAAATTAAAATTTTAAGATGATTTGATATAATTTTTGAGTTAAACTCATGGAAGATTTCCGTGAGTTTAAGCTCACGGTATCTTTACACACACTCTCTCTCTATATATATATATATTACCGATAATTCTGTATCAGTTTATTTGAGGAAAAATTGCACATTTCATAGTTTCACAGCACAATTATTTTTCTTAACTTTATTTAGTCCTCAAGTGACAAATTAATTAATCTTTCTTGAAAAAATTAAACCGCTTCCTTACTTTTACTCGATTTTCCTTTATGTTACTTCACTGGTATTTCCATTTCCTACTCCGTCTGATCCTCTCTAAATAAAAATAGAACCAAATTTGAACTTCAAATATTCACGATGAATTTGTATTTATATTCAAGTTTCTTTTATTAATATCTAGCTAGTAAAATCCTTTTCCCGTCCCAATTTTGTAATGTATAATTTTGGAACACATGTATTCAATATTTTTTTAATACATTTTTATGCATTCAAACAGCTAAAGAAAAACACAGAACAAAGTTACAAAATGGGTTTTCAGACTGCATCCAGCGACTTAGTACCAAATACTTAAAAATAGATGTTTGAACTATAAATTTCAATATAATATGTACAAATTTGTAATAAAAAATATACATGTAATTTTTCAAACACTAAAAAAAATCAAAGATATTGGTGTCAAAGGGGAAAAAAGTATACAGAAAATCAACATAAGCGAAGAAAACAAAAAAATTCTAACAGTAGCGTTTCCGCGTTTCACCTACTATTGAAAGAAAGAATCGTGGATAGGATACGACGAACTTTTGTTCCAGACTGCTGGTAAAGCTGTAAAGCATGTAGCATAATACGATGTTCGTTTCCTGGTGATATAACAACAAAAGAATTGGATATGAATTAAAATATAATTATATTTTTTACAATTATTTAAGACAACACTAATTTATTTGAAATCTAATACTAGCTAAAATTAATTATATTAATTTATATTAAATTACTTCATATCTATAAAATTATTAATAAATATTTAATATTTTATTTGGTTGGGTCACATCATACAAATTTTGACACGATTCAAATCATATCATGTTAAATTCGGTTAAAAAAAATAATAAAATAATGATAATCTTTTTTTAATTTGATTGTAAAAGTATTTCATTTTTTTCCTTTTATTTTACTTAACTGGCTCTCATAGCCATGTCAACTATTGTGAAATATTTTTTTGTGAATATATATATATATATAGAGAGAGAGAGAGAGGGGGCTATTATGAAAATATTTGCATTTCATCCGATATGCAAACACATTTAAAAATATTTTTTTAAATTTTATATGCAAACACATTTAAAAATATATTTTAAAATTTTAAAATTTTTTATTTATAATTTTTATTAAATTCTTCATATGAAAATCTTATGGAATACAAAAATTTGGAGCATTTTCTGTTTTTTAAACTACTCTTTTGAATTAAAAAAAAAAACAGCCCTAAAAATAATAATAAATATTCAATATTTTTGTTGTTTTTTTCAAAAATTCAAAAGAGTTGCTTAAAAAACTCAAAATGCTCCAAATTTGTGTATCCTATAAGATTTTCATACGAAGAATTTAATGAAAATCATAAATTAAAATTTTTGAGATTTTAAAATATATTTTTTGACGCGTTTGTATATCGGCTGAAATGCAAACGTTTTCACAATTTCATAATTGTCTATATATATATATATATATATATATATATATATATATATATATATATTTGACTTATTATGGTCGGCTGATCTTCCTGTATATAGGAAATATGGTCATTTTCCTTTTCCGCGTGCTTGGTCCAATTTTATTTTTGTTTTTGACTAACTAATTGATACTTTCTGATCAAATCAAGAACAAATGAACATATAACTTCTTTAATTGTGAATTGCCAGTCAGATTTTTTGATCGATACAAAATGTTTGTAATTTTTTTCATAAATCATTCAGATTGAATCATACTCGTCACTTATATGCTAATTAATTATATCATGCCAATCAACAGTATTAAATTATTTATTTTGTTCAAATATGAATACAGATATAATTCATTAATACGTTTGGGATTGTTAATGATTTATAGTTACTCAATTATGTGATCCATATCATATATTTTATAAAGTTTGCACGAGTAAGAACTTTTTTCTTCGTTAGATTATCTAATAACTAATAAGCTTCAGAAGATTAAAAAATACTAGTTACCTTAATTAGCATAAAAAGGTATATGGGCAAATTAAAACCGTCTATTATCCTATGGGATAATTGATAATTACAAAAGCATGTACCTAGCTATATAATACATTAGTCATTCAATCTACAAAATTAAATTAATTTGAGCAATATCCCCAAATACATGATTTTTTTTGCAACATACTAACATATATGCACATATTGTGTTTAAAATAATATTTATACATTATTTGTTTTCAACCTATTTAGATTTACTATATAAATTAATTATTTCTGTTATATATTATCCATATCATGCAAAAATATATATGATAGGAAAAACAATAGAGTATTCCACCAAATAAAAAAATAGAACAAGGATAAGATAAATTTTTAATGGATAATTATGTAGATATATCTCCCTCTCGAAACTTAGCATATGCAACATAACGGTTGGCACCTAAAAACAAATGAATGCCAAAGTAGTCTAAATTTTAACCAAGCAAAACGATTGTACAATTTAATGGAGCTTCTTTTTGTGCCCCCAAATAGGTGCTCGTCGTTGACTTTCTGATCGAACAAAAAAGAATTGTCCTTCGTCGTCGACGTCGTTTTTTCTTCTTTTTATGATTTTGTTTATACCTAATTTTGGATTTTGGTTGCGTAGGATCGTTAGTTACATAATTAACCAGTTAGTGCATTTCGTTAGAACTTATGTGTCATATCTCTTATTGCAATTCTTTTTGTCTAGGTCTAAGCCATCATTGGCAAGACGAAGCACTAAGCTCAATTTTCACTAGTGGAATAATAGCGCAGGTGTCAAGAGCCTAATAATGGAGTGTCTTAGCTCGCTTAATTAATGAGCTAATTAGATTTAATCATGGGAAGATTGACAGTGTAACAACTCAGCTGACAACTGTACCACCTCTCCAGGACTAAAACTTAATTACCGTTAATAAGGACTGGATATTGTAGACCTTCACCTTTTCCCTCAAAAAAAAAAGGACTGGATATATAGATAAACAACACATAATGGATTAAAGTTACAATGTTATTATCGCATCCAACAAATCGAATTTAGGTGAGATTTCAGGTTAAAATAGTGTTTAGGGTATCGCTTTATATGATTTTATTAACATCTCCAAGAACATGATTTGTCGCTTGACGTCATTTCAAATACATATACGTATACTAAATTTGGAACATACTTTCCACAAAGATGACAACATCTTAAATAATTATTATTATCTTTCTATGAATATAGTTAATTTTGTATCTTTATTACAAAAAATTTCATATTCTACAACTCTTATATTTTAATCCTTATGACGCAAATTCTCTCTACTAACTTAGATCCATTTTCTACAATATACTTATTTTATTTTATTTTTTGAAAATATCATGTAAACAATAAATAATTATTGGTTGTGTTCTTCATGTGTTTGGAATTTGTTTTTTCATTATTAAAATCTATTATTTTTTTAGATAATAATAAGTCCAATCAATACAATTCTAAATATTTATAAATAACTCTCATATATATTTCAAACTCATTACCTCCTACGTGAAAGGAGCATAACCAAAATTAAAGAATGGAGGGATACAATCAGAGATGACAATATAGTTCACGATCTATTATATCTGCCCGACTCGATAACCAACACTCCCAGCCTAGACAAAGATCATATATGGCTGGGTCGGGCCATCTGATTGGGCACTGGGGGGGGGGGGGGGGTACGAGCTTGGGATTAGACCAACTAATCTAGGTCAGAGTATTGATATAACTATGTATATAACTAATAAGATGGTATAAATGTATAATATTATCAAATTCTCAATTCATTATATATATATATTTTTTTTTTCAAATCTCAATGTAATAATGTTAATATTATCTAAATTATATCAAAATTTTAGTTATGATACAAAATATTATATAATATTCTTCTTCCAATCACTAATATTTTATTGAATACAAATTTTCGGATTGAGACAATGACCAATAGGCGAGCCAGGTAAATAATTTCTGACTTATAGATCGGACAGGATGGGTATAAGATTTTGGAGGACGAGCTAGATGACGTGATTAGCACATACGCGGTTCAATCCGGTTTATTGTCATCCCTAAGGGAGTGTTTGACACTCAATGGAATAGCAAAAAGTTAGAATATAATAGCTATTCCAACGAATTAATTTGCCAAATGAATTTTAAACTAAGTAGAAGAGTGCGGAATAGTGCTAATCCTGGTATACCAACTTATAGGTGGAATACTTGGATTAGATCTCGTCGAATAGCGATTATTGTTTGATTATATTATATTATGTTATTATATTATGATTATGATTAAGATTTAGTATTATTATATTATTATATTATATTTATGATTATAATTAATTATTATATTAATATTATGATTATTATTTATTATTATTATTATCATTATATAATTATTATTATTAAATTATTATTGTCATTATTGTTATTATATTATCGTTACCATTAGTATTATTATATTATTTATTATTATTATAAATATAATTTTAATATTATATTATTATATTATGAATATAAATATAATTTTTTATTATTATATTATTATGATCAAGATTATTTATTATTATATTATTATATTATGATGATTATGATTATTATTACTTATTATTATTTTATTATGTTATATTATATTATTATATGTTGATTATAGTGATGATTAATTTATTATTATATTATTATAATTATAATTATTTTTATGATTATGATTATATTTTTATTATTATATTATTATGATTATGATTATGGTTATATTATTATGATTATGACTATAATTATTATTATCATGATTATGATTATGATTATTACATTATAATTATATTATGATTACTTATTATTATATTATTACATCATCATTATTAGTATGGTAGTTGCAACCAAGAATTAAAAGGAGGAGGGGGCCAGCCCCTGATTTCAGCTCTACATGTGAAGAATATTGTCTTTGGAACTAGATCAAAAGCTGATTTTTAAATTAAGGCAAAATTAAACCAAGTAACATTAATATGGTTCAAATTTGAGACTATCCTCATTTTAAGTAATGACAAGGAATTGCATTTAGCATAACATTAATTTTTTGGGCATAAAATTAAACCAAGTAACATTAATTTTTTTTTAGCATAACATTTTTTTCTTTTTAAATGTCAAATGAATGTATCATGAAGCTAGGATTACAAATCCTTTTTAAATTAAAAAAAAATCAAGAAAAAAAATTCTCAACTCTGGTCTTGTATTAGTCCCTGGAAATTTATTAGACTGTTTTGGACTGAGATTATGGGGCTAAAAACCTGTTACTACGTCGGTATAATTTATACTGGCATCACTAGTGCATACCTAAAAAGTATGATTCCCTGACCCCTAGCTCTTGTTAGTGCTCTGTTGACAAGTGATTTAGAAACAATTTTTCTTTAATCATGATAACTGCATTCCAAAGATAAAGTCATATTAAACTAAAAAAACAAGGAATATTGGAATTTGAAAGATAATTCATAAACCCATTATCTTTACTATTAGTTGATACATTTACATTTGTCAGCTAGAGGTAAAGATTTAGTTTGGGCTCTTACCTCTTAGTTTTCCCCTGGATCTGGCCCACTTCAACAAATCTTCGTTTCGGGCCGATTCAAAGGAAATCACAAAATATTCTCCCGAAAATTGAAATTGTAAAATAAAGGGATCAGAATATAATATTTGATAAAATGGTCTATGAAACAAAACTGGGCTTTGGCCTGTCATCCTTTAAATCTGTAATTGTAAGGGGATAATCAGCAGAAAAAAAAATTGACGATGGACATATTCTGATGTGGGATAATCAAAGAGGTATATTTACCAAATGCAAACACTCAAATATATATATATAGAGAGGGGGTTATAGTGTTTCGTGAAGCACAAAATCTCTTGTGCTTTACGTTCATATTTTAAAGTCCAAATGACTGATCGAAATCGTTGAATATGATTTCCATATTGAGATATCTTTGGAGATTAAATTTTATATATTTTTTTATTTTTTTGCTATTTTTCGATTAGCAGAAAATCAGTGATATTAGATGGTATAAAAATCGTTAGATCAGCAAACTTCATACCCATCTAAAAAATAATAAAATTTTAAATATATATATATATAGAGAGAGAGAGAGAGAGAGAGAGAGTGTGGAGATACCGTGAGCTTAAGCTCACGGAGGCCTTTCGTGAGCTTAACTCAAAAAACATATCAAATCATTTTGAAATTTTAATTTATCATTCTCATTAAATTTTTAATATGAAAATCTCATGGGATGCAAAAATTTGGAGCGTTTTGAGCTTTTTAAGTTGTGGTTTTTAATTTTTGAAAATCAGCTCTAAAAATAATAATAATATATTCAACACTTGAACATCATTTCAAAAAAAATAAAAATGGGACTTAAAAAGCTCAAAACACTCCAAATTTTTGCATCCCACAAGATTTTTATATAAAGAATTTAATGAGAATGATAAATTAAAATTTTGAGATGATTTAATATATTTTTTGAGTTAAGCTCACAGAAGGCCTCCGTGAGCTTAAACTCACGATATCTCCACTCATATATATATATATATATATATATATATATATATATATATATATATATATATTCAAATATTCAAATATATTTCAATATGAAGATCATGTTCAAAGGTTTGGATATATCATTTGGACTTTTAATTTGAGATACGAACGCGAAGTAGGGAGGTTTCGTGCTTCGCGAAGCACCATAATCTTACTCTCTCTCTCTCTCTCTATATATATATATATATAAAGTCTAAAATACAACGCGTTGCACGTATGCGTTCGCACACCACGTTAAAATCTCAAATTTTAAGTTAAAAAAGTCTGATAAACGCATGTGTGGTGTGCTAATGTGTTTTATAAAGCACAAAATATTTTGTACTTCACGCTTATATCTCATATTTTAAATTTTAAATGGACGATCCTAACTGTTAAATATGATTTTCATATCAAAATATCTTTGGTGATCAAATTTTATATTTTTTAGAATTTTTTTGCTATTTATTTAAAGGGATAGAAAATCGTTGATATTGAATGGTTCAGATGATGTCAGATTAATGAATTTTGTAGCAAAATAGTAAAAAAATTCTAACAAAATATAAAATTTGATCATCAAGGAGATTTTGATATGCAGATCATATTTAACGTTTGGATCGTCCATTTGAATTTTAAAATATGAGATATAAGCGTGAAGTACAAAGTATTTTATGTTTTATAAAGCACATTATATATGCGCGCGCGCGCACACACACACACACACACATATATATATATATATATATATATATATATATATATATATATATATATATATATATACAAACGTTTTCACAATAATCTCTATATATATAGATTATTGTGAAAACCTTTGCATTTCAGCCCATATACAAACGCATTAAAAATATATTTTGAAGTCTCCATAATTTTCATTAAATTCTTCATTTGAAAACCTTATGGGATACAAAAATTTAGAGTTTTTTGAGTTTTTTAAGCCGCTCTTTTGAATTTTTAAAAAAATAACACAAACATTGAATATCTATTATTATTTTTAGAGCTATTTTTTTAATACAAAAGAGTGGCTTAAAAAACTCAAAACACTCCAAATTTTTGTATCCCATAAGATTTTCATATGGAGAATTTAAAGAAAATCATGGAGACTTCAAAATATATTTTTAATGCATTTGCATATGGACTGAAATGCAAATGTTTGTATTTGGGTCAAGAGAAAGTTGCTTGATTTAAGAATTTTGGATCGTCCAATAATAATGATTTTCTTCCTACCCAAAAAATAGAAAAAAATTCAAAAAATATATATAATTTGATTTTCTACAAGAGTTTGATATGAAAAATATATTAAACGGTTCAGAGAGGTCATTTTTAATTTGAAATTTGAGATTTTATCGTGATACACGATTGCATCCGTGCAACGCATTGTATTTTAGCATCTCTCTATATATATAGAGAGAGAGGTGTGCTAATGTGATTTATAAAGCACAAAATACTTCATGCTTAACGCTTATATCTCATATTTTAAAATTTAAATAGATAATCCAAACCGTTAATTATGATATTCATATCAAAATCTCCTTGGTGATCAAATTTTATATTTTTTTAATTTTTTTTGCTATTTATTTAAAGTGATAGAAAAAATCATTGATATTGAATGGTTTAGAAGACGTCAAATCAATGAATTTTGTACTCCTTGAAAAAAATAGTAAAAAAATTTCAAAAAATATAAAATTTAATCACCAAGGAGATTTTGATATAAAAATCATATTTTACGGTTTGAATCGTCTATTTGAATTTTAAAACATGATATATAAACATGAAGTGTGAAATATTTTATGATTTACAAAACACATTAACACACCTCTCTCTCTCTCTCTATATATATATATATATATATATATATATACACACGCTCATTGACTTCCCAAGTACTTGCTAAATTTATGAAACACGAACAAAATTAATGCAAGATTGCACACCGACTTCCTCGAAATATTTGTTTCATCACCCATATGGGCAGTATCTTGTTGGCTGTTGTTTTAGAAAAGATATGAAAGCCAGTAATGTAGCAATGTAAGATCTTATTTAACCCCAAAAGTGATCTTATTCTTACAACATTTTTTTGCAACAAATATAATGGCCTGATACTCCCTATGCTTAAGTGATCTGGTTCTACAGCTCCAGAAGGAACTAGTTCTAGTCAACCCCAAAAAAAAGGAATTCCTTGTTTTGAATTCCTGTACTCTCCTACTGGCTACTGTTTTCAAGCCAAAAACTGGCTCAAGCTCGGTGTAAAGCAATTAAGAAAGAAGAAGAGCATATACATATCAATGGTAGTTCAAGTATCCATTACACAACCACAATACAGTAACAACTAGACACAGAAAGTGACAACAAAGTCGTTCATCTCCCCCATAATCCATCTGATCCAATAAATTATGCAATAAGATCAACTAACATATCATTTTACAACTCAAACTCATCTTCCAGTTTCAATGCCTCCGCTGCGGCCTCTTCCTCTTCATCATTTACCACAAAATATGGGTTGTGGGTCTCAGGTCTGAATTTATACCCAGTAAACACATAGAACGCAAGAGTAGCCAATTCCCCGGCCACAACACTAGTCCACAAGTACCGGTACGAAGTAATGGTAACTAGCGCGTAAACCACAACCCTTGTGAAGTATATGTAACATATGACCACCACATAATACTGTCTAAACAGAGTCAATTTCATCAAATTAACTGCTGCTTTTCCATCCGAACGGGCAGCCTCACGCAAGTTCTTAATAGACCACACAATCGGGAACAAAATTGCACAACAACAAATCACATCAACCAGCAAAAACACCTGTTTCCAGGTGAGCCAATCACTGGCAAATGGGCCTGACTCGTCAATCACCACTTGTGCAATATTAGCCACAACCTGGAGGGGTATCACCACCATGAGTACCTTCTTCTCTCTGTCTTGCAAGAATGGCTTCAAAAAGGACCAACCCGTACCAATAAGCACTATCAAGGTGAACAGAGATATACCCTTCAAGAAACTGAATATGTAAAATAACACATCCCATCCATGAGCCGTACCAGTTCGCTTAATGCACGACTTATCTTCAGCCTCAGCCAGTAAATTCAATGCCTTGAGAATTACAACAGCAAGCATGAAATAGTGGATGCGGTAAACTGAGGTGTATTTCCGGAGAAGGATAACAAGCCAAAGTGCACCGAGCCCGACATAGATGAGGAAGAGGAGGAAGTATATAAAAGGCAGCGTAGCAGATCCAGCAGAAAGATAAATTCTTTTACCAGGTGATCCTGGGTCAAGGTTGTACATGGTGGAGTTTACTGACATGGAGACCTTCAGACCCTGTAAGCAATTAGCGAACACAAGAGTGTACTGACCCGGATCCGTAACCTTGTATGAAGCTGAGAAAGAAGAAGACCTGGCGTTTAACACACCCGATGGATTTGTCGGTGGATGCAATTTGTCGAAAGTATACACCAATTTCACCAATTCGGATTGCAGAGCGCAAGTGATGTCGAGGTCTTGGAGCTGGCGGAGCACGTGCACCCAGGCGTCGAGGGTAGAGAGGAAGAACCCAAACTGAGAGAGGTCGAGGTCGGGTGAAGAATCCGATAAGGATATGGAGGAGACGGTGAGCTCAAGCGCGCCGGTGTGCGTGAACCCGAATTCGTCGAAGGGGATAATGGAGCGCGCGTCAGATTTGACCTCCATGGTACGGATCTCAGCAAGAGCCAAGGGGAGGAGGAGGAGGAGGAGGAGGGAGACGCCATGGCGCATCGCCATGGACTGAAGAGTTGAAGGTATGGTTTTCTATATTTGGGGGAGGGGGTTGGTTCGGAACTTCGGATCTGAGAGGGAGTGGGAGGGAGGTTGAATTTGGGTTTGGGACTTTGAGGAGAGAATCGCGTGGAGATGACGTAACTGGTCGGAAAAGAAAATTAAGAAGAGGGAAGGGAATCGAGGGGACGACTTTTTTTATGCCCTTAGCCCTTAATTATTTTCATTGTTTTAAAATGTGATTATTTATGTCGTCCGCTTATATTTATACAATACGATGTCGCATGCATAAGAGTATGTATCTATATATTTAACGATATAAATTATTATTTTTAATATTTATCATATTAATCCTATAAAATTAATTATATTATATTTTTCATACAAAATATTCAAAATTATATTAATATCTTATTATATTTTTATTTTACATTAAAATTCTTCAAAAATAAATGATCGATTTAAATATTATAAGAATTTTTTAAAATACATATTTACATATATAATCCACATACTGAACTGTATTCACCCGCATATCGCATATATGCTATGCAGTGCTCAACCGCACGTATATTAAAATCCGTATTTTGAAATCTTGATTATTTTCTTATTCCCCTCTATAGTCTATACTTCAATATGTTCTGTTTGTGTCATCGAACTGTGCAGGAATGAGCTCTCAGATCTTTGTAATCTTTTTTTATATATCTTGTGTTAATGTCTTTAATTTAATAGTGTTAACGCTCAATTAAATCTATAATTTAATTTTCACAGAAAGAAAAGACAAACATTTCATCTCTATCTCTTTGTATATAAACTTTTTAAGTAAAATTCACTTCATTTTTAAACTCTTCTAACAATAGTCACTATCAATTAATTAAGGATGTGCTTCACAAAAGAAGAATGAGAAGAAAGGGAAGAAATGTAAAATAAGTGATTGAGAGAGGAAGAGTAAAGTTTTATATTTTAATTTAGAAGATAAAATTATTTGAGAATTTTATATAGAAGGTTTTACTTCTTCTCGCTTTCTCTTCCTCTTTCTCCTCTTCAAATATTAAAGTTGTGGAGCAAGTAAAAAAATTTGGACAAATAAAAAATTAATTCGATCATCTTCTTTTCTCTTTCCCTCCCCTCCTCTCCCTCTGTCTGAAGCAGAGTGTAAAGATCCAGTGTGCCTTTGAAGCATTGATCATCTTTAAGCAAAACAATATTCAAAATTATGTATAAACTCTCCTTTGATATGCTTCCAAAAATGAAACAATATATTATTTTAAATATACATCATTCCGTAAAGAAATAAGATTTAGTATCTGTCTCTGTTCAATATGTGGTTCAAAAAATACTAATACTATAACTTGACGATTCGGTGGATATTGCATTTTCATAAAAATGAGATGCAACAAGTACATGTCTGACGTAATCAAGTAAAAAAGATAAAAAGGTGATTTCTATTTTGCTAATATGCCTATATCCCCTGTACAGTGCATTCTATTTTTCTAAAAGTTTATTTTTTTACAAGGAGTCGTTTTTCTTCATGGAATTCAGAACAAAAAATTGTAAAAAGGTACTTACCTTTCTTTGAATAATTAACAAATTATAGTTTACATTTAGTGGTTCGGCTTTATTTGCGTGTATTTTTTTTATAATAAAAGATGAGAGTTAATTTCTTAAATTTTATAAATGTTCATAAAAAAATTCATCTGAATTTGAAACTGATTTTAATGTTTGTAGTTGGAGCATGCTTGGTGGAGTTATCAACAGTGCGATTCGAATCAATGAAAAACAAGACCATTTATTCAGTAGCGGAGCTTTTGAGATAGATTCAAAGAGGGGTCAATTAACATTAACTAACTATGTCTATTGAGTAAGAATGGCCATTTTATCCTCAAAATATTGGATACGGTTCTATATATAGATCTTATATTTTTTTAATGAATTCGCGTTCTAATTCGAATTTAATCCATTAGCAACTCTAAGTTGATTTCGTCGGAACCGGCAACCAGTGGCAATCGATATATTGCCTTTTTTGACCTTGTATGTCAATGTTTCACTGGCTCTGTGTTCGGCTCTTTTTTTTGGTCCGATTTTTCTCTTGTTTTATTCATGGCATGAAGCATGAACACTAGGAAACGGTATGTGTATCAGTGCATATACAGAGGCTGAAATATTCTAACAGCAAATATTTTATCATAATATTTGTATCTCTGTATATATGATTAATGTAGTAACTTAAGACATTTATGGACATTAATCTAGTACATCTGAAAAAAAAACGTATCATATATATGAACTAGCTAAATGATTTATTTTACTGTAATTACAGAGAATGCAGACTTTTATTTTTATCTAAATTTTTTTTGGGGCGTTTGACATTTCTGTGTTTGCAACGTGTTTGCAACGTTTTTCTCTCAATTGACTAGTTCGTTCATAAAATTTAGTATGTTACAGAACACTTTATTATCTTTTCAAAAAATATAAAAACTTTAAATTCCGACAAAGATGAGAAAGTTATGAGTCATCGAAAGTTAACGCTGAGAAATAGATCGTGATTGGGTTTGCGGCCCAGCCATTTTTGGGCCATGTTGGGCAGCATACTGGGTCTTTAGCCCTTTTTTTTTTGTAATTTTTTTAAATTTTATTTTATTTTTTGTATTTTTTTATATATAATAATAACCTGGGCAGTGAGAATGAAGAATTTTTGTCCCACGAAATATTAGAATGTGGATAGTAAGAGGTAATTTCTTTTGTACACAATTAGTTTAAAATTTTAATGAAATTATTGTTAGTTTAAGTTCACGGATGTTCATGATCAGCTTTTAACTAAAAGCTATTTAAAAAAATAAAACTCTTGTCAATCCCGCAACATATTATTATTTTTTATACATTTTAATAAAGAGATAAGATCCCTACTATTTATATTAGATCCTGAGTTCAATTATTTATATCAAATTTTATAGAATATAAAATTTTATTATTTTTATTTTAGAGCACTTTTAATAAAGGATAAGTATTGCACTTTTAAGCGAACTTCCATGCTTTACATTTTATATATATCAATTGTATTCGTCTTTCTCCTCTTCAGAGTCTCTCCCCGCGTCTTTTCACTAAAACACAATTTTTTTTTATAAAATTTGAATATTTTATCACTGCCACCGGTGGTGTCAATTCTTGATCCGACCCGATCCGATCCGATATGACCCGAAAATAAATGGGTCGGGAATGAGTTCAATTTTTTTATCCAAATCGGATCGGGTCGGGTTCGGGTCGATCCGACTCGACCCGATTAATTATATTTTTTAAGTAAATTTGTGATTTAGTACTAATTAAAGCTTAAATATACACTAATTAAGATTAATTATAAATTAATTAATATTTTATTGCATAAAATTATATAAAAAATAATTAATAAATATTTAATTATTTTACACGAGTCGGGTCGGGTCGATCCGTGATCCGTCGGATCAGATATGAATCAAAAATAATAATAAAATAATATGACCCGATCCAAACCCGACCCATTGACACCCCTAACTGCGACACTCTTTGTATATATCTCTCCCCCATTAATTCATTCCCAATCTTCCTCAGAAATGGAAAAATAAGACAAACGTGCACCGTTTATATTTTCATCGTGAAGAACGTGACAATATCTCATCGATTTTAATAATTTTTCTTTTAGTTTGCAAATGGAAGAGGAGATTTATGTTTTCAACAATATTGATTTTGGGAGTTAGCAAATTGCTAGAATCCATTTTTTATCGTTGTACTATTTTGACTTTATCTTTATCCTTAAAACTGATGCATAAATTATGAATTTAATTTTTGTCTCAAATAATTAGATTTTGTCATGAATATTCCAGCATATATACGCTATTGGGATCCATCAATCATTTCCATCATAATTTGATTCTGACATTTATAATAATTATAGTACATACTTAATAGATAGAAAATAGATATAAATAGTTTTTCTAAAACTATAAAATAACTCTATATCAGTATCCGAAAAGTAGCTCTACTGAAAATAGGTATAGTAGCTCTATAGGTACCTAAATAAATATAAATAGTGCCCAAAATGCTTTGATAGTGATTATTAATAAATGTTTGAATTAATATAATAACACATAAAAATGTTTTGATAGTAATTATTAATAAATAATTTAATTACATAAATAGCACTAGCAGAAACTATAAATAGCTCATATAACACTATGAGTGTTTTGTGTATTTTCCTTTAAATGTCTTTTGACTCCATCCAGACAACTTTAGAGATAATTTTCGGGGACAATAATGCGTTGGGTACAAATGAATATAATTTTCAATATGAGAGATGGATAGGAGCAAATTTTGTACCATATCCAATGTTTTTCTTCTGCAAAATGCATATTTACAACTGATTTATATAAAATAATGATATGTTGTTCATCGACTCCATTCTGTTTATACGTCCAGACTCACTTTTCACTGTAGATCGACATTAACTGTCAGATGAAATTCAAATTGGCTGCTACTTGAGACGTTGACTACTAGGAATAAGTCTTTGGGATACCGCATGGGGAGAGGAATTTATGGGATTATTATCAGTCTCTTTACATAAATTGAAATAAATACTATTGAAAGTTGAAACTCAAAAAATATATTTTATATCCAACAAAATTTTGATTAAAAATATATTGAGTTAACGTCAACCACTCAATATCCTATAAACTCTATATAACTTAAAATAACCCCAGTAACTATTAATGATACAAATGTGAATTTGGATCGGCTGTGATATTTTTTTTATGATAATAAATTACCATCATCTTTTTATATCCATAATGAATTGATCTCGCCAAATAGTAATAACTACTGAATCTAAGTCTAAATTTAAATCTAAACCGTATAAATTTCATTATACTATTTAGAAATTATTACAACTTATTGTCATAGTTTTTTTTTTATGACAGCTTATCCGCACAAATGCGTCGGTCTAATTTTTTTTCAAAGCTGAGGTATTGAATTCCAACAAAAGGAATTCATTTTTGTAGCGTGAATACCAGACTGCAGCGGCAAGGATCCAGTCACACAAAAGTGAAAACCCATCAAAACAATTACAATAAACAACATTTGAATAAAAAATAATTACTCATCGCACTGATGAGCAGATGGAAAAATACCTTGACATGTAAAGGAATTTATATCCTCTATGAACTTTACATTGTAAAGTACTGATCGAAATTAAATCTTACTCTACAAATAATTTAGCATGGATCTTGATGTTATTCGACACTGTAGTAGCCAATGAATAAAAACTATCCACTTTATTCTCTAGAGTGAGTGCCCATTGTAGAGAATATGCACCTCATGTAAAGATAGTTTAGAATTTTGTAGGCAACGACGACGACTTGGTGACCCAAGTTGGACAGTTGTTTTCATTTTATCAAGATTCGTGCTGATCAATCAAATTAATAGTGATATTTACCTTTTGGTACGCGTTCACGGCGAGAAGGATCAGACATGAGAAACGTCTTATTCAAAGTCGTGTTCAAAAAACAATTCTAGTTTCCAACTTGTTTTAAAATAATCACATTTCTAGATACTAGAATACTCAATGGAGCGATGTTTAGATCTTAGGTCGTACTGCGTGCTAATACTAGATATTTGCAAACGGTTCGGTTTGGTCCAGTTAAAATCCGGGCGGCCCACGGTCCATAGTCCCGCATGGTCCATATGAACCGGTCCTAAGCGGTCTGCCCAAATTCGAAAAAATCGAACTTATTCCACCGTTGGCCCTCGGGGGCCAGACCCCCACGAGACGGTTTACGGTCCGGTCCATTTTTTTAATGAATTGAAAAAAAAAATTTATCATAATTTTTAACTAATTCGAATTATTATTTTTAATTGTTTAAAAATCTAATAATACTAAAAAATTAAAAATTTCCAAAAAAAAATAATATTTCAGAAAATTATAAAAAATAATAAAAGTTAAAAAAAATATTAATTTTTAAATAATAATTTTTATCGAATTAATTATATATTTTTTAATAGTTTAAACATCGAATAATACTAAAAAATTATAAAAATACCAAAAATTATAAAAAGTTATAAAATAAAATTTGGATAATATTTTGAGTTATCCTCCTCCTTTAACCCGGGCTTGGGACCGGATATGTAAAAAGAATATAGGCGGAGTTATAATTTTTTTTTTGTTAGTAATGTTCTTTAAAAAAAAATTAAAAAATAATTGAAATACCTAAAAATAGATAAAAAGATTGAAATGGTAAGAAATATCAAACTCCTAGAAGTCGTTGTGCATATACCATAAGTCGTTGTCTTGAATGTCGTATGAACCGTCATAATCATCTTCTAGAGGGATATCGGGGGTATTGATACCGCTTTCTTGAGTTTCTATGGCGGATGTTGCTGCCTCAAATGTGATATCATATTGCATGCGACTTTCAACATCAATCCAATCTTTATTGCACACAAATTGCTTGAAAAGTTTTGAAGCCAATTTGGTACGCTTATATGTTAGAATCTTATTTGCCGAACTAAAACCTGATTAGGAAGGGACGGTTAACACAGACACTGCAAATACGTCACGCGCCATCATCGTCAATGTTGGATAGGCAATGCATTCCTCTTCCAGTACTCCAGAATATCAATTTGATCATCTTCCATGCTTCCCAAACAATAACTCAATAATTTATTATTGTTTATTTATTGATTTTCAAAACAATCATCATCTCACAACTCATTTAGCAATCCAGATGAACTATTACTTCTATACGATTAAAAATGAACACAATATAAGTAAATAAATTATTGTTACACTTAACATCTTTTTTAATTTGTCTATTTGCAAAATAATCTTAAATTTTATAATTTGTCTTGTTTAAGTTTTGTGCATGAATTAACTTGTAAATGGATTGGTGCACAAGAATCAAGACTAATGATGGTACATAAGAGCTAAATCAAGACTGTATATGGCTTAGGTTTAGTTAGATTTAAACTGGGTTGTATTGGTTAAGATAAATTGAGCTTAAACAACAGAGAAAACTACTTTTGCCCAGTGAATCGTTATAACGGTTCATCTCAATACTCAAAAATACTTTAAGGCAGAAAAATCTGCAAAGAAACCAGAGTGTATCGTTATGTAACGATTCTGTAATTGTTACAACGATTTGATGAATCGTTATAACGTTTCAGCTCAATTGATCCAATGGCTATTCTTTCTAAACTGTTATAACGATTCGTAAACCGTTATAATGGTTCAGGCCGAAAATAGTTTCTTCGGTTATTTCAGAAGATCTATTTTAAAAAAGATCACCTCTCTCACTGAAAGATTAAGGAATATGATCCAACTAACTAAATCATTGCTCTAGAGAGCTTACTAGCTATATTAAAAAAGAGAGAGAAAATTAAGATATTGATACACTCAATTAGTCAAATCTTTGTTCAAGCTCAATCTAGCTTCTCTCTATTCTCCCAACTTGATCCTTCGTGATCTTCTTGAAAACATTCTCTTGAGCTGTTGTGCTCAACTCCCTTTTGAGTTGTAGTGCTCCTTCTTATTTTGAGTGTGTTGTCACTCACGTTTTTAAGTGTGTTATCACTCGTGTTACCGATAGGATTGGCACCCCATTTTTGTGTAAGAGACCAAGTCCTACAAGTGTAAAAACCCTTTTTAATATATCGGCTCAACCCAATTGTTGGAGGTTGAGGGTCCCAGAGATGTAGGCATTATTAAAGCCGAACTCCGTTACATCTTGTGTTCTTGATTGATCTTTTCTTTTCTTTTCTCACATTTCTTTGATTGCTATATTCTTGTGAGAATTGAATTGATTTAAATTTTATTTATGCTGTCATTACACTTGTATATATATTTCTATCTTAGGTTCTTTACATTCTTGCACTATTTTGACCTTTAATACCACCATCCTAGGGTTTTCAAAGGTCTATCAATTATGTAATAGGAAGAATGACGATTAAAATTCATACATAATGTTTTCATCGGTAGTAGAAGAATTTTTAGTATTTCGTCGGGAATTATAAATGTTGAACATCTCCTCCAATAAGATATTTACGCAGTTTTCTTCCTCATTAGTGCATAGATGTAGATTTTATTTGTACCTTTGAAGAAGCCTTACAGTGTATTTTTTCTTGAATGATAGATGAAGATAATTTGCGATAATTATACGTCAGGTACTTCCTCTCATTATTTGAGAAAATTTTCTTTTATTGCTTCTACGATTGGAGAAAGAGAAGATTCGAGACTTTCTATATTTTTCATCTCACGATAAACCTTTTGAGAAAAAGAATATAAGAAAAAGATGAGATAGAAAAAATAATATAGAAAAAAATGCGATAGAAAAAATAATATAGGAAAATATGAGATAGACAAAAAGATGAAAATTAAAAAATATGAAGTTTAAAATGAATCAAATTAAAAAAAATAATTCACCTTGGATATGCGATAAAGATGATGAAGTAACTCATGTGTAGACGGTGTATACGAGCACGATACTTAAAAAATAAATTTAACATTCTAAAAAAAGTTCTAACAAAAAAATAAATTTAACATAATAAATAAATTTACAAAGGAAATCAAAAATCTAAATAAATTTCTGCTTAAAAAATAAATTTAACATTCTAAAATTTCAGATTTTTTTAGATTTATTTTTATTTTTTTTATTTTTTTCGAATTTTTCTGCAAAGGTTAAAGAAAAGTATTTTTTTGAATTTTTCTGCAATTGGGGGTATCTTTGGGGGGAGGCCTAGCACCTTTTATTTAAATAAAAGGAGTTGGATGGGATGGGGCAGGGCCGGCTAGGATGGGGGGTCCGGGTCTGGGGGGGGCGGTCCGGTCCATAGGTCGACACGGAACGGGTCGGCACGGTCCATTTTCGGGTGAAGGGAGAACCGGCCCATCGTTGAACCGGACCAAAACAAGACACAGGATGGTTCACGGTCCGGAACGGGTTGGACCGTCCGGTCTATTTCAATTCTCTACGTCCATGTGCTATTTTGTGACACATTGTGTCTAATAATATACTTTATGGTGTAGAATTAGGTGAAATCAATTTCACAAATTAGTCATATGTAAGCTTTATATAGTGTAGCAATTGACTTCGTGAAATTGTTGTCATAACTCATAACCGAATCTATTATGGTTAGCCAATCATTGTTTCAAATGAAATGTTATTCAGGGGGTGTGAAATTTGAGGAATAACATGATGATTCACAATTTCTTTATTAAAGTAACTGAAAAGTAAGTATTACAGTGACTAATGAGTCATATTTATATTGAAGCTCCACAAGTAATGAAAAAAATAAAATGTTACCGTTGATATCAAATAGTAAGGTTGGTATTGTCTTTATTTTTAAGAATAAAAATAAGATTAATAGTAACATCTTTTTAATTAAATCAATTAATCATAGCTTATGATTTGTAGAGATCGAATAATCCCCAATTAAATCAATTATTCATAGCCTCTAATCTTAATCATAGTCTATGATGAGCATTAATCTGAGGATAATTTCCAATTAATCTTAACACTCCCCCTCAAGCTAAGATTTGTAGAGATCGAATAATCTTAGGTTGCCAGCAATATTTTTGAAAACTTTCACACTTAACCCTTTTGTAAGAATACTGACCAATCGATCTTCGCTCTTTACGAATGGAGTTTCAGTTTCCTTTAATTGAACATTTTCTCTAATGAAGTGGGAATCAATTTTAATGTGTTTCATTCGCTCATGAAAGACGGTGTTGGTCGCGATGTGTCGAGCCAATTGGTTGTCACAATATATTTTCATCGGTTTCTTGATAATAATATTAAATCAGCTAGAACATGTTTAATCCATGTTAGTTCGCTAGATGTGGATGTCATTGCTCGATATTCGACTTCCGTGCTTGATTGTGCCATAAGACCTTGTTTCTTATTTTTTTCATGTGACTAAATTCCCACCTAAAAATGTGCAAAAATCGATTATTGACTTTTTGTCGATGCTTCGATCGAGTATGTATTTTATTTGAGATATAAATACCCTTTTTACATAAATTGAAACAAATACTATTGAAAGTTGAAACTCAAAAAATATTTTTTATATCCAACAAAATTTTGATAAAAAATATATTGAGTTAACGTCAACCACTCAATATCCTATAAACTCTATATAACTTAAAATAACCCCAGTAACTATTAATGATACAAATGTGAATTTGGATCGGCTGTGATATTTTTTTATGATAATAAATTACCATCATCTTTTTATATCCATAATGAATTAATCTCGCCAAATAGTAATAACTACTGAATCTAAGTCTATATTTAAATCTAAACCGTATAAATTTCATTATACTATTTAGAAATTATTACAACTTATTGTCATAGTTTTTTTTTATGACAGCTTATCCGCACAAATGCGTCGGTCTCATTTTTTTTCAAAGCTGAGGTATTGAATTCCAACAAAAGGAATTCATTTTTGTAGCGTGAATACCAGACTGCAGCGGCAAGGATCCAGTCACACAAAAGTGAAAACCCATCAAAACAATTACAATAAACAACATTTGAATAAAAAATAATTACTCATCGCACTGATGAGCAGATGGAAAAATACCTTGACATGTAAAGGAATTTATATCCTCTATGAACTTTACATTGTAAAGTACTGATCGAAATTAAATCTTACTCTACAAATAATTTAGCATGGATCTTGATGTTATTCGACACTGTAGTAGCCAATGAATAAAAACTATCCACTTTATTCTCTAGAGTGAGTGCCCATTGTAGAGAATATGCACCTCATGTAAAGATAGTTTAGAATTTTGTAGGCAACGACGACGACTTGGTGACCCAAGTTGGACAGTTGTTTTCATTTTATCAAGATTCGTGCTGATCAATCAAATTAATAGTGATATTTACCTTTTGGTACGCGTTCACGACGAGAAGGATCAGACATGAGAAACGTCTTATTCAAAGTTGTGTTCAAAAAACAATTCTAGTTTCCAACTTGTTTTAAAATAATCACATTTCTAGATACTAGAATACTCAATGGAGCGATGTTTAGATCTGAGGTCGTACTGCTAATACCAAACGGTCCGGTTAAAACTCGGGCGGCCACGGTCCACAGTCCCGCATGGTCCACATGGACCGGTCCTAAGCGGTTCAAATTCGAAAAAACCGAACTCATCCCACCGTTGGCCTCCGAGGGCCAGACCCTCACGGGACGGTTTACGGTCCGGTCTATTTTTTTTAATGAATTGGAAAAAATAATAATTTATCATAATTTTTAACTAATTCAAATTATTATTTTTAATTATTTAAAAATCTAATAATACTAAAAAATTAAAAAAATTCCAAAAAAATAATATTTCAGAAAATTATAAAAAATAATAAAAGTTAAAAAATAAATTTATCAATTTTTAAATAATAATTTTCATCGAATTAATTATATATTTTTTAATAGTTTAAACATCGAATAATACTAAAAAATTATAAAAATATCAAAAATTATAAAAAGTTATAAAATAAAATTTGGATAATATTTTGAGTTATCCTCCTCCTTTAACCCGGGCTTGGGACCGGATATGTAAAAAGAATATAAGCGGAGTTATAACTTTTTTTTGTTAGTAATATTTAAAAAAAAAAAAGAAATTTAAAAAAATAATTGAAATACCTAAAAATAGATAAAAAGATTGAAATGGTAAGAAATATCAAACTCCTAGAAGTCGTTGTGCATATACCATAAGTCATTGTCTTGAATGTCGTATGAACCGTCATAATCATCTTCTAGAGGGATATCGAGGGTATTGATACCGCTTTCTTGAGTTTCTATGGCGAATGTTGCTGCCTTAAATGTGGTATCATATTACATGCGACTTTCAACATCAATCCAATCTTTATTGCACACAAATTGCTTGAAAAGTTTTGAAACCAATTTGGTACGCTTATATGTTAGAATCTTATTTGCCGAACTAAAATCTGATTCGAAAGGACAGTTAACACAGGCACTGCAAATACGTCACGCGCCATCATCGCCAATATTGGATAGGCAGTTGCATTCCTCTTTCAGTACTCCAGGATATCAATTTTATCATCTCCCATATGCTTCCCAAACAATAATTTAGTAATTTATTATTGTTTATTTGTTGATTTTCAAAACAATCATCATCTCACAACTCATTTAGTAATCCAGATGAACTATTACTTCTATACGATTAAAAATGAACACAATATAAGTAAATAAATTATTGTTACATTTAACATCTTCTTTGATTTGTCAATTTGCAAAACAATCTTAAATTTTACAATTTGTCTTGTTTAAGTTTTGTAGAGGAATTAACTTGTAAATGGATTAGTGCACAAGAATCAAGACTAATGATGGGACATAAGAGCTAAATCAAGACTGCATTAGGCTTAGGTTTAGTTAGACTTAAACTGGGTTGAATTGGTTAAGATAAATTGAGCTTAAACAACAGAGAAAACTACTTCTGCCTAGTGAATCGTTATAACGATTCAAGAATCATTATAACGGTTCATCTCAATACTCAAAAATACTTTAAGGCAGAAAAATATGCAAAAAAACCAGAGTGTATCGTTATGTAATGATTCTGTAATCGTTACAACGATTCATGAAACGTATAACGATTTGATGAATCGTTATAACGTTTCTTCTCAATTGATCCAACGCCTATTCTTTCTAAACCGTTATAACGATTCGTAAACCGTTATAACGGTTCAGGCCAAAAATAGTTTCTTCGGCTGTTTCAGAAGATCTATTTTAAAAAGGATCACCTCTCTCACTGAAAGATTAAGGAATCTGATCCAACTAGCTAAATCATTACTCCAGAGAGATTACTAGCTATATTAAAAGAGAGAGAAAATCAAGATATTGATACACTCAATTAGCCAAATCTTTGTTCAATCTCAATCTAGCTCCTCTCTATTCTCCTAACTTGATCCTTCGTGATCTTCTTGAAAACATTCTCTTGAGTTGTTGTGCTCAACTCCCTTTTGAGTTGTAGTGCTCACTTCTTATTTTGAGTGTGTTGTCACTCATGTTTTTTAGTGTGTTGTCACTCGTGTTACCGATAGGATTGGCAGCCCATTTTTGTGTAAGGGACCAAGTCCTACAAGTGTAAAAACCCTTTTTAATATATCGGCTCAACCCAATTGTTGGAGGTTGAGGGTCCCGGAGACGTAGGCATTGTTAAAGCCGAACTCCGTTACATCTTGTGTTCTTGATTGATCTTTTCTTTTCTTTTCTCACATTTCTTTGATTTCTATATTCTTGTGAGAATTGAATTGATTTAAATTTTATTTATGCTGCCATTACACTTGAACACTAAGCTCTAAAATCGGTATATATATTTCTACCTTAGGTTCTTTACATTCGTGCACTATTTTAACCTTTAATACCACCATCCTAGGGTTTTCAAAGGTCTATCAATTATGTAATAGAAAGAATGATGATTAAAATTCATACATAATGTTGTCACCGGTAGTACAATAATTTTTAGTATTTCATCGGGAATTATAAAATGTTGAACATTTCCTCCAATAAGATATTTACGCGGTTTTCTTCCTCATTAGTGCGTAGATGTAGATTTTATTTGTACCTTTGGAGAAGTCTTACGGTGTATTTTTTCTTGAATGATGATGAAGATAATTTGCGATAATTATCACGGTAGGTACTTCCTCTCATTATTTGAGAAATATATTTTTATTGCTTCTACGATTGGAGAAAGAGAAGAGTCGAGACTTTCTATATTTTTCATCTCACGATAAACCTTTTGAGAAAAAGAATATAAGAAAAAAATGAGATAAAAAAAATAATATAGAAAAATATGAGATAGAAAAAAAGATGAAAATTAAAAAACTATGAAGTTTTAAATGAATCAAATTAAAAAAAATAATTCACCTTGGATATGCGATAAAGATGATGAAGTAAACTCCTGTGTAAACGGTGTATACGAGCATGATACTTAAAAAATAAATTGAACATTCTAAAAAAAGTTATAACAAAAAAATGAATTTAACATAATAAATAAATTTACAAAGGAAATCAAAAATTTAAATAAATTTCTGCTTAAAAAATAAATTTAACATTCTAAAATAAATTCTAAGAAAAAATGAATTTAACATTAAATCTAATATTCTAAATCTAAAAATATAAAACTAAAATATAATATTCTAAGAAAAAAAATGAAGTGCTACAAATAAAAAATTAGATTTTACAAATAAACTAATTTCTATAAATTTCAAATAAAAAAATTATGAATAAAAATCTAACAACATAACTAATTTCTACAAATAAAAATTATAACTAATTAAAATTAAAAACTAACTTTGAAAGGAAAATATTATCGCAACGATAGAATTGAGAAATGTTGAATTCTAAATATTATCCTTCTAGTCTTCTACATTCTTCGATTAATTAATTTTTTCAACGGACTAACAATAAATTAATAATTCTAAACTATTTTTTTGTTTTTTGGAATAAGAAAATTAAATTTGAGAATTTGAGATTAAATAAAAATTTGAGAATGTGATAGTTTGAGAAGAGAGGGAGAATGAGATTTTGATGTGTTTTGAGATGTAAATGGGAGTGGTATTTATAGATATTTTTGGGAGGGAAAATTTCAGATTTTTTGATTTTTTTCGAATTTTTTTGCAAAGGTTAAAGAAAACTATTTTTTTAATTTTTGACAGTTGGGGGTATCTTTGGGGGGAGGCCTAGCACATTTTATTTAAATAAAAGGGGTTGGATGGGATGGGTCAGGGCCAGCTAGGATGGGGGGTCCGGGTCTTGGGGGGGGGGGGTCCGGGATGGGATAGTCTGGTCCGGTCCATAGGTCGGTACAGTCCATTTTTGGGTGAAGAGAGAACCGATCCACTGTTAGACCGGACCAAAACAAGGCACAAGATAGTTCACGGTCCGGAACGGGTTAGACCATCCGGTCCATTTCAATTCTCTACGTCCATGTGCTATTGTGACACATTGTGTCTAATATTATACTTTATGGTGTAGAATTAGGTGAAATCAATTTCACAAAATAGTAATATGTAAGCTTTATATAGTGTAGCAATTGACTTCGTGAAATTGTTGTCATAACTCATAACCGAGTCTAATATGGTTAGCCAATCATTGTTTCAAATGAAATGTTATTCAGGGGGTGTGAAATTTGAGGAATAACATGATGATTCACAATTTCTTTATTAAAGTAACTGAAAAGTAAGTATTACAGTGACTAATGAGTCATATTTATATTGAACCTCCACAAGTAATGAAAAAAATAAAATGTTACCGTTGATATCAAATAGTAAGGTTGGTATTGTCTTTATTTTTAAGAATAAAAATAAGATTAATAGTAACATCTTTTTAATTAAATCAATTAATCATAGCTTATGATTTGTAGAGATCGAATAATCCCCAATTAAATCAATTAATCATAGCCTCTAATCTTAATCATAGTCTATGATGAGCATTAATCTGAGGATAATCTCCAATTAATCTTAACACTCCCCCTCAAGCTAAGATTTGTAGAGATCGAATAATCTTAGGTTGCCAGCAATATTTTTGAAAACTTTCACACTTAACCCTTTTGTAAGAATACTGACCAATCGATCTTCTCTCTTTACGAATGGAGTTTCAGTTTCCTTTAATTGAACATTTTCTCTAATGAAGTGGCAATCAATTTTAATGTGCTTCATTCGCTCATGAAAGACGGTGTTGGTCGCGATGTGTTGAGCCAATTGGTTGTCACAATACATTTTCATCGGTTTCTTGATAATAATATTAAATCAGCTAGAACATGTTTAATCCATGTTAGTTCGCTAGATGTGGATGTCATTGCTCGATATTCGACTTCCGCACTTGATTGTGCCACAAGATCTTGTTTTTTACTTTTTTATGTGACTAAATTCCCACCTAAAAATGTGCAAAAATCGATTATTGTCTTTTTATCGATGCTTCGATTGAGTATGTATTTTATTTGAGATATAAATACCTTTTTTGTGAATGGTTGATTTATATTCCAAGAAAATATTTTAATTTCTTAAAATCTTTATTTTTAAATTTTTATTTGAGGTAATTTTTTATATAATCAATCTCCATTGAATTATTGTTGGTTATAATTATATCGTCAACATATACTAATATCATCATTGTTCCATTGATATTATTCCTAGTAAATAAAGAGGAGTCAGAATCACTAACCTTAAAATTACAAGATGTTAAAAATTGACTAAGTTTTTCATACCAACCTCTTGATGATTGTTTTAATCCATAAATAAATTTGTTTAACATACATATAAGATTAGAAGTATTTTCTCTCTTGTGACCTGAGAGAATGGTCATATATACCTCTTCCTCAAGCATTCCTTGAAGAAATATATTTTCTACATCAATTTGATGTAGACTCCAACCATTATTTGTCACAACGGATAATAAAATCCATACAATATTCATTTTGATGATCAGTACAAAAGCTTCATAATAATCAATACCGTAAGTTTGGATATATCATTTGATAACCAATCTAGCATTATATCTTTCTATGGTATCGTTACTATGATATTTATTTTTATACATCCATCTATAACCAATCGATTTTTATTTTTATTTTTTTGATAACAGACATATTTCTCATGTTAAATTTTTTCTAAGGCATGGAGCTTGGTTATCTCATAAGAATGTCAATTTTTGATAAAAGATTTAAAAAACAAAATATTCTTGAGAATTAGTTTTCTAAAACACACACTCTTGAATATGATATTGTACTATATAAATCACAAAATCTCTAAATCTCGAAGATGATTGAACTTGTCTACTTGACCTCCTTTGCGGTACTACCTCTTCTTGAGATTCCTCTTCGATTTATTCTTTAATTTGTTCTTCTTCTCCTACTTCTTAATTTCCTACATTAAAATTTTCTTCTACAAGCACTTCTTATTCTTTCATTGTTAGTAATATAAGAGAACACAAATTCATTCGTCATTTTTTCAAAATATTTTTTTTCATTAAAAAAGATTCATTCACAATAAACTCTACATTTCTCAATATATAAAGTTTTTTATTGTTTGGATTATAACACTTGTAACTCTTTTTTTTGAAAAGAATATCCTAAAAATATAGCTTTTACTGAAGTTGCATCTAATTTATCTATTTTATTTTTATAGACAAAATAAGTACATCCAGATATTTTAAAATGATTTAGACTAATTTTTCTTTGAAAAAGAATTTTTAGTAGACTTTTAAAGTCTAAAATAACACTAGGTAGCCTATTTATCAAGTAAGTAGCGATAAAAACACCCTCAGATCAAAAAAATTTTGGGACGTTATTTTTAAATAAAAGACTCCTCATTTCAAGAAGATGACGATTTTTCGTTTTGACACACCATTTTGTTAAGGTGTGTAGATGCATGTAGTTTGGTGAATAGTGCCTTTTTATTTAAGAAATTTATAAAATTTTGATTTACATATCCCGTTTCATTATTTGTTCTCAAAATTTTAATCTTTTTATTAAATTGAGTTTCAACCATATATGTAAAATTTTGAAAATGAAAAAAAAATACTTCATTTTTATTTTTTATTAAATATATCCATGTGATTTTCGAAAAATAATCAATAAAATTAACAAAGTATTTAAAACCATTGTATGACTCTACGGGGACAGATCCCCAAACATCAGAATGTACGAGTTCAAACATTTCATTGTTCTTTGAATTAGAATTATAAAATGAAAGCTTTGTTTGTTTAGCAAGCTTACAAGTTTCACAATTACTATAAATGAAAGCTTCGTTTATTTAAGAATTTTATCGGAAGGATGCCCAACTCTCTTGTGCCAAAGTTTGTTCAAATCTGTATTTTTTTTACAAAAAATCTTCTTGTTGCAACTCAAGAAATAAAGATAATTTTCAATATATCATTCACCAATCATCTCATTGGTATAAAAATCCTAAAAAATCACACTTTTGGGTTTAAAAATAACTTCATAATTTAAATCTCGTGAAGATTTGCTAATAAGAGTAAATTAATAATATGATTTTCAACATAAAAAACATCTTGAAAATAATTATTTTTAAATAAACTAACTCTCATCCTTTAATTTTTATTTTTCCATCATTTACAATTCTAAAGAATTGATCATTCTCAATTTTGTTGTATTTGTTTTATTAAATTAGCATTCCCGATCATGTGATCGATGGCACTAGAATCTAAAATCCAATTCTCACATATGATGTTTTTATTAAAAACTGATTTAATGCTTGCTAATCTAAGTTTTTTCTCAATCAACAATTCGGTTAATTTTGGCAATTCATCAACATTGGTTACTATTCTCGAATGGTCTTTTGTATTAAATTACTGAATAAAGAGTTGGGCTGAGAGATTAAACTTGTTGGGCCTGTTTGGCCCAGAGAGGATTGGATTTGAGCTAGCTAGGTGAAGAGGATCTTTAACTGGCTCTACATCGAGTCTAGGACAGAGTTCTCTGCCTTTTGTACTAAGCTCGATTCGCCTTCTCCTCTTATCGTTGAATACCCTTTCTTCTTCCCCTCTTTCTGATCGCCTCTTTTATGATATCCTCCTTGATTTGGTCGCAAGTGATGATGAAGGATCCAGCACCGATCTTAAGTGTGGCCCTTTTTCTTGCAATGTCCACACTTATTCCCCTGTCGTTTTCCTTTGTGAAATTTCGAAGACAAGGATGAGAAGGCTTGGGCCTCCAGTCTCGGGTTCAGATTGAGGGTGCCCATAGCTACTCATCTCGATTCTTCTTGTTGAATTAAGGAGGTGACCTCAGAGAACGACAACTTACCGGTTATGAGAAGAACTTGGGCACAGATTACCTCACAACTCGAATTAAGAGCAGCTAGAAATGTATAAACCCTGTCATGCTCTTCTCTCTCTTATAGCACTATCAGGTCAGTCGTAATTCGTCAATAAGTTTTTATTTCTTCATATTTGCTCTTACCACCCTGATTAATTTGGGTATTATCCTTCCTTCTTGTGTGATTTATGCTATCTCTTATTTGAGCTGAAAAATATGAGAATGATTATTTTAGTTGCTATACTAGCGTTCAATTTCTTTCCATAACTCAAAGGTCATTTCATAATGATAAATAGATCAATGACTTGTGGTTCAATGGAATTTGAGATTAATACCATTATTTGCCCATCTAGCATATCCCAATCCTCCTGGGCATCAATTCCCTTAGCTGGTCTCTCTCTGGCTCCACTGATAAATTCTAACAAACACTTCACTTTAAGAGTAATTTTGGAAGTTTTGGTTCATGTGAGCTAATTTTTGCTATTTAATAGAACGTGAGATAGTTTCTGAGCAGAATTGAAGTCTGGGCGTGGCCTTGATATTGTACTAGTGCTTGTGGTTTTCTCTGTGATGATTTCTGTCATTGTACCAATTTACTGGTATCGATTTTTTTTTTACTAGTAATGAGCAGATGCTCTTTTTGGTTATTTGGTTTTCTTTGCTCATCCTGAACAAATGCTCTTTTGGTTGTTTGGTTTTCTTTGCTGGTTCTGAATAGATGCTCTTTTGATTGTGATACTAGCAATTTACTGTTAAAAAACATATGTTAGTTTGCTGATAAATTGGCTTTTTGATTTTTTTGCTAATAATTAACAGATACTGTCTTGACATTTACTAGTGTTGTTTCTTGCTGGTGCTTGAGTTGCAGGTCAGTCTTGTGTTGATCTCCTCACACCAATTAGTGTTGATTCCTGATTTTATGCTTGTACAGTTATGTTAGTTGCTCAGCTTATCAGTTAGCTTCTTGTGCGAAATTTGAGTTAGGACGAACCTACTCTGACACCATGTGAAATTTGAAGGAGCAACATGATGATTGACAATTTCCTTATTGAAGTAACTGAAAAGTAAGTACTACGGTGGCTGATGAGCCGTACTTAAATTGGAACTATACAAGTAACGGAAAAATAAAATGTTACCGTTGATGTCAAATAGTACCTTTGGTATCGTCTCTGTTTCTAACAATAAAAGTAAGATTAATAACCTTTTTAATTAAATCATTTAAAAAGGTTGGATGCTCTAATCTTAATCCTAGCCTATGATGAGTATTAATCCCCAATTAATTCTAACAAAGGGTACAAATGACAGAGCACTTTCTACCAGGTTTTATTCTTTTCTAGATATTATTTTATATTTTGGATGCTAAATCGTATACTAGGAACAACTTTTGACCAACACTAGAGGCACAATTTTGATAAAAAAACATATATTTATTTGAGTGTAACAAATGATCATAAAATAAAATGAATAATGCGAGCTGAGAAGATACAATTTACAGTGTATTAATTAGATTTAAAGGGTGACTTTGTCCCAAATCATAGAGAAATTGCATTTCCACTTAGCAGAGAAAAGATTGGACAAGGAAATACCTTTACATGGTATTGGGGCACAATATAAGTAGAATAAGGAATTGCATATCCCAGCCACACTTAAAGAGAGTCCATTTCCATTTTGGTCCTTTAATTATCGAAAACGTGTCCCTACCAGAAAAAATATATCGAAAAAATCTACTTTCATCATATATACGTGTCAAGTTGTATTCTGAACTTGCCCTACACTACATGATGCTGGATGGCTCATTTCTCATCAAAAGATATCCCATTAAAATCGATTATTAAATTTGTTACCACTATTAGATTTTGCACTTCAAATGACGAATTTTTACAACATATGATCTTAGCAAAAACCGAAAGCTGCAACAGTTTAATATATATCTGGACCAGATTTAGAATCAATGTTTCAAGGACCAATCGTAAAGACCAAATTGTATTGGTTTCGGCTAGTTTCAGTTATTGTTCTTCTGATCACTTATTCACTTATGCAAACGAAATAAAATACTTCACCCGAACTATACCCTAGGTTAGACCAAGAAACAAAGTAAAAATAAAGCCACCTTGTACAAAACACAGATAAATTTTCCAATCAATAGCTTGAAACACTATCTACATCTACAAATAATGGCCCAAATTCCAGATATCCTGATAGCAGGAAAACCATTGACATGTCACAAATTTGGATTTTCCATCAAAACAATTCTCTATAAACAGTAATTGATAAATAAATGAGGATACTAATCTGGTAGCAACTTACCGATCAATGAACTCATCACTCTTGTAAGAGCACAATAGACATCTAAATTATACACAAGGAAAAAAAAATAATTAAAAAAAATCTTACGCAGTAGATCCAATTGGTACAGCCTCCACAAGCTTTGCAAAATAGAACTGAGTAGAGATAAATCCGCGATTCTTGACCCGCCAACCAACCTTCCTCAGAGCCGCCTCTATATCCTTCTCGGCATGCAAGTATGCCCGTGTTGCCTTTGACGGCCCAGGGAACAGCTCTCCAACTCTCTTCAAAAAATCAAAATAGAATGTCCTAGGTGCAAAACTCAACAACAGCCTCTTCTTTGCTAGAGATGCTAAGTGTGAAATCATATCATCAGCTTTCTCTTGAGGGTAATGGATAAGCACGTCTAGGCAAACAACTGTGTCAAAACTTCCCTTGAGGCTTTCCAAATCACTTACTTCAAATTTCGGCATCTGCTCGGCTGAGAGTGTGGCTTGAGCCTGCCGCTTAGCTTCAGAGATCATCGCAGCAGAGATGTCAGTTGCTGAGACAATGGCACCTTCACATGCAAGTGGGATGGAGAGAGAACCAGTGCCACAACCAGCATCACATATTGTGGTGCCTTGTCATAAGAAAATATAGTTGAGAAAATTAGACAACAGCATATGGCTATTGTTCAAGTCTTCTTCACCTGTTCTGTTAGTTGTACTCTCTTGATTTTTTTTTCTCTTTGTTCTTTTGCATAAACTTAGTTGGTGCAATTCAATTTATGAAAAGGTAACAAATGCATCCATTTCTTGCAACTCTTCACATGCCTTTAGCTTTTAAAGTTTAATAAATTAAAACCTTAACTCCAAGAACAAAATAAAACCATTGTATGAATTGACAATTTTACATCACATTCTAGACAAATTCATAAAAAAATGGACTTTTATTGGGTTCATTTTGACTGACACCAAAAGCAAGCTATAGAATTTTATGATTTATCCCCATCACTACATTCTACAGACTCCTCGATGCCCATTTAAATGAAGTCACGATGTTGCAAGTTTCTATGTATACTTGGACAGTGTCAAAAAGATAACATCTAATAATATATTTGGGCCTTAGATTCTTTATATTATATTTTTAGCAAAATTTGAAAGTACAAGAGAGATGGAAAAAATTAAGACCATTTGACGCATCCTCATTCAACCTAGCAGAATGAAGCATTTCATTGTCAACTACCAATAAAAGAAATGGAATCTCTAAAGAGAATGATAATCTGGTCCTAAACCAATAAATGCCATTTATTTAGGACATAAAGATAGTTCTGATGTTTCCCACTAGGCTGATATTCTTATAGTTAAAATTATCATAAGTTCATTGCTATGCTTCATTAAAAGAATTCAAGCAATTCATAGATTACAGCGTGATATAATGGAGCTGCACTAACCATGACTAGAAAACAGATGTTTAGGTGCTATTGCAGGTTATAAAATATTAAATTTGCCGAGACAACTTCTTTTCGATACTTAATGTTATGGAATTTCTACAAGCTAAACAGCTAAATTCCTTCACATATTTCTTCCAATAATATTTCCATCCACATATAAGCGCATCACTGAAATTCTATACAGGTACCAACAATAACAGGCCAGAACTGGACCAATATGTACCTAGTTACTATACACAACAAGTTGGTACTCGGAAAAATTCAAAGTCATGCAAAGGCTGGAAAATACATAAAATTAGCACCTGCTATTGGCCCAGCATCACGGAGCATGCGCAGTGTTGCCTCAACCGTCTGAGCATGCCCAATGCGAATATCTAGCTGGACCCGGTTCACATCATCCGTGGAACCATAAATCTTGCGCCACCTGTCAAACCCTGTCGAATTGAAGTACTCCTTCACAGCAGCCTTCTCATCTCCGTCAGACGCCTCGGCCTGCTGGCGGCGGCGGCGCTCAGGGTCGGATAGAGAGAAAGCAGCTGCAATGGCAGCCACTGAGGTCGCCGCGGCCGCCACCGCCGGAGCACCGAGGGACGGCAGATCGGTGGCTGGGGGAAGAGCTCTTAGGCGCAGTGGTGGCGTGGCACGGTGGGGGTAGAGCACGGAGAAATGTGTGTGAGAGTGTGTGGGTAGATGCTCGTGGTGGCGAGGAGAGAAGGCGGTGGCAGAGGTGGCGGTGAGCGGCATTGCTTTCTCAGTTTATTAATTATTTTCAATTTTTAATTATTTTTTGGGGGTTTTGTTTTGGGAATTCCTTCATGCTTTTTGGAGGGAGACGGAGATTTCCGATAAGGTTGGGAATTCCAACGTGCACTTGGTACACACAATCTACGTTTACTGACAGTCAGTATATGTGGTCTATTTCTAAATGCCGGGTGCAAGGAATGATGTCCTGATTGAGAAAGGATTATCCATTTTTTCCTGTGTTAAAAGGCCCAGTTTTTGACTCATTTTATTACATGGGCCTATTTTTCCCTTTTTGTACGCCTCAATGAAAGGTGGTACTTGGTCCATTTTCTTCGTGTTAGAAGGTGATTTTCAATTTATTATAGTGGGGCCCAATTGTAGAAATCCGATCACCAATTTCTAAAGCAAAGTAGGTAATCTGGTAATCTGCTATTTTCTTACATAAATACCACAATGAAAATTATAATAATATTTAACTATACCATCCTGTGAACTATTTTTCCAACATCAAGCGCTTAAACAGTTAAATATAATGAAACCGGAATATACACACACAAAAAGAGACCGGGGTAACAACCAATCTACTATATAGGGCTACATCTCCTAATCCAATGGAGAAGACCAATCCTTATTCTCTCTCTTTTTTTTTTTTTTTTCTTTTTACTCTCTTTCATTGGTCACTGTTTATTTATTGCTTGGCATTTTGCCAAATTTCCTCAAGCTCTCTTGCAAAAAGCTTCTCTTGACCAACAATGACTGTGATGTGATCCTTTTTCTGGTACACCTTAACAGTTGCACGAGGAATCCTCAACCCGACCGCGTAGCTGCAATCAACCGGGAGAAGTTCATCATTCTCACCATGAAATATGTTCACACTGCAGCTCAACTTGTCTCTTACAATGTCGAGGTAGTTCTCCATCTTTGTAGCACTCCCGCAAATTATGTTGTGCAAAGTGTGCCATGCCGCATTGTGCGTGTGGCACATGAATGCCTCTATTAGATAGGTTTTCATCCTGAAAATGTTACAAGGTGGAAAAATTAGTACAACATTAAGTAAAACACTTTTTATTTTAAATGGACTGTGAGAACTTACTACTGCACTTCAATATTGTAAACTTGAATAGACATAATTATTACTGTAAATAAAGTTAACTCGTTTCTTTTTACTTGCCAGGGTAACTATAGAGGCGTTGAGGATTTGTTTGGGAATGTTTTGCAAATACTACTTTAAGACAAAGAAATTTTCATATTACAACTTTCATTTTAGGAAACAAACTCCTGAATTTGAACGTTGGCTCTGGCACAATAATTTGATCTTTGAAATTTTGGGCCCCATGGGACTTTTATGAGGAAGGGAACCACCGTTAAGTTAGGAACTGGGTCACCAAACTTTATGGTTCGAAATGACACAATATTTATAATTTACTTTATATAAAAAATATTAAGTCATGTCAGCGCTACTTATTATTATTTTAATGAAAATGGAGACCTAGAAAGAAGGAGAAGGATAATTAATTGATGCTCAATGACTAGAAAACTATCCTTGAGGAAAGTATGAAAATTGACTGCGCTACTTTTCTTGTTATTTGTATCAAATTAATCCATAGCAACAAATGATAGTAACAAATAATACAAATGTCAGTTATAAACTAGTAATTAACTAAGAAGAATTTTCTTATTCCGTAACTAACAAATTTGACATATGAGCTTATCAATCCACTTTGAAATTAAAGGAGTACAATGGTAGTAAAATTGTCTGTTTCAATGCGGAGGTGCATGGCACTTGGTAATATGTGCAGTACCTAATAATATCAGTCGAATTAATGTTCCAGTGCATCCAATATTCCATTCGAACAAATAAATTCCTTAGTCAGAAAAACAGGAGAAACAAGTTGGTATGGTATACCATCATATCTAGATAAACAATTTCAACTGCCCCAGTCACAACCTCAAAAACTGCACCAATCAAAACCCGAAAAGCTGTGAAGAGAGGTTCCCACCCAGTGGACCCAATTCAAGTTAAATTTTTTAGTTTTTTCCTATAAAAGTTGGTTGTTAAGTCTTATCAAAATAATAAAAATTAATTGTTAAGGGTCCATGGGCCCAATATGACAATTAAGTTACGAATTAGAGAGAATTGTCGAGCCCAAAACATGTTAACGAAGTTATATAGCTGACAGACTTGGCAAATTATTAGTTCTACAAAGAACGTATAAAACATTAGAAGCACTATATCTCATTAAATGCCAACTTCTTTTGGAAATGTCCCTTCATGCTTATACTGTTATACAACACACTAACAGTTTTTCAAAGTAAGAACTGAAAAATTGTTTAATGTTTAAAAATTATGTTTACCTATTACGAGTAAGTGCCTTGAAGATGAAATCCCAGATCCTATGGTGTTTGCATATGGTCAGACAAATTGTGCGGCTGACATGCTCGTACCAGCATGCCATCGATGCACCAAAAGCAATAGGTGGCCATACCCGTCTCGGTGCCACCTGTCTCATGACATATTGTGAAGCCGCTGCCTCTTCTCCTTCCGGCACTGGAAAATATGGCTGCATACCATGAACTGACAGGTTTGTTATCTGAGATAGTTCAATTGGTACCTTAGACATTCTTTGTGTTTATTGTTCATAAAAAGGTCATAATTACTATCATTCACTAATTAATTGATGTTTGATAGGTGCCAAAACAGAAAACTTAGGGGCACAGTAGAGGAACCAATTGCAATTAATTAGAAGCAAATCCATTTCGATAAGAATACTGCATGGAACTGATGATGTACTGGTACACCAGCAAGCGATCGCACTATCTAATTACTGCTGAAGTGATGAAACATATATTGGCCTCAACAGCATATACTGGTCACAGCTACTGTACCATGAGCCAACTATAAATTAGAGATCGGAAAAGATTCAGATTTGAAAATTAAAGCTAATCATGTTGTTTTCTTGAAGATAATCATCAACAGAATCAACTTATTTCATTAATTCTTCATACGTCATGTTATAGAAGTACATGATTATTATAAAGTTCATATATGAACTGACTTATCATGTACAGTAATCAGCACAAAGGAACAAACAAAGAAGAATCATTTACCGGTGAAAGTAGAGTGAGCGATTTAATGGCATTGGGGTACTTAACAGCCAGTGCAAGCGCAAGAACAGAACCGAGAGAATGTGCAACTATATGGAATTGCTCGAGCTTGTACTTCTCGATCACAGATTTCTCGATCATCTCCACATGCTCTCGAAGCGTGTAAAGGGATTCTACAGGCTTGGGGCTTCGGCCGAAGCCTAGGAGATCCACGGCTAACAATTGGTAGTTCGACTGTGCCTTTTCACTGAACACAGGAAAAATTGTCTCCGTCCAAAATGCCGAGGAGGAAATGAAACCGTGGATGAAGATGATGTTCTCTTTTATCTCTGATTTATCTTCACGGATAATAAAAATATGATTACAAAAAACTACTAAAAACATGTGTGCTTACAAATTTAAAAGTTTACTTGTAAGCTTGTTTAAGTGCAAAGTTTTTTTTTTCACAAAAATGAACAGAATCAAGTTGATTCCTTTTCGCCGTTATCACAACAGAATTTTCTTTTATTTTACGAAAGTGAATGGAATTAAGTTAATATATTGTTTGCTTCCTTTTTGTCGTTAGCACAACAGATATTAATTTGTCATCTTTCTCTACACAACTAGAAGCTTTTAAGAGGCGGATTTAATAAGAGAGGATGGTGTCAATTCCCATACGTTTTCAAATTTTGATTATTTACACTATTCTCTCAATTGTAATTTGAGAAGTTCTATATATTATTTACACCGGCCATATTTTTGTTATTTTTTTTTTCACTTGGACTCCCTACTTGTAAACTAACTAATAGTATTCTCAGTAAGTAAATATTTGACCCCTGAAACTTAGTTTCATTAATTAAAGATCTATTACTTTTGCCAAGAAGGGTAATTGTCTATTTTATATATAAGTGTTTTCTATTAGTACCTTTGTAAAAAAAAAAAAAACTTTAACTGCAGCTAAACCAAGAAATTTGGACCACCTATTACACGTCAATAAGAATGTACCAAGAAAGTCAACTGTGATAATTGACACAGCCATTTCACAAACTCTGAATGTGAGCATGTGACCTTACCTTCAGGTCCCTCAACATGCACATACAAACTTGAAGTCCCCGCCGATTCGAAGCTCCAAGAGTTGCACACATTGCAATCGCAATCAGACCAACATGGCATTCGCCGTTCTTTCGGCTTTTGCCTTTCCATCTTTCCTCTTATCATCTCAACAATTGCCGAACTCACTTTGAAAGTAGCCCGGGGTGCCTCAGCCGGTTTTCTACTCATGTCCATTACAACTGACGCACGTTCATAGAGTGTATCAGATACATCCTCCAATTGTAACTTCTTGCACGAGACGTGCAACACCTTGGGTCCCACGGTCTTCGGCATGACAATTGCGTCTTTGCTGGCTGTGCAGTAGCATGGCTTCCACTCTGACTCTATGGCATAATCAATGACCTTATACACATAGCAAAGAATAATATCGAATATGTCGAGAATGGAGAACACAAAGAGACTAATGGCCAAATTTAGCACCTGGCCAGCAGTTCTTAGAAATGGCATTCTGTTATTGGAGAATTGCTGCATGGTTTATGATGTAGTTTTCCTTGTATTAATTACGAACTATATATAGTTTCTTTTAAGTGGTAATGACTCGAGCTCAGTTTTCAACCACCTGGCTAGCTAGGGGCCATAGAGAGAGAGAGAGAGTGAGAGAGAGATGAATTAGGTTTTTGGTTAGAGAGTGATCACAGTTGAAGAAGGGGAAGAGGGCTTAAATAAGAAGGGATTATGTTAGGGGAGGGGTGGCAGGAGTGGAAGGTTGTTATTTTCAGTTGAGAGTAATTTTGAGGGTTTGGGTTAAGTGTGAGTGAAGAAGGGTTAGAGTGAGATTTTGGAATGTAAAGTTGGAATGATGGAATTATTAAATTGTTGGTTGGAGCAGGAATTAGAATAAAAAGGTGGGTGGCGGTTGGGCTTGGAGTTATATTTAGCAAATTTTGGTCTCGCAGAAAAAAATGCGTTGAATGTTTATTGACTCATAATTTGTATTTTAGGTATCTGTGGTTTACTACTTGCTTTGTTTTCAATTTGTTTGGGCAAAGTATTCCAATTACTGAAGCATTATGTAGAAAATATAGGTTACATGGTATTCACTCTCCAGCGTAATAACAAGTTTGTGATTCAAAAAGCGTTCGGCGAGATTAAAAATTCGACGTTCGGGTATAATACGGATATAATTCAAGAATAATTTGTTTCATATAATATAAATAAAATATATATTATAATGATAAGATATTAAAAATATATTAAAAATTATATATATAATTTCATTTAAAATAATAGATAATGTATTTTTTTTGCTGAATAATCCACGAATAAAACATTTTCTGACCCAAAAAATGCACTGTATATCAAATCAACGAATTATTCGTAAAACAACTTGCTATGGATGAAAAATAAATTATTCACGAATTTTATGACTATGCTCTGCAGTATATTAGAAAAATTGAATGGTGTAAATAAACTTGATCTAACAGAGAGAATTTAATTTAAAAAATCATCGTTGAACCCAGCTAAGGATACTAATACTAGAGTAATTTGCAGGACTATGTAAACTAGGCTAGATCCCAATAACTTGCGAAATTCATGAAACCGAATAAACAAGCAGATCAATTAATCAACATTCTCCAAATTAAATCTTATAACGTGCTGCATTATTGTATGAACAACTAATAATGCAGGTATGGGGAAATGTTGGATATTTTCAACCATTTTGTTGGTACATCGGAATGAAGAGATGAGATTTTCAATCTTACTTCCCAACTCTTTATTCAAGCAATGTTATTCTCGCTTCAAACATTGAGGACAAGGAGATTTTAGCAATTACAACTTTTAACATTTGAGAGATAACTGTAATAGAATATTCAGAGACATCTTCAAAAATGAAGTTCAACTAGTTGAGGAAGTGTTTACTGAGTGGAAGCTATTTCATTGAAGATGTAAAGAGTTTAATAACATCTTATAATTTAGGTTAAATTATATATTTTTCATGTTCTAATTGTCTTAAATCTCTTGAGACATTGAATCTTTTTTCCTTGTATTTTCCTTTTTAGTTTTTCTTGATTTTTTTTCTCTTCTTTAAACTGTAACTTTTTGTTGATTTAATATAAAAAAGAGAGGTTTAGACCTCTATTTTTTTTTATATAAAAAAAACTCTTTACAAAATGGTGCGAAGAAAACTATTTACTTGGACTAAATATTTTTTCCCACATTCTCTCTCTTTCTAAAGAAGAATTATGTACGCTAGAGCTGTAATTCAAGTTTCGCCCCACCAAAATAGTTCTCATTTAAATAATTAATAATATAAAAAATAAATATATTCAATAAAAATTTCGTATTAAAAAAAATTGAACATATTTTTTAAATATCAGAGATGTGCATAAAATATAATTAATTATAAAAATCTTTAAAATTTAATATTAAAAAATAAATCATATTAAGAGTTACATTTCACCTCAAGTATATCATGCATGTCTATTTTAAGTGAGGAGAGACAAAAACTACATATCATATATTAGATTCAAGTAGATGAAAAGATTTAAACAAAATTAATGATGGAGAAGAGTGATGATATGACATATTGACATGTTTGAGAGGCTAGAAGACGTAACACTCTTTAAGAAGTATAATAATCAATAATCTTAGCAATGATATGTTTCACCGTTATAATAATATACGTTATTCTTTAGATAAATTATATGTTATAATAACACATTTATTTTATTTTGTTCATCAATATGATAAGTACTCCAATAAGAATTTATTTTGTTTAGTTCATCACTTTTCCCAACAAATTTTGTTTTATTATCTATTTGAGGAAGGTTTTAATGCCACAAATTTTGTGTGCCACAAGATACCACCAACTCTCTTTTTAATTTATATTTTAAAATTTAAAAATCAAATTTTAAATTTAAACCATTGATATTATTAATTTTTATGGTAGATGTATGCTTCTAAAATTTCACGATTTTTGAAGTTCATTTGATACTAGATCAAATGAGAACAAAATATCAATTCTAAATATCAACTTTTTTTAAATTCTAAATGTCAATTTTTCTCTTAATTTTATATTTAATTTATATTAATTTTGTACCCATGATTGAAATTTACGTTAATTGCTAAATTATTTTCATTTCTTATTTCCTTTGTTTTCGTATGAAAATCTATTTTTTGTATTTTTAAAAAATCATCACTCGTAACAACGTACGGTCAAGATACTAGTGTTAAACCATAAAATATAATTAATCAATGATAATAATTAAAATAATAATTAAAATGATTTAACGTAAATTAATAAATAAATAACAAACATTGATAACTTACAAATTATGAACAACTAAACTAAATAATTAAAATGACTTAACCATGTTTCAGTAAATAGCCTAATGCAAATGAATATTGTAATAAAAATTAAAACCAACGAGATAACATAAAGTAAACATAACAAACAAATAAATTTAATTGCCAAATTATTTACCATGATAAAAATGATTTAAAATTTTAAATGAAATTTAATTTAATTTAAACACTGATAATTTCTTGATTAATATTAAGTTATGTAATTAGTAACATGAACATTTATTGTTCTTCTGCCACACCGAGGGTCGCAAACACCTTGCCAAATTTAATCCCAAACCATCATTTCTCTCTCTTCCATTTCCGCGAACCACCTCTCTCTCTCCCCCGTTTTTTTTTCTTCTCCTCATCCTTCCTGTCTCGTCAATCATCCCCATTTTCATTTCACTCTCACCCCTCTCTCTCTCTCCCCGCGTTCCTTCCCCATGGCCAAAGCCAGCTTCACTGCTCCTTCATTCTTTCCGGGATTGCGTCTCCCCACCTCGAAACTCCACCACTCTACCCCGATTTTTCCCTTTTTCGCCGTGATGTCTTTGACTCACCTCAAATCACCTCTGGCGAGGCCGATCCTCACCGATTTTCCTAGCCCCTAACCTGTCATTTCACTGTGACCGTTGTATTTTTTTCCTCCCTCTCCTATAAGGCCCCCCTCTAGCCCCTCTACCCCATTTCCACTGGTAGCTTGTTTCTCGTGTGCTGAGATTAGATATTTACTGATAAGAACAATTTACTCAAAGCTTTTAGTTAGAGATCTAAGTAAATAAAGGGGGATTAGAGATGCTGGCTGAGGTAGTGGTCGTATATTTAGAGGCAGTAACCTAGTCCTTTGGCCCTCCTTGACCCTTGTCGTGCCCCCTTGTTATTACTGGTAAACACAAATTCTCATTTGGTTTGTTCTATTGATGGGATTGAATCCGTGGTTTGGCCATTTTATTGTTTGTTGTTGCTTGTTGATATGTTTGTGAGTTAACTGGTTATGTGTGTGGCTTGTTATTTACTGCGATACTCGGTTGTTTGTGCTCTGGGGTTTGTTGGCTTGTTGGGTGACCCATTTGTTTTAAATTAAACTGTGGGATGTGGTCTATTGGGAACTTTGGTACGCTCATACCAAACGGTACCAGCGAAGCGAGGCCCGGGGGTTCGTATCTCTGATTTTTGTTGGTCGTTATTTCCTTTGTCTGTAAATTAGTGGGTGATTGTGCCTTCCTTGTGCAACCTGTTTGGTACTGTTGTGTTGCCTGTTTGTACCGATACCTTCTTTGGTCTTGGCTCGATTTCGATCGATTCTTTGGTTTTGTGTTTTGGATGCTCCCTATCTGAACTGATACAACACTTGCCCAATTTGATGCTTGTTGAACCTTAAATTTGTTGTTGATCGGCCTTAAACTGATATCCCTTTTTGCTAACTTGTTGAATAGGTCTTTGTGCACTGTTATATGAGCCTTGTTGGCTGGTTTGAAATTGATTTATTTTGCTGGTGTATGAGGTTGCTTGATTTTACTGGGATTTTGGTGTTGGTTTAATATTTGATGGGTTATGATGATATTTCGGGATATTGGTTTTGCATTTGCTGGTTCTGTTGGTATTAGGTGGTGTTTTACCGAAACATGTTGCTAGTACCACCCTTGTTTGCTGGTATTCTTACTTGGTTCATTGTCCCTGTTTGCTAAGCCGTCCCCGACCCTTGTGGCTATGCTGATCTGTTACCTTTTTGTGCTGATTTTCGATTAGTTGTTGCCTTGTGTTCTGGTTTCTTACTTGTTACCCCTGTAGGTTGTTGTCTGCCTCTTATGCATCTGTTAGGCCATGGATGATTGGGACGAGGTTTAGCATTTAGGAAAAAAATATATATTAGGGATTGGGCTCAAACTTGATAATATGGACTTTAGAACAAATAAAAATTATATTGGGCCGACTAATTGATTGTAATTAATTAAAACATAATTAGAGCATAATACTAAATTAAAATGGCCCCAATATTTAAAAGTCCTAAGAAAATTAAGAGAGATTAATTAAAAAGTGCTTAATAAATTGGAGGTCGCCCCGAAAGGTTTGGCGGTATCCATAGACTAATCATGTAAACTTAAAGATCGAGAAATTATTATATTCCCTGGCTGCCCCCATTTTGGGTTGCTAGTGCACAAGCACAATTGGCAAGGTAGTCACCGTATGATCTCGTACATTAAAACACCAACAGGGTTTAATAAAATAAAAATGGTCAATTTAATTTGAGTTTAATTGATTTTATTTTATTTTCTAAGATTTATAAAATAATAATTAGGATATAGTAATTAATTAAATTATAAAATATATATTAATCAATTTCTCTTTTCCTATTTAAATATTTAGATAATATTAAATAAATATATAAATATATATAGAGAGAGAGATAAAGTGATAAGCTCATGAGTTTTAACTCAAAAAATATATCAAATCATCTCGAAATTTTAATTTATCATCTTCATTAAATTATTTATATAAAAATCTCGTGGGATGCAAAAATTTGGATTGTTTTGAGCTTTTTAAATCATCATTTTTAATTTTTAAAAATGATGTTCAAATATTAAATATATTATTATTATTTTAGAACTGATTTTCAAAAATTAAAAATCATGACTTAAAAAACTCAAAACACTCCAAAATTTTGCATCCCAATAGATTTTCATATAATGAATTTAATGAGAATGATAAATTAAAATTTCGAGATGATTTGTTATACTTTTTGAGTTAAACTCACAGAAAGCATCCGTGAAGCTTAAGCTCACGGTATCTTTACTATATATATATATATATATATATTAATTAATTCCTCTATTTTTAATAAAAACAATATCAATTATATAATATTATATATTAATCAATTTCTCTATTTTAAATTAATTATTTAAGTAATTAAATCCATGAACTCCTAACTGAAATAAAGAATGAACGTATGAAAGTGATCAAGAACGATAAACACAATTTAACGGATCAATATGCGAACGATTAAAATTTCCGACACTTCAAATATGCAACAGAGATGTTGCCGAAGTTTTCAAGAAAAGATGATAAAACCCGAACAAAACGTTTAATTAAAGTATCAGTATGATTGATTATTAATTGTGAAATAAATCAAGTTAAAACTAATAAATATCTAATTTAAATTAAAATAGGTGATATAGTCAACTTGGATCCACTCACGGAGTACGAGGTCGCTCCTGACCCGACACACGCAGACGTCGACCCCGAGGTCGGCGTACTACCTCCGGAGTAGAGCGACTCCACGATCGTCACTAGCACCCCTAGGTACGGTTTCCTGGAGTTTATTTTTCTTTCTTCGGAATTAGGAACCTAAACCGAAAATAAAGATATTTTTAAAATAAATTTGAACTGCGGTATTTTCTAACCAAAATTGTTTAGAGACCAAATTTCAATTGTCATATGCATCCGGTAAATTGACCAACATTTTTGGAGCCTACCCTCGCATGTCATATCATGTCATATTGCATGTAGACATGATATGAGTAGGACTCGGGAAGTAGTCCTGAAATAAGATTAGATAGAATTAAATAATCAAGTTGTAGATTATAATTATTAGAATAATATTATTACTATCACTAAGTATTAATTTAGTTAATTAGTTAATCATGCATTAAATGTATGGGAGTGCTGAGAGGCGGGCCGGGTAATTCTCAGTCTGAGATTGCCTTGCATAACCAGACCGTTGTGTTTACGTACGGTGACCCATATGCACGTGGGACCCACTGGTCTGTATATGCACTGCGCATCTTTCCTTATCGGATTATCCACTGACCCCGTCATTTGGCGGGTTTGGCTGTGTCAGAGTGATTTTTTTTTATCAATATTATATTCTTATTATTTTTAATATGATTAAGATTTTTAATCTAAAGTTGAGCGATTAGGATACTATGTCTTTCAGTATTTAGTGTGGGCGGCCAAATTTGAGACTGAATCTACACCGAGATACTATATTATTTTATTTATTCGGTTTATTTAGGATCCTGGTATGTCCGAAGGGTTTTCTCCTTTGGCCCTAGTTGGTACAGAGAAAATCGAGATGTGGTTATCTGGCCTTAGTGGGTACAGTGTAGGCTCTCATTTGTATATACTCTGTTTTGTTATTTTTACGAGATGCGGTCCTCTAACCCCTGGTTGGTACAGTGTAGGCTTCCATTTGTTTCCGATTTGTCAATTCACGGGTAGTTATATCCTTCTAGCGATATGACAACTGAAAACATAACTTCTTAATCCCCTTTGTTTATTATATTATTATTATTATGTGAGGTGGATCATCATATTTAGAATATCGAGTACGTATTTTTAGCTGTCACTCTCCTAGAGCGTTATCGCTCCGGGAGGCCGAATTTTCCCAGGGTATTCAGGGCATTGGCGCCCGCTTACTTAAAAATCTTAAGTTTGTAAATTGGGCCCGAATACGTGCCCGCTTAGGTAAGTCACAAGTCCAAGGTCCGACCACGTGCCTGCTTATGGATGGGCTGATGATCTGCAACTGGGTTATATCTATACGGGTGTTTTAAATCTCGTACCTTATATATATAGTTATTATATATTATATTATTGTCCACAAATTTTTATATTTAGGGTTTATCTGTCATTGCATGTCATTGCAACATAACGAATTGTTGAAGAGATACATTAAACTATAATTTTACTTATAAATAGATAATTACTGGATTTAGAAAGTCAATATCAGTATTTAGGTCCAGTCTAGGAAAGAAGATCAAATTTTAAGACTGGATCTAAATCCGTACTGAGAAATTTTTAAAATTTCTCACGTTTCCACGGTGGTTGTGGGATCCAGGTCTAAAGGTGCGGGATTGATTTTTGATGACAGTGTTAGGTGCAGTCCTGCGTGATATCAAAGGTTCTTCGTCGCATCAGCACAGTGAGGCGGGTAGATGATTAGGACTTATCGGGTATCGGGTTTTATTTCTTTCTTTGGGTTTTATTTAAGAGATTTTTGTTACCCATTCCGATGGAGTTAGCCCTGTCGGTGTCGGGTGTTATACCTTACTGTATATTCTGAACTGTTATTGTTTTGTATTATTATTATTGTTTTGTTTATTCTGAGATTTATCTTATTTTATTCATTTAGCTTTCCGTACGTACGTCTCCTCGTGCGTACGTGGTGGGATTAATCATCCCTAATCCGATTCAATTATTCTAGGGTGTGACAACTAGTATACCGTAAAAGAACTGTGAAATATTTTTCTTGATCAAAATTATAAGTTGGCAGTCATTTTTTGTAATATTTGGTTTAGCAGCTCACTGTGATTTTTATATTTAAATCATTTATACATTCACATAAGATGAATACTACAATTAGGGGTGTGCAAATGGATCGGTTTAATAGATTTTAAATTGAATCATTATATTTTGGACTATTTGATTCTGTTTTTCGGTTCGAAATTTTCAATTTGGTTGAAAATTTTAGTTAATTTGGTTTTATTTTTTTGTTTGGTTTAAGTTTTTCTAAATCGGATATACCGAATAAACTAAATAGTCTAAAATTTATCAAGCAAATTGATTTTAGTTGATATAAATAAGAATCATATCAAAGATAATCTGAATATATTTACTTTCTATATGTTTTGTTTAGTTACTTATTTTATTTTTTAAACTATTTGTTTCTTCTATGAATTTATTTAATTATTGATATTTTTTATTCCTCTTTAATAAATATAATTCAGTTTAACTAAACAAAAATTTGATTTATTCAGTTTTTTATTTATTCAGTTGAGATTTTTTAAAAATTTAGTTCGGTTCATAATTTGACAAACCAAATAAAACTTTAAATGTATATATTTATTTTAGTTTAAATCAAACCTACTTTTAACTATTACAATTCTAATATAGCCAAATTATATCTTCAGATTTTTATACATATATTCTTCTGCTTTTGTTTTGCAGCTGCATTTCACAATCTCCAAGAAATTATTAAATACTTATGTGATTATTTTATAAATTATCAAATATAATTTTATATAATTTTATAAATTATTTACAATAATAAAAATATTAAAATGAAATCATTATATTTGATCTATATCACTTTATTTATGTGTATATAAGAAATTATATTTAAATATTATTTTATGTGACATAAAAAACTTATAAAAATACACTATATAAATATTATTTTCTGGACTTTAATTTTTTAAAACGTGAAGAAATTCATAATTTCATATATGGAAAATAAAATGTATGGATTAAATTTAATAATTTTAGTTTTAAAAAATAAAAACATGATAGAGGCACGAAAAAAAAGAAAGTATTTAAACTCTACTCACAATCTTCTGGGGAGGTAGAGAGGTCCCCCACTTTTATTTTCCTCTCATTAGCATCTGCGATAGGAGAGTTGGGATGAAAAATAAAAGTATTTGAACTCTACTCAAGAAGACCTTATTCGGTTATTCCCCACCAAATGAGAAAATACACCGAGGAAGAAAAATTCAGTGAGACCAATTTTTTTTAATAGTAAGAATCGGACTTAATCTTTAAAAAGTAAGTCCTTCTGACCCGATCATTTTCGATCTTTATCCTTCCGCCCGGTCCTTTTCAAACTCGTTCTTTAATATTCTATATTGTATATTAATTATACTTAAAAATCTGAAAAAAATAGAAAAAATTAAAATTAAATGTCCAAACAGAAAAATATAATTTAATATTTTTATACAAATATAAATTAATAGTAAAAATAATTAATCAATAAAAAATATATATATCTAACCCTTATCCGTCAATCCTTATCAGGCTCTTATCCTACTCTCACTCGGCTCTTAGAACCCGATGAGCTTGATAAATATCGAGCTTTCTCAAGGGTCAATCTTATCTTTAAAAATTAAATCATTTGAATCTGATACTCTAAAATTTCTTATCAAATTTGACCCTCTCGTAGACCCGCTAAACCGGCTCTCGAGAAACTCGATCCAGTTCTTGAGGATGATGCCTAGAACAGACCCTAAATATGTGGGGAATACAAAATTGAAAAATTGTGGAACACCGCTATTATGTGTTTTTGCAGTTACTTTTTAGATCATATACATTGCTTTCTTTTTACCGATAAAGTTTTTCTAAATTCTTATTTAATTATAATCTATACTTCGTAGAAATCATTTTAGTTCATGTCCTTCTCTCTTTCTTAGTTTAAAATTGTATTTGCTGACATTTTTTTTTGTATTTTTATGTAACAAATTTTTGTTGTTTATAATTTATTAATGTATAATATTTTTTTCAAAAATTATTTATTTTTTTAATTTATCATAAATAAAATTGTGCTTGAAAATTATTTTATTTAAAAAATGTATTTTCCCCGATAAAAAATTTTGGGAAATTTTCAAATAACATTCATATTCAATAATAAATCGTGGATGCTGCCTACTTTGATCGGCTCTTTAATTGATTTTTATTTGTTTGGTGATTGGTATAAGACACTTGGGAGATTTTGAGTGGGTTACTCGTTTTGGTCTTGATGTATCCAACAGGCAACAGTTCGCTGAAAATTTCAAATTGGATGGAGATTATTCCTTCTTGGTCATTAACTATTATTGCTTATTAGCTTAAGTCAACATAGGATCTTAACTTTTTTATAGGAAAGATCAGATTTTATAAATATTCACGAAGGTACTTTGCCTGAATTTCAAATCCGTGACTTCTAACATTCTTGTTTTTTCAAAGAGAAGGGATGTAATTTAAGGGGTTTTCATAATTCCTTCGGATTTTGAAAAATATTATTTTTAGATTAAATTTTTGCTAATATGATTATTTTAGATCTAATTTTTGACCCCCTAAATTTATTATGTAAAAATATATATTAAATTATTAATTTTATTTATTATACGATTAGCTAATGAATTTGAAACCAATAAACTATTGCAATCCGATTACTTTCGATCTGACCAAAATTATACATCAGTCACTGCATAATTTCATGCATGTCATTGTGAGATGCTATTTGAAATTTCCATCCACATATTACTAGATTTTTAATTTCTTCAACATGAAAGGTTCCCCTTTCGTATCTCTATTTTAAAAGAGTCGGAATTTCAAATTCATGCTCGTATATATTGTTTTTGCGGCATTTTTTTACCGAACCTAAATAAAAACGATATTCTTCTTCCGTCCTTATTAACTATTGAAATTTACTCCTATATTCGATCATTTGATATCTTAATTAAAAATATATCATTACGATAAAATAATAATGAAATTTTATAATTTGTTCGATATATTTACCGGACAAAATTAGAATCTAATGAATTTTTTTATGCCAACCGATACGTACTATCTACGGGCTAAGTTAGCATGCGTCATATTTTTCTCTGGCTATGGATGACGGAATCGGAGGAGTTTCAAGCCCTTGGGATCAATTTTAGTTCTAAGGATTGTTTCAACCGTTGGATCAGTATCTAGTCACCAATCTCGATGAAACTCATTTTTTTTTATACTTTGTTCCAATCTCGATGGTGATCCGACGATTGAAATAACCCTTGGGACTAAAATTGGTCCCAAGGACTTGGAAATTCCCCCGGCTCCATGGATGACAATATTTTTTGTATCTACGGTGAGTGGACTCTACTAAAATAATACACCCGCTGAATTTAAACCGGACTATATAAATTTCATCCGATGTCAGAAAAACTATAACAACTGATGACAATATTTTTTTATGGCGGTGAATACGGATACTTCATAATAATGTAGAAAGGTGGGACTGTAATTTATATTTGGACTTTATCTTCGTGGAATGATTTTAGAGAGAGAGAGATCGACCCCCCTTTTGGGGGGTATAGGGGTCTTTGTGACGTGCCATTTGCCAAGCAGTCGTTAACATCACATTTTAGCCGAAAGAAATTGAACATAAAACACCTTTACAAATGGCAATGGATCAAAATTTAGTAACATTTATAAACTGGTCCAGAGGAGCTTAGAGCCTTGGACAGATGGCAAGGACTCGCTGGTTTGGTTGTGGGGGAGAAACAACAATACAATAAAAACGATGGTTTAAAAGGCCTGCTCCAAAACCGAAAATTTAAGATTTGATCGTGCACTTTCCTTTCAAATTTCTAACAAGTACAAATAATTTGGTTGCTCTTTTGATACCAACTAACAAAATATGTATTATAACAATGAATAATTTTTGTAATTATGTGTTGTAGGTTTGCATGTTCGCATAAGCTAAATGGATTAATTGATTATCCGAAAAAAATAATTAAGGATAATGATGTGTGATTTAGGTTATCACCTAATCAACCCGCCGTTCGAAAAATTAAAATGTATATATGTCGCTTTTCTTTTTGCCACTATAAAATTAATTATAATATAAGGTGTATCTTGCAAAATTCTTGCCATGTTGTAAATTAATAGTCTATCAAATAAAAATTTTGTAAAGTCCTAAACAATGTGCTAAATTCGGCACCAGAATACTTTGTTGGTTTTTCATGGTCAACGATAAAGAAAGTTGAAGAGACTAATAATTATACATGCAATTGTAAAAATAAAAATATTGGCAAATAATTATAGATTTAGTTGCTTGCAAATATAAAAGGGTTCGCAATAGCGGTCTGCTATTTCCGCTATAGCTTCAATAACTCAATTAACGTGGTGTGAGTACATATATAGCTTAGCGTTTTAGTTTGAAAAACACTATAACCCCATTATATATCGTACTATTTAAAAACCTTTGATTTTAAATTTATGATCTAAAATGCAAATTGCCAAGCACGTTAACATCACATCTTAGACGAAAGAAATTGGGCTTAGTTAGCTTTATGAACGGGTCATAGAAGCTTAACAAACGGCAATGACTCGTTGATTTTGGTTGAGTGCATGTGGAAAGAAACAATAATAAAAACGACGGTTCAAAAGGCCCGCTCCAAAACAAACAATTTAAGATTTGATCGTGCACATTCCTTTCAAATTAATAATAATCACAACAGTTAAATTGGTTGACTAATTATCCGAAAAGAATTAAATTATTTTTAGTACTTTAAATTAAGGATAATTAATGATATCACCTAATTGGCTAATTACGTCGATCGGCGTTTGAGCGTTTGAGCGTTTGAGAAATGAAAATTTATATATGTCACTACAAAATTATTTATAAAATAAGCTATATATACCTTACAAAATTCGTGTCATGTTTGGAACTAATAGTCTCTCAAGTAAATATTTGCAAAGTCATTGCCATCGTTTACATTAATGCAGAGAGTAGGAGAGTTTAAAGTACCTTTATTTTTTATTCTTGCGTTATATTTTTATTTAAAAAATATGTAGTTGTGGTTCATGTCATTTTTTCCCTATGAAAACATAAAGTGAAAGATAATATTTCCAGTTCATGTGATTGAATAAGATGTTATAAGATGTTACTTACTTTATAACTTATATTTTAAAATTTAATGCTCAAATTTAAAATTCAAAATATAGGTTTCTTTAATATTTATGTGAGCATATATTTTTTATACATTTTAAATTGAATCAAATTAGTTTTTGATGCTCGCCTATTTTTTTGCTGAGTAAAATGGATGCAGTATTGACTATAATTTTTTTTATACAATTTAAATTGAACATGTTTTTAATGTGTAATTTTTTTTTGGGAAAAATAGACTTTTTTATGTTGGTTGATCAGTGTAATTTATCCCCATGCTCTTGTTGGACTGCCAAAATTACTTCTTTAGAAGTATATGACATTTATATTTAACATTTTTTCAATATGTTCCTAGGAATTCTATTGTACCTATATTAACAAAAAAATCATTTATATTTTTATTAATTTCTAAATGCCGCTCTGAAGTTATTGATTGATGTGAAAAACAAGCTGAAAATTCATATTTCTTTTGTGTTTGCTGGGAATTAATTTGAAAAGCAGATATAGGAAAAACAAAACATCGGAATCATTGTCTATAAATATAAAGGTTGGGAATCCTTGACAACTAGTTATTTTGATAATCCTGACAACCAAGTTAATATAAATTCATAGAAAATCTTAAAATAAAAAAAAACTTATAAATATATTCCTAAATTTATGGATAGTTGTATTTTCAATTTCAAATAATTTAGATATCATTTAATATTCATCAAACACAATTAAATTTATTCATTAAAATTATCATATAATTTTGATGGCTCTTGATAGAATATCAAATTAAATTCAATTTACATTAAATTTGAAACACAATCAATCCATAAGTGTAAGAATATGTTTCTAACTTTTTCTCACTTTTTAGAAAATAGATTTTCTATGAATTTATACTAAGTTGGTTATTAAAATTATCAAATAACTAGTTATCAAGGACCCCACCCAAATATAAAATTGCATATTTGATAAACAATATCATTGCATATGAAAAAAAAAAATTGTCGTATACAAATATAAACAGAACGTTACAATTAATGTGCATTGTACAAACAGTCAAGGACCCCTTGACATTGACGCATTTCATTCTGTGAGTTTTACCTCCTATTTAATTCAATAGTCCGTAAACACATGGTTCCCCAACATATGGGTGGCTGAAAATAGCAAACCTAGACATCGATCTCGTCTTAGACTTACTCTCATGGAGTACACCTTTAAAATTAAACTACTCGAAATGGGGAATTTTAATTCCGATCCAAACGCCAAAAGTACACCTTTGTCTTTAGGATTCATCAACCCACCGTGCCATGACATCCAAGTCTGGGGGCAAAAAGAGTCTGTTCAAGAATTTTGGAATTTCAACTAACAATTTGCAAATGAAGATGATACTTCTTTTTTTAGAACAGTGAGAGGACTCATCTAAAAAGTCATTATAACTTTTTCACCTAGATATCATAAAACGTAAAATTTAAATAGCTGATATAATTATTAATGATGAGATATATATTTATTAAATAAAAATATATATTTGTTAAACATAACAGAAAATTATTAACTTTAATTTATTCACCCAAAAGCAATTATAACTTTTTCACCCCCATTCGCAATGTAAAAATTAAATGGCTGACAAAAATTTAGCAACGGTTATATATTTGCTAAATATAACACATAATTATTAACTACAAAAGTTAGCATATATGTTAAATTGAACTTATATTTGTTAAAATAATAAATATAACTTATATTTGTTAAAAGATTGTTCAATTTTTATAATTAATAATTATGTATTACGTTTAATAAATATATAATTATTAATAATAATTATGTTAGTCATTTAAATTTTATCGTTGCACATGCTGAAAAAATTGTAAGTGTCTTTGGGGGTGAACAAATTACGGTTAATAATTGTATTATGTTTAATAAATATATATTCATTTTTAGTAATTATATTGGCTATTTAATTTTACACTGTACGTGGGTAGAAGGTCCACATGCAAAACAGAAAATGTTATAATTACTATATGGGTGGACGCAAAATATTTTTTATTTTTTTATTGGTTTATAACTGGGTACGGTGAATTGCAGGCTTTATTAACAGCGGATGTAGACATAAATTCTACTGAAATATATTTTTCATTTTTAAATTACTGACACTAATATTAATTTTCTTATTGACAATTAAAAATAAAATAATGACATATTTTTTTATAATCCTATTAAAATGTACGAAATTTTAATATATATATATATATAGAGTGATGCTATGGTGCTTCGCGAAGCAAAAAAAAATTTGTGCTTCGCGTCCAGTATCTCGAATTTAAAAGTTCAAGCGGCCGATCAAACCGTTGAACATCATCTTCATATTGAAATATCCTTGGAGATCAAATTTTATATTTTTTTGAATTTTTTGATATTTTTTAGATGGGTACAAAGTCGCTAGTTTTGGATGGTGCAGAAATCTTTAGATCAACAAACTTTGTACCCATTTAAAAAATAGCAAAAAAATTTCAAACAAATATAAAATTTGATCTTCAAGGATATTTCAATATGAAGATGATGTTCAACGGTTTTGAACTTTTAAATTCGAGATATGGACGCGAAGCACAAATTTTTTTTTGCTTCGCGAAGCATCATAGCATCACTCTATATATATAATATAGTGAAAAAATATCTAACAAGTTTATGAAGAAAAGATAATTTATCAGTGTAACATAAATAAAATAACTGATCAATTTAGTGATTCAAACAAAATAAATCTTGTAAAAAATATAAATTTATGTTTAACATTTATATAAATAATTGGTCGAGCTTAATTAACAAATTTGTAATATTTTAAGAGCATTGAGCACTTATCATAAATGCATATTAAATTATTGATAAGAGGCCAGGTTAATGATGTGCAAGAAATAAACGTGACCTATAATATCTGATCAGAGCGAATATTAATTTCTCTATTTCATTACCCCAACCCACCCACTCAAATCTATGAGTAAAAATCAAAATCCAACTAAAAGGATTTAAGAAAACTTTTGTCTTCGGACAAAAAATTTCGAACTCTCAAGTTAGCACTATAAACATGAATATTATTGGAGGTATATACTCTAAAGTCTAAAATATTATGAGCCCGCTATCACAAAACAAGGATCCGACACAAAATTACATGAAATGATACGAGTTCTTATTTTTAATTATGTTATTAATGGAACATGAGACTCATTAATATTGGACAAAAACATGAAATCGGTACAATTAATTACTTAATTTTCCGAAAAAGAATATGAAGATGATTGAATTGTATATACTATATGGACTTGTACTCATAAATATTCCAAATCTACAACAATCAAACACCATCTTACGATTCCATAAACCACAATCCGTGTTGCACGAGTGCGAGTGCAAGTATCGTATCGAGTGCAAGTCGGATATCACGGTACATCAATTTTAAAAATTTTAAGATATGGGTACGGTAATATATATAATATTTTTTAAATAAAATAAATATATAATACATAAAAAATAAAAAGATATAGATAAATATAATATAATATATATATATATATATATGTCAATCACTACTAATACAAATGAAGAGATTGTGTAGTGGTCTAATGTATTAATTGGTGTAACTTACTTTTTGGATTCAAATCTCACTCATGAACTTAATTTTCTGAGTTTGACCGCATCCAGCCATATCAGAAACCATATCGGCGGTCAAACTGATTAAAATAATTCGATATGCCACATGACTTATCTAGTATGTACACGTACCGTATCCAATACGTACCGTACTTGATACACATCAGTTACTTATTTGGCCGGATATATTAAATACCAGTAACATAGACCACAATTAATACAAGCAACAACAGTCAGGAAAAAGAAAAAAAATGGACAAACAAAAATGCACGGCAAAGAAAAGATCAAAAGGAAGACTAGTGAGTCTGTGACTAGCGAGTGGCACAACAAACCAAAAATAGTTCATTAATTGAGGCATGCACCAGCATTTAATGCTGATGTGCCATCTAACAACTCTCACCACATTGTCATTTTCCTAAGAGATGCAATTAAGGAACCAAACAAGCCGTAGATAACAGTTGATTATGTAAAGCATGTAGATTGACTAGATCCTATGTGGCGAGATGCGGAGTAGGCCCTTCAATCATCCCATAAATCATTGCAGAATCAGATTAATTGTGTAATACAAAAGTTTGTTTTTATGGAAAAAAAAAAGATGACACAATTCTGAGAATATTTTTAATAGTTCACGTAGGGTCTCATATTTCTATTTTTGATCTTCTTGTCCATCTTATTATTTATGTTATTATTATATATTTGTTAAGTGAAACGTATAATCGTTAATTATTGGATTTAATTTATGTAAATTTATATATAAAATAAATATTTAATCTTTGATAGTCAAAAGTAACGTTTTTAAATTGGCGGATATATAGCAGAAACGAATTAACTACTCTTTTTTCTTTTAAATTCTCAACAAGAAAAGCTGCCACCGACCTGCCATCCAAAACAATCTTCAATCTTTCTATTTTTATAGTCATTTCCCCCTCAGTCTTTTTATGATTGTAATGATAAATTTAAATTAAGTTATATGGTTCAAATTAAAATAAATTGAACTTGTAAATTTGTATATATTTAAGCTTATTTTGCACAAAATTAAATTCATACATAATCTATACTTTTAAAATTTGATAAATCAAAATTCATATGTGTTGCGCCAGTCTGTCCCAATGCTGTTGATAAATTATATATTGATCCGCTCACAAGTCACAATTTTTCATATAGTACATCAAAATTGGCAGCAACATGTAATTATAGATGTCAATTACTTCAAATTGTTATTAGATTTTCCAAACATATTCCATCTATTTTGAAAGAATTATATAAGGTGATCATCCTTGAAGGGGGGCGCTACTTGAAAGAATTATACAAGGCATCAGTGAGATGTATTGTTTTTAGTTACTTGTGACTCACAAGAACAGGATTTAAACTGTGCGGTCTACACATGAGTATCTTTCAGAGAAAGAATCAACTTCAACATTTGAAACTTGAAAGGAACAATTCGAACGCTATCAATCTAAATTGAATGCCTGAGAAGATACGAAGTCAGCATCAATCGTCTATTTTCAGAATTAGGTTCTGATTCCAGAAGTTCATTTTGGATTTTAAGTTTCAAACCTACCTCAGTCTATTCATTGAAAATAAAAAGTTGCCCAAATAAACATTCCATTTAAACTCTTTTTATTGTTTTAATAAAAGATTAAAATAGGATTTTGGCCTACTTACCTCAAAAATACATATACTATTTAGAAATTACAACATTACATACGAAACTATCATTATGTCTGACCATCACCATATAACATCGAAATACTCTGCCATCGTGAATAGTTACCAATCAATGTATTTCAAAAATAAAAAAATAAAAACAATTTTTTTATGAATTATTTAGAAATATTCCGATTTTTTTCCAAATTATTCGTGAAATTGTGAAGTATACAAATAGTTTTTGAAGTATATACTAATTGTTTTTATAATTTATTTTCTTTTTTAAAACTTTAAATTTTAATATATTTATATGCACTTTTAGATAACAAATTGTTTTAAATTATATCCATATTATCACAATTTGATGTCAACCCCTTCCCAAAAATGGCATTATACTTATCTCTCTCCCTTAAATTCTTAAATGGAGGTATCAACACACGAACTGCTATCCTCTATTGCGCTGCACGGTGCAGTGCAACGTGATAGTTATTGAATCTGTTTTAAAATTTGTGCTGCTTCAATCTCAAAATTTTCTATGATCATCCAACAATCGTTAATCGCTGCAGCAGTTGCTGCGTTGCAGAAGATAAGTATCCATCAATAGACATCCATATGCAATTCTAGATAAGTATCCATCAATAGACATCCATATGCAATTCTGCATTGATGGCCAGGAATCCTACCGGCTGATTTGAGTGGAATGCTGTACAGCGTATATACCAAGAGACGGATCACTAGATAATAGTTATTTTGACATTGTGAACACTGAGAAAAAATCGGTGCAAAACCTTGTTAATTGCATTCTGAACAAATTTAAAAATAAATCTTAAAAATAGTAAAAAGTATATAGATGTATCTTCAACATATAAATCAATTTTATTTAAAATTTCATACAATTTAATCATCATTTGATATTAATGACCATCAAAATTTTATATAATTTTTAAATGATATAATCTAATAATTTTTAATAGACTATAGAATAATAACTAAATTGAATAAATTTAAAACACTATCAATATATATAAGTTGTATACTAATATCATGCTCGTGTGTTGCAATGGGATTGATTTTCAAAGAGCATGACAATGTTGCCAATTTTGTTTAACAAAGTGAATTACTTATGATAGTGTTGTCAATTTAGTTTGACATAGTGAATTAATTGTGATAACAATCAGTTAGTTAGTTATGATATGGTAATTAATTTATACCATTTTGGTATATTATTTTCATTTATTTTTAGATATCATAAGATCTTTGTTTCATAGACAATAGTCAATCATAATTATCAGTGAGCCCGCAATTAAAGTCAATAGTCTAGTTAAAGAAGATATTTTGAAATTGTAGCCTAAATCTCTACAGTACTCCGTGTAACAATCATGATTGTTAGAAAAAATAACTTCAATATACTTCTCATGGTTGCAACACTTAAGTTTAAAAAATAACTCAATCAGATGGTTGATATTGATTTCAAAAATATGAAAATAAATCTGAATAGTTGTAAGATTAAAATAAGTAGAGATATAAGTTAAATAATATATCTATAATTTATTTATTTATTTTACTTTATTTAGAACGTCATTGATAAAATTACCAATATAACCCATTTTCAGGTGATTCCTTCCCATATATCAAATTATCAATGCACTTGCCGGCTAGGATTCATTCATGGACAGTCCGCGAACAAAAAGGACTAGAAACAGCGGCAAACGACACATACTCTTGTAACAACTTGAGTTGGTGTACTACGTACTTTGAGCTTTGAGGTCATTTATTGACAGCAGCCGAATAGGTTGGGTTTGGGCCTTTGGGGATTGTTATGGGACAAAAAATATATATGAGTTATTTATTTATTTATTAAACCTTCTTCATCTTGTCAAATCAAAGTGTGCCATTTTGCGAGACATCTCCTAGCCGGCCCATAATGAAGTCTATTTCAAAAGGTGCATTTCATAAACCCTAACCGTAGGAAACCATTACTGGTTATTTATTGATCCCTAAGGTTGGTGGTAAACCATCAGACCTATAAAAAAAATGTTTGTTAGTGCATTGCCGAATTCCCAATAAACTGCTTAAAATTAGCCTAAAAATCATGCATATGATATATTAACTAAAAGGGTAGGTTTATGATGAAGAGGTATACTCAACCATAAAAATGGCAGTTAGAAAAGGATTGTACTCTTTGTCTTCGGTATGCTGCTTTGGTCTCCAACCGCCATTTCTTTTTATCAAAAATTTTTTTTTTCAAAGAAATACATTAATGTGGTGTACGTTGTATCTTTCTCAACTTTCAATAATTTCAATTATATATCCAATAATTCTGCATCTTTCATGCAATTATGGAGGAGTTTGTCTAAATTATGTATCATCTGCAACTCCTATCATGAAGGAAATGTTTTTCCCACAATTTTGAAGTGTCCCTTTCACTTCATTAAAAATGTAAGAGAAGTTTCTCACTTTCAAGAGTCACAAAAGATATAATATGAGGCTGCTACGCCTAAGTTGTTGACAAGAACAGTGTTGTTGACAAGAATAGTGTTGTTGCCTCATTTAATGTTATGATAGAGACTTCTCTTGAAGTATAATGGGAAAGCGCTGATGAAAATAGGTACACAATTTAAGTCCCGATTATTTAATTAATTTCATAAGTGGAGTAAAAGTTATATCCTTTGTCTTTTTCTTTTTGTGAGCCACTTGTTATCTTTTGTTCTCAAATATTTACTTCTTTTGCGGTGAGATGACATACCAGTTGTTGCATAGACAAGAGGTGTACCCTGGTGTACCCTATCTCAGAAAATAATGCACGCGGCCATAAATTTTACCAATGATCAACAAGATATTTGCTTTATAAAAGTAGGCCTCCTAACTTCTCCGTTCTCCCAATTTTAAATAGGGTTAAATATGTTATCGAACTAGAAGCAAGTAAATGAATGAATCTATTGAGTCAAGCCATGTGCATCACCTTGACAAGTAACAAATCGGATGTAGAACAAGTAGATGTTTTCCATAGCAAAAGGTTTCCTAAAAGCATTTATATCTAACAAAAAGCAATAGGTGTACCGGTTTAAACTGTTGATTAGTTGCGAATATCATCAAAATAGTTAAAATGGAGGCTTAAGAGTAGAAATTTTCTTTTTTGTCTTACCTAACAAGCTATTAGCTGGTTTTTACATTTGGCTGATCAAATACCTCAAGGAAATAAATCAGCATTTTTAAAATCACCTATCGCCACGTACCTTTTCCCAAATTAAGCCATTCCATCTCCTGGTTAGCCATTATGCTAACAGTTTTAAAAACCTTTATTGGTGCAGGTACTGCCTTGGTATCTGTATGTATGCAGATTGGAGTACAGGACTTGTACTGATTTGAGAAGAGCATTGTTCAAATCTTCCTTATTGTATAAGATAGCCAAGAACTAGAAATTTTACAATGTAAATTTAAGATTTCACCCATGCACACCCAATTATTGAATAATCAATGAACCACTTTACAGGAAGAATAAAATAAAAATATAAATATAAAAGCCACATAGGGAACAGCAATCGAAGCCAAAAATATTATAGGAAAACTTGGTACCCACAAAAAATATATCTGTGAGAGGAAAAAAACAACAAAATGTTGATAGGTTAAAGCAATTAAGACTTGCATGGGGTTTAGTGGGAAATCTTCTTAATTTGTCATGTCTTCGTTTTCTCAAATCGATCAATTTTTGTATAAGGAAAGCTTTATTATGATTCTTCCCATTTGAATCTATAGTACTGTGAGAAAACAGAAAAGCCTCTTCCGTGTTGAATCAATAGCAATAATTGAAGAAAACTGTACAACACACAAGAAAGAAGGCAACTTACAATTATTATCTACTTCTTTTTTCCTCCTCCGAACTCAGATTTCTCAAAATCTGCACCAAAATAAAGTTAAATAAGCACCAACCTTCTATAACAATCAGGAGTGAATATAGGAGTTTGATAGGGGGTTATTAATCGAATTGTAGTAGTTTATCGGATTCAAATTCATTAGCTAATTGGATATTAAATAAAAAAAATTAATAATTCAACATACATTTCTACCTAATGAAAATTATCAAAATAATATCCTTTTATATATTAAAAATAATAATAATTAAATTTTAAATAATAGATAATCAAAATGATGAAGAAAACAGTACATCATGTTTTAAAATATTTAAATTATTCTTTCATTATTCATGATCATAGAAGTTGAATCGCATTTTGTATCGCGAATCATAATATTTTGTTTCATATTGTCTTAAAATGAATCAATATAACTAAATTTAATATATAGTGAATCAATATAACAAAATATTACTATTTAGTGTTTTATTGCATTTAGGTAGCATATTAGTATAATTTATATTATGTGAGCTATATATATGAGCATAATTTTCTATTGTAGCTCATATGGTATTCTGAATACACAATATTAATTAATACCTAAGGAGAATAAAATAAAATATAATTATATTTTAAATAATAAAATCACAACAAAATAAATTGTAATAAATATGTGTGAGAGAAATATCTAACTAGAATAAAATAAATAAAATCAATTAATATAATTTAATGGTCATCGACTATATAATTTGAGTTTTCAAAAGTTAATATAATTTCCTACAACTCTGGATGCTTATTCCATATCATAAAATGTTTTTGCTCAGGAAGACTATACATGTTCGTGAGAGAGACATGGGAGAATAAAATAAATAGAATAAATAAGAATTATCAACCTGCACTGTCACATACTTGGAGTTTTTGACTCTTCTCTCACTTTTTGTATCTTACCAACTTTTTTTCTCTCACACTAGGGTTTTCTAATCGTCAAACAGAATGTGTGATATGTGTATCACAAAATTATTATATCATTAGGATACATTGTATCGGGATACAGAAAGATATAGACATGATTTTTAAGATTCTTCTCTCTACATATACAAAGTATATATTTACATTTTTATCCATTTGTATCGTATCAAATTGTAAGATACTAATTTCTATGTTTACAATATTAAATATCTTTTTAAAAAAATAATCAAACAATTCAAAAAGATCAGAAATTAATTTCCACATGTAAGATTAGCAAAAAAACTTAGCCAAAAAGTATTATTTTTTAAAATCAATCCAGGCTCAGCATCCGCCCCTGATAAGAACAGTTAATACTAACAAAATGATTTAGACTTGACTGAAGACCCCCTATTGTAAAAGAAGATTGCATTTCTAAAACAATCCCTCCTAGTGTAAATTATCCCAAGTAGAAGAATGGACCTCATACTCTTCGGGCTTAACAAAAAAACTCAATATAAGCAATGTGGCTAGGCTGTGCATCGGTATATTGATTATATTGCAACAGGTTTTGCAACTGAAACAAGATGCTGAATTTGAGCATGCCACCTCTACCTATTGTCACCTTGCTACCTCTATTCTCTTTCAGTACACTATTGGAGAAGTTTGATGTAATAGCTCGAAGAAACTTATATCTACCTGCACATTTAACCTTCAATAAATATGTATCTATATAACAATACTTACAAAATTATAACATTTCTCACCTGCAAGAAATATGGCGATCACACTGAAATGCAATCAGGAGGTCAGTATTTGCATAATAAGGGAACTCAATCTGTAAATTTTAAACAAAAATCTTAGCAATTAGAGAAAGAGAAGATGATGTAAATTTACTGAAAATTACATTACAAACTTGTAATTTTCCATGACCTTCCCCCTCGAAATAATACCATAGGTGGGTCAGCTTGCACTGTAATTTGTATACTTGAACCTGGCCAGTCTAGATCGTCAATTGCTTCCTTCAGAATAGCTGACTTTAAATCATTAAAAGAAAAAAACTGAGAGAGGGAAAATGGGGCTGAGTAAATAATTTGTTCAGCATGTTGGTAGCACGATTGAGAGGGTGCTCTGGTAGCACATCAAAAATAGGGCTTGTCTTAGAAGGAAATGATCGAGGCTACACAATCGTAAAACTGAGATTTGGAAATTTAGCATCTGGTTCCCATACCACATTATTTGTATGTTAGCAGCTGGATAGTTGAATTCTTGTTGATGAAATGGGTGTGCGCGCGCTGTGAAATTTGCTAAGATTGTGTATGCAGTTGTTTTATCTTTAACGAAGTAGGCAAAGTTAGCCTTTAATATATATATATATATATATATATATATATATCACTTCTTCGATGGTGTTAATCAGACATAAGATATTTTTTTCATAAATAAGGAGAACCTTCACAGTGAAAGTAAGAGAGCTGATCCCAGAATGTTCAAAATGGTAATCCAAAGAAATTGTATCAGAAATTCTTGTTCTTATCTCAGCATACAAGCAAGAATCAAGCGATCCCACCGACCTGACAAGAAATTAATCAAATTAATTTAGAAAAAATAAAACAGATATGTAGAAAAATCAAAAATGTCAGGCTTGCAGTATCACACTGTCTAATTGATACCAGTTATTGTAACGAAATTAGTATGAGTTTAGACAAGTCAGAGAGAAAAACCAATCAAAAATTTTGTTTCAGCATGTACAAGCACATGTGCAATAGTTACTCGGCCTGAATAATCATACTATGCCTCAATGATCTCCAAATTGAGCAACTCCAAATCAATTGAGCCCAAGTTAGCCTCCATAATGCAACAAAACAAAGAACATAAAAAATTAAGGAATAAAAAACTGACTTCAAAAGAAGCTGCATATCTGGGCCAACATACTGGATCTCAATCACTGATGCATTTCCAGGGGCTGATAATATGCTAAGGCAATCCACAAGCAACACCAGGCTCAGTCCAAACCGAGGCCTCCCTTCAGCACTGTTAGGAAATAAACCAGGAGTGGGAGGAGAGGCTTTGGCGCAAGAGGGGAAACTGAGGCTGGGAGCCGTTAGGGACATTGAGTTTGAAATTGGCGCGGATAAAGAGTTCGGCTGTGAAATTGAGGGACGAGGAGTTAAGCTGTAAGGCGTTGGTGTTAGAGGACGGCCCATCTTTCAGGTAACACTCTCTATTACAAACAAGGCCCAACAGGAGATGGACGAGGAGTACACACTAGCTGAGTCAGAGTCTTCTGGAAGATGCTTTTACTAAAGCATTTACTGCTTTACTTAATTACTGCTGTAATTAGGAGTTATATAAATAGGCGATGTGTGCCTGCTTAATAAGTTTGTCGATGAACTGAATTCTCAAACAAAACTATTATTCCAATATTACCCTTTATGCCCAAAACCAGTATATTTCCAGATTTTTGTTCTTATTTCTTCTCGTTTAATTCAATTCTGTAATTCTCTTATACAAAACCTGTTGTGATCAAATTAAGATCACAACAGGCACCATAATCATATGAAATAAATAGCTGAAATAAAAAAAATGCTGTCACTATTACTCAAGAACCTCAATATTACTTGGAAAAATGCGTATAGAAACACTGATCTGGTTTCTGCGTATAATACCTCGCGCTTTAGATAGACCTTGTCTTGGAGACAGCCTGATTCCTCCATTATAAGCACAATACAGTGCTCAGATAGTTCAACTACAGCATCCTGGAAATATTATCACGTTTTGAATCAGGAAATCTGTTCTTACAAAAGATAATCTCAGTACAACCCGATGAAATTGAATGGAGACTGGTAGAGAGTAGGATCTGACCTGGCGCCGCTTCCATCGGACGGAGGATAGAGAATCGACCATACCCTGGACTCATTCCAGCTAACACACCAAGTCCGGCGAGTCGTCGTCTTCTGAACCCCGCCTCCCATCGATGCGCTCATTTCCCTCCTCTCTCCTCCAGTTCCCGCGCAAGTAGCATGTCCAGCCAGGAACCGGGCTAGGTTCAAATGGCTTTGTACCCAAAATTTGATTCAAAGTCTTTTTAATCCATTGATTTTGCATTGAGATTCGTTTTTTTATTTATTTAAAATTTTCTCTCATTTATTTAAGAATCTCGATGCAAAATCAATAAGTGAGAGAGGCTTTGAATCAAATTTTGAGTTCAAATTTTGGATACAAAACCAGTAAAAACACTTACTCAGAAATGCTGAATTGAGAAATCGGTCCAAATTAACTACAGGCCTTATAGTATAATAAAGCTTATTTCTCAAAGTGTCCTGAAATTATATGGAGGCCGAGATATAATTATAAACCAGGCCTGATCAAGGCCACGCTTGCTGATTAATTTGAATCACAAATTACTACAGTTCAGGGGCCTTATTTGTAATTAGGCTGGGTCTTTATCAGCTGCTCTTATTGGAACGAGTCAATAACCCGTCTTTCATGAGCTGTTGAATGTTGATAGATGGCATTGGCATCACATCATGATCATGCTGTGTTTGCACTGGCGACCTGGTCAATCACGTGGTTAAATTTTTACTCTTGTGGCTGGATTTAATCCAAGGCCTGATGTGTATGGCATTAACAGTGATTTATGAGAATTATTTTGACTTGGTAGTATTGGTTGGGTTTACTTGAAGCAAATCTAGACAGTGACAAATTCAATCATTTGATTTATAAAAAAATAATTATGTAAAGTAGGTTAGACGGAGCCAAACAAGACGAATTTAAAAAAGAAAGGGAACAAAGTTAACAACAGATCTTTATTCGACAAAAAAATAATGTACAAATTAAGTTGGTGAGATCTGGTAACTGACACTGAAAGTTTGTAAGTATTCAACTGGAGAAGTCTCGTGAGGTAATTAATTATTTGCTGATGATAATAAAATTTCCTTCCATTCACTCCAAATTATAGCTAGAGCAATCAATAGATACTCAAAATTCAAAAATCCAATCATTATGTTTATTAATGTATATAAATCTAAAAAAAATATTATATAGTTTATTGGATCCGCATATTAATCTTTTAAAAGAATCCATTTTATTTTTGGTTTCACATTTACATTTTAAATGATCCGAATCATTATAAATCTAATAAAAATATATTATCATAAACATGTTTATAAATCCATACTCGTAAAATAAGGACTAATGCTTTATGAATCCAAAGTTGAGGTCTAGGTCTTGCTCAATGAAGTGTTTAATGGAGGAGAAAGTGATGGAATAGAATAGAGTATCGTGTTAATTGATCTAGAAATTAATACAGGATTGAAAGAAGTCAATTAAATGTACTTTTGTACTCTCAAATAAAGGTGTTGAGAACATGAAATAAGGATCGTTAACATGATTTATAAACTGTGAATACACCCAACGGGTCAGAAACATGACAATTAGTAATTTCAGCGCTAGCATCGGCATATCACAGCCACTCATGGATGGAAACTACGAAGCGGTTTTGCTACAAGGGCATGACAAAAAATGCAAGAGGCTACAAATGATAATATGTTTTGTGATATGGAAGGAAAGGTGCAGCAGAATTTTCAGAGAGAAATAATGTACAGAACATCAGCTTAGTATGGAGATTAAACAACAATACAGAGAGTGGTTCTGCATAGTATAACAAAGGCAGAGGAAATCTGAAAATAATAATTTTGACAAAAAAAAAAGGAAGCATCAGGGATAAGAGATATCAAAAGCATAAGAGATAAGAGGACTCCATAATTTTACTAAGAGCCAAGACTTCAACAAATCAAGGTGGTGAGAGTGGAGAAATTAAATGGCACTCCCTGATACATAAAAGAAGCCCATCGATTTTTTTTTTTGAATTTTAGAATTTTATTATAATTTGTAAGAAATAACACCGCTGGTGTTATATTTATATAAAAAAAAATTTGGGGACTTTGATCCTCATCTTTTTCATCAAAAAAATCAAAAAATGATTTATCAAATTTTCAAAAAAAAAAAAACATAATAGATTCGAATTTGAATCAGAACCCATCATGACTACTTAAAATTGAATTTTCGACTCCATTTTTTTTATAAAGCTGAGGACTTCATCTTAATTAATTTTGAGACAAACATTCAAAGCTATCTAACTTTCTTTCATATATAGGTACATTAACTGTTTGGTATTCAAAAAATATATTTTTTTAAAAAAAGAAACATGTGGATTTACCACCATACTTTTTTAGGGAACGAAACAAGATCTTGTTGACTTTCTTAATTATTCGCTTTGTAGAACAAATTATTTCATTTAGATTATATCCTCTCTTATCCAAATCTGTTTTCCCTCTCATGTCAACACTTTCCAGTTTCCTCATTCCTCTTCATAGTAGGCATTTAAAGAAATTAAGATGGGAGCGGGGAGGCTACACCCATAAATGGACAATTTGATTGTTTACTCACAAATTCTACCATTTGATTCAAGCATTTATTAGACATTATAATTAACACCTCGCACATCTCTTCTCGATGCATGTTCTTCTCTCTCTTCAATTAAACATGTCAATGAAATATTAACTTAGTCACTGTGCAGCCCCCAATTTTATATAAATTAATCTTTTTTTAATTTCTTTTTTATTTGAGTAACCTTAACATCGAATGAGATGCTGAACATTCAATTAATAATATGCAAATTAATTTCAATATCAAATAGATATGTTATGCATATAATTTCTATCAACATCATTAAAACTTAATTATAAATAATTTCAGTGTACAACTAAGTTTTATGATAAAAAAATATTTTAAATATATTATTCAAGTTAATATTATAAATGTGTTTTCAATTATTTGGATAGGAAATTTAACAAATTTACATCGATTTGAAAGTTGTATCAATATCTGTGAAATAATTTTAAATTTTACTTTATCAAAAATCAACTAATTTAAATTTTTTTCGTTGTGGAATTGTGATCAATAAAAATTAATGTGATCAATAAAAATTTGGTGTACCCAAACAATTGAATATTCGTCAAGGTTACCATTATGAAATATTAGAATCTAAGATTAGAATGAAATTTGCTAAAATAATATGACACAAACTAAGTCAAAGTGCAATATGAAATATTATACAAATACTCATTATCACATAATATGATTAATGACTAAACATCTTATTTTGTGCATATCTTAATATAGTATATTCATGAATAATTTAACTATTTTATGAAGTACAATGTTTGATATAACAAACGACATATTATGAAACTTGAAACATCCAACTATGTACGTACTTGTTTTGGCAAAAATAAAAACATATTCAAGAATTAATGAATGATAATAGTTTGATTATAACAAATATAGGATAATTTTTTTGAATAGCTCTATTTAATGTAGATAAAGTGAGTTAATAGATGAGAGAGAGCATCAGCATTTAATAAGAAGGAGATAGTTGAGAAATGTTGTAGATAAAACGGTTATTACTATGAGTGGATAATTAAAAAGAACACCCATTTGAACAACTAATAAATGACGCTTAACTTTTAAACATTTATACGTAATAAATTAATTAAGTCGAGTAGTCAATTTTAGACTAGCAATTTGGGGGAAATTTGTCAATGAAGTAGGTATACCTATCAGTTTGCTAAGCATCCTTAAGTCAGCTAAATCTTGTTGAGCGTGAAGACTGTTGTTGTGTTTAGCTAATATTTCCTTGTTAATATCATAATCAATAAAGAAATGTAGGGTTTTTCAATCTCTTTTTTAGGTACATTGACTGACCAAAAGCCACTAAGTGGAACCTAGGGTTCTTATAATTGATTTTTTTTTGTCTATCCTTTATTTTGACAATTTTGAGCATAATATCCCTATTGTGAAAAAAAAATAACAAATGTATCCCTACTCTTTGAATTCATGTATTCATAAGTTGTGTCTAAACGCACATGCACACAAATGTCTGCGTTCACAATATTTTTCAGAGTATTAACATTAAATTGTGAACACAGACATTTGATTGTGATTGCATGTGTTCCGAAAATGGAGATATATTTGCTAAATCTTTCACAAGAGAGATAAAATTGTCAAAATTTTCAAAATGAGAGATAGAGAAAAAAAAATCTTATAATTCACAAATGGAGTAGCTACATCTTTATCTTCATAGCTTGCCACATGGTTAGTTTTTTTGCCAAGAAATTTGATTAAAAAATGGAACTGCGCTTAGCCATCCAGTGTGGCACTGAGCATTTAAATAAAAAAATGTTAGCCCAGGTGTGCACTTCTATGCCAAGAAAGAAGAAACTGTACTCAGCCAGGAATATTTGGTCCCGGCCCGTTGTAAAAAGCACATTTTTTATATTTTTTTAGCGGGGTCAAATATTAAGTCTTTCATAACCCATAGGAACTTTTTTTAGACCACTATTTTTAAGATAATTTGTAAATTTGAGTGAAACCAATTAATCCTCCTTATTTTAGCACGTCACTCTACCTTATATATGGCTAAGAGTAATTTATTATGTTTTTGTAAAAAAAAAAAGTGGCGCTTTATTTTGACATAAAAATGAGCGCGAAATTTTTTACATAAAATATTTACAAAATATCGGCCATAAACTAAATTTTGAACCCGCGATAAAAGAAATGACTTTAATTAGAATAAGAATTCGTGAGAAATGAACCGCGTCTAAGAAATTTTAAAAGTTTGTTTAGAAAGAGTCTCGCTAAAAAATAAGGGTAGTCCTTGTTAGTTTGTAATAATCTTGAAGTCAATAATACGATAAATTTATTATATAAAGCTTTGTTCATGAATTGGATATTTAAACGATATTTTGTTTCCTTGAGTATTATTGAATTTATGAATCATTCCGAGTTCATGACTGGAATTGTGAAACTTCATAATAAAGAATATACTCTTAAAAGTCACTAATCAAGGTAATTAGCAGGAACACTAATTAACCGTTATCAGATTAGTATGTGGATTAAATGATGGTCAAGTTTTACAGACCATAGACAAAGAGTTGTCATTTTAATCACATAGATAGATGTTCTAGGAACATCGTATTTGATAGACCCGAATGAAACATTAAATGGAATTGTATTCGTGTCATTAATGTTTTCGTTCGCATTAAATTCTAAAGTATGAGGTATTCATCTTTCCTACATAAGATATGTATGTGTGTGATTTCTACCAAACGTTATCCGTAAAAGGTGGCTATAAAGGTAGCTCTTCGGTATACATAACTTATGCGGAGGAAGAGATGGTTTGCCAAAAAGTACTATTGTCCTCGTATTTCTATACGAGTTATAGCATCACTTGGGCCCCTTGATAGAGTAAGATTATCTCGCTAGCAAGATAATTACAAGAGTAATTATATTTGATAATTTACTCAAGATCAAGAAAAGATTAAGTTTGCAAGGATGACACATACCTACCTTGAAACCGATCCGATAATGCATGAGACAAAAGAATTAAACACGAGTAAATAGTTCTTGGATCATGATATTGTACAAGACATCATCATCTGTAATTGGATGGTCATAGTGCATTCGCGGATGCCTCCTATGATTATAGAAGTTAAAACGGTTTTAACTCTATTTACCAACATAACACGGATCCCGTCGGTCACACCGTATAGGAGTTAATCGGAGAATCTTATTGATTAATTATGAATTATTTATAATTAATAATAAGATGGTTATAATTAATTATATATGATATAATTATATTTGTCATAGAGATGACAAGAAGCAAAAATCGATTGAATTTATAACGTGTTGGACACGTCGTATAAATTCGCCAAACAACAATCGAGAAAAATATAATTGTAGATGACAATTATATATATTTGATTTGGATTTTAAATGTTAATTATGGATTTGAATTATGGGCCAAAGCCCATTTATAATTAAAGTCTTAATTAATAATTAAAAGCCCAAAATCAGAAAAGCCCAAAAAAGCCCAAAATTGAAAAAGCCCAAAATCCGAAAAAGCCCAAAAAGGCCCATGAAAAGCCCATGACGACCTCCAAGGGTATTTTGGTAATTTGTCCAAAAGCCCAAGGGTATTTCGGTAATTTGGCCAAAAAGCCCAATGGCGTTTTGGTAAATTGGATGAACTTTAAGGGTATTTTGGTCTTTTCACTTTGAAACCTCCCTACTATTCACCAGGGCATTTTGGTAATTTGTCAATTCCACTTTTTCTATAAATAGAGGGGTAGGGTGAGAGAAAAAGTTCCACCAAATCGCTTACTTTCTCTCTCTCGGTATACGGTTGTTTCGAATTCACGGATCGGTGAATAGTGCTTTTACGAAAGTTGCGGTATTTACGCACATTTGTGAAACAGAATTATCGCGAGTCGTGAATAGTACTATTTCATCTTTTTCTCGGGTGAATAGTGTTTTTGCGAGAAACCGCGGTTTACTCGTATTTCGCAAAAGAAATAAGCCGCTTTCTCTCTAGTTAGTCCCGGTGGATAACCTACGAGAGGCATCGGACGTTTGGTGCTCCGAGACAAGCCGATTTTCATTCCAATTGAAATTTGGAAGCGAGGTATAACATCTTATATTAATCTATTTAATTGTTAAGTAGATTAATGTTTTAGAAATCAATCATGGAGTAGATCAATAAAGGTTTAAAGAGGTGTGTATCTCTCGGTAATCATCCGACACATCACTTTAACCCTAAGCTTAAGTTAAAGTAAAATAATATTTTACCGTCTTTTGTAAAGGATTAAATGTCTGTAACTCTCGGTTATTATCCGACATACTTTAATCCCTAACTTAAGTAGAAGTAAAATTTTTGTTCTACTGTCTTTCCGCAGCTTGAGCATTAATGGGATTTGGGCATTCCGGATCCCTACAAAGGGTATCGAGCAAAGGCTCTCCCGCCGATTGATTTTCTAAAAAAGGTTATATCTTATGCAAATAAGATGCATATACCCCAGTATCGGTTTAATTCTTAGATTTGCGACTTAAAGTCCAAACCAAATAAAATTGAATTTTCTTGGTTCGGCTCTGTCGACTAAGAAAGTTAAATTAGATTTAAGTTTTCTTTATACTTTCTTTACGCTTTCTTTTCGAAAACTTTCGATTGTGTTAAAGTATATCTAAGAATGTGATGAAGCAATAAAGTACCTGAGTAAGAGCTGTTGATCTCCACACATAAAAGATAAGGTGATGTCAAAGAAAGATGGGAAGTGGATACCTTCGGTATTCTTTCTGACAAGCCCTTTTATGTGTCCTGATAACTGGCCCAAAAGGAACTTTATCACGTTACCAAATTACTTTTGCGCTTTCGAAGCATGGCAAATGTAACTCTTTTACTTTTTCGAAAAACTTGGTTATGAAAAGTATATCTATGAATGTGATGAAGCAATAAAGTACCTGAGTAAGAGCTGTTGATCTCCACACCTGAAAGAGATGGTTCTGTCTAGGAAAGATTGAATTTAAAGTGGTCCTCGTGACCCCAATCTTTCCTGGGAGTCCCTTTTACGTGTCCTGATAACTGGCCCAAAAGGAACTTTGTCACGTTATCAAATTGCTTTCTCGTACCAAAAAGAATTAACTGTTTTGAAACCATATAAAATGTTTATATGCTTTTTACGGTATAAGTAAAGAAGAAAGATATAGCTGCAAAATAAAGAATTAAGAACTGATAGAAATATACGTGACTGATTCATGTATAAATATATACAAAATGTTTGTATGAACTGGTAAATTAGATTTACTGCTTTGATTTGAAATGTATCTTATCATAAACGCAAAGCTACTCCTATTGGATAGATAGTAGCTATATACGTGACTGATTCATGTATAAAAATATACAAAATATTTGTATGAACTGGTAAATTAGATTTACTGCTTTGATTTGAAATGTATCTTATCATAAACGCAAAGCTACTCCTATTGGATAGATAGTAGTTATATACGTGACTGATTCATGTATAAATATATACAAAATGTTTGTATGAGCTGGTAAATTGGATTTACCGCTTTGATAATAAATGAGTAAATTAGATTTATCATTTTAAGGAACCGTGAAAGAATGTTATGTCAAAGAAAGACTGGAAAAGGAACTTTCAATGGTCTTTCTGGCAGACGTCTTTTCACGTGTTCATAAGTCTGTTTAAAGTCAGCTTAATAAACTGACTAATTATAAATGTGTAAATTAGATTTATCATTTTTAAGAAACCGTGAAAGAAGGTTGTGTCAAAGAAAGATTGGAAAAGGAACTTTCAGTGGTCTTTCTGGCAGACATCTTTTACGTGTTCGTAAGTCTATTTAAAGTCAGTTTAACAAACTGACTGCTTACGATGTTAAACCCGAAAAATTAAGTAATATGCCCTACCTACTCGTCCTCGCATATCATTGTTCATTGCGTACGTGACCTACTCAGTAGGCGTCACCTTTTACCTTTGGTTTTCGAGGGTTATGTCCGACATAACGAACCAAATAGAGTGAGGTTACTTACCAATGATTTCCAAAACAGTTTTGGGCTTGGGGCAAAGTTTCGTTAAAACATATGATGTTTAGCGAAACCAAGAATCACATAGAGATGTGATTAGCAAAGAGTTGCTTACCTAAGATAATTAATAAACGAGTTATTCAATGATAACTTGATTATCAGTGAAAATAGGGATCTTGGTCCTAACTACAAACGGGAATAGAACAAATTTGTAGTGGGAGTTTTATTTGGAATAAAACATTACATGAACAAAGCTAAAAATCTTTACATTTTACGTTGTAGCACATGGCTAAAGAAACTCTTACTAATACGTTTCGTGCGCTCACAATCATACTAAGACATGAGAAACTCGAGTACGTCCTTAAACACACTAATCCTGCACACACTGCGGTAAATGAGTGCGCACAAAAATGAAGTCACCATGTACAACAAGCACAAAGAAGATGAGCTCGATGTACAAAGTTTCTTGGTCAAGAAATTTAAGGTGACTAAATCTCCGCTGAGTCATAAGATGACTGAGGGCAGCTCTCTTGACACTCACATGCTCCGTATGACGAGCGATGTTGAGCAGTTGGAGAAGCTTAACAGTCCGTTGAGCAAAGAGTTTGTTACGGATGTTATCCCGAACTCTCTCCCTCCTAGCTATTCTAATTTCATCGGGGAATTATTATATCTTTGGGAATGGACAAGAGCTTGCGGGAGCTCCAGGGATGTTGAGGATCACTGATGGGGAGATGAAGAAGAGTTCTTCTATCCTCGTGATCCAAGAAGGTACGAGGAAGATTAAAAAGATGAAACGCAAAATGACTCCTAAAGTGGCACCTAAGTACAAGGATAAAGGGAAGATGGTTCCTAATCAGAACACTCCCAAAGCAAAAGTCTCTTCTACCTCTGACTGCTTTTACTATCAAAGTAAAGGTCATTGGAAGAGGAACGGCCCTAAGTATCTGGAGATGTAAGGATGGGAAAGGTTCCCAAGACTTCAACTTAAGATATTTTTATTGTTGAAGTTAACGTTGTTACCTCTATTCATGATTGAGTATTGGATCTTTGGATCATGTGCTCATATTTGTTTAAATATGTAGGCACTAAAGAATAGGAGAAAACTACGCAACAAGGAAATACAACTCCGAGTTAGAAACGGAGCACAAGTTACACCGTAACGATCGGAAGTATAGAGTTGTATTTGCACAAGCGGGTTTATAATGGAACTTGAAAATGTATATTTTGTTCCAAGTATTTTCGAAACATCATTTCAATCTCATGTTTAGAAATGAATGGTTTCTCTTTTGTTATAAAGGACAATGGTTGTTCTATATACAAAGATGAGTTATATTATGGATCTTCTTTTATGATGAATGATCTTTATATACTTGGAAATAGACAAACCTATATTTAACATCAATAAACGACTCAAAACATCTCATGAAAATATGACTTTCATATGGCATTATCGCCTTGGTCATATAAACGAGAAACACATCAAAAGTTACATGAAGTTGGACTTCTTGGTAATTTTAATATTGTGAATCTTGTTTACGTGAAAAATGACCAAATTGCCTTTCTCCAAGAAGGGCGAAAGGACAAGTGACTTATTAGCCCTTATACATACAGATGTATGCGGACCAATGAGTACTTGTACAAGAAACGGTGATCGCTACTTTATCACATTTATTGATGATTACGGTAGATATGGTTATGTCTACTTGATGAGACATAAGTCCGAATCTTTTGAAAAGTTCAAGGAATTCAAGACCGAAGTAGAAAATCAACCGAATAAAAGTATTAAGACCTTACGGTCGACCGTAGGCGAATACTTAAGTTATGAGTTTATAATGTACTTAAAAGAATATGGGATAGTCTCACAACTCACATCTCCGGGAACGCCACAATGGAATGGTGTTTCTGAGAGGAGGAATCGAACTCTGTTAGACATGGTTCGTTCCATGATGAGTAATACCACACTCCCAAAAATGTTTTGGGGACACGCACTAGAACTATTGCACTAATAATAAATAGGGTTTCATCCAAGTCAGTAGAAAAGACTCCATATGAGTTATGGTTTGGTAAGGTACCAAATATGTCTTATCTTAAAATTTGGGGTTGCAAGGTATTTGTCAAACGTTCGACTTATGACAAACTTGGACCCAAAGTTGATAAATGTTTTTCCGTAGGGTATCCTAAGGAAACGAAAGGATATTACTTCTATTATCAGTCCGAGAACAAGATAATTGTTGCTCGTCATGGTATATTTTTGGAGAAAGAGTTTCTCGCAAAAGGAAGTAGTGGGAGTAATGTAATACTTGAAGAAATTCAAGATACATCACACAATATAATATCTGATACTGATCAGATAAGCCCACCACTTGATTCTTCAGCTAATGAGCATTTGGAAGAACCAAATCTACAAATAGTTGTGGAAGACGTTCTAGTCCCGAGCTCATCTACTTCAACGCAAGTTGAAATAGAACTAAATCGCATACCGATGTGGATGAAGTTCGACAAATTTCTGAAGAACAAGTGCTACGAAGGTCATATAGGACCGATCAGTGCACTGAAAGGTACATGGGACTGCATGAAGTCTCAGTATTTGATGCTGAAGATCCTCTGACCTATGCGGAAGCAGTGGATAAACCCGACTCTAATAAATGGCTGGAGGCCATGAGATCCGAAATACAGTCCATGTATGTCAATAAGGTTTGGAACCTGGTTGCACCACTTATTGGGGTAAAACCCATAGCTAACAAGTGGGTTTTTTAAAAGAAAAACAGACATGGATGATAATATGACTGTTTACAAAGTACGGCTAGTAGCGAAAGGTTTCAAGCAAATTCTCGACGTAGATTATGATGAAACTTTTTTCGCCCGTAGCTATGTTTAAGTCAATTCGGATGCTCCTAGCAATTGTCGTATTTCATGATTATGAAATATGGCATATGGATGTCAAAACCGCATTCCTAAATGGAAATTTAGAAGAGGACGTGTATATGATACAGCCCATAAGTTTTGAGGATCCAAAGAATGCTGGGAAGGTATGCAAGCTTCTCAAATCCATTATGGATTGAAGCAAGCATTACGGAGTTGGAATCTTTGATTTGGCGAAGAAGTCAAACAGTTTGACTTCATCAGATGCGAAGAAGAACCTTGTGTATACAGGAAAACTAGTGGGAGTGTCATCGCTTTTTTAATCCTCTATATGGACGATATACTCTAAATGGGAAATGATATTCCCTTATTGCAATTAGTCAAATCTTCATTAAAGAAAGTGTTCTCAATGGAAGATTTGGGCGAGACTGTCTATATACTAGGCATAAAGATCTATAAAGATAGATCTAAGAGACTTATTGGATTAAGCCAAAGCACATACATTGATAAAGTGCTGAATCGGTTCAGCATGCAGAATTCTAAGAAAAGATTTCTACCAATGAATCATGGTGCACGGCTTAGCAAGACTCGGTGTCCTTTGACAATCGATGAGCGAAGCATGATGAGTAGAGTACCATATGCTTCGCTATTGGCTCTATCATGTACGCCATGTTGTGCACTCGCCCGATATCTCGTACGCTTGGAGTGTGACGAGTAGATATCGAGCTAATCCGAGCTAGGAGCACTTTGGAATGCTTGCAAAGAATATCTTTAAGTACTTAAGAAGAACTAATGATATGTTTCTCATCTACGGTGTTGACTCGGAGCTCGTGGTAAGTGGTTACACAGACGTTATCACCTCATATGAAAAATCATAAATAGAGGCGACGTAAAGATTTGTAAAATTGACACAGTCGGCAACACAGCTGATCCACTTACAAGATCTCTACCTCAAGCCAAGCACTAGTTGCACATATCTTCTATGGGTTTAAGACACATAGGAGATTGGCTGTGAGATTTTTCTTTAAATCTGAGAGATTTATAGAATAAAGAGATTTGTATAAAGCATGACTCAATATGATTGACTCCAAGCTTAAGTGGGAGATTGTTAGTTTGTAATAATCTTGAAGTCAATAATACGATAAATTTATTATATAAAGCTTTGTTCATGAATTGGATATTTAAACGATATTTTGTTTCCTTGAGTATTATTGAATTTATGAATCATTCCGAGTTCATGACTGGAATTGTGAAACTTCATAATAAAGAATATACTCTTAAAAGTCACTAATCAAGGTAATTAGCAGGAACACTAATTAACCGTTATCAGGTTAGTATGTGGATTAAATGATGGTCAAGTTTTACAGACCATAGACAAAGAGTTGTCATTTTAATCACATAGATAGATGTTCTAGGAACATCGTATTTGATAGACCCCGAATGAAACATTAAATGGAATTGTATTCGTGTCATTAATGTTTTCGTTCAGTATTAAATTCTAAAGTATGAGGTATTCATCTTTCCTACATAAGATATGTATGTGTGTGATTTCTACCAAACGTTATCCGTAAAAGGTGGCTATAAAGGTAGCTCTTCGGTATACATAACTTATGCGGAGGAAGAGATGGTTTGCCAAAAGTACTATTGTCCCTCGTATTTCTATACGAGTTATAAGCATCATCGGCCCCTTGATAGAGTAAGATTATCTCTAGCAAGATAATTACAAGAGTAATTATATTTGATAATTTACTCAAGATCAAGAAAAGATTAAGTTTGCAAGGATGACACATACCTACCTTGAAACCGATCCGATAATGCATGAGACAAAAGAATTAAACACGAGTAAATAGTTTACCTGGATCATGATATTATACAAGACATCATCATCATGTGTAATTGGATGGTCATAGTGCATTCTCGCGATGCCTCCTATGATTATAGAAGTTAAAACGGTTTTAACTCTATTTACCAACATAACACGATCCCGTCGGTCACACCGTATAGGAGTTAATCGGAGAATCTTATTGATTAATTATGAATTATTTATAATTAATAATAAGATGGTTATAATTAATTATATATGATATAATTATATTTGTCATAGAGATGACAAGAAGCAAAAATCGATTGAATTTATAACGTTTTTGACACGTCGTATAAATTACGCCGAAACAACAATGAGAAAAATATAATTGTAGATGACAATTATATATATTTGATTTGGATTTTAAATGTTAATTATGGATTTGAATTATGGGCCAAAGCCCATTTATAATTAAAGTCTTAATTAATAATTAAAAGCCCAAAATCGAAAAAAGCCCAAAAAAGCCCAAAATCGAAAAAAGCCCAAAATCCGAAAAAGCCCAAAAAGGCCCATGAAAAGCCCATGACGACCTCCAAGGGTATTTTGGTAATTTGTCCAAAAGCCCAAGGGTATTTCGTAATTTGGCCAAAAAGCCCAATGGCGTTTTGGTAAATCGGATGAACTTTAAGGGTATTTTGGTCTTTTCACTTTGAAACCTCCCTACTATTCACCAGGGCATTTTGGTAATTTGTCAATTCCACTTTTTCTATAAATAGAGGGGTAGGGTGAGAGAAAAAGTTCCACCAAATCGCCTTCTACTTTCTCTCTCTCAGATACGGTTGTTTCGAATTCACGGATCGGTGAATAGTGCTTTTTAAAAGTTGCGGTATTTCGCACATTTGTGAAACAAATTATCAAGCGAGTCGTGAATAGTACTATTTCATCTTTTCTCGGGTGAATAGTGTTTTTGCGAGAAACCGCGGTTTACGGTATTTCGGCAAAAGAAATAAGTCGCTTCTCTTCAGTTAGTCCCGGTGGATAACCTACGAGGCATCGACGTTTGGTGCTCCGAGACAAGCCGATTTTCATTCCAATTGAAATTTGGAAGCGAGGTATAACATCTTATATTAATCTATTTAATTGTTAAGTAGATTAATGTTTTAGAAATCAATCATGGAGTAGATCAATAAAGGTTTAAAGAGGTGTGTATCTCTGGTAATCATCCGACACATCACTTTAACCCTAAGCTTAAGTTAAGTAAAATAATATTTTACCGTCTTTTGTAAAGGATTAAATGTCTGTAACTCTCGCTATTATCCGACATACTTTAATCCCTAACTTAAGTAAGTAAAATTTTTGTTCTACGGTCTTTTCCATGACTTGAGCATTAATGGGATTTGGGCATTCCGGATCCCTACAAATTCTATACCCCAATTCAATCTTCGCTAGCATCCTCACATCTAGCACGTGCGCAATTGATCAGTCCCAGCGTCTTCCAATCTCAGCATTTTTTACCAGTCAAAATAACAAAAAAAAAGTGTTCTATTGTTCGCATCTCTCTTCGAAAAAAAATAATTTTCTCTTGCTGATCGAAATGACTTCGAATTATACTTGAATATCATGAATAATTTGGATTCATATGATCAGATGTGTTAACCTTTTGTTATTATATTGCATGTACTGATTTTTCTCAAAATATATTTTCGTATTCAATATTTTATCCAGTAGATATACATACATGGTGAATTTAATATACAATTAAATTATTACCATAGATATTTATTTTTCAATTAAAGATGATTACATCATTCCGACTGTCTTTACTAATATATATATATACTTAATTATGAATTTAATATGTAATTGATTTGATATGATATGTATTTTTATTTGAATGAAAAGTGATTATATCTTAGTTTTATGTGTTTATATTTGTGATTATATATGTGTGTTTATATATATTCAATGTTAGTGTTCATAGTTAGTATTAAGATGTTAATATTTCTAAGGAATCATCATTGATGTTTGTGTGTTTATATATCTGAAGTCGGTGTTCATAATTAACATCTAGATGTATTTGTCAATTTATTCATTATTGTAATCAAAATAATAAAAACCTCATTAGTAGTTATGAACACTATAAATTTGTAATTAAAAATCTAAACTCCTAGTTTCAGATGTTTATATTTTACTTTTAGGTGCTTATATTTTACTTTTAAAGTGTTTATATCTTGCTTTGCAGGTGTTTATATTTTGATTCTAAGTACTTATATTTTGATTTCAGATATTTATATTTTTCTTTGAAGTGTTTATATCTTGTTTTAATGCAATCGGGTGGGTCGAGTCGGGTTCAAACGCGTCGGGTTGGGTACGGGTTCAAACAGGTTGGGTCGAATCATTTTTATCTTTTAGAAGAAATCGGGTCGGGCCGGGTCAATTTATATGTTGACTTTTTCAGATTTAAGATTGATTTTGATTGTATTGCAAGTTATTTGATCTCGGATTGGGTTGGGTCGGGTTAGGTTGGGTTCGGATCGGACAGATCAGTTTGATTTTTTAAAAAAAAATCAAATCATATTCCAACAGGTCGACAAATTTCTCGGATCGGATCGGATTTTGTCACCTCCTATATTTACATTTGTAAAGCATGTCTTCAAATTATTTTTACTTTATTAAATAGTTAATAATTAGTTTGGGTGTCCAAAAATGAAAAGAAATAGAGACCAAAATAATACGTGGATCAAAAAATAGAAAAATTATCGTGTCGTGAAACTACTAAACTTCATGAACACCCTAAGTGAATTGTCAACTTACTAAAAATAGAAAATTTATCGAACACAATAATTAACATGTGGGTTTAAATTAGAAGTGCAAATTTGTTCATTTAATTTGTGATTGGATTTGGAGCCGAGACGGAATCGGCGGATAGCAGACGGAGATTATAAGATTTCCTCAAAAAATAATAACAATTATGGAAAAGGGATATGAGTTATTTGGTAAAAGAAAAATAGTAATTAAGAAAGATGAATTGGCGTATGGATCGAATATATATGGACTACCACAATACGATTATGTGGTATTAATTGTGGTTTGCTAACTCCTGGCCCCACTGCCCCCACATATATAATATATTAGCTTTTTAGGTTCCGATTTTATTATATTGTACCGGCCTAAGAAAAACCAGAATTCGCCACAAGTAGGAGCTATGTATTGTGTCTATTCATCTAATTAAACTTAAGAAATGTAAGTTCGTGCACTTTATTTTCTTCTCAGTATCCGGACTATCTAGAATTCTTGGATCAGGTAGGCCTGGTTAGGTTATGTCGAATTTTTTTCCCCAAAAATATAAGGAAAAAGAGAGAAAAAGGAAAAAGGGGTTAGGTTATGTCAACTATATATATAACATAAGGGACAAATTAACAAGTAAACTATTAATATTTGTATTCTTCCTAGAGTTTATGGGTAAATTCTGGTCCTGCTGGATAGGGTATATAGGTTATGCCAGGTAGTGGATAGGGAAATGTTAGATGGATATTATCTTTAATATCGTCTATAGGCGATAAATTAATTAATTGTTTAATTTTCAATTTATTTTTTGTACAATACTTCATTGTTCAATTTACATATATATAAGTAACATAAAATAATAACTAGTTGAAGCTAAATAATAAAATACTGTGCAAAACAAATTTAATAATAGAGCTGTTAATTTTGAAGCAAAACAAGTTAACATCAATAATGAAGTCATCGATGACGACATCTGCATGTTAATAAGGTCCATTGTGGATATATTCATATATATTTACTTACCTTCAAGATGACGACATCTATGAAATTGTCCAACCTTATTTTCCAAATCAATTAAAAATTCATAAACCCCAAAATATGGACATATACACGATGTGTTTTTTTTTCTATGTACTCTCTCTCTCTATATATATATATATATATCATCCACATCAAATTTAATGCATGAAACTTTATTTTTAGTTGGAAGACAGTAGACAATACTTTTCACAATCTTCAATGATAATTAAGAAAAGTATGCACAAGTAAATGATCTAGTAGCTCAAGTGATGACTAATTAGAATGGCCTTCAAAAGATTATAGGTTCAAATTTTTATGGACATAAAATAAAATTTAAATATTAGACCCTCATCTTTCTCTCAAAAAAAAGAAAAATATGCACAAAATGAGATCATTTGTATATGCATGATAAAGTAAAACGTTGATAATGCCGGAAGAATTTAATTTCTAAATAGAACTTCAGAATGGCATCAGATTGTTGAATTAAATAGTTGTTACTTAGTATATATACATGTACAAATGAGTTTAATTAAGTGTTGAGCTAATGCTCCTATTTGCCCTTTTTTTCCGATAACATAAAAAATTCTAATTTTTTTAGCCAAAAAAAAAAAAAAAAAACTCGAAATATGATTACGTGGTTTTAGTTTTATCAAACAAGGGTTGTAGCATCTCATCACACGCTAATATATGATGATAAGATTAAAGGATCTGCGTACTTATATAAAGGACAAGCGAGGATATTAATTTAATCAAACTCTGCAATTTTATTCGAGTAGATGTAAATTACTGATACTGGTAAACTATATAAATGGCCCATAAATTCACACGGTATATCACAACTTTAAAATAAATTAATTATCAACTATCCAAAATTATATAATCGTAAAAAAATAAGTAAATTTTTCATGTTTAATTAACATCAATATTTGCTTATATCTGACCCGAGAATTCTGCAGAGTAGGTTGTAGCATGTGTGCAGTATGGGCATGGTGCTGCAAAATTCCAGAGAGAATCTAGCTAATATAATATTTCAACAATGAATAGAGTTGCTTCGTAACTCGTAAGGGACAGAGAAAAAACGAAAATGTTTGCGCTACAACTGAATCTACCTTAATAATGCGATAAATGCCACATATGAGTTTAACACTATGAAAGATATTTTTTAAACTAAACATTTCATATATTAATTTCGAAATAGTATAGATGATAATGAATTATATATTGAAATATCTATTATCAAAAAGAATGTAAAAACTAAAAAATATTAAATGGAACTTTCATTTTTGGAATGAAGTAAATATTTTTCATGGTAAAATAGAAAATAAAAGATTAAAAGAATGAGAAAATAGACTACGTGATATATCATGTGACTTCATAAATAATATTTATTCTTTAATAATTTTATTATAATGAACGATTTGTAACATGTTGTTATGAATTTGTTATAAGAGAAATTATTTATCTAAAATGTTTATTATAATAATTAATTAATACATATTAATATAAATTTATTATACATTCATATTTATATTATATTATATATTAATAACATGAGGGAGATCCAATTACACTAACTTTGGTGACACCAAATCACAATGGACGTTTTCAAAATCCAAGCAGTCGATTCAAACCATTCAACATTATAGATATATTAAAATAAATTTATAGATCAAATTTTATATTTTTAAAATTGTGTAGTCTTTATTAAATATTTTATAAAATCATTATTTTCATATCACTGAATTTTATACTCATCTTAATAAAAAGTAAAAAAATAAAAAATATATAATTTAATCTGTAAATATATTTTAACATATCTATCATATTAAGTGATTTGAAACGACCGATTAGATTTTAAAAACATCTAGTGTAATTTAGTGTCAGAAAAACATTGATGTAATTGGAACCTCTAATAACATAAATTCAGTGATGAGACAACTTGGACAATAAAGTGTCCAAAGTAGGGGTGTCAATGGATCGGGTTGGGTCAGGTTCAAGTCGGGTCATATTATTTTTATCCGATCCGATTAAATTCGGGTCAAAAAATCTTAAATCATATCCGACTCGATCCATCGACCCGACCCGATCCGAATAAAATAATTAATTATATTAATTATTTTTATATAATTTTAAGCAATATAATATTAATTAATTTATAATTAATTTTAATTAATATATATTTAGTATATATTTAAGCTTTAATTAGTACTAAATTATATAATTAATTTTAAAAATATAATTAATCGGGTCGGTCGGATTGACCCGAACTCGACTCGACCCGACCCGATTCAGGTAAAAAAAATAAATTTATACCCGACCAATTTATCTTTAAATAATGTCGGATCGGATCAGATTAACCCGTCGTATCGGATTAATAATTGAACCCCTAGTACAATGAGATGGACTTTTACATTCCTCAACAAGAAAAAGCATGGATGATCAGAATCTCCCATCATAACGCAAATTTCAAAACTCTCTGCATATGACATAATAACAAGGTACGTATGAGATAACGACAAGGTATAAATAATACAAAATTTTAAGCGAGAATAATGCATACATGACGCACGTGGTTTTGAAAATTATTTATCATTCAAAGCACTAGACTTAATTGTACCAGCCGGCGACCCTCGTTTGTGCTTGACGCAAATTTTCATAAAATATGAATTTTTAGTGAAGGCGTTTATTCTTTTAATATTTTTTTGGTGAAATTGAGAGGATCTAGATTTTTTTTTTGTCGGATTTTTTTTAGGGTGATTATAAATCGTCTCCAAACTAATTATAACCTATTGAGAAAAATAATGAAAATCAGGTGATTAAGCTGTTAATTCGAGGTGGAAATAATTCAGTAATTACCCTGACAATGATTCCGGACATCTATCGAATAATTCTCGCTCACCTAAAAGAGATGTTATTTAATAACAAATGTTATTCTAAAGAAATCGAAGTAGAAAACGAACAATAATCAGCAACTACCCCAATAGATATTGTATTAGTGTTGGGATTTAGACGTCTAAACTGTAATGTATCTCGACCAGATTTTCTTTGGATACTGCCTGGATTCATCTAATAAGGTAGATGTTGACCTTCTTTTACAACATAGTCGTCAGAAAAAAAAAACAGAGTAAAAAAGGGTCTTGTTCAAAAATATTAAGAACATTTTTTTATATCATTAATAATTTTCTGTTTATCTAATTAATTTTGATATGTTTTCATAGCATAATTTAAATTTCGCTGACATGCAAAAAAAAAATTTACATAATAATTTTAAACCTGTTACTGTTGCATCTGCAAAATTGGTGTAGCAAAATATGATACTGCACATTCAAACATATTTAGCAAGATTGCTGAATTAACAATATTATTCCACATCCTTATAACTAAAATCATATTTATCACATCGACTTTCAGAATTTCTATTCAAGAGGAATAGAGATGTTGTATGATAATGACTTAATCACATCAACTCTCCGATTTATTATTTATATATTAAGAAACCAGAATTTAATTCAAAATGAAAAAGAAAATGAAGACCTCAATGAATGTTCACCATATATTTATTATTTATTTATAAACAACTCATCATCAGAAAAGTATTAGAATTTTGGTTTTGTATTTATAGAGAAAAAAGATTGTTGCCGGTTATATTTAGTAAAGGAACTAAGATTCTCATATATTTTGTCTTAAATTTGTGCATCGTTAATTTGACGATTTAATATAGATAAAAATGAAATTATTTTGTACAATAAAGACACATGTTTAGTGCTCACAAAAAGCATTTAAAATAATCGACGGAATTAAAAAACAACACAGACCGACGCTTAAAAGCAGTTGGATTTTTTTTGGAAGGGTTCCCTGACAACGGATTATCTTAATAATTTTAACGATGAATTTTCAAATTAATATAAAAATTAATTTTAAAAATAAAAAGTTCTTCTACTTATAGATTGATGGTGATTAAAATTTTATACAATTTTATTATTATTTGCTAGTCCATCAAAGACCATCAAAATATTATGCACTTTTGCAATGGATCTAATTTAACGATCTTTGATGGACTATCAAACGATAATGAAATTATATGAATTTTATATGTATATTTTCGAAAAAATATTAGAAAAATAAATTTATATTGAAAAAATATTCAAATTAAATCCTTCCTAAATATTTTTAAAATTTTTAACCTCTAAATCAAAGTATGGCTCGCACCTGCCATACACTATAAACAGGCGTGTGTTTATCAATCATCTCTAAAAAAAAATGTGTTTATCAATCATACACCACAGAAAACGGCAGAATTGATGTCAGTTTTTTTTTCCGAAGATACGTTTTTCCTCGTAAAAATATATTTCGGAACTGTGCACCTGTGACACCAGGAAAGAGATAATAAAGAATTTAGATCTCTACATTTCATGCATTCTGTGTACAATATATGCGGTGCCCATTGGCCACTGGACTTAGTTGCGGAAATATTTGTGCTTGGAAATTAATGCTTATTTATTTATTTTTACAATACCAAAGCTAGTATTTTATATAATCTTATTTTTAATTTTCTGTTTTATTTTTCTATTTCCTTTGTCACTCTTAAAGTCTTAATTCTATTGTATGTTGCCAAGTATTAAGTTATACTGTATTTTTCTTTTAAAAAGTAAGTTGGGTCCCGCTCCTATTTAATAATTTATTGACCAATTAAACGGATATTGAGTCAAGTTGTACTGTTGTTGTAGTATAACTCAAGTGGAGGTATGCAAGAAAAATAAGTGATGCTGACGTGGCGTACTGCGCTGTTGTAAGTGGCTTAACCGTTAGCAATGCGACGAAATTTGTTCTTCAATTTCGCGAGCAACATTGTCTTCGTGATCCGACGGTAATAATTAATTTTAACTTCTTTGAAATTCGTGCAGCTACTTTTCAGTATTTTCCGATCACCGATTTAAAGAGCAGAATTCTATCTGTGCCCCAAAAAAACATCATATTCTCTTCCGTTGGCAATTGCAGACGATATATAGATATGGCTTAATACAAGGTGTCAACAAAAACTAAAATAATAATTAAAAACAAAATTGCTTGTTTCCCGGTTTCGAACATAGCTACGGTATAATGGGAATCATGAGAGAGATCGCTTGAGAAGAGAACATAGTATATCAAGCTATCGACGCATAATTAATCTTGTCAACCTTTATACAAGGGTTGATGGTTTGACAATCTCTCTAATGATGGAAAGTAATGTAAATATTTCTGTTTAGTTGTTAATAGCATTCTTCAAATAAAACACTTCTTTAAATTATTCACTTATCATATATGTAAATTATGAAAATAAATTACAAATTTATAAAAAAAAAATATCTTTACCACTTTTGAAATTATCGGTGTTCAAATATATTGTATTTTTTTTTCACTTTTGACATTATCTTGTCGCCACAAGCTGTGTATTAATATGCATCCTACAAGGATTACATATGCATATAATGCCGTAAATAATTAGCATCGCAAACAATATGGAGTTGATATTATGCATATTTGTGATCAGTAGGTTTCACACAGAGGTGAATATAAGATTTTGATCAGAGGGGTCAGTGATCGGATTTAATAGTTTATCGGGTTCAAATTCACTAACTAATCGGATATTAAATAAAACTATTAAAATAATATCTTTTATATATTAAAAATAATAAATAATTATAGCGATGAAGAAAAATTTCTTCTACGAGACTTTATATTTTAAAACTTTTGCATAATTCTTTCATTATCTATGATATTAGATTTTTTTTCTCAATAAAAAATAATCAACAATTCAGAAAATCAAAAATTTAATTCAAAAAATTAGATTAATAAAATCTTAGCTTAAAACACTATTTTTTTAACCCCGAAACTTTTCCATCCGCCGTTGACTTCACATACATGTGAGTTTGTATCTTCCGTAATTTATAGTATTAAACACCGTCACCCTATTATCCTATATATGGTGGGTAGAGGGGCGGAATCAAAGGTAAGCAAATTAAAAAGGCCTCCTTTTGTCCTTTATGTTTTACACATTTAAAATATAAATACTATTTTGACCCCTCTATTGAATTTTTGGTTCCGTCTTTGGGTGGGTAGAGAATATAATCCGGACTGTATAATTTTGATCATGCTAAGTTAATAATTATATATATATATATATATAGTTTATCTATTATGTTTCCGGTAGCACTTCGGCCGAAATACTATCAGTCTCTAAATTTTAATTGTTCTTGTGAAAATTATAATTTAAATAACTCAATAAAATATTTATATCACAATCTTATAGAATATTAATTTTTATCATGTTTCAAATTAATTTACTATGCTTAATGATTTTTGAAAGATAACAATAAAATAATAGAAAATTAATAAAATTTATATGTCAAAAATTACTTTCTAAAAATCATTAAGTATAGAAAGTAATTCCAAACACGATAAAAATTAGTATTCTACAAGATTATAATATAAATATTTTATTGAGCTACTTAAATTGAAATTTCGAACATGAAAATTAAAATTTGAATTGATAATGTTTCGGACGAAGTGCTATTGGAAGCACAATAGACAAATTATATATATATATATATATATAGAGAGAGAGAGAGAGAGAGAGGAAGACTAAAATACAACGCGTTAAACGGATGTACCCGTGCACCGCGTCAAAATTTTGTAATACCCTCTGAAGAGCTATTAAAGCGAGCTCATCAGAACAATTCTCATTTTTTCTTATTACCCTGGTGAATCTATAAATGTATGCTCGAGTTCGCTCGGGAGGACCTTACTTCATATCCAGAAGAGATTCTACTGTAATTCAAGATATTTTGATATGGCTATATCTCTCGAGAAATAAGTCTATAAAATCATCAAAGGATCTGATGGACCCTGATGAAAGAGTCTTATACCAATACCATGCCTCCCCTGTTAGGCATGTGGAAAATATTCTGCAGATGATGCCGTTAGTAGCCCCAAGCAAGCTTAATCTTTCATGAAAACCATGAATGATCGATTCAGCATTCTTTTGATCATCGCTTCCTTTGAAGGTCACCAATGAAGGAGGGATCTTGAAGTCCTGTAGGGTCAATTGGTACATTTAGGGCGACAAATGACCCGAGGCGAGTCTAAATCGCCTAGGATGTGGTGATTTCTCATATTTGACCGTCTGGTCATCTATTATTTTTCGCACAATCTCTTCTATTTGGTTGGCTGTGACATAAGCACCTCGATAGACAGGGGAGCTATCTCTTGTCCGAGAATACTCATATGTTTGGGAGTGGTGAGGGTTTTTGTAGTGAACGTGACTTGAGGGTGGTCTATCTTCAGGAATATAAAATTCATCCATATTGGCGGATTCATGCTGATTGGTAGGCGGTACTAATGGTTGCGGTTGTCCCTTGGCTGGAGCAAGGTTAGTCTCTGTTGCAGGATGGTGTGTGGTAGGCACGGCTAAAGTAGTTGTGGTAGGCACAGCTACGGGTGTTATCGAGTCAATGGCATCTGTATTCAGGAAGAGACGTCTTGCTACAGGGTTATGGGTAGATGGAGATCCTCCACTACTGGCATAATCTTCATGGTGAACAGACATCTGATCTTCACTAGATTTGTTGGCCATCCTTGCTCCCAGAATCAAGAAATAACTCACAAAGCTTCCTTAGTCTCTTGTTTCTAAGTTTGTCCCACGGTGGATGATACGTCTTGTCTTAGGAGGGCAAACCGTGTCAAACTAAACTGGATGATGTGTAAGTGTATGTAGAGGGGACATAAAAGCTACTCTAAACTATAATCTCTTGTGCGTATGTAAAAACAGGATATCTTCCCCTATCCTAGGCAAAGCCTTATATAAGGGAAGGAGGATCCCTTCCTTTGTCGGTTCCCCATACGATATTAATGGATACTACTAAAAGTAGTATCTGTATGTAATGGCAAGTCGGTGAACTTGCCTTACTTAATTATATTATTTTAGGTTGTGATCAGTAGTAACAGCTATTCATAGTAGTGAACGGTTATCAAGGTTATAATTAGTTATAGCCGTTATTCATAGTAGTGAACGGTTATAAAGACAATTATACTCAGAGAAAGAGTAACGGAATGATCGCGAGCTCGTGGTCATTTATCTCAAGATGATCGTTGGGATAACCTCGAGGCCAGAAAAGCCTAACTCGAGATATATTTATCGAGATACACACTGAGTGATACTTCATTTAGTGCTAAGTATTCGAACTAATAATACTTTAGCTTTCGAGAATAGAGCCCCATCACTCCCGACCACTCCATGTTGAATATCTCTTGCGCGATGTTGGATATATGCATATGACCACACAACCAGAAGGATATGCTTACGTAGACTTAACAATATCCTTCGAGGTAATTAACGGTAAAGCTATCAGACCTGTAAATCCTGACCATTCATCAAGCTTTCTCGTCCCTAAGAGAGAGAGAGTTTAGCTACGGTGATTTCATAAGCACTTCGGCCAAATGTTTATTGCTCGAATTTTAAAATCCTGTGGTCAAAATTTTAATTTAATAGCTTAAAAAAATTCATATCATAATCTTATAAATTATCAATTTTCATCACGTTTGAAATTAGTTTACTATACTTAATGATTTTTAAAAGATAGTAAAATTTGGCCTATGAAAATTGGCATTTTTAATTATTTTTAGAGTCATCTTTCAAAAATTATTAAGTATAGTAAACTAACCCCAAATTTGATGAAAATTGATAATCTACAAGATTATGATATGAACAATCTTTTAAGATATTTAAATTAAAATTTTGAGTACGAGATTTTAAAATTTGATCCATAAGGATTTCGGCTCGAAATGCTTATGGAATCACCGTAGCCAGTCCATATATATATTTAAAAGCTTATTAAATTCATATATGGAACTTAATTAGAAAAGAATCCACTTTATGCAATTAGATTTTGCATGATTGGAATCCAATTAAATTCATTTAAAATAAATTTTAATTTTTAATTGCAAAATATATGCGATAGAGAATTTATTTATAGTTGAATTTTATATTCAAATATTTTTCTTATGACACTAAATCACATTAATATGCAAAAAATTATGTCGTGCACAATTAAATTAGAATTGTGATATTAATTTATACTTTGTAATTTAAATAGCAAACATTACATAAATGTTAAACATGCATTTATTTATTAAAAAATGATTATAAATTTTGAAATATGATCTGATGTCCACTAAAGTGATATGGATTCACATTTCAATCCTCAATTTTAATTGGATATACATATGAATCACATTTGTATATTATAAAATTTTTAATACATTTGCGGTTGGATCATGCACGATCTGATCTAAATTTGATCCGTTGATAGTTCTAAAGGCTCTTGCTGTCTTGCATATAATTAAAATTGCGACCAACAGGAGTTAGTTCTGCCATATGCGAAAGAGTTGGTTCTACCATATTTACTGTTTAAAAAAAGTTGAACATGATTAAAAACTTTATAATTGAATCGCATACATGAATTTTCATATAAGTTTGTATATGCAGTTTTATTTTGCATATTTTGTAGAATGTCCTTTCACATGCATATTTAAAATCACAATATAAAATATTTTCATCAAATATTAGATTTATCTCTATTGAATATTTTTTTCCTCAATCTCTACTTCTTATTAAGTATGTATGTGTTCTGATCCTGCAACGGTCCAGATTTTTTATTAAATTTTTAGAGCTAATATAACTCATCGGATTGAGTCATTCATCAAATAATATTACTATCTCTATGTCATTTGTGTTGAAGTTAGAATTTTCTCTCAATTTTGTTTGTTACACGAAAAGCTACATAATTTAGGAGTACAATTGCTCTATTTTGTTTCCTTTTTTTCTTAGATTGTCATAAATTATGAATGTTAACTTTCCTCTCAATTTATATTTATTTTGCATTAATAATGTATTCATGATTGAAATTTACATTAATTACTAAATTATTTTTATTTTTATTTCCTTATTTTTCACATGAAGATATGAATTTTTATATTTCTGAAAAATATTACCGTAGTAACGCACAGACAAGATACTAACATCTAGTTATGGATTTAGGTGGCATATAAATTAGAGCTAATGTTTGGATTTGTTAAAAGTTTAGGTAGCTTAAACTCTCATCTTAATTTACTAAAAAAAATAGATTAACTCAAATTTAAATTGTTATTTTATAAAAATCAAATAATCTTTAATATATTTTATTGAATTCTTATTTTTTTTATTTTGATTAGAGGGTATTTCCATAAAAAAACGATAATATAATAATAATATAATAACGATAATATGAACTAAAGCCAAATGATATGATGCAAGTGGTGGCGTGGCTTCTTGATTCTGAACATCTGGGGATCTAGTGTTCCGATGTTCTGGTGTTGCTTACCGTTGCATTTGAAATTTTGAATTGATGCTGACTGTGCTCTCAAGTCCTGCCTAACGGATGCTCTCCATTTCAATCGTATATGTACTAAGTTCCAAAAGTCTTCATAGAGCAATGTCACAGTACATTCTGTTCTAACAGGGGAAAGGGTAAAAAACAAAAAGAAGGATTCAATTACTACTATTTTGGTACTATATCGGTATCATTAAAATTAAATATCAAATAAATATTATTTAAATTCTTAAAAAACAAATCTAATTGAAGAAATATTTTGTAAATATCATTTTATATATGTATACAAAAATTATATCATTTCAATATTATTTATATAGATATCAAGCATTAATAAAATCAACGGACCAAATTTTACAATTTAGACACGTTACTTAATAGTTATTCAAATGAAGTTAAAATTTTATAATTTTTCATATACATATAATTGAGATATATACAATACATCTAACGGTTTATATTTTTAAATTTATAAATAAATAAATAAATAGACATCATGAGCACCAAAATAGTAGTAATTGAATCCCTTCTCAAAAATAAATGGTAGTCACTCCTCTAGTTACTCCAAATACTTCTATAGCCATTTTTCGAATGTGAGTTGACATCTCCTTCCACATATTATCCGCATCCTCACGTTCGTTCCACGGTCTTTCTGCGATAACTCTATTCTTAAACATCCTGAGAAACGTCCCTTTTGAGCTTCCACCAACTCGTTCTCATTATTTTCACGCCTCTATCTCGCCAGATGCATACCTGAAAATGAAAATCAGACACCAAAAGTTTTCGATAATAACGTTCTGACTTAGTGTTATTCAAGTCGTTGTAATTGTCATACAATTTGATGGTATTTGATAAAAGACCAAATACATTCAAATTGCATAAAATTTGAGACAAACAATCTACAAGTTTTAAGTAGGGGAGTAATTTCAATCAGTTCAACCCGATCAACTTGATCAACCTGATCCAAAGAAATATGAATTTTGGAATTTATTTTTTTCGGTATGTGGATAAATTTTAAACAACCAGATATTCAGATGCAAATTTTGTGAAAACATTGAATAAAACCTGATCCGACCGGTATATATTATACTCTTTAGATAAATTTGGTTCTACTAACTCTAATAACAATATCATTATGGAAATAATATGATTTTTTTAATTTTACTTTTTATCAAAAACATTAGTTAATTTTTTAGTTACTGTGTGCTGACTTTTTTTGTATTTTCGTTATGATTTATTTTTATGGGAAGGGATCACATGACAATGCTTATTTTGACAATCTTGACAATGGATCTTCAAATAAATACTTTTTAAAAAAAAAAACTTATATAGATATATTTTTCTACTTAAAGATTGATGGTGATTCAAATTTCATAATCGTTTGATAGTCCGTCAAAGACCGTTAAATTAGAACTGTTGCAAATTGCATAACGTTTTGTTGGTCTTTGATAGACTATCAAATAATATTGAAATTGCATGAAATTTAAATCACCATCAATTTATAAGTTGAAGAACAAATCTATAAGGTATTTTTTTTCTATTTGTAAGATTTTTCATATTGATTTGAAGATCCATTGTCAAAATTATCAAGATAATTCATTGTCAAGAGATCCCATCCCTATTTTTATTATTTATATATTTGTACAATAAATTTCTTAAACCAGAACTGCTTGAACCCTAAAACCTAACCGCCCAACTCGAAACTCAAATTAATTATTTTTTATCGTTAATTCGTTAGTTACAAATTTAAAATATTGTAACTTGACCAATACAGTCCGTTTATGTATTTTCTAAGTTTAATGTGTTTGTATTTTTTTTTATTTTAAATATTTTTTATTTTATTTGAAATCCATTTCAAGGTTGGCAAATATAGGTAAATAACTTGTCCAGAAAATGTTATTAATATCTCAAATTAATTATTAACCTTTAATACATAAATTAATAATTAACACTGAATGCATAATTTGAATCTTTAAAATAAAGAAGGCTAAACTTTAAAACTTTTCAAGCATGCCACATCATCATTTTTCTTCATCATTAATTTATTTAAATTTTTTATCTACTTAAATTCAAGGATTCATATATAATTTTTTTTTTTCTTATTTGAATTAATGTGTAATATACTTAAGATGAAATTTAATTCCTAAAATGATCAAACTTTTTTATAGGATTCTTTATAGATTATCATGTGTTTAATTATATTATTTATTATAATAATAATAATAATTATTAGTATTATCATTATTATTTAGCATTTGAAAATATTTTATCTAAATTTTATTTAATGTTAAATTTATTAAATATATTTAAAATTTTATATTGCTAATTATTTATTTGAGGACTATATTATCGATGCGAAATCTAAATTATAGTCCTAGTTGTTGTAATGAACACTATAATATAGGGCTACATAAAAAACTCAGAATTGGCTCAGGTTCGAGCTAATCTGGCTCGAACTAATCCTACTCGGGTTAATCTGACTATATAGTTAAATGATTAGAGTTTGAGTTGGGCTTTGTTCGGCTCAGCTCGAATAACAATAGTTTATATGTTTTTTTCGTTGAACTCTAACTTGATAATCTCTTTCTCATTCTCTCTCATCATCTCCGTGGTTTAGCAACACATTTTACTTACTCGTGACTCGACTCGTATAGGTGACTCGATATTTTTTTTGCTAATCCACCCGTTCAAATTAATTCAACAAAGATGTCATTAAAAGCAAAAGTTTGTTGATATATAATTTTGTACCAACTTTTGTACTAGCCTTGTAATTTGTAAATGTACTTAACTTAAATATCAAACTGAGTTAACACATATGTATTAGCTCATGAGATAGCTTAAAATATGATGAGCTGAGTCTTTAAGCTCATAACATTTTATGATCTCGGTTTGACTTCATTTGTATTTTTATGAATTGAGTTTGAACTAAGTCCAACTCGCTCGAATTTGGCACATTTGCGGCCATGTGTAATGTTATTTTTCCAAGTAATTCATGCCTACGGTTTTATTCTAAAAAAAAAAGAATATTGTGTTTCAGCTACTAATTGAAGTCTGCTTCTATCTCTCTTAATCGCATCTGCTAGTCAAAGGGAGAAAAATGATCTACACAAAATTAATTGAATACTGAGTAGTTAAATCCATGATCTTCTGATTAAGTTCAAATATCTTAACATCAAAATAAGAATTCGATCAAAAATGATTCTGGGCACCGAGTTTAAAGCAGAAAAATGTGATAAAGAAATTATTACAAGAAATCATTTCTGCCGACGAACCAAATTTATATTCGTCAGTTTTTAATGAAAATAATTATTAGTAAATTAATATTGTTAAAAATAAGAGTGAAAACCGTAAAATTTCAAATATACGAATGGCGCGCGCTACGCGTTGGCGCGGACGAACGCGCCATGATGCCGGTGGCGCGTTTCAAAAAAATAATGAAACGCGCCATGCCGGTGGCGCGTTTCGTCCATACCACGCGCAGCGACTCCATCTCAGTATATAAGAAGGAAACGCGCCACCGGCGATCGTGCGCGCGTTTAAAAAAAAAAAAAAAAAAAAAAATGCGCCAACGCCCGCGCGTGCCAGCGCGTTTCGTAAAAAAAAAAAAAAAAAAAATGAGCGCGCCACTGCCAGTGGCGCGTTCTTCGTATTTTTGAACTTACCCGTTTCTCACTCTTATTTTTAATAATATTAATTTACTAATAATTATTTTCGTTAAAAACTGTATATTCGTATGTAATCAACTCAAAATATCGCCACAAATAGCCGTTGCAAAAAGGTTAGGCCCGGCCAGCCTGCCTGTAGGTCCACGTCTATAAATTGTAATTGATTAGCACAGTCTTTTCATTTAGTACTATGATTCCTATTCCTATTATTCCTCGACTTGCTTTTTCTTCTTTCTTACAAGCGTGTCAATAATCTCATACAATGCAGCTTTCATAATTGATGGCTGCAAATCTGAATTTTGATTTATCCTTCAGGAAATAACAACGGAGATAGACTTCTCTTTAATTGCAATTTTAAAAACGTACATATTGGTAAGGACATTTGTGAATTTTAATATAATTTTCCGAGTTCATATAAAAATGTATTATTGAGATTGTCAGAATATTAATTGTCAAGTAATCCCCCCTGTATAATTAGAAATATTGTAAGGAAATTTGCGAAATTTACTTCATTTTTTTTTTCAAGATCACATGAAAAATTCATTATTGAGATTGTGGAAATAATAATTGTCAAGTAATCCCTTATATGTGAACTAGTAATAGTTTAGGCCCACCAATGATGAGACTAGATCAAAGATACTCTAATAATTTCAGGTGCATATCCTCTAGAGTGGGCAGCTACTTTAGAGAGTAAAGTGATCAGATTTTATTTATTGAAGAATAAAGTGGGTAATATCAAGATTTGTGTTGAGTGATTTATAAGGTGAAATTCATATCCGATCAGTACTTATTTACAATGTAAAGTACTTTAGAGGATACAGATTCAATAATTTCAACGAATATACCAATGAATCTATTCATCAATCAAGTGCATATTAGTAATAATAATTCTAGATTTGGTGTGGCCAGTGTGTGGTAAGCATGGCGATCCACAATCTTGGATCTTGGTTGAAATATTCCATGTTACACGCATGCTTATTATCGGTGTTGTAAATTGACATGCAAGCGCTAAGAGCCTAAGACATAATGACAAGGAAATTATAATTTATTAATCAATGACAATGATTTGCACTTATTAACTTCCACTTTCTATTTACAACAAAAACAATTGTCTTAACCATCAAATACTCAAAATTGAACGGTTCAAAATTATTTCGATCCATAGCATAATCTCCCATCTTATAAACTAAAATTTAAGGAAGTGAAATAAACATATAATAATATTGCCAAGAAAAAAAAGATACTGATTCTTATTTTCAGTTTGATGAAAACAAATCATGTGAAAAAAAAATCCATATTAATATTTTTTTCTTCTTTGGAATAAAATCACTTTGTACTTCCTAATAATAAGGAGTTGTCACATGTGTGCAGCATGCACAAAAAATTCAAAGCATAAAATCATATTCAAATTTGTTAAATATTTGCAATAAAGCCTGCACATGCTACTTCTCTGTTTGTGTAATAGTCGGAGGTAATTTCAGTACGAACTATTGTTGGTAAACTTTTTATTTTAAAATTATTCACATACAATTCCTCCTCACGAGTATTGAAAATATATCACTTTGGTTGAGACGGTCAAAGAAATATTATTTTGCACACATTTTCTAATTTGAAATTTAAAAGGGTTGGTGGTGAACTCATAGAAAAATGAACAAACGAGAAATGAAAGATGTGCTGTAATAAAAATCTTTAGAACGACTTTGGTGCTCCAATCCAAATACTTCGCTAACGAAGAGTTGAGAAAGGAAGGAACCGTGGAGGTGCATGCAAAGCGTGTTTCATTGAGAGAAGGATTTGGTTTTCCTTTCTACTTTTCCTCTTCCACTTTGTTGAATTTCCATACAAGCCCAAGAAGATCGAGTCTAACAAGCGTCAGCCGAGATAGGGTATGGACGGTCCAGATTTGATCAATCATCTATGAATATGACGCAATGCCTTTCTGGCCGGGTAAGGTAAGAGTAGGGGTGTCAATTATTGATCCGATCCGACAGGTTAATCCGATCCGATTCGATATGATCCGAAAATAAATGAATTAAATATGTATTTAATTTTTTTTATCCGAATCAGGTCTGGTTAATTTAAACGCCGCGTCATTTAGAAACTCACTTAATTTAGCGTTGGAGAACAAAAATTTCAATTAATTAATTTCTTCTCATTGAGTGAAGCGAATAACAACGCTAATTAAAATTTTAAAATGGGTTTAGTGATGGAGTATTTTTTTTAATTGAATATTTTTAATTGACGTGGTAACTCAAAAATTTAATGTAGGGTTAGAAATGCTTAGTTAATTACTAAATAGGTACGAACTCAGCACTTAGCACCTGTCCTGCATTCACCTCCCCTTTCAATTTTCAGGGCCCCAGCGCCGTTTCTGGTCAACGACTTTTGCAGCTTTTATCTCCAGTTAAACCAAACACACCCGCTTTCAAATCACTTCATAGTTTATTTTATCCATATAAGTTGGATATCCTTTTTATCTACACGGATGGGATCCATGATTAAAAAAATATATGTAGTTAGAACTTTGATTCCTGAGTAAAATTATAATAGTATTTTTCCAAAAAAAGAAAAAGCAATTATAAACCCAAATAAACAAAACAATTCTAAATGTCTAGATTATATATGTTTTGAATTTTAATGACATTGGACTATTTGTCCGATGACCAACTGGAGAAATGCAATGATTTTTTTTCCTAACTGCTGGACTCCATAGGGATGTCAATAAAGATTGAGCCATGTGAGGTCTGTCCGGACTCGTCCAACTCGACAACTGATCCGTCCGGTACGGATTTAAGGTGAGGTCGGATCAAAGTACATGCCAGGCGGGTACGGATTTAAGGTGAGGCCTGCCCGTCCGATCCGTAGTATCGATAAAATTTAATAATATATTGATATATATTATGTGTATATTATTGTATATTGAATCAATAATTTATTTTGTTTATTTATAAATCTCAATATAATATTATCCCTTAAATTATATAATAACACTAGTTATTAACATTTATATATACATTTGTGCTACGAAAATATCGATATATCATATATTAGATATTTAATTACTATATTAACATTCTATATTTTCATTGGAGAAGTACAAACTACAAACTTAATTAAATACAATAATTATTTTTTAAAGGTATAATATAATTAAGAAGAGAGAAATATTTAATCAAAAAAAAATTAATTGATTATGCAACAACTCGGGCTCGTGAAACACCATAGGCGGGTCGGACCAATAATTTTAGACCGAGGCAAGGGCCGAGTAGGCCGAGCCGAGAGTTTTGAAGGACGGGTCAGGCCCCGGATTTGACACAAACCCTGTCCTACCCGGCCCATCGCCATCACTATGCTGGACGCACCCAACAACGCGTCACACTCCTTTTTTGAAAAGTGACAAGAGGCCACCCAGACGAGTGGAGCTAGGGTTGTCAATGGGTAGGGTAGGGTACGGGTAGAGGTATTTTTATATTTATACCTATTAAATTTTTTTTATCCATATCCTATCCATACCCATTAAAATTTTCTTTATCCATACCCTACCCTTACCCATTAAAAATTTCGGATAACGAACGGGTAACAATAGATAACGGTAAAAATAAAAATAATTCAATGAAAATAATTATATGATTTAGATAAATAAATATCATTAAATAAATATACTAATAAATTGAAATAATAATTAACATTTTAGATATAATAAAAATCATGTAATTTTTTCATGTCAATTGTTATAAAAAATATATACTAATTACTATATATATTTATATAATTTACCCAATGGATAACGGGTAACGAAAACCCCTTACCCATATCCATACTCGATAAGTTAACGAAATTTTTTTCTTACCGATACCCATACCCGATGACTTAATGAAAATAAAATTTTACCCATACATATCTTATCGAGTACGATATGGGTCGGGTAAACGGCCAAAAAGGTGTCATTGATAGCCCTAAGAGGAGCCTGCTTTACTCGTTCTGTTCGGTTCGATTCAAATTCAAATTTTGTGATAAAATAAAAAATATCGATATTGTAAAAAATAATAAAATAAACAAAAATATAGATATTATAAAAATTAATAAAATAAATAAATATATCAATATAATAAAAATTAATAAAATAAATCAAAATATTGATATTATAGAAATTACTAAAATAAATAAAAATATTGCTATTATAAAAATTAATAAAATAAATATATTTAAATTATTTTTGATATAATTATTTTTATAATAAATAAAATAAATTTATTTGATAAATCTTGAATTATTCATTTTTTTTTATTTTAAAAATATAAATTAAATTATTAAAAATTTCCAAATGAGTTAAAATTTTGAATGAAAAAAATCAAATTAAATAGTTTAAAATTTAATAATTAAATTTAAATTTAATTAAATTGATGCGTTTGCAAATCCATCCGTGATTTTGTAACTTCGTTTCCACATCCCTGATTCCAAGTTTCGAAAGAAAAGCAATATAGAAGGTTCACGTGTCGTCATCTAGCCACAGGCAGTCCTATGCTTTCTTTTTCTTTCTCCGGTGTCCGCTGGACACTGCAACTCGATATTTCCGGACTCGACCATTCATCATAAATTCTGTATATTAATAATTCAAATCCTCTCCATTCATATTCAAGCAGAGAGATCCTTTACTCTCCCAAATTAAGAGATTTCGTGTGGATTATAAATTGTTTGACTTTGACAAAGATCCAACCCTCCAAATTTGATGGCTTTACAGCTTTACTATATTTCGTCTCCCTAACGTATTTGATTATTGCATAATATCCACATTACGGTTTGATGTGCCTGGATTCATGACATGTCAATGAAGCTTTTTGTTACATCATATCGTATCATGTTTTAGTGCATTATGTATCTTGATCTATTATTTCTATGATATATAGTTCAATTATTCCCGGCATATCAAATTAGTATTGTTTTTGCCTCCATCTATCTACATACTAAAATTGATATATAGCAATTCAATATACTCACTGCACGTGTTCATTAGATGAAAACTATCGATATGCTTTCGAAGAAGTGGAAATATAAAATAACTTATTTTTCTTTGAATATGATACGACTGATTCTTTATCTATAATTTTATTTTTCTATGAAATATAATTTCAAAGTAATTGCCAGGAAGTTTTATCGACTAGCTTTATATTTTACAATAAAGCGAGGATTTAGTGTTCCATAAATTTTAAAGTCTACTATTACTCTTAGGTTTAAGTTGAAAATTCTTGTTTTCTAATTATAATATTTATTATTTTTTCTGCAACATCTATATAGTCAGATACTATGTAACTATCACGTAACATACAATGACTTTTTTTTTCAAGTTGGTGATACTATGTATTTAGAAGATGGTTTAAATGTCTTTTTTATCCTCATCATGCCTGCATTTTTTACTTTTCAATAAAAAAATAAGATACCAAATTAAATCATTATATTCCCTTTTTATTTAATAGTTCACTTTTCAATTTCATTTATATAATTTAAAAATTCAACGTCTAGAAATTATTCATATTAATTCATTTTTTATAAGTTCTTGACGTCATACAAAATGATATTTAAATGTCATAATTTTTATTAATATATAAATAACATAATATAGATCAAATCTAACTATTTTATTTTAAAATTTTAATTTTAATTTTAAGCTATTAAAATATAAAAATAAAATAAAAACACTTGAACTCTTCTCACGTGTACGGATGTACCTAGCTCCAGTAAGCAAAGAAGGAACTTACGCAGACTGCTGCATGTATTTTGCAGAACTCGGGCCTGTATTAAATTTACTTCAGTAATTTTGATCATTTCTAATTAATTCAGGTGAAATAAAATACAAAAACAATAAAATTGGATAAAAGGACGAATCCATTTTGGACAAATAGAATGGTATTTTACTCGCAAATCGTGCAACCCAAGAAAGGTAACGCTTGAAGAATGAAGATAGGAGATAGCATAACATATCGCGAGAAATTGAATTATATCCATTCACCGATCAGAGAAAGAGAAAGATTCGAAACTCGAAAAAGAAGTAGAAAAGGAGATGGAGACGTGGGCCCATCTGACACGCGGCAACTCGACGCAGGGAGGTGGTTTTTCGCTGATACTCCCAGCGAGAAATTTGTATTCATTGTATCTCTCCGCACAAGAAAAGGAAAAGATTGGCACCGAACCAAAGTACCAAACCCGTTTTCTATTTTCGTCTGAGCCCCAGAAAGTAAAATAATTTCCAAGCAATAAATACATTTTTTTCTATTTTCCCTCCCTCCCTATTTAAAGCCCCCTCGCTGCTTGTGTTTCTCTTGCCTGGTTCACGTTGCTTCCGCCACCTCTTATCAGGTCATTTCGTTTGGTTTGCTTTCGACCCTACTCTCTCCGCCTATCTCCAATCCTAGGGTTTCCTCGCCGCCTGAAGAGAACCAGCCTTGCTCGGTTCTCACCTACCTCGCCAACTCCTCCAATCGATCTGAACCGTTCGTACTTCTTCTGACCGGTAGGCGTGGGGATATCCGAGACGCTCAAGGGTGATCTTGGTCTCCACTCCCCAATTCCAGCTCCCTCCTGCTTCGTTTGGGGGGGAAGCCGGGGCCTCGGCCTCGGCGGCTTTCAAAGCCCCCTTTTCTACCAGATCTGATCCTGTATTTTTTTTTCCTTTTTAATTCTTTAATTTTCATTCCTTAACTGCGAGCGGGAAGAGGATGCCGGCTCTCGCGTGCGTAGATGCTGCTGTGCCGCCTCCTGGTTATGCTTTTCCGGCCTGGGACGGCTCTCTTCCCGCGCCGGAGCCATTCTCCGGCGGCACTCCGCCCACCGGCCACCACCCCCTCCTCCACCCAACCTCCCCTTGGTCAACCGAACTCTCCACCTCTCTTTACAGAGTTGATGGCTGGGGTGCACCTTATTTCTACATTAACTCTGCCGGTAACATGTCTGTCCGGCCCCATGGTGCTGCCACCATGCCCCACCAAGAAATAGATCTCATGAAGGTTGTTAAAAAGGCGGTTGGGCCCAAATCTTCTGGCGGGCTCGGCCTTCCACTTCCCCTCATTGTTCGCTTCCCTGATGTGCTCAAAGACCGCCTGGAATCTTTGAATGGTGCTTTTGAGTTTGCAGTCCAGGCAAACGGATATGGATCCCATTATCAGGGTGTCTACCCAGTGAAGTGCAACCAGGACAGGTACATTGTTGAGGATCTGGTTGAATTTGGGGCCCCATTCCGGTTCGGCCTTGAAGCGGGCTCCAAACCTGAACTGCTGCTTGCAATGAGCTGTCTTACAAAAGGTTCTCCTGATGCATTTCTTATTTGTAATGGATACAAAGATGAGGAATATGTTGCCCTGGCATTGATATCCCGTACCATTGGTCTCAACACTGTGATTGTTCTCGAGCAAGAGGAAGAACTTGACACTGTCATTGAAACAAGCCAGCGAATTGGTGTCAGGCCCGTGATTGGGCTTCGTGCCAAGCTCCGTACCAAGCATTCTGGCCATTTTGGGTCCACCTCTGGTGAAAAGGGCAAGTTCGGGCTCACTACAGCCCAAATATTGTCGGTTGTTACAAAATTGCGTCAGGTGGGGATGCTTGATTGTCTCCAGCTCCTACATTTCCATATTGGATCCCAGATTCCATCGACTGCTTTGCTAGCTGATGGGGTCAGGGAGGCTGCACACATATACTGTGAGTTAACTCGTCTTGGTGCTTCCATGTGTGTAATTGATGTGGGTGGCGGGCTCGGCATTGATTATGATGGGACCCATTCTGGTTGTTCTGATTTGTCCATTGGTTATGGTTTGGATGAGTATGCAGCCACAGTAGTTCGGGCAGTGCGGTTTGCATGTGATCAGAAGGGTGTACTCCACCCAGTTTTATGCAGTGAGAGTGGCCGGGCCTTGGTTTCTCACCACTCTGTTCTTATTTTCGAGGCCTTTTCTGCTTCTCAGTCAGCTTCCATGGAGCTTGGACAGAACCTTGTGTACTACCTTGACCAGCTCGCTGATGATGCACGTGCAGATTACCGTAACCTGATGGCATCGGCTGTTCAAGGTGATTATGACACTTGCAATGTGTATGCTGAGCAGTTGAAGAAGCGCTGTGCTGAACAGTTTAAGGATGGCGTGCTCAGTCTTGAACAACTTGCCGCTGTTGATGATTTATGTGAGTTGGTTGCTAGAGAACTTGGGGCATCAAAGCCAGCCTGTGCCTATCATATCAACCTGTCCCTCTTTACATCAATTCCAGACTTCTGGGCAATTGGTCAGCTGTTTCCGATTTTACCAATCCACCACCTTGACCAGCGACCAGGGGTGGATGGGGTACTGCTTGATCTGACATGTGATAGTGATGGGAAGGTTGATCACTTCATCGATGGAAGGTCAAGCCTACCGCTCCATGAACTGGGTAACATTGACGGAGGTGGTTACTATTTGGGGATGTTCTTGGGAGGGGCTTACCAGGAGGCGCTTGGAGGGCTGCACAATCTGTTCGGCGGGCCCAGTGTTGTACGTGTGTCGCAGAGTGATGGGCCACACTGCTTCACCATCACGCGGGCCGTGCCTGGCTCATCTTGTGCAGATGTACTCCGGGCCATGCAGCATGAGCCCGAGCTCATGTTTGACTCACTCAAGCGTCGCATTGAAGAATACTCCATCAGCAACTCTATGGCCTGCACCATATCTGATGCCTTCTTTTCCATGCCCTACCTTGTCTATGGAACCCACCTATCAGGTGACGGCATGGTAAGCGACTCAGATGGTTCCAGTGGTGTCACTGAAGAGGGCAGTGGGTATGATGATGATGATGATGAATGGGAGATGATGCGGTGCCTTAGTGTGTGAAAGGTGTTCAATGCTTTCGCCTATGAGAGTGAAGGGGGTGTTAGTTTCTGTGTCTATCATGGCCGTTAGTAGGAGTGCTTCGCATTTGTTGTGTTTGTCCAAGTTTCAAGTCATTTGGCATTTTGTTTGTTATTTTGAATTTGAAATCTTTATTTGGTCCTGAATTCAAGTGTAATTTTTATTTGAATTCCGTGGTTACATGTAGTATGTGAGGGATGTATGAACGTGTAAGAGGCGGGGCATCTCCTCTTATTATTTTTTCTTCCTCTTTCTAATTGCTGCTTTCGAGACGAATAAAATTATGTAGATGCATTGCTCAGCTTTTGAACTGAATTCCTGGCTGTTTAGCCTTTATGTGTAGTTGGTCAAGTCTACGTTATTTGTGACTCTGTTAATTTTAAATTTGATCTCTTTATCTTGGTCCCGGTTTTGGGAATATAATTTTTGTTTGGATTGTTGGATAAGAAATATATGTGATATCAGAGGGATGTCTGAGGAACTATGCTGTTTTTATTTAAGTTTTCCTTTATTAACTTCTGCATTTGGAACAAAAATTTATCTAGATGCTTTGCTCAAACTTTTTGGCTGAATTCGCTGTGGTTCTGTTAAATCCTAAACCCTGTCATCTTGTTGTACGTTATATTGATGCAGCTAAGCAACTTTCTGTTTTATTGTTTTTTTTTTCCTATTGTTTGACCCAGCGGCGATTTGAATTGTTTGTATAACAAGTAGTTCTTACTAGCTATTTATTCAATTGCAAGTATATTTTTCTGTTTTTGATGTGTACCCGGCAACCTTTCTGATTTATAGGTCTTCACACCCTTTCTTTCCTGTGGTTGGGAATTTACATGCATTTTGCTAAAATCACAGTGCAGGAATAAAAAAATGTTATCTTTGTAATATCAGAGTTGCAAAACACTGATATTTCTTGGGTTGATAATGCAATATCAGATTTGGAATTTCTGAATGGCTTTATATCATCCCAAAGATCCCCACGCAACAGGATACACTATAAAGCCAAGATGGTGTGAGCACTTTGACTGGGATTCTCTGGAATAAGAGTGAAATAATATTCCATGGTGGCTTAAAAAAGTTCGATTTGGCTGGCTGTCATGTTGTCTTGCAGCAAGTGAGAAGTGGGGAGTATTACTTTTTCTATGGTCAGTTAGGAAACTTTGAATTGGGGAAATGAAGGAATTTACGCTTGTTTTTGTAACTCTCTCTTCCATGGGATTCTTTCCCAAGCAACCCTGTGGCTGTCCTGATCTACTGTAGTACCTTTCGGATTTCAACTTTTTAAGGGATATCCTTCATCTTCTCAGAAATTCTTCAAACCATGGAAATATATTGCACTTTCGATGGAAATCTCTCCGATTGGGATGGCCAATCATGCGTTGGATATCGGAAAGTAACAACGATATCTGGATTTTTTGGGCTTATACATCATAGGCCTTGGCACCGGTGAGATGCCTATATTCCATAATGGGCCCTTACAAGCTGAGATGATTTTTTTGTGTGGCTGCACATTATCTAAAGATATTTTAATTGCTCATTACGCTGTGCTTCCGAGACGACGGCGGGATGGAGGGGCATGAAATGAAAGAGACGGAAAAAGAAGAGAGGATAAATTTCTAACCCCCAAATTGGGAGCGAACAACTTCATCGAAAATGAATTAGCGATTCTCCTCGTTAACCCTCTCGTCCACTCTCTCACCTCCGATTTTAACTCGGGAGCAGAGTATCGCTTCAACTTTCTCCTCTTTCTCTTTTTCTTCCACTTTGTCACCCACTCTCTCCAGTTCGGAAGCATAGTCGTATGTACATTGACTGTTTTTATCTAAAAGTAAATCATAGATAACTTATATTTTGTTGTCTTCATGTAGATTAAATATTGGAGCTGTAGTTGATTATTTGGCGATCTTTCACAAAAATAAATATAATTTTTTGGATGGTGTCGTCATCATTATCTGTACACCCTTTCTTGCATCCATTTTTCATCAGCCATCGTCTATTGTTAGTTGCAACTATCTCACTAATTTGAGAATGAAAGCACCTCTTTACCAAGCAAAGCAAAGAAAGCGAACGGATGACTTTTTTTTCCCAGCACCCAACACCAACCGCTAAGGAGCAAAATAGCATTATTTTCCTTCGTTTTCACAGAAGAATGCGATTAATTGGATGCAGTAAAAAGTCATTCATGTATCATTTTAAAAAAAAAGAAGAAGAATTCTCTGGTCAATTTTCCAAACATTATCACAAACCTCAAACTCTTAACAGTCTTCAGCGAGTATTAACATAACTTTTCTGTCGATCTCGAGAAGCCTGAACCAGTCTAAGAAGGCCAGAGTTTTCTGTGAACACTCTTGCGCCATCTCTGGTCCAGTCAGCGAGTATGTTCCATTTGATTCCACCACAATGGAGTACACCATGATTTTCCAATTAAGGCTTCTGAAGGAGGCGTATCAATATTTGAGTGATAACTATTATTTACACCTTCAGCTCCAAAGATCTCAATTCCTTCAAAATGAATTGTTCAGTGGGTTGGTAATCCTAAAGTTGTTCCACTCTCTATTGTAACTAATCCATATTTTTGGACTCAAGCCTTGCATGATACTCAATGACTACATCCAGTGTCAATGAACACATCAGCATAGGATCTCAATAAATGCAGGGTCTGTGTTTTCTGAAATATCTCTGGTTGATTTTCCATCTTACTCCTGAAATTAGCTGCAAACATTTATACTAGTTCCTTAAAAAGCTTGAAGGACAAGGATTTCTTTGAGGTGCATGATATAAGTATTGATTGTACAAAGAAGGCATTTCTGATAAAAACTTGCATGGTTCAATCCATGCTGTGCACTGTATATATGGAGCCCTTTAGAGACTGTAAGAATAATTGCCACTGCTGAAGTTAATTAGGTCTCTATAGTTATCTGAATTAATTAAGATTCAGATTGCAATGAGCCAGTTATACTGGTAAATTTCTCTCCCTCACTCTCTCTCTTGACGATATCCTTCTTCCTGAATGGAAGGACCTCATCTAAGTTTTTCAGCTTCATCTTTTCATATTTAAATTAAATTAATTGCGAGTATTGGATAGAATCAGTTTGCAGAAGTAGAGAGAAATTAAGTGCAATAGAGCCTTTTTCCCCCTTGAAGAGTACTTTATTAAGTAATTATTTGAAAGTATTCACACAAATTAATATCAAATAATCTGATCAAAATCAAACCGTCATACTTGGACTGTTGAACAATAGGACTAAGTCCTGCTTCAGCATCAAATGCACCCGGCTGTAAATCAGAGTGAATCTAACAAGTGCGCCCTCTCTAAAAAAAATAAAAAATAAATAAATAAGGGAACCTACCGTGTCCGGAATAGGATGGACATGGATCCAAATCCAGAAAAATATTGGGTTGGTTACTAGTCTCAAATTCGTCCAAAATTGCGGTCTTGAGGCTGATAATACAAATATGGAACAAATTTAAGCCCAGTTAGTACGCTGGAATAGTGGAATGCATGTTACTTTGAACTTACACTACCAGAAAAATTGAATTTAAAACCGGCTATTTAAAATCGATTTTTTAAAAAATAGTTGCTAAAAGATTAAAGTGACATGATTGTAAATTTTATTAAAATTATTAAAACCAGTTTTGTAAAACAATCGGTTACAATTTTTTTTATTATAACCAGTTATATGAAAACCGGTTCCAATTGAATGAATTAAAATCGGTTATAAATAACCGGTTCTAAATTTTTTATTTTAAAACCGGTTTTAGCAAAAATAGGTTCTAAATTCTGAGAAAATTCAATCCGGTTATTAATAAAATCGGTTCTAAACTAACTCTCAAAAATGTGATTAAAATTTATGATAATATATAAAATTCTCTGACATCATATTAATATAAAAAAATTGATTAAAAATCTAATTCATATTAATTAACGTTAGAGAATTAGATTAAAAATTAAATTTTAGAGTACTTCGTATTAATCCAATTCATATTAATTAAAACTGGTTCTAATTCATAAAATTGAATTATAACCGCTTTTTATAAAAACCGGTTCTAATTCAATTTTATGAATTAGAACCGTTTTTTAATAAAAACCAGTTCTAATTAATATGAATTAGAACCGCTTTTTAATTAAAACCGGCTCTAAAAAAATTCTTTGCATCAACCAATAGAATTTCAGCTTTTTGCTTTCACGGATTGCTATGTTTTTCAATCTAACCGTTGGTTCATGCTTATCCGACTATCTAAAAATCAAAATTCAAAAATCTGAAATCTCACGGATTATCATTCTTCATCCTCCTATTTCATATATAAATGAGATATTGAGAGACAGAGAAAGAGCAAAGGTCGTCTTAAAGAAAGAAAAAAGAAAGGAAAAGAGAACGACGGATTTGAAACTCGTCTTGAAACTCAAAAATGAATTTGATGTTTATTTGAAGTTTTTAGTTTAGTTTTTTTATTTTTTCTTTAGAAATTGTAAAGATAGAAAATTTCTCAGATTTTCTTTAATATGTAAATTATATATAATTATTTTGTTAATGAAATATACTTTATTAGTTAATGGTGAAATTAAATTATTTAATCAAAATTTAAAGAAATCAAAACTAGAGAATATTAAGAAAAAAAAACACTATTTTTTAGTAAATAGTACCATCACAAAATATTAAGAAACTAAGGACCCTTCAACTTACTGGGCAAATCCACGTGCTGAAGGAGTTTAGAACCCGTTATTTGAAATAACCGGTTCTAAAGGTTAGAGTTTAGAACCGGTTATTTCATATTTGAAATAACTGGTTCTAAAAGTTAGAATTTAGAATCAGTTATTTGAAATAATCGGCTTTAAATGCCCCATTTAGCACCTTCTCTTAGCGCCGGTTTTTAAAACATTTAGCACCGTATAGTTTTAGAACCGATTGTATAACCGGTGCTAAATCCTTTATATAATCGATTCCAATACCCTAATTTAATCCCCGCTCTTTTGCGTGCCATTTTCAGATTTTCTCCTCTTTCCATCGTTCTAAGCCCACACGCGTAATTAATTTACAGCCTCGTTCCGTAAACCTGCAAACAATTCTCTCTCTAAACCACCGAAAATGGCGCTAAATGCATTCTTATCACTCTCCCCTCAGTGCCACTACCACTCACCGTTCAAATCCTCAGTGCCTCTGCCTAAAGCTACCTTTTACTCTCAGAAACCAGTGGTAAACACATCCGATGATTTTCACTTGGCGTGGCCATACCGTCATCTCCCACCTCGCCAATCTCAAGAGAACAGGAATAAGGGAAGTTGAGGAGCCAACGGTGTCTAATTCTTCATCTGATGAGAAATTCTCATGGAGGGATCACCGTATCTGATTTTTTTAGTTGAGGATCTCGACTCGTGGTACCTGATTTTGTTTCAGCTCCTAAATTCTTTGAAAACTGTATGCTTGATTTGAGGCGTGGACACACGAGACGGTTAGATGTGAACATTATTTGATTTTTGAGATGAGAATGATCTCGTAAAGAAGGTATGAATATTTATTTACAGAAAGTATGAACACTCCTCTATATATAGAGATATGAACGGTCAATTGGTGTAGGTATGAATATCTTTTTACATAAGGTACGAACATCCATCAGTAGAATGTATGAACATCCAACCGTTTGAACACTCTTTTACATAACATATGAATACTTAGTTGAAGAAGATACGAACATTTCTTTGCAGTAAGTATGAGCACCCAGCTAGAAGATATGAATACTGCTCTACAAAATATATAAACACAATTCTGTAATAAGTATGAACACGTAATTATCGTATGTATGAACAATGGTCTACAGAAGTAAGTGGGGTGATGAAATGCGTTGTGGAGTGTATGTGAGTATTTCGCACATATTTTTCATGTGTTTTTATGTTAAAACTTTATTTTGTATGTGTCTAATTCGGAAGTGAAGGCATTGGACATGTACGGCGTATGATGCTCATTATCCTAAGAATAATTTAAAGTATGCTCGAGGACCCTCTGTTATCATCAGATGTTTATATTAAAATTAAAACTTGTTTATATCTAACGTAGGTGGGTTAAATATTGAGGAACGTGTTAGTTTTTTTTTCAAATAAGCAAAAAAAATACAAAATTAAATATTTAAGCAAATTCGAAAGGAATTTTGAAATTTAGACGGGTCGGAGCTGGCAGATCTGTTCCCAAAGTTTTTTTAATTTTTCTTAGATCATCACAGTCAGTCTCGTCCCAGCCTGAATCGGTACTACTTATCCCGTCCCCAGATAAATCGAACGCACATGCTTTGGGGGCTAAAGTCATGTGCACTGCTAAGTGATAACTTTCGTACCATGGGAAAAGTTCGTTCAAAACACCTACTGCATTTGGTTATTTTTTATATATAAATCGTACCCCCAAGCACATGCACGTCATGTGAAAAACAGTTCATCTGGACAAAGGAAAAAAATAGTAGTCTCTTCCTACGACAGAAGATAAGTCCTTCCAACTCCCCAACAAACAAAAACCATTTACGACTATGCTCCATCTTCTTTATCTTTTTTTTTGTGTGCTCAATGTCTCTTCTCTGTTTCATTTCCATTAGAAAAGAGAGTAGCTACTTCAGCAAACGATACCACCTCTTATTTATCCATTTATTAATCTTCTAAGTTCCAACGGACCTAAAAGCAAGAGCAAGAAACGAGACTGTGTTTAATATTTTTCAAATTCGGATCCTTTTTAATTTACAAATGATGTCTAAAAGTCAATGAAAATGGTTGGCATATTCAAATATATATCAAATAGGACTTGGTCACTGAATGATGATGATACAATTTTTGTTAGGAGCGAAAATAAATTCAGATGCCATGTTGGTGTTCGTCATTTTACCACTTCCACAAAATTAGAATTAAATTCAGATAGAATTTTTTTCATTGATTTTTGAAAATCTCGATTTAGATTAGAGCTTACATGAAATTATTGAAGATAACATTGATCATACCCTCAATGGTGCACTTGTGCTACTGGATACGGCTCACCTCTGACACTGACTGTCACATCAATAAGATAAAAAAGGGAACAAAATGTGATGTTTTTTCTTTTCTTTTTGAATTCAACGTGATGTTTCTTCTAATAGCAATAGCAATGATTGTTAGATTTATTTATGAATTTTTCTAATATCTTTAAATCCTTTCTAGATCTATTCTTATATAATAAAATAAATAATAGCGCAGCGGATTTATCTTTTATTTTTCACGTCTTTTGTTATCCGACTCTCAATCGGAATCAAAGAAATCAGTGTAGAATTTAGCGCTCGAGATTTGACTTAAGCTTCTAAATTTCTAAATCGAGTTGATGTGATGATCAAATCCTTTCATGGAACTTGCAGACTCTCATTTATTTTTTCTCTACTTACGAACAGAAGTGAAAATATCTATCCTTAATGGAGCATGATATTGTGGAGTATTATGCGAAAACTGAATGCACGTTATCATCTGCTAGTTTCGAAGATCCAACCCTTAAATACAAGTATAAGGGGTTCAAAATAATACAACTTTTGGTATATTAATGTGGTAAAATAGTCAAAAATATGACACTCATATTTTCAAGTCTACTACAGATGAGTTACACATTTTTTTTTGAAGTTTTGAGCTAATTCGGAAAACGAATATGCTAAAAATAACAACCAAAAGTTGTTACGCACTACTAACTATATTAGCCATAACTTTCTCATATGATGTCCTATTAACTGATTCAAAACGCGTTGGAAAGATAAGAATAAGATCTTCAATTTTGAGTTTTCTCAAATTCATAGAACATCATATTCTAAAATTCAGTTGAACACGGCTAAAACATTTTCAACATGTATATTCTTCCCATCTTACTCTGAATGATCCCAAAAAAATATGAGAAAAATCATACTCATTTTATGTTGAATTCACAATATTCTTAACTATATATTATCTCAAACTTAATATTTTAATTAATTAAATTTATTATAATTATTTCATCTAACTTTAACTTTAGTTCTATATGTATTTGTATTCAAATCTAGGAGAAAATATATATCATGACATACTTTATTAATTACATTTATTTAGTATGTCATAATATTACTTTACAGTATTTAATATATTTAATCATATTATACGTAGTTCAAGTTTTATATATTGAATTTTAGACGTCTCTAAAATCCAACAATAATGACTCTTCTTACGGTGTCGAACTTTCAACGGATCAAAAAGTGAAAAAGTAATATTTCAGCTGGGATTGGGCTTGGTTGTAGTGACCCCATGCTGGAGACGAAGTTAGCCGTAGCGACTCCAGGTTGAGATGAAACTGACTGTGATGACATGAGAAAAAAAAAAAAAATCTGGGGACGGAATTGTCAGGTCCGACAGTCTAAATCTGAAATTTTCTTCCGAATTTGTTTAAATATTTAATTTTGATATTTCTTTGATTATTTAAAAATAAAAAAGGAACGTGTTCATATCTAATGTGAGGTGTGTTAAAATATTTGGGAACATTTTTTAGTGATTTTTGTGGGGATAATTAGTACGCCGCTTTAAAATATTCGATAGCAGAAGTATAAAACTCGTCATTCCTTGACCAGTCAAAAGGTATATGCCAACGGCAACGGCCAACCCACTTGTGTGTGTATGAGTGTATCCCACCTCACCTTATTTATATTTTAATTTTTAGAAAGGAAACAGAAAATTAAATTAAGACAAGGAGCACTTTCCTATTCATTCGGACTTAACTATGAAGTAGGGGTGTTAATGGGTCAGGTCGGATTTGGATCGGGTCATATTATTTTATTATTATTTTTATTTGATTTGATTAAATTCGAGTCAAAAATTTTAATCCTTACGTGACCCAACGGGACACGGATCGACCCGATCCGATCCGTATAAAAAATTAAATATTTATTAATTATTTTTATATATTTTAAATAATAAAATATTAATTAATTTATAATTAATCTTAATTAGTATATAATTAAGTTTTAATTAGTATTAAATCACAAAATTACTTTAAAAAACATAATTAATCGGGTTGGGTCGGGATAACCCGACCCGATTTAGGTAAAAATAATTAAACTCATATCCAACCCATTTATTTTCAAGTCATGTCGGATCGGATTAGATTCGGATCAGATCAGTTCAATAATTGACATCCCTATTATGAAGTATTGAAGAATGGAGTAGGAGAGGAGAATAGAGATGTTTCTTGGAAAGTTCTATTACTCAATGTCCAGCCAATTCTTTTCAGTAAATAAAATAAAATAAAAAGAAAAAAAATTCTATGATTGAGTTGTATTTTTACGAGTGTAGCTTAAAATTTTGTTTCAGTTGACTGAGCCGAATTCAAAATTTAATCTTAGATGTTTATTTTTTTCAGTTTAGGTTTAGTATATTTATTAATAGATTGAGATAATTTATTTAGTTATTTTATTATGTATTATTATTTATTTTATAATTTAATAAATTATTATGTTATATTATATTATAAATTATATTATATTAGCTAAATTTGTAATATTTATTTCATGATTTAATATTTTAAATGTTTATAGTAGTTCAATTTTAAACCGTAAATAATAGAATAAGTTTGATTTAAAATAAAGAAAATAACCTATCGTCCCTCAAACAAACTAAAATATAAACAACGGTCTCTCAAATAAAATAAAATAAAATACGTTAATGCCGACAAAACATTTTTCTAATGAGAGAGGGGCTATATATATCTCTTGGTCGGGTTTTACAGTGAGGGTGCTTGTGCTTTGCGTCAGCAGTGTGCTTGGATCTTTGAAATTTAGGAGAAAGGGCCGAAGGTATCATATAGGATTGCAACCGGATCGGATATTATCCAAAAATATCCGAATCCGAATCGATTTTAACGGATACGAATATTCGATTTGGATATTTTCGGATACGATATACGAATATGGATTTTTTTACGGATACGGATATGGATACGGTATGGAATTTGGATCCGAATACGAATGCGAATACGGATAATTATCCGGATCCGAAAGTTTTAAAATTTCGGATATCCGTGACTTTGAAATATATATAGATGGCCCAAGTACTGATCCAATATAAAATTAAATATTAATGAACATGACCCATAAATAATATAAATATTATATTAACTATGTTAAATATTAAACATTAATGAACATGACCCATAAATAATATGAATATTATATTGACTATATTAAACAGTGTGATGCCGTCGGATAAAATTTTATTGGCCCGGTACCAATAATGCTTTATTATAGTTTTTAGGAGGACTTATTTTACATGAATATTATATATAAGAAAGATTCTTAAATTTTTATGATTGAATCATGATATGTCAAACATATTATTTTTATGATAAATTATTTTGTTTAGCTATCCGAATTATATCTGTATCCGCATTCTGTATTCGATAATATTTGATCTGTATCTCTATTCATTTATTATCCGATCTATATCTATCCGATTATCGTATTTGTATCCGTATCCAAAAAATAATAACAGATATTAATATGATTTTACTATTATCCATCCATATCTGATCCATTTGCATCCCTAGTATCATATGACGACTCGTAAGGAACCTCATATTGGGTGCAGGAGATACCGACACTCGGACCGATGGTCATTTAACACATAAGCTGAGAGTACAACATGATATATCCTTGAAATATGACTAACTTATCAGTCGTCGGCTATGGTACCGGGTCAGGTGGGCCGCCCGTCAGAGGTTCATCAGTAGAGACGTCAATATCCTCGGTATTCATCGGAAGACCTGTACAATTAAATTAGATATATTTATATGAATTAAATTAAGTAAAATCAATTCAATATAAAATAATTACAAATTAAAATGGACAAAAGTTAAATTGTTTTATGAATGCAAGCATCACCGTAAAAATATAAGGATGTCCTAAATCGTCCATCAATTTCTTAATTTGTCTCAATTCATATTTTTCGAACCATATATGTTCGGACGTCATAAGATAACCAATAACGGTGATCGTATTGGTCGTATTTCTGACTAAATGAAAGAACTATATTTTTTATTTTATGTGGTTAGTTATTGAAATAACTTAAATTAGAAAACACATTTTAGTTTAATGCGTATAAATGTTAACCACTCGGATGTTCTAGTGTGAGTGTAGTATATATGTTAATTCATCCACGAGTTCTTCTGGATGCGGTGCTAGCTGACTCAATTGCTCATCAATGTTTATCACTAACTATATCATTGTCATCCCTCTTATAATATCAACCATAATAAACAAAATACTTGACATAGTCGTACGGTCGGGCCTCCATGATAGATAACTCAAACTCATCTTGTGCCAACCAATAATATTATGCCCAATTAACATTTTATGCTTCATCACCCCCCCCCCCCAATGTATATTTTTTTTGCGATACGTGATCACTTGCAAGTAATCCATCGTTGCCGGCGGAGGGATATGTTGACATAGGTTGAACTGACACATGACTCTATACAACCATTTAGAAGTGAATCGTCCACACACGACACTTTCACATGTGATACGTATAAAACTTAGTAAATTAAATTAATGTAACAAATGAGATAAATAAATTTTAATTCATTTAAAACTTACATGTTGTAGTGCTCGTTGTACACCTAAGGTAGGTACTCGTGATAAGCAGCGTACAACATCCAGTTGCCATTTCTATCACTCAAATTAGTCCCGAAAATGTCATGGTCCTCCTTAACATGAGGTGTACTTGAATAAATATTTTATTGCCCATTTAACACCGATGGAGGACACAATCGAGGTTCAGGGTCTCCTGATGGAGGTTCCTTGGTTTTACACCGTCAACGTTGAGTATGCATTGTTGTTCGGGAATATCACGGACCCGAATAAATCCAAGCAACACGTGAGTCGGATATTGTAAATCAAGAACTGAACGTACTCATTCTTTTTTTCCTTGTTCCTTCTCTTAAATGGCCAAAGATTATCAGTATGTCGTCATAGCTATATGGATCACCATTCAACCCAATGAGCATCTCCAACGTCCCTCTCCATTCATCATCAGTGACCCCGATTATTGATTTTTCTATATTTTCATATTTTAAAATTAAATTAGTAAACTTTAAAGGATAATTAAAAATAAAATATAAAAATAATATGTAAAAATACTAAAATATCCTTAATAGGCAATCCTCATAGGCAGCAAACATCATTTAGCGTCATCGTCATCTCACCGACTGGCGTTGACATCTCCGATTTTCACCTCTCGACAAGCGTTGTCAGCAGTGATTTATCTAGTTGTCAATCTCCCATGATAGTCATCGGGTAGAGACTGAGTCTGTGTAGATATGGATACTCGTTTTATGATATTTTTGGACGGTGTGCATTCAATCGGAGAGCGCTATACAACTGCACAAAATAATTTATTAGATAATATATGTTAAAATTAATCATAAAATATATTTTTTCACGTTATAGGATTAAATTTACTTACATCGATTCTGACCCTTTGTGACCTATGTTATTTTTGCAGTACAACAAACAGTTACGGATACTCCATTTGTAACTATAATATTTATAAAGATATACTATAATTAAACTAATTATAACTAATTATAACTATATAATTCTAGATTAATACTATAATTAACCTAATTGAAACTAAACAATAATTAAATAAATTTAAATTATAATTTAACTATAATTAACCTAATTAAATTAATTATAACTATATAATTTAAAATTAGTACTACAAATCAACTAAATTAAACTAAATTAACTATATTTCATTTAACACTATAATTATACTAAGTAAATCTAACAAAACTATAAAATGATTTAAATTAGGAGAAAAAAATATCTTTATAAATTTGGCCAAATTAATAAATCGATGAGTTTTTTGAACTCTCCTATGAAATTTACGAAGATTGGCGCAATTAGTTTTAAAAATAGAGTTGAAATAAGAGAGAACAATTGAAAAAAATGAAAAGGGTTTGATTATATTGGAAGAAGAGAGAGGAGGGGTCGGCGAGGAGGGTTTATGCAGATTATGACAAAATAATTTAGGATTTAATTTAAAACTCGATCCAAATATTGAATTCAAAATTCAATCCTAACTCCTCTGCGTAAATGTCATGGCTGCTCATATCATTTCCCTCTTTTTTATTTTATTTATAAAAAAGATTGTGTCCCGCCATTCCACCAAACAACCATTGACCAAGCGTCATTAGTGACGTTGCAAGCTCTAATATTTCAGTCAAAGTTATACTGTTTTTCTTCTCTTTATGCTTCGCTACTCCAAATAATTGTACTTGTTCCCATTTCAAAGGAAAATATATATCCTTAAAACAAATAAACAAAACCAGAGAATTTAAAGGAAAAATATATGTCCTTAAAAAACTTGAACAAAACAGAGAATTTAGGCAAGTAAATACTCCATAAAGCGGGTCTCTGTTTTCCGTTCCTTTTTTTTTTGTGTGTTGATATTAAGTGCATAGAATTTTCATAATAACAAAAGTCGGCGATTATATTTTGAGTGTTGCTATTATATTTTTCAACGCAAAGATAAAAGTTTTCTCTTAATGTCCAACTTGTCCTTCATTAAAATTTATTTTCTATGCGTGATTTAGATTTAATTGTGCTTATACGTTCGACGAGAAAGAAAATTATTGAATGTTTTTGAAACTTCCTCTGTGTTTGTTCTCTTTGTTCTTTAAATTTAAGCAATCATTCGTTTGCTTGAATTTATATTTACAACAAAATCAAATTGTTTAGGTTGTATAAAAAAATAGAAATAAACAAACTAAAATAAAAATTTGAGCTCCAATGGATGATATAAAGATGTAATTTCATATAATAAATTCAATGCATTCACTCGTTTTGGTCTAGTCATGAAACAATTTTATTTTCCATTTTGTTCTTGCCTTAAATATAAAAGACAATAAGTTTTTCCCACTCAAATAGCGCTCCTAAAAGGAGTAGTCTTATTTGCTATATCTTTTTCATGGGAAAATATATGAATTAATGTTTGAAGCGTGGTGCAAGTAGAATTTAATTTCAAGACGAGAGTTGATAAGTGAAAAGTCATTAATAATAAAATATTTTAGTTTGAAAATCGGACTAGTATATCCCATTCTTTATTTGGCAAGAGTAGCAAAGTTAAATTAGAATATAAATTAAATTACTTTAAAATAGTAGTTGATAATAATAAGATAAATAGATAAAGTAGTTTGTATAAAAAATGTTGAAAGTTTTTTTTTTTGATATTTTTACAAGCATCTATAAAGATGCTTTAAGGATACTTTGAAGTGCTTTAGAATATTTACTATATACTTACTACACCTACCAAACAAACGACATGCTCATTAAGGACTGAATTCGGTAAGCAAGAAAGACTTAACTGTAGAATTAGCATACATAGAAATCACTATAGTATAAAAAGAAAAAGAAAAAAATACTATATTGCTCCTCTGCGGTATCTCGTTATTCATTAGAAATTTAGAATGAGGTCAAAAACCCGCAAAAACAAAACTGAAAGTATAAATAAGTTGGATCAATTTTGAAAGGTAAAGAAGAGATAAAAGTGTGTCAAATTGATATTCTCCATGGATAGAACACGTCAATACGAATCTATTTATGGTGTTTATTTTAAGTTTGTTTTTGTTGAGCTAGCGATTTTAATAGGAGAGATGAACAAACTTATTTTTCTGCCTTGGGAATCATGTTCAGTCGTTCAGATGAAAGGAAAGAAGCCTGAGAAATAAATAAAGAGGAGGAATTTAGTTTGGCGACACTCTAAAATCTCTAATATAAAAAAATCACTATAATGTTCAAAATTTCATAAATGCCCTTTCAAAATTAATTCAATTAGATTTTTTGGCATCTATATAACTATTATATTATTAAATAAAAATAAAAAAAAATAATTGTGCTAACCAAAATATCATCATAAGATGAAATATGACCAGTGTTGTAAAAAATGATACGCGCTTAGCAGACGGACAAGATACCGACAGGCGATTAATCATTATGTTGCTGAGCAAATAATTTTTTATAGATGATTTAATAGTTTTATTATTATATGTATATATATTTACATATAATATATATTATCCATTCATAATATTATATTAATAAATATAGTCATTGAACATCATAGTAAATGATTTAAAAGTCATAGTATGATATTTCATGGTTTATTACTTTAATAAATCTAGTACACTCAATATATATATTACTTACAATCAGATCAGAATACTATATATATGGTATAAACTTCAACTTCTTTATATTTTATTATATTAACAATTAATTATACAAAAATATTCAAAATAAAAAAATAATTAAAAAATATACATAATTCAATAATATTTTCAGATGTTTTGGTTTATAAAGGTATGATATTATAATTAGAGAAATAAAATTAAATAACTTAGATTTTTTTTTTAACTTTTTTGAGACTTGAATGATTTAGTCATCTATCTATTTTTTTAGTTTAATTTTCAGAAATAAAATAACGAAAGAGGAGATCATAGGTCTTTAAAAAAATTAAAAAATTGAGATTAGAGACATTAATTTGAAAAAAAATATAATAGTAATTATATGATTTTTTTAAAGAGATGAGTTTAATGAGTTATATAGTTACTTTAACAGAACACTCATTAAATTTGATAATAAGTTATTATTTTTTTTAAAAAAAATTATCGTAGCATAATGATTAAACTGGAAAAAATGGCCGGTTAAATGAAAAAACAGCAAATTAATCAGAAAATTTAGCCGATTAGTCGTTCGAAACCATAAAATATCCATTTACCCTTCAATTTTGACTATTTGGCCGAATAGTTGACCGACTATTCAATTTTTTACAACACTGCAACCAACAATAACTCTCTACAAGTAGGCCTGAACTCTCTCCTTCTCTTTGTAATTCTTCTACACTGGCTTTCCAAACAATATCAGAACCTCTCCATCTGCAGAGCTCGTCATTATCGCTCTCCCATAGCAATCCTCAGCCCCCTACACGTCGCCTTCAACATTAATTTAATTAAGGAAAATCAAATTTCAAAATTAACCAACATCAATGACAACAAGTAAATTGAAAAAGTGGGAATTCATTTAATGAACTCAAAATTAATCACGTTGAAGAATAATCAATCTTAATCTCGACCAATAGTATCTCATGAAAAACTTCTCACAGTTTCTCAGAAGTAGAGGATTCTCCAAGTCAGATTTTAATAACTCGACATATTGATCATGAATCCCTTGGCTGGGAGGCACTAGTAGATGCCACGGGCTTGTTGCTTTGCCTGGTTCGGTGACCCGCCGTTTAGGAAGATATCGCACTGGCTCATTGGAGGTTGGGGACGAAAGGATCAACACTGCGCAGAGAGGTGGTGAATTGGTGGAGAAAGAATCGACAAATCCTTGAAGATGACTCAATGAGTTCTTAAAAAACAACAACTAATTGTATACAAATCCTTGAAGAACTGAAATAGCGATATGAAAATTTATATACAAATACTGAATATTTAAACTAAAAAACAGAGTCAGTGTATAATTATTGCAAAAATCTGTTAAATTGATTTTGAATTGATATTAATCAAAGTTTGAATTTTAGAGTGTTTTATTTTTTTCTAAATTGGAGGTTTTGAAGTGATACTAATTTCCCGAGTAGATGAAACAAAGCTAAGGAGATCATCGGCTCGAGGGGTAGAATTGTGAAGAAAAATCGACTTTAAGGATACGCTAAGGTTGTCTTAAAACTCGACTCTTTTTTTACTAGATGTTTATCCGAGCGTTGCAGCGAATTTTTTATTTAGATATAAAAAAATATTATATAATAATATAAACATCATTTTAATATAAAAATGATCAATTGCAGATACTATATCAAATAAAATCTCACATGATTTCTTTTAACCTTTAATATGACAACAAAATGGAGATAAATATAAAATAATGGACGCTATCGTGTTCGTCTGATTAGTCAAAATTAATATAAATCATTAAATGAGGGATATTTTGGGATATAAAATATTTGAAAAAAAATAACAAAAGATAAACTCGTTCAATTCTTAGTGCATAGATAATATAACAACTACCTAAAAAAGAAAATTAAATTGTAAAAGTATGACTGGTAGTGGTAGCGATTTAACAGCCCTCTATAAAATGTAGGCTTCTCGAAGGGTTGATCGGTGAGTTAATCCCTGCACCGGTCAATGCAATCGTCACAGACCGAAATGAAGTAGAAACGAAAGATGGGCCTGCCTGTCAGTGCAACGGTCCAAGAACAGAAGACCTGGGTCATGAAACGTTGTCCCCTTCTTTCCTAATTCCCTTTCGGATGAACGCGGGAAGGGAAGTTGGTCGATGCAACCGAAACCAAAGCTACCAAACTATAAGATCCAACCGCTGCATTCAGCCATGGTGCCTTTGAGAAAACGCAAATTTATTAGAGAGAAGAGCAAATGGGCGATCAGATCGTCGCGGTCTCGAACTCCGAATTGTCTCAGTCGAAGAAGCAGAAGCTCAAACCTTCGCGTCCTCGCCTGAAGTGGGTCCCAACCTCCACCGACCACTTCATCGCCGCCGAGAAACGCTTCCTTTCTCTCGTCAAGTGAGTCCTCTGAACTCAATTTGCATTGATTGAGTCTTCTTTTTTCTTGGGTCTTGTTTATGGTCTTCCTCATGTCAAAATCGACCGGATAGGTGCTCGTTGTTTCAATTTCGGGATGCGGATACTGTGTTATTGTAATTTATGCTGATAAAATTGAGCATAGGTACTTATTTTATCTAAAGCCGATATGGCTTTTTGGGTGGAGATTAGTAAATTTCTGGGCCAAATGCTGCCTCTTGAGCTTGATTAAAACCATTTGCGCATACACATGCTTCATTAGCAAAAAGATTATACTAAAAGAATAAAACATTGGTACGTTTATATGAGGAGAGCATGGTTACTTTTCTAATTGATTTGCATTCTAAGAACTTTCTTGCTGGCATACCAAATTGATTGGAGTCTGGAAGCATTCTGTTATTGAAGCATAACTTAAGCCTTTTTTCTATTTTATTTCTGAAATGCAACATTTTCTTTTATTGCAGAACTGGATACACAACTGAGCAGGTCAATATCGGATCGGGTCCACCCAGGTCAAAGATCAAGTGGTTCAGATCATCTAGCAATGAATCACGTTATATAAACACTATTACCTTTGACAGCAGCTGAACATGCTCCTACAATAGTATTAGTTCATGGCTATGCTGCTTCTCAGGGTTTCTTCTTTAGGAACTTTGATACCCTTGCTAGTAAATTCCAAGTCATTGCCATTGATCAGCTCGGGTAATTGCTGTTGTTATATATATGATTTAGTTAGTATGTTACTGCTCTCATGCAAATAATTAAAATATGAACACCAACATTGCAAAGACTATTGTTTTATGGTTTTCATTGTTTTGTTTTGGCTGGAACTGCCTGCAGTAATAAGATTACAAAATAAAGAAATAAAGGGTAAAAGTTGGTCCAACTATTACCCAATATGTTATCAGCATCCTGAATTCAATCTTTTGGTTCATTAAATAGGTCAATATTTCCTATTAATTCTGATATTTATTTGCAAGACTTTGTTTCACTTGTCACTTTTTCCATTTCAGATGGGGTGGCTCTAGTCGGCCTGACTTCACTTGTAAAAGTACAGAAGGTTTGTTAAACAAAAGTTTTATTTCTTGAAATCACTCTTTTGTCAGATTCAAGGACATCCGATTCAATGAATTAATGACCTTTTTTTAATGTGCACAGAAACTGAAGCATGGTTCATTGATTCTTTTGAAGAATGGCGCAAGGCTAAGAATTTAACTAATTTCATTTTGCTTGGCCACTCATTTGGTGGTTATGTGGCATCAAAGTATGCACTAAAGGTGGATTTCTTGTATTATTTATGCAGTTGTTATGTGATTTTCGAAAATATTCAAGTATGTCCTTGCATAACCTCACATTACTCCTGTATACATAAACCTCCATTTTCTATGTTTTTTCTATATAACCGGAATGCCCTCCTAATTTCAAGTGCAGAACATGGTTAGGGGAAGGGTGCTTTGAGAAAACTTTAAGGAAAATAAGATCGAACCTACTTGTAGACTGAATTTTATACAACAACAACAAAGTCTTTAATCCCAATTCCCAAATAAATAGGGATAGCCTAAAAATGAAACCCAATCCGGAATCATAAAGAACACTAAACCCTAAAACTAATACCTAAGAATCTAAGAACGTAAAACCTATAACTCTACTGTTAGATCTAACTCTTAGATCATGGTTTGGATAAGTGAATCGCTACCTTTCAAACACTCATATTCAAAAGCAACTCTTTGGATATATTTTATTTCTTCAAGTTTCTTTTCACCACTTCCTCCTATGTCAGTCTTGGTTGATCTCTGCCTTTTTTTTGTGTTTTCGAGACGACTTAGAATCTCACTATATACCGGTGCCTCATGAGACCTTTGTTGGACATGATGAAACCATCGTAAACGTCATTGGACTAACTTTTCTTCAATTGGTGCTTACCCAACCTTATCTCATATATCATCATTATTGATTCGGTCTCTCCTTGTATGACCACAGATCCAGTGCAACATCCACATCTCTGCTACATTCATTTTCTGAATGTATTGTCATTTAGTAGCTAGTATTATGAAAATAATAGATGTTTTTGTCCTTTAGTAACCCAATCTTATCCTAGCATTCTTTGTTATCTTTTTGCAGCATCCGCAACATGTAAAACATCTGATTTTGGTGGGTCCTGCAGGCTTCTCTAATGAGTCCGATCATGGCTCAAAGTTGTTTTTAAAATTTAGAACATCATGGAAAGGTGCTGTTATCAACCACTTATGGGAATCTAATTTCACCCCCAAAAACTCATAAGGTAAGAGCCACTCCTCCATCTATTTGTTCTATGCTTGTAGTTTGGCCCTTTTAGCACACTAGTTGGAACTTAACTACTTATACTATACCAGTAATCAATGGGTCATGGTATCATACATAATGATTTCTTAATATGACTTACATTTAATTATACATTTAATTATTTATACGACTTACATTTAATTATTCTTAATATGATTTCTGCAATAGAGGCCTTGATTATAGTGCGTCAATAAAAAAAGATACATGTCATGCCAATAAAAAAAGATTCATGATCAATTATACCTGATTGAAGACTGAGATTCAATTACATTTTGTCTTGTCCACACAGAGGGCTTGGGCCATGGGGCCGAAACATTGTGCAAAAATACACCAGTGCTAGATTTGGTTCCTACTCGGAGGGAGATCCATTGAATGAAGAGGAATCAAAATTGCTAACTGGTACTTTAAATTAGCTTCTTTTTTCTGCTTTGTTAAAATAATTCATCATTAGAATCTGAATCGAGTCAAGAGTGCTCCTTATTTTGTAATTCATCCAGAATACATTTATCATACTTTGGCCGCCAAAGCTAGTGGGGAGCTGTGCTTGAAATATATATTCTCCTTTGGAGCTTTTGCAAGGAAACCTCTTCTAGAAAGGTCTGTTGTATATTTCCAACTTAACATGCAAATGCAAGTGAATTTGAATTGACTTTTCTTGTTTAGCCAATTTTTCATCCAAGAATACTTACTTAAATGAAGCACATATTTTCTTTGCAGCGCTTCCGAGTGGAAGGTGCCAACTACCTTCATATATGGGGATCAAGATTGGATGAACTTTCGAGGAGCAGAACAAGCTCGTAAGGAAATGAAAGTACCATGCGATATTATTAGAGTACCTCAGGTGTGTTGTCTCTCCATCTCTCACACACACAAATGAATGTGTGCCGACTGCATCAATTTTGAAGGAATTTTGGATCTTAATGGGATATATGGTAGCATTTATAACCATCAGCATTGATTTCTGGAATTAGGCCACAGCTATTAACCAAATCATGCGATCAAAACAGATAAACCAAACAAGAAAAACAATGAAAAATAAAAATGTTTGGTAGAAGCTGTTGGAATGTCAGGCTTGTAAAAATGCTGATTTTATATTTTTATTTGGGAAAATTCTGTTTTTTGTTTGTTTATATCTGATAAACAAATTAATATGTAATTTTGATGCAGGCTGGGCATTTTGTCTTCATAGACAATCCATCAGGATTTCACGAGGCCGTAGTATATGCCTGCCACCAGTATATTTCTTCTGGCAGCTCTGAAATTCCACCATTTCCTGAACGGCTAACAGCTGTTTAGTACTTTAGTTCTCATAGAAACACTTTACGACCCATTATTTTACAACTTATTCCATTTATACCTTTCAATGCCCATTTTTGTTTACATTCTTTTATCCCTGCAAAATAAACTTCTTTTTGTACATAAGGCAGGATATTTGAGATATCTGACCTCTATGATTTCGGATTGGATTTCATTTTTAGCCTACCCCAATTTATTTGGATTAAAAACTTGTTGTTGTTATCTTTGTTGTTTTGTACATAAGGCAGGGATATGGTTTTAATTAGTTTCCAGTAGTCAGGTCGTAAAAATCAGGGTTTAATGTAATGTGTGTTCTGTATTTCAAACCGAAACATGCAACTGGCCCATGCTGAAAATACTTGTGTTTATTGTCTTTGTTGGATTGTACATTTCGCTATCAATTTTCCTCGGGGATGAATGAACTGCCTAGTTGTAAGACAAAATTGAAAGGAAAAAAATGTAAGCCAAAGCGGTAGAATATTTATTGAAGTGGAATAAAATTAATTTAGTAAGTTAATGATCACAAAATCAGACTTTTAAGGGACAAAATGGCACAGTTAACCAGATTCCAGAGTGGAAAAGCAGACGTTAATTTAACAACTTACAAGACCATAAGTAACTACTTCAAGAGAGTTCATAGCCACTGAATTTTTATTTAACATCTAAATAATCAAATTAATAATAATAAGAATAAAATATCATAATTTTAATATTAAGAATAACAATGCACCACCGATAATCGCATTTTACAAACGCGCCAGTGAGGACTGACGCGTTTGTACAAATACACTACTCTCAAAGACCGATTCAAAAGTTTGAATACTTTAGTATTCAAAAGCAATTGCAATTGTTGGCTGGCAGTAGGGGTGTAAAGGGATCGGATACGGACGAATAATGTTTTTATCGTATCCATATCCGTTATCATTTTTCGGATACGGATCCAGTTATGGATAGTATCGGATACGGATACCGGATACAAATCAGATATCGGACGGATATAAATATGAATATGGATATATTTCAGATATTAAATAAAAATATTATATGTATCATTAAAAAAATTGCATAGTATTTTATGATAAAATCATTAATTATAAAATTTAAATATTAATTATTATTATATTAGTAGTTTAAATGTATCAATGAATTATAAAAAAATATGTTACATTAACATAAATAAATATAAAATAAATTAGATTTATAATGAATGCTAAAAATCTAATTAAAAAATATATAATAGAAATATTTCGGATACATATTCGGATAAAATCGGATACCTTCGGATGCGGATTCAGATATGGATCAGATACTTTTTATTATTTTTCGGATCGGATCACGGATAAAATCGAATATTATCCAATCCGTTAACACCCCTAGCTAGCAGCCATTGGTATGGTTCCTTTTTTTCCGTGAAATATAACTGAAAATAATTAAAAAATATATCACTTCTAGTGATGCATTATGTAAACCTTCAATTTCAGTGACGCATTGTCATTTTTAATATTAAAATTATAATTTTTAAAATTTTATTATTAATAATTTGACTAATTAAATTATTAAATAAAAAAATCTGTGGTTCCTAGCCAACTGATCCAAACACCATATGTAATTATCTATCCTGAGGTCCCCCGCATCTACTACTAGCTCAGTTGGGAATGTACCAAAAAGATCTATGATGGGTTATTGGTAGCCTTGAGAAAATGGAAAGGTCAAAAGGCCGGTTGATAACCTACAGAACCCAAACAAAATTTTTAAATATTTTATGAGAACTTGAAGTGAACCAGGCAACTCGTAAGCCCATTCTGATATTTGCCTAGCTTCATAAGCAGGCCTTGCCATCATTTTTCTTCTCGCTACAACAATGTTTCTTCACAGATTACACACATCACGAGAAGGAAAGTAGGAAACTGACAACTGCGATTCTGCTAACTCCTGAGTTCAAGATTTGTAGAAAGGGAAAGGCGGAGCTCGAAATCAACTGCAAATGGCGAGCGCGAAGTCACAGCGACCTCCCGATCCCGTGACCGTCCTGCGAGGCCACCGCGCGCCGGTGATGAACGTCAGCTTTCACTCCTCCCGACAGCTTCTCTTCTCCGGGTCGGCCTCCGCCTTCCTTCGTCAAACAAACACACACTCTCTCTCTTAAACCCCTTGTTCGAAGTCACAATATACGCTCATTCGTATTTCTCCTATTGGTTGATTCCTTGGATGTGGCGTAGCGCTTCGGATGGGGGGAGCTTAGGGTCTGGGACACTGTTCAGAACCGGATGATTTTTTGAGCTTGGTATGCTATTTTGAAATTTGAAACTTCTTGTGTTTATTTTTTTACACAGATGTGCATATTAGATAACTGTCTATTGAAATGTTATGTATGCTTTCAGTGTTTCTGTAATGAACCTACTGGAACACAGATTTAACATATATTTTTGTGAAAAAAATTATTGGTGAGATTGTGATTCTTTTTAGTAACCAAACTTTGCTGGGTGTTCTAGTGTAACCAATTAAACTGTTTTTGGAATACAACTACTGAAGTGGGACATAAGAAAACCGCTATGCAAATGATCTCTTCACTGATCAGTTTAAGTTAGAACCTGCCTGCCCAATTGATATATTTAATATTCAGCTACAGGTTGTTTTCTTGCTGATTAATTTATTGATGAATTTCAGGGCACATGGTGGAGCTGCTGGTGTTTATTCTGTAGCTACCAGTATAGCCCTCGACAACAGAGTAATAAGGTAAGAAAATAACTTTTTCCTTTTTCTTTTTCTTTGCATTGAATGTCCTACTCAATTGATCCAAATCTTTGAAAATGGTATATGATTTGTGATTTCTAGTTAGTTTTTTTGTTTTGGCGAGACAGTCTAATGCACCACTGTTGCTTATATGTATCATTACCTCTAAGTAAAACATTTTTGACTTAGCATTTTTTTATGCTCATTAGTGATATTTTTTGATTGCAAATTCCCTAATATCTGTTGGCCAAGCCATTCAGCATTTTGTCATAGTAAAAGTTCATTTTCTGAGTAGGTATTTTTTTCCCTCTAAATATCTTTTGACTTTCTATTATCAGTTATGAAGATGGAAGCATGCTGTGGTGGGATGTACGCAAGCCTGAGCCCCCTCTGTCAAGAGTAAAATTTCATCCTGAAGCGGGTCAGTTGATATGCCCTCAAAAAGTCCATGCAACATATATGTGCATCTGCAGGCATTGCAGCTACTTTACTTTTTTTTTTACTGAATTCTAATTTTGTATTGGTAGGATATTATTGGTGCAGTTGTGTCTATTGCAATTGATGGCTTATGTGATGGGGGGCATCTCTGATGGGGCAGATAATAAAATCTTTATGTTCTCCCTTCATCAGCAGAAGGTAAACAAAATGTCCACATTTGAGAAAAAATATTATATTTTATTACCCTCTAAAAAGAAAATTTTTACATCAAATACATTAACATATCAATTATTATTACCCTCTAACAGCTTTATTCAGAAAAAAATATTATATTTTATAAATTATTTTTATTAAATAACAAATTGATCTTATTTAAAAATTTAAGAGTTTTTATAATTAAATTAGATAATAAATATTGTTGATGAAATATTAAATGATAATAAAACTACATATTTTTTTCTATAAATATATAAATAAATATATATATATATATTTTATATTTATTCAAAAATTTATTTTTACAAAATTATCAATCATTCCTCCCAAAAACGCCTACCCCCATGCTATAGTCATGATCCGAACCGTTCATTCATTTTCCTCTAATGCTAAACTCAGTCGCTGTTAATGACCATCCCACTAATCCAACAACCACACGCCAGCTCATCGATCCGTGGCTCCATGCATTGAACCAATCAGAGCAAACCCCACGGATCGTGTTTTTTCTCTTGAAAGATCTTATCCGTTGGATCTTCATTCCACCGACTAACCAAATCAACGGACTCAACTCTCTAACGTGTCTCCTCCTTGTCACAAGCTTTATATACCCGCTCCAGCCGCACCCTATCGCAACTTTACCTTTCCTAATTTCTCAAGAAACCCTAGCTTTGAATCTTTCGCCGTTTCTTCAACCATGGCTCGTACCAAGCAAACCGCTCGTAAGTCCACCGGAGGAAAGGCTCCTCGCAAGCAACTCGCCACCAAGGTATGTCGTGATCCAATCTCCTCTCTTCCTATCTTTCATTTCTAACACAGATCTAGGGTTTCTAATTGTGTTTTCTCTTCTCGATCTATAGGCCGCGAGGAAGTCTGCTCCGACCACCGGAGGAGTCAAGAAGCCCCACAGATACAGACCCGGTACTGTGGCTCTTCGTGAAATCCGTAAGTACCAGAAGAGCACTGAGCTCCTGATCCGCAAACTTCCGTTCCAGCGTTTGGTCAGGGAAATCGCTCAGGATTTCAAGACTGATCTGCGTTTCCAGTCCCACGCCGTGCTGGCTTTGCAAGAGGCGGCTGAGGCCTACCTCGTCGGTCTCTTTGAGGACACCAATCTCTGCGCCATCCATGCCAAGAGGGTGACGATCATGCCCAAGGATATCCAGTTGGCGCGCCGCATCCGTGGTGAGCGTGCTTAAGATGGCCGGAGTTAGGGTTTGGGTTATTTTTGTGATTTCTAATGGTGTCTTTTGTTTAGGTTTATTTTAGGAAGTTCTAATTTTATGGGATGTTATGTGGTGGTGTGAATGTAAATTCCTAATGTGGAATAGACAGCTTAATTTCAATGAATTGGTATTGCAGTTCAATAAAAATGTTGAATCTTCTTATTTGTTCTCTAGTTTCGTTTTTTTTTCCTTGGACGCCTTGTTTCAAGATTTGGTGGTATATCTGTTCATTTAGATTTATTTGTGATTTGTGATACATTATAGATAAGGTGGGTGGAAGAACTGTAATAATGGTGGGTGGAAGAAGTGATACATTATAGATAAGGTGGGTGGAAGAAGTGTAATAATGGTTTTACATAATTATGGTCCAAATTGAATTAACGAGTCGTCTTTCTATGAATGGTGATGGAAAATTGATGTTTAGATAATTGCTTGTTGATGCAATACAAATTTCATTTTTTTTATTAGTCGTCGATTTTGAATAGGTGTCAATTACGATGAGAAGTGTGAATTCATGGGGAACCGTAATTAAACCGTTGGGTTGTTGGTAGGTTGGGTCGCCTTGTTGAAAAGCTAGTTCGAACGGTCTTAATTTCGGTCAAAATGTCCTCGGCGTCGTCAAGGGGTATGGTCTCAAAGATGAATCCAGTAACTGGGCTGCTTCTCAAAAAAGTTTTGAGGAAAGAATTAAAGACAACCTTATAAAAACCAAAGTTAAATAAATGGGGTCTTTAAGTTAAGGCGCACAGATTTTGGGCGAGCACTGAATTTAGTATTTTCGTGTACCCTTACATTTAGAAGTTTTTGGGCTAAAGCCTTCTCTTCACGGCCCGTTATTAAAGACAAACCTTATAAAATCCTTGTTGTATTATACACGTGTAATATAATAAAATTGAGTGCAGCCTCTACCGTCATTCCAAGTATCTCTTGTTATATCACTGCATCAAAAACGTTCTTGATTCTGGAAAGCTAAAAAGGTTTAAATGTCTCAAATTTTATATTCGTTCCCGCTCAAATATATCGATACAAATTTGTTATATTTTATACATGAATATTTTTTTATGAATTAAAAATTTTAGCGGTTATTAAAATTGAAAGAATCACAATAGTTAAAAAAAATAGAAATTGTTTGGATCTCTTCTTATTAAATGATCGTAGCAGAATGAGCCTTAATATAATATCAATATCAATTTTACATCACCGTGGAAAAAATGTATATTTTTAAAATATTTTGGTATGCCAAATCTATAATGTTATATTCTTTAATGAATAATGATATATGAATGATATTGTACTTCACAATTTCACATGCCAAGTGCATTTTCATTTCTTTAATTTATGTGGATAAAAGCGTAAAGCACCTACAGGCTACAGAGTACAGAACAAACGGATAAGAATCTTATCTCATGCACACGTCATCGTACAATGAATCCTGGTGCGTTGAAGTAAATTTCATCAGTGCAAACAGGAACTACTCTCACTCAACCACAGTTAGTTTCAAGTCATACGTAGATACCCCCAACTTCAACTCCAAAATTCTCATCAAATACAGCATCTCTCCCGTTCATTCCACTTCCATCGTTATCCTCTCTTCCTAAACTTTAATTCGAACTAAAAATGTGACCAAAACAGTAACAATTTCCCGTTCTATTCGGCTCTAAATTGTGTTTCCAAGCACACTGGAAACACACCTGCTCTCAAATCCACGAATCCATGCTAGTAAAAAATCAGGTGCCTGGATGGTTGGATCACTTAATTCGCCTAAGCAAATTGACGGTCGCGATTGCGTAAACAAACCCCTTCGATCCGTGTGCCTCCATTGCGACCAGTCACAAATTGACAGCCTATTAAACTTCTTTCTAAACTCTGATCCTATAAAACCCTCTAGAAACACTTCAGTTCTATCCAACCCAAATAGAAACATCTCTTGCTCTCCCCCACAAACAAATTAAGATAAAGTTCTTGATTATTTTGATAAAGATGTCAACTGAAGAGAAAACAGAGCAGGCGGCTGCACCAACTGAACCGACACCGGAACCGATTGCTCCTGCTGAACTGGCTGAGATGACCTCGGCCGAACCGGCAACTGCAGAACCGGCTCAGGCCGAGTCCAAACCAGATGATCAGAAGGAGAGGAAACCACGCGCACCAAGGAAGAAAAAGACCACCCCGAGTCACCCCCCTTATATTGAGGTAATTGCATCGATGTTTTTCAACATCATGATTTTCTATCTATTATATATTTTTTATTTCTTTGTTCAAAATTTTTATGTTGTATGTTTGATTCTTTAGATGATCAAAGAGGCGATCACAGCTTTGAGTGACAGTACTGGGTCGAGCTCCTATGCAATTGCAAAATACATGGAAGAACATCACAAAGACGAGTTGCCGGCAAATTACAAGAAGGTCCTTGCAACTCAGTTGAAGAACTTCACTGCCAAGGGAAAACTTATGAAGATCAGGGCTTCTTTCAAGTTGAAGGAAGATGAGGCACTGAAGAAGAAGCAACAGCAGCCGTTGAAGAATGATATCAGCAAGATACCGACAAAGGCACGGTCAAAGAGAAAGGCACCAGCAGTGTTGAGTGCCGAGACGAAGAAAAAGGGTGTGAGGTCGACTAGGGCTAAGAAGGCAGCGCAGCCGAAGCCGAAACAGCCCAAGTCGATCAAGTCTGGTACCAGTTTGAAGGCGAGCAAGGCGGTTGCGGCGTGAATTGAGTTTTTGGTTAGAGTGATAGATGATGAGTTTGTAAATAAGGTTTTCATTCTCCTATTCAATCGTGCAATTATCCTCTCGATCAAAAGAAAATGTTAAGATTTGATACAACTCGAGATTTTCATATGTAACACTCCGGGAGAGTTATTAGGTATTTACATCCGCTGCCATACCGGATTCTACCATTGAGTTTATGACAGGTGAGGTTCATAACATAAAAAATAAAATCTTTTTCTTATCATTTAAATCTGGATGTTAAAATTAAATTGTGTTGTTTTTTTGTCCCATGGCTGGACCTGCTATAGCAATTATAGCAACATATTCAAATTCGAGTTATTAGTGCTACCGATCTAATTGTATTGGTTTATTAATTTATTAGATCTTGGCGCAGTAATTATTGGTTGAAGTGATGTTTTTCATATATATCGTACACAATAAACGTAGTTACAAAAATTCTTTTAATTATTATAAAGATAAAAAAAACCTTTTATGTTCTTAAAGTATCTTGTTAATAAACATTACAATGAACCCATCTATAAGTTAATAATTTGATGACGTCAGTTTCTAATTTACAGTTCACAACTTTTGACATTGAAAAAATATATTATATTGACGCTTTACGTGATCATAATAATATTTTTTTTAACTAATGGCTGTTTGTTTATTTTGGACCAAACATTTTCAGTTTTCATTGTAGCTATTTTTTTATTTTTTGTGTAAAAAGATATATATATATATATATATATATATTTTGTTACACTTAACATATTCTTTGGTTTGTCGATTTGCAAAACAATTTTGATTTTTACAATTTATCTTGTTTGAGTTTTGTGCAGGAATTAACATGCAAATGAATTAGTACACAAAAATATTCTAAGGCATTGTATTTTAGCCTTTCTCTCTCTATATATATAGTGAGGCTATGACGAAGTATAAAATTTTTGTGTTTTGCGTTCGTATCTTAAATTTAAAAGTTCAAACGGCTGATCCAAACTGTTGAACATGATATTCATATTGAACTATCTTTGTTGATCAAAATTTATATTTTTTTGAAATTTTTTGTTATTTTTTAGATGGGTATAAAATCGCTAGTTTTGGATGGTATATAAATCGTTAGATCAGTAAACTTTGTACTCATTTAAAAAATAACAAAAATTTCAAAAAAAAAAAATATAATTTGATCTTCAAGGATATTTCAATATGAATGTGATGTTCAACGGTTTGGATCGGTTATTTAAATAAAATCGACATTTGGATGCGAAATAAAAAATATTTTGTGCTTTGCAAAGCACCATAACCTCGCACAAACACACACTCTTTCTATATATATGAGTAAAATTACGCTGTTGAAAATAATTATGATGTTGACAATATAAATTATGAAGTAGATGACCTACCAATTCATAAAATATACTTCTATAAATGTTATGTGCTTTTTACCTTAGTTATTGAAATATGGATAAAAAAAATATAATGTCAAATTAATGATGTTAAATACAAAAGCTCTGAAGCTCTATGATAATTGAAAGAGAAAATTCTCAAACACGTTGTATGTTGTCTTATTTAGTCCATATAAGATCTTAGTTTGTATTAAAAAAACATTTTCATACTTTCATATTTAAATTATATTTACATATTTTTCTTCTGCTCATGTGTTAACTAATCTCAAGTTAGATCGGATTTTAATACTCTTTTTAGTTGAATGGATTGACGAGTGAATGAGTGTTGTAAATAATGAAATGGACTAATGATATATCATCAAGTGATTAATCATAGCGGCTAATTAATTGAATTTTTGTGATAATCTGTGTTCATAATTTAATGTATAAAATATTAATTATTCAGATAAAACTAAATTATTTACACGCTTTAATATATTTTGTGTATTGATTTTATTTTATAAATGACAAACAAAAATTAAATATTTGAATTGATTTTTTTCAGTCATTTTTGAAAAAAAATATTATAATTTGAGTGAAATATTGATATCTAATTAAAGTTGATGAAGTTTAATTCATATGAAGTCTAATAAAAAAAGTGGGATACAAATATATGACCTAAATATATAACAATATATAATTTAAAAAAGTAATAATTAGTTAATTATGATATGTAATAATTTATTATTAATTGGCTGACTAATTAATTTTAACGGTAGTCTTTTACAATAATGATTTTGATAGTTCAAAAATTGGCTTAAAATTTTCCAGATACAGAACTAAATTTCATTTGAAAAGTTCGATTTCTATGATTTTTAAATTAAAAAAAAAGAGTCGACTTCCAATGAAATTTCTGTAATAGTTTCTGAAGATGTTTAACAACCTCAATTGTGAAATTTCTTGGCAGAGAATTTTGGAGCTATGAAGCTTCTCTTCGCTTACCAGATCTACGGTTATAAAATGGATTAAATTATTACCGGTTGCAAATGTACACGGATCCGACCGGATCTAAACCCCACTAGTCATCCGGTTCGTGCTGGTATGGATATAGGGTGCGTTTGGCAAATCAAGGAATAACTTTGAAAGAATGGTAATTTTGGAAGAGTGATAGAATAGTATTTTTTTTGGAAGAGTGGTAGAAGAGTGGTATTTTTGACTATTCGGAAGAGCGAAAATATTGTTTGGCAGTTGTTACTCAGAATAGTTAAAATATGAATAATTATGATACTAATAATGATGATGATGATAATAATAATAGTAAAATAATAATCATAATAGTAAGATAATAATAATAATAATAATAAAGTAATAAAAAATAATCATAATAAATAATAATATTATAATAGTAATATAATAAAAATATAAACATAATCATAATATAATAATATAATAATAAAAAATTATAATTACAATCATAATTATAATAATATAATAATAAGTAATCATAATTTTAATAATATAATAATCATAATCATAATCATGATAATAATAATTATAGTCATAATCATAATAATATAACCATAATCATAATCATAATAATATAATAATAAAAATAATTATAAATAATATAATAATAAATTAATCATCACTATAATCAACATATAATAATATAATATAACATAATAAAATAATAATAAATAATAATAATCATAATCATAATTATCATAATATAATAATATAATAATAAATAATCTTGATCATAATAATATAATAATAAAATAATTATATTTATATTCATAATATAATAATATAATATTAAAATTATTTATAATAATAATAAATAATAGTAATGGTAACGATAATATAATAACAATAATGATAATAATAATTTAATCATAATAATATAATGATAATAATAGTAATAATAATAAATAATAATAATAATAATATAATAATAAATTATAATCATAAATATAATATAATAATATAATAATACTAAATCATAATCATAATCATAACATAATATAATAATATAATATAATATAATCAAACAATAATCGCTATTCGACGAGAGCTAATCCCAGGTATTCCACCTATAAGTTGGTATACTGGACTAGCACTATTCCGCACTCTTCTACTTAGTCTAAAATTCATTTGGCAAATTAATTCGACAGAATAGCTATTCTATTTCAACTTTTTGCTATTCATTGAGTGTCAAACACTCCCATAAGGAATTGGGATAGTTGCTATTTGGTCCCTAATTTTTCGAATATTATATTTACAATTAAAACCATAGAGATCGAAATCAAATTAGATTCCTTGAAGCCTATCAACTTAACAACTATGTTTTGCTCGTCTTTAGGAAGTTGGAATTAGTAATTTCATGAGACAACTTCAATAAATGCACATTATATCCTGTCTATTTCTTGCAATGGGAAGTCCAAGCAAAAATTCTTTAAGGGTGTGTTTGGATCATACAAATAATAGCATAAGAATAGAGAAATTAAAAATAACAAATGAGAATAATGAAAAAATAGTGATTTTTTTGTTAGCGCGAGAATAGTAAAAATGTGATGTTATTTCGGATGGTAAAAATATTATTTGGATTGTTTGTTGAGAATAATAATTGAGAGTTGAGAAAAATAACAGTTATTTCATCCTCACCACAGAATAGCAGAAATAATAACTATTCTCATTATTTTCGGAATAGCAGATTTGCGTTTGGATACACAACTGCTATTCCTATTCCGAAAACAGTAGCTATTTTGTTATTCCTAGCCCATCCAAACATACCCTTAGATGAACATAAATTCTTCTAATCAGCTTAATTAAATGAATACAAACATTTTGAGACATTCCTCTTCGGACGAAATTGTCCATGTAACAACTTAACAATGTAATGGAATATTTTCCTTCAAATTGCACATTTAGAAAATACACCTTTGTAACAGGTGGCACGAAGGTGACCACTCTATCTTTACCAGCAGCTGAGGTATTAAACTGAGAACTTTATTGAAAATATCCAATGCCTTCTAGTACAATAGAAGACATTGACAATTAAACTGAAAACTTTATTGAAATTCATTTCTTCAATTCATCCAATGGTCCAAGCTTATAGCCACTCTTCAGGTACAGCAAAGAACATGACCAAAAGTTAAAAATTGATAGTGATGACTTGGTAGTGGCCAACAGCACAAGGGAAGAAGGCATTGGACGAGTTGGTGGCAGCAGCAAATAATTTTCACATAACCATAGTCCATAGGTACTGGAAGTCTGAAACCAAAGCCCTTGATTTCATTTTTCTTTTTGTTATTGCAACCATAGGCAGCACCCACATGTCTGCATCCAATGTAGCAGTATATTATCAAAAAAACTGACTTTTAGAAGGAACACAATATTTTTCAAGGATGAAATATTTACTGAGACATTCATCATATATATATATATATATATGTAGTTCCTCCTTTGCCCCTAATTTCTAGAAATAAATCAGACCACTTTTTCTTGGCACTGCCAGAGCAGGAGAACAAGCTGTAGGAGCTTTGTGTAGGGCCATCATTATAAAATAATTTTCCCTTTGATTGCATATGGATATTCAAATAAAATAGAGCCATCTGTTCGTGAGTAAACATGTTTGTTAGATACTTGTACCAATAGTGTCATGATGTTTTCTTGTCCAACGTCCTTGCACGTATATTTTCTTATTTAATGTTGCAAACAGTGCTCTAGAGAATGTGTTAAGCTTGCAAACCTTCACGCATGCTGAGAAAGATAAATATTCAATGACTCCCAAGTTTGATGCCCAATAAGAGCCCCTTCTGACTGACAAAAGGATCCCCACTACAAGCTTTGACCTCATGGGTCACGCACACATCAAGAGTCCTTAATATAGGGGGGGGGGGGACAAATCAGGGATACTCTTAACAGTGTCCTACAAAGAAATGGAGTGTTGTGTAATGAAAACTTCAACAAATACAGCCTTATTTGTCTCAATAATTCAGGGATACTCATCAATATACCACACCAGTAATAACTAAAAACTTCAGCAATAAGTAATTCAACTTTTCTTTTACAGTCTGTATGAAGAGCATTGTGAAACTCAGAGAGCTCCACAAAAAAAGGGTAAATTTGTGAAAAAATTTCCATAAAAAATAACACAAATACTAAGGGAAAACAAGACAACAATATCAGGTGAAATAAGTACCAAGAATATAGAAATTGCACAGCAAAACTGGATTATAGTTAGAAACCTATACCCATATATTGTAGAAAGAACATCAGTAGATTCTGCATATCCAAATCAGACATCGAACTCCAGAAAGGAGGAGGAATCCTCAGCTGCCACTGCAGGAACTGCATTACAAATCAAGCTGATAACCTTAATTGAAGTACCCCCCCCCCCCCCCCCCACACCACCCCACTATACACACGAAATGGTGTACATCCATTCAAGTAGCAACCCTGACTTAATTTATCATGGTCATCATGATTAGAAACCCTAAAACAAAACTAAAATCATCATGATTAAAAACCCTAAAACTAAACAAACATCACCAAGCTTGGATTCATCAATTAGAGCCATTGATGGTAAGTGGAACGCCACACCCCCAGAATTCCTCAAGCTGGTACTTCACATACACTATCCTCATTAAGTTTGCTAGACTGAATGAACTTTCACCAGGATCCTTGCACATTTCCTTCGTGTAGAACAAATAAACAGACGAATTAGAAAATGTGAGTCATCTGCAATCTCTAGTGACATGCGCACTAATATCCTGAAATGGTCAAACAAAAAAATATAGCCTAACATGATGAAGGACTTACAGTATCTCAGACTCGATGTAAGTGGTTTGTCGCTGTAGTGTGTCAGTCCATAGAGAATACTTTCCTAGAGTGCACTGAGCTGCGTATACAGCAGCAGCTGCCACCATACAAGGCAAGTATCATGTCATTCTATACTATATTAAACCTAATTCACTGAAAAAGTAGATCATATGATCCAACTGTCAAATTAGACAAGATGATTAGAATTTGATTAATTATTTACAATACTGCTAAAACTAAAGTGTAGAGATTGTCCCCTGCTGTACCTCATTGTCAGCCTTTATGAACTAAACTAAGAACATGTATGCCATTCGTATTGTCAGGTACCGGTTGAGACGGTTCAGACTTCAGAATTATCTTTTCCATGCGGATTATTACCTCTTTTGTGTATTTATTGCTAGTAATTTCTATGAGCTCGTCAATCTGGAAAATACAGCATTATAAGTATACTACACCATTCATAAATATGACACAACATTTTGAAACTTGAAATTATACAATGTTGTTGTATACCCCTAAAGGTAGATTTTCCTCATATTTCGAGGCAATAATCAATCCACATATCACGACAAGATGAAGCTGCTGTCTTGGTATGAACTCAAAAGGAAAGGTATCGGTCGATTCTGGACACATCGCACATTTGTGAAGTATCTTTGCCATCAAACTTATGGCAACTCCTTTGACATTTTCGTCCAATTCAAGCTATTTTTCCAAGTAATCAATTGGCCCGCCCAAATGCTGCTCAACCACAAACATCTATAATGCCCTGAGATCTCAATTATAACCGTCATATCGAAATTCGAGTTGAACCGGACGACCCTGAGCACACGATCTCAGGTTCCTGCGATCAGATTCAATCTTAGGCGATTTCATCGCTGGCGGAGGTGGAGGGGGAAGACAAGGTGCGAGCCCCGTTGTCTGTAATTGATAGGTGAATGGTGACAGAAGGAACGACATACCGGCAGAGCAAAAAGAAAACTGTTCAGTGGAGGACTTTTGATCTGATCCGTTCGATCAGAGATTAACAGTTTTGATTTAACAATAATAAACTCCTGATATCAAAATTTGTGTTTAGACTTCCCCACCGTCGTTGTGATTAAAACAAGCCGTTATGATTAACCTTTGAAAACTCTTCACAGAAAATACTCTCCAGAGAATAGTTAGTCGGTGACAGAAGGCGAGGCGTGCAAGGCTCCATCTATATTTATTAGATCTCAGATAGGACTCCGTAGATTGGTATTTGGGAGTCGCCTCGAAAAGTCCTAAGAAACGAGGGTATTTTGGGATATTAGCGTTCAATTTATGTATAGAATATCTGATTTATTAAGGATTTAAGTAAAAAAATCTGTACAACTGTGCGATTTAACCTAGAATTTATGAAACCATGAGCCGCGATTAGGGCTGCAAACGAGTTGAGTTCAAGCAAGCCGGGTTTAGCTTAAGCTCGGCTCATGAAAATTCGAGTCGAGTTAAGCTCGTGAAACGCTTTAAGCTGAAAAGTCTAGCTCAAGTTTGGCTCGTTACTATTCGAGCTAGCTCATAAGCCAATGTATGTACGTAGACTCAGTTTGACATTTATATTTAGTATATCTATAAACTGTAAATTCGATATATCTACAAAAATTGTACATGAGTTGGTGCAAAATTGATATATCAATAAACTATATTTTCAATAAAATTTTTGCTGCACTAATTTGAATGGATAGACCAACAAAAAAAATTATTGAGTCAGATATATGAGCCGAATCACGAGCGAGTATGAAAAGTTATTAAACCGCTGAAATAGTGAGATGATGAGAGATAATAAGAGATAGATTATCAGATTATAATTTAATAGAAAAAAATATAAATTATCATTATTTAAGCCGAGTCGAGCCCGAGCTGAGCAATAAGTCCAAACTTTTTTGTACAGCCCTACCCGCGATACTTTATAGCAAACAATCAGAACTTATATCTCCCTGTACAAATCCAGGGTCTTTCTCTTTCAAATGTTACTCTGACAGCAGCTGCATCTATCAGAACCCTTCGATTAGAAATAAATTGCAAATCATATTGATTAGAGACAACCACTCGCTTAGCTCAAGCTATTCGCATTTAATAGAAACTAGCTATATACCCGCGCATTGCAGCAGAATTTTTTATTTAAACATTAAAATATTATAAGATAAAAAAATTCATATTTATCTAATATTAAATTAAAAATTCACCAAATTATAGAGAAAACATATAATAAAGACTATATTTAATCTTGGATGAGATTTTTGCACAATATGAGTTAATGATTCATGATTTTTATGGCAAGAAAAGTAAATTATTCTAACATATATTATCACCATTAATTTCTTACCAAATATGCACAAAGTTTCTAAATAAAAAACAAAAATTATGGAAATAATAGTATATAAGGGAAAGAAATGGAGAGAAAGAGGGGATCAATGGACGCGATCACATACGTTCGATCAACCAACAATAAATATTATCCGTCTAATTGAGGGATAAAATGGGTATAATAAAAATTTACAATGACAAAAAATGGACCATCCAATTCTTAGATGCTTTATATAATAGTATAGATAGTGTCAAACCAATAATGTTCAATAATTAAAATCCCTCCTCATTAATAAAATAAAAGCGTCGTAGTTCCGAAGTTAGCCTCTCTCTACAGATTTCATAACATGCTGTGCGAAACAAGTTTGAAATCATCGAAATATGTTCGATTTGAAACCAACTTAATTACAACTAGCAAAAATGTAAGAGTCAGTCAACAAAAGGAACGATATTATTTTATTATTTCTGAAAAGATATTTGTTTCTACTTGACTAAAGAAGGGGATTGATGTACCATTTTCATGGAAGGAAGAACATATAATATAACAAAAGGTGATTTTTTGAAATAAACTACTTTGACAATGATTTGTGGGCTATTTTAATTTTTTTACTGCGCATAAATCCGACGTAGGTGTTTGCTTGTAGAACATGTGGACCCCTTTTTATACTATAAAGTTGTCATTATTATAGGTGTATCAATAAGACATGGAAAAACACCGAAGAGCACATATGAGAAGGAATGAAGGATATTAGATGAAGGTATGGATATTTGATGATGTATTAATATTTTTTAATTTAATATAATGCTATTTATGTAAAAAAAGTTAGTGAACCCTATAAAAAATTTATGTCTCTCCCATGATGATGCTATGGGAAACAAATATTTCTCTTTGTTAAAGCTAACTTGTAGAAGAACACAGATAGACGTGCTGATGTTATAATTATCCGACTCCATCTAGCTCCAACTCTAACTCTGTATCAGATTCATAAATAATTTATTTTCACCCCTCAACAAAAAAATTGATGAATAAAACATTAATCTGAGATGTAATATATTTTATTTGTGAATAATCCATGCATAAAATATTTTATTTATGAATAATTTAATTCATAAAAAAATTATTATAATAAAATTTAGGTAAAAATGTTGATATTATTTATTTACGTTATGGTGGATAGCTAAATCGCTATAGCATGCTATAGTGCGATAATTTTTTAGGATTATATTACGATGACGCGATAATCACTATTTAAAACCTTGTGTTAAATATATATCTGTCAGTAGCTACTAGCTAAGAGGTATATTTGAATTATGAATTTTTGATCTCGTTCAATATTTTCCCAATAATTAGTTCGTTATTATGCTCGATATCAGTATTATGAGCTGACAATATCTAGCCTAGTGGATCCCTATCTCTCGTCATAAATTCTTTATGGTAGCACTCTATCATTAAATCTGAACGACCTATTTCAATCTAGACGGTCCATATTTAGCTAATAAAAAATAATTTTTATTTAGTGGCCTCACTTCTCATAAAAATAATGACAACACCTACCATTGTTAACTATAGCAGCTGATACGTTCCTGACATGTTCGCAGCTGCTAGTTTTCTTTGAAATTCTCATCACCCGCACAGTACCGTGCAACGCAAAATCACGTCCATCAGATTACGTTGAGATTTGTGTCAACTCCCAATCTCAAATCATCTCCCTACAATCTATAGTAAGCAGGCTGCGTAGCGGACAATAATTATTTACATGCATTGAAAATAGACCTGGTTCAAAGTCGTACAACCCAAGTAATGCCGATGTCTTCTGACCCAGCTCAATTGTATGGTTGAGAGAGGTTCATTAAACCACGTGTTGCGAAATCCCATATTCGGTACCCTGGTTTTATTCGATTCTCTCAATTTTAAGGGTGATGTAAATCTCCAGTCTCGTCGTAGAACTAAACGCTACCCGTGACATTAACAGGACCGATTTCTCCGGTCTTCGGAAACAGAGAGGATCTGGAAATTCTTTTTCTAAACATTAAGAGGACCGAGTTCTCCGGTTTTCGATGCTGGCTCGACTCTCATGGTCTCACCTTCCTTTCGCTAGGGTTTTGCCTTCTCTGAGTAAGTGCTCTTTTCCTTGAGATCTTTTAGCTCTTCAAGACTTCTCGTGATTTATTATTCTGTACTTATCTAGGGTTTAGCTTCTAGGAGTGAGTTTTTTGTGGTATTTAGATTTGTATCCCCGGTAATGTGCTTTTCTAGGGCTTAATCTCAAGATTATCCCTCCTCCTATTTAAATTAGCGTATTTGTTTGCTTTAGTGCAAAGATCTGGTTTGAGTTTGTTCGTTTCCTCTATTGAATTCAGCTTAGTTGGTTCACTTTCTCCTTTTGCATTTGTATCTCTGAGAAAGCTAACATCAGCTTTAATCACTGCAATAATCTTGACTTGTCATTTACATGTTCTAGAACAGTACTCTTCAATCATAACAGACCTCCACGAAAGAAGACTAGGTACCTTATTGTTTATGAACATGAGATGAGATACCACCCTGGTACCAAATCTGTATTGATAAATTGTAGCATGTCCTTGAAGTGTGTCAAATTTTCTATATTTTTTTGAATCTACTTTTGCACCCTATTTGCTAAACATCTTTTGGATTTTAATGCTGTGCTCATTCTATGTTGGCCAGATGCTGAATGCTACAAGAATTGATTTCTTTTGATTAATTGAATGGGCTTCGTTCGGTTTCAATAATCCTCAATATTATTTAAGGTAAGTTTCAGTTTTTTCATAATTCTGGAGACAGTTCTTTATTGCTCTAAGCTTAAATTCTCTAGTTTACTGTGGGAGCCTTGAGAGTTCAAAGTTTCTTTGTTGTTTATAATTTGAACTAAAGTAAAATAGTTTTCTCGTTGCAATCCATTATAGTGCATATTCCTTAAATTGCCATCTTCTATTGATTTAGGAAGAGATGTTTGATTTTTCTGTTTTTGTTGTATATGTATTTTTTATTTATTTCTGATGATCTATTTTTGAGAATTGATAGCATTAAACTGTTGCATTGCAAACAATAACCTTCAATTCATCTCCAAGTTTAAGATAGAATGAGAAAAAAAATTGTACCCAAAGCCTTTATTGAATTATTACACATCTTAAATCATGTTTACCTACAGAACTTGGCAGTTCTCCTTGTACAGTTGGCATAAGATTCCCAATTTAAAATATTTGTTCTGTTAGAAAAGTAATATCTTCTTCCAGTTTCTTTTTGAAAGAATTTGAAGGTTCAGAACTGCATGAGTCAATGAAGTTATTTTAGTGTTTTGTGGTATATAATTCTTTTAGACTTGTAATTTATAGGTTGTACCAAGTCAATACCTTCAGAGTTCTTTTCTATCATTATCTAATTTGGCACCCATACTGATATTCAAGTTATGTTACTGAATTTGCATAAGCTGATTTTTAATAGGTTTTGCTAGTTTGTTGTCTTATTCCGTTCCCCAAAAACATAACCATATCTCTCATTATTCTTGCTCATCCTCATTTTTCTTATCTGTTCTTCTAGAATGTTTGATAAGCAAATCTACATAATTAGTTTCCCTTGAAAATCAAAGAGAGTTCTTGAAGTTGATGAGATGAAATGAGTAAAACCCTTAGTTGATAAATAATATGGGGTTGTAAAGAAAGTTAGAAAAATACCCTGATGGAGTTGTGTTTCTTCTCGCGTGCAGGATTGGGTGGATTTTATCGGTAGACTCAAATGCTAGTGTTGTTGCTTTTAGAGAGAAGAAACAAATCTACCTTGCTACCTAAGCTATTGCTCTAGAAATCAAATAAGAAAAAGTAAAGCATGAAACCTTAGTTGCTACAAAGCCCACGGCGGAATCTCCAAAAGGCCAAACAAATAGAAAAACTAGATTTTAAAAGAAATTGCAAGTTCTTTTGGAATTTTGATGTTTTCTTTTTTCCTTTGCTGCATGCTCAGTGTATCAAAATGTTTTTAGTAATGATGCCAATGCCTTATGGTTTTTTAACTCTTTGAACTTCCTTTGTGATTTCATCTGGTCTGTTTTCTCATTCTAATTGGAGTTGTCTTTGCCAATTATTTATATATTCTAGCATTTTGTATTTGATTTTTTTTGTCAACATTGTGTTACAGTTGATGCTAATGAAAACTTGCAATTGTGTCCATTTTGAAATTTGAAATGAGTAATATCATATCTTAAAATTTGCTTATGTTTATTGATTAATTTTAGGAAGATATTGACAACAGAACAATTTTGGACACGATGATTGGAGAGTATTATATATGTTGGTACATCTAATAAATATGATATTTTCATACTGTACTATTTATATTTAAAATGTCTATATATGTACTGATGCACACTCAGGAAGCATGACATGAAAATGTTAAAATCATGCAAGTTAAAATCGTGCGTGCCAAAACACTAACAAGCCTTATGAGAGTAATAACTATCCTGAGTAATCATCAATTAGTAATTACAGATTATGAGTTTACATTGATTTGATAAGAACATAAAAAAAAAGTATAAGTTTGAAAAACCCAGCAAGTTTGCACCAGCTTGTACACTATGGATACCAAGGAGGGGGTGGCTTTTTCAAAGAAATATTAGGAATTATTAAATTATTTTTTTGAAGTACCAGGCGAATAGTCTACTATGTAATTTCATTAAATCAAATTGAAAAAGAGTTACAGATATAGTAGAAGAAAAGTGAAAAAAATGAGAGAACAAAATGAAATACAAGCATAACCATACAAAAGAAATTTAAATAAAAAATGAAAGAAAATAATCTTGGCGCATCCGGTTGATAAGTGACCCATTGTTGCTCATCGCGTCCCAGCATTGGAGCAGGCAGGAAGAGGAGGGATGAACTTGATATGTCATGGTGCACCCCACCACCCGAGTAATCACATATGACCCATCACACAGGAGCAAGCATTGTGTCATATCCCGATCTGTCGACAGATAACCCAAGAGAGAGGGATAGAGTGGGAGGGAGGGAAGGATCCCTATCTGTTAACAACCACACTGTCAGAGTTGGAACTGTGTGCCAAGACCAGATCCATCGACAGTTAACTTGAGAGAGAAAGAGAGCAGATCTGTGGGCAACAACATCCACCACAGTCAGAACCGAATTTGGGTGCCAGTACCAGATCAGTTGATAGATAACTTGGGAGATGGGGAGGGAGAGAGAGGGGGGACCCATAGCCGATGGAGGGAGAGATGCAGAGGAAGCAAAATAAAGAGCTAGAGGCAGTGCCATCGCAGTTGACGTCATCAGTGGAGGAGAGGGCAAGAGGCAGTGCCAACACTATATCCGCCATCATGGTTGTCGGTGGAGGAAAGTCGTCGTCAGTGGTCGACCTGTGCCGAGTAGTGGTTACAAACCCATACCCGGAGAAGAGGCTAGGTTTTGCTTGTATTTCAAGGTGAGGAGAAGGGAGAGGAAGGGGGGAGAGGAGAAGACAGAGGGAGCAGGACGAGGAGGCGAGGTAGGCTGACAGTACGACCTCCCCGTCAAGGGTTTGCTTATCTCTTTTTTTCTCCTGGCGACTCACTTTTTTTTCCACTCTTCGCTTCGCTAAACTTCTATCCATTAGTTATGGTTTAGAATTATTGAATTATTAAATCAACCAATCATTTTAGGCCATTGCCTGTTTTCATTCCTCTAGTTCAAATTTACATTGTGTCTCACATGTTTGATCTTTTTTTTAATCTAAATCATTTCATATTTCAGATGGGAAAAATGAAAAACCTTAGCTAATTACAGTGTTAAATGAGTCTCTCTATCCAACTTACTGTTATGGTTTAAAGCCTGAAATAAGAGTTATTGAACCTTATTATGTTAGGACAGCACCTAACAGCACCTCATGTCTGTTATCCTAGTTCTTCACACTTATAGTTTTGGAAACTCTGATTTTATACTGTGTTTTTTTGTGCTTGGATATTAAGTAACGTTAGATTGGCAGGTATAATTGAGGTATAATTGCAACAATTCTTTTCTTCTTTCCGTCAGTTGCTTACATCACGCTTTCACTATCTGTGCAGTCACTGTCATCAATACATCAAAGAAGTGTAATAGTGGTGAAACATGTCAGATGGGAACTGGGACTTGGAAGCAGGTAGCAGTTTTCAGCCCGATTTGGAGAGAGTCGACATTCCCTCCACAGTAATCGACTTGGATTCATCTGACAGCCAGGATTTTTCAGAAACAAATGACACAGCTGATGATCAGCAACATGAGGCACCAGTTTCTTCCCAGCTGGTCGATCAAGAACCTGACGATTGTGGGTACAAATCAAATAGATTGTCTCCACTAAGGGCTGGGTCTCCTAAAAAGGAAAGCTGCAAGTCAGATCATGATGTGAAAAAAGATGAGAATATGGGTATGGGCAGAGATGATGTTAATAGGAGGAGAAGGTCTGACCGGTGGGGCTTGTCTTCAGGTACAAATGAAGAAAGGAGGGACATAGATGGTATTTCTCCTAGGGATGGTCGGAACAGGCTATCATCTTGTGGGTGTGTAACATGTCTCATTCTCACTGTTTCTAACTGATAATTCAAAGTAAATTTAAATAAAAAAGAATAATTCAAGAGTTGTATTTCTTTTCATTAATTTAGAGAATGAAGATTAAGAATAGGCATCTTAGTCTTATTTATTGAAAAAGTACTTTGCAAGCACCGATTATATTTCTTTTAATTATTAACCCAGACGATATGAAGAGGTACCGTCCCCTCGAAGACATAGGTCACCTAAAGACAGCAATATCAGCAACCAAGCATCCACAAGAGAACCTGGTGCAAGCAGAGATTCAGGATCCAGAGGGAGGCGTGAGATGTGGGGTTCAGCTGTCAACTCAAGTGAGGGCAGGAGGGGTGCAGATCCACGACCTGGACGTCTGAGCGACATCCCGTCTCTTGGAATGGATGATAGGAGGCATCGAACAAGCCGTAGTATCTCTCCCAGTGGTGTTCATGGACGGTTACGCAGGTATGATATTAAGTGGTAGCATCAGTTAGCATACTTTTCTTATCTTGGAGTTGATAATTTGGTTGCAGTCCGCAATTAGTGTAAAGAACTTTTATCTTCATTTATATGTTTGGTATACAAAGGTTTTAGGCCCTTAGTGTGTAATTCATAGCTTATTTGAGCACTGAATAGCAGTGGAGCAGGTTACAAGTTGGAACTATTTTTTAATGAAACATAGATCAGTTTTCCTAAATTGATCCCAATTCAACAATGTGATGGTGCTTACGCTCAGCAATACCTGACAATTCTGGTTACATGTTAAACCCTAATCTAGATACTGTTGACTAAACTTCTATGCTACTATAAGCAGGAATAGAAGCCGCAGTCGAAGTAGGAGCAGAAGCATAAGTCGTAGCCGTAGCCCATATGGCTATCGACGTGGTGATAAAAGGCCTCCAGGTGGGCAGGTCTGCCGAGACTTCATGGCTGGTCGCTGCAGACGGGGCCTGCAATGCAGGTACTCCCACCAAGAAGGTACTAGTTACGATCGGTACAGCTCACCTTTGGATTTTCCTAAAGATAGAGACAGAGAAAGGGATCGAGATCGAGACAGAGAAAGGGACCGAGATCGAGAAAGAGAAATAGAAAGGGACAGAGAAAGATATCCTACCAGGGATGATAGAGACAATTTATATGATTTAAGGGGCCAAATTGAATATGCACGTGACAGACAGTCATCTCAGGGGTACAGAAGTAATTATGATGAACCTCCTTATAATAGTAACAGCAACCGGTCTAGTGAGAGGTGCTTTGATTTTTCTATGGGCCGGTGCATCAAGGGTGCAAACTGTCGGTACATGCACCATGAGGCATCGTCTGGTCATGATGGTTTGAGTATGAGAGATGAGGAGAGAGGCTGGGATGAAAGAGAAAGAGATGGGGATTCTATGAGCAGGGCTGTTAAATCTGGTGACCGAGAAAATGGCACATCTCAAGATAGGGAGTGGGATAAAAGAGCTAAAGGAAAAGAAACATGCAAATTTTTCCTGGAAGGGAGGTGCGGCCGTGGTCAGAGCTGCAGGTTCTCTCATGAGGTGGGGCATGAGGTCCATGGAGAGGATGCCAGTGAGCAGAGCTGGTCTAACAAATTGAGGGATGAGATGCATAACAGAAGTGGAACCCATAATGCTTATGCAGTACAGCCACAAGCACCTAATTTGTCCTTTGTTAGTCAGGTGCAAGCACCTCAGCAACCACTGCAAAGCTTCTACTCTGCCAATCAAAATCCTGTCGGTCCCAGTTCAGTGAATCAAAGTCTGCTCAATCCAAATACTGTTACTGGTGGTACTACAACTACTGTCTTGGGCTCGGGACTGGGACAGCCTACTGTCAACTCGTATACAAGTGTAAGCTCTAATCCTAACCTTAATGTACCGGTTTACAACTTGCCAGGACAGATAATGGTGACACCAACCAAAATTACACAAAGCATAGTGGGTCCAAATCCGGATCAGTCATTCCCACCAGCACCACTGCCTCCACCACCACCTCCAGTCAATCATCCGAACCCTAACCCTTGCAACATGGTGACGAGTGAGCAAGCTGCTAACATAGATATCAAGGCGTACCTGTCACAAATCCTTGCTAATAATCCTGGGGGATCAACCTCAATACCAGAACCGGTGCAACCTTCCAACAGGCCAGTACCACACGAGAGCCCAGTTACGCCACCAATTGAGATCAAACCCCAAGAAGTGACACAAGAGGAGAATGGTTTGGGTCAGAAACCAAGAATGAAATCAAACACGAACCCAAAACTCAGCAATGAGGCGAAGGGAGCTAAGCTGTTCAAATGTGCGCTTGTTGAGGTTATTAAGGATTTGTTGAAACCTAGCTGGAAAGAGGGGCAACTGAGTAGAGAGGCACACAAAACAATTGTGAAGAAAGTGGTTGACAAGGTCACTGGTACAATGGAAGAGGGTACCGTACCACAAACTCAGGAGAAGATTGATAGCTACTTGTCACATTCCAAGAGCAAGCTCACTAAGCTTGTCCAGGTTGGTTCATTTTATGGACATATTATTCTTATTTTATGCTACAAGCCACCAAAAAATTGCACATTTGTTTTATTGTGTGGTATGTGGTATACCATTATTTTTGGATTATAAGCAATTAAGCATATAAGATTGTTTTATCTTTGTTTTGGCTAACATGGTAATTCCACTTTTTTTTTAATCTTTTTTTTCCTCATGTAGGCTTACGTGGAGAAGTATGTCAAGCCTGTAGGCAACTAGCTAAGCAATGCCTTAATTTTGTAATAATTTGTATGGTATCAGTCCTTTTCACCTCATGTTTCCGGTCACTTACATCGTGAGGTCACCCCTGGTTCTGGTACTTGGTGCTATGAATGTAAACTACCATTAAACGATTAGGATTTAGTTTAATGTATTAGATTGTTAAACGAGTAATGCAGCAGTACTCGAGAGCATTATTACTGACAAGTAGTGTAGGGGAACTCTTTTCCTTCTGCCCTAGGAGATAATTATTTTTTTGTTAAGGTACAAGTTTATATGTTCACACGTCACTCACATTTCCGGAGTTTGATGGCTTTTGAAGATATAAATTTTAATGAAGCAAGCTGGTTCAAACTTGGTCGGATCAAACTAAAGGAAAACAAAAATTTTAAGCAAACCCAATTAATGAAAAAAAAAAAATTAAAGCCAACAAAAATTTTAACATATCAAAGCAAAATCACGAACATTTATTTGGCACGTTAAAATACCTTATGTGAGTGCAGAAAGCAAGTTTTTTTTTTGCATAAGAAGAAAATAAAAGCGAAACAGTTGTTCCTTGTTATATACATATACAAAATTTGCCATAGAGTGGTCTCCTTGATTTAAGTTTAGCTAATTGGATGATATTGTCCGGAGATTCTTTTTGTTGGGAGCTTTCTCAGTATATAAAGAACCAGTGCCGATGGAAGTATTTCTGTCACCTGCAATATCAATATATCATATAAGTTAAATTCAAGAAAATTTTGTTTTGTTACCATGCAACTCTAAAGTTCTAACCATTGCTCCAAAAAAAAAACGCTTTGATTGTAGAATGCTGTGAAGCCTAACTATTCTTATTCCATTTCTGATAAAAAATATTGCAGTATTCCGTATTTACTATCACTGTAAGAACAATCTAGGGGATACAGAATTTGCAATTGTCGTGCATGTGTAAGACATTTCTGTTCTTTTGGAGCGTAAAGAACAGATAAATTCTAGCAAAAATGAATATTTCATTCTTAATTGCCATCTCGTATAATTACTTGAAAATGAAGAGCTCTCAATAGAAAACCTACCAAATAAAAGACGAGATCCAGAATTAGGTGATTCAGAACATCCAAGCATAGACTTGACTTGAAGGCAGACACCCCAATCTACATTAAACGAAGTTATATTTCCTAAAAGCAGCTTGTGATGAATTACATCTAAAATTACATTGTTTGTGCAAAAATACCCAAAAGACGTGTTGTATTTGCATGTCATTCTCAGTGGATTAGAGATTCAGTTGGTTTACTGAATAAGAAAAAAAAATGACATAAAAATAAGACCAAGTACTCACCACAACACATCTTATAAGAAAGCATGTGAAACAGATTGCGGTTACTGAGCCTACCTGCAGTTATTAAATTTCAGATGGCAACCAATTTATTTAAGTATAATAATTTTGACAACTAGCCAAAAAATTATCATCATGCTACTGTACTGAATTTAGAATATAACTGAGATGGTTTTTCTTTTCTTTTTTGGACTAGATATATTCACCTATAACAAGCCAGTTTGACACAAACAAAAGCTAAGAAAGACAAAACATATCAACTCAAACAGGAATTCAGATTGCTGATGATATAATACAATCCAATAATGATAGTAGAGCAATAGCTGGTAGTGTTAAAAACCAAAAATAAATGTATGATAATCCTTGGGGTATTGCTTGAGGCAATTTGTCATTCTGTAACCTATATACAGTACCGTACCAGATAATTGCAGTACTGGAGTACTGGTATGCTATTGATAACATTACTTAGGGGTGCATCCATGTATCTGTTATAGTGGATACTAGTTGGGCACATTAGTCTTGTCTAAGAGTCCCTCAGTTTTCAGTGATGTTTCATAGAAGCAACAATAATATGAGAAATTAATGAAAAAGCTTTGAACCTCCTGAATTTTCTTCCTTCGGCCCCTTGATTCTATTGGGAATTTCCAAAGCATGACAAATATCCTAACAGAAAATGGGAGTAAAATGTTCATTTCTGAATTAATACCTATAGCAGTTATTTTCTTTATTTTTCATGGTACTAGGACTAAGGGAATACATTATACCTTCCTCCATATATTAGAAAGCCAAGAGCAGCAAGAAAAGATATAACTGCCAACAAAACAAAACCACAAATAAGAAATAAACAATTGCCACATCAATTCAATTCCAATGCGAGATGATGTCAAATTTATGCATGCTATAAATTTAATGGCACTACACTGATATTCAAATTTACCTGACATGAAAATTCTACCAATGGATGCCATAGTCTCGCTGTTATCTATTGAAAGGTATATCCATATGCATATCTGTTTCAAAATGTTAAATTGTAATTATATTTATAACTATTCTCTATTTTGCTAAGGATGTAAAATCTATGTTCCTTCAAGAATACTTTGTTGAATAACATGTTAAATTAATTAACCTCTGGGTCCTTGTGTATTGCATAATTAGCTTTGAATCTTTTATTGGCGTTCTTCAAAACATGTTAGTCAGTAAGGCATTTGAATCCTCAATTTCCTCTAGGGTTCTAAATTTGATGACAATCTCATACAACAATTACCTGAATCAGATATATAGCACAATTGACAATGATATATATAATCTTTAGCTTTCCTGATGGAAGATTCCTTGCCTAAAAAATATTTAAGAGCACATTCTGAAAATTTCAGTATCAAACTAAATACATAGTTGTGGTTTTTACAACTGAAAAAACGGTCGGAAACTATGTACTTACCTGGTGATATATTTCAGCCCAAAAAAGTACTAGGAGAGTGAAAGTTGTGAAAAACAGCAAGCCTGGGAGGTCTAATAGGATTAGAGCAATAACCTATAAAGAAAATTTACTGTTAAGTTAATAAATGATCAAAACAGTTGTCTACTGTGAATAACAAGATAAGTTCTTACTTTTGGTCGCAACAGGAAAACCTCATCATGAAATCCAAACACAACAGCTCGAACTACATTCAAAACAAATGTTGTAAATATGTTAAAATATTAATGGTATAGATAAAAAAGTGGATAAGAACATTTTCAGGCAACAGTTGTTAATATACTAATACCTCCATTAACAATAAAATTCATGAGATGAAAGATCTTTTGTGTTGTCCATCCATATTCTGGCACCCTCATTTGGATCCTAATAAGTTGAATCTGATTACAAGAGGAAAAAAAAGAGAGACAAACTTGATTTATTATTTCAGCTTATTTGGTGTATAGGAAATACACTTGCTTTAGCTTATTTAGTGTATAGATTAAACTGCTCCAGCTTATCTGGTGTATAGGTAAAATTGAATAAAAATTGTCGTTGATTCCTAGTCCTAGTTCTTATCTTAACAAAAAAGTTTAGTTAAAAGTAAATTTCAACAACAGTCCTATAGATAGTTACTATATCTATAATTTGACACTTAATTCTTGTTACACAAATAGTGGATTATCAGTTCACGTGAGAAAGTAATTTGTCCACTTCTCAAAGACTTCAACTGCAACTCCTGCTCCTACAGGTATCACTGCATCAGTAGATTCATTACACTATTAGCTTATCCTGACATTCCAGTACTCTATTGATGTTGCAATTGGTGAAGTCGAAACTCATGGTAAATCTTATAAACTATTGTATCACTCCTGCTTTAATTTTTTATGCCAATTTCTAGAGAATTCTCAATATTATGCGTAATTATAAATAAAATAATATTGATATCAATTAATTGGCTAGTAGTGCTGCATCTCAAAAGCTTAGTTAAGCAGGACTTAATTCTATCCAGATTCCCTTATTCTAGAGGAGGGAAAATTAAGAAATGAGTACCAAGGCGACGATAGAGACCGAGGCATACGCGGCACAGAGGAAGTAATAAACAATGTCTTCGAGTTGTACTGCTGATCCAATTAGCAGTTTTGACTGGCCCAATGCAACATTTGCACCAATACCTAACCACCTCTCCATTTCCAATATCATCTTCCTCTCACTCTCTCACACACTCCCTCTATCTGGCATGAGGAATTGAACAAAGAGAATCAGATTTCAACCAACCAAACGGCCAAACTTGAAGATACCTACACCTGGTTTATGTACCTAGTGGAAGCAGAAGAGTGGTTACTGGTGACTGGTGAGTCATGGGCGGCTAATCATGTGTAATGGTTTTGGTGCAAGGTGTATAAAAGACCCGGTCTAGTTGACGTTTGATTCTTCACCAACCGGTCTTTGTTGACTTGGCTGTTTCAATTTTCACCTAAGCTTGTCAAGGCATCCTGCTTTTGATAGCAGAAAAGAAAGGTGAATTTCACTTGGAGTAAATCCCGTTTATTAAAAGCAAAGAGAGACGATATCCATTAATTTCAGTTTTGAACTGTACACTTAACCCAAATCTGCAAACAATTAGTTAATACATATTTGAATATGCAGCAGCCAGCAGTGTTGATTAGTTTTAAGACTTTTAACACTCAAATGGGCCATTAGTTCGTTGGGCTATAAATCTCAACTGCACTCGTGGCATGAGCCCAACAGCGGTTCAGCCCCCTGCCCCGCATAAAGCGACGCATGACAAATGTGCGCTAAATCTCTGGTCGCGCGCATCCGAGGGCTTTCCAAGGAGCGGGTGGAGAGAACGGAGGAGCGGAGGAGGAGAGCGAGAGAAGCGAAGGATGAAATAAGAGCTGTGTAGTGGCTGGATATTCATGGCGGTACAGCTGCTTGGCCGCGGATGGTGGACCCATTGTCTGTTTATAGAGATGATTAGGTGCCATGCTTCTATTTTCCCGGGATAAGTTTTCCTCGTTAAACAAAATAGAAAGGTACATTACTGTTTATACATTTTTTTTTCTCTATTCGTAGTTTATACATTTTCTTTATGGTTCTCGCTGTTCTAGTGCACAAAGCAACATTATCGTGGATCGATTAATACTTGTAACCACAATATATATTTGTAATAAAACAACTGTTCCCAGTAAAATTAAGGCTCATCTCACCCAAGACAAGAAAAAAAAAGGAAAGAGAACACCACAGATGCTCCATAAGGATCATGGAGGCAAAAAAAGACAATCAGACAATAAATTTCTTTAGCATCTTAACTAAATCCCAGCAAAGCAGTCAATAAAATTATAGTAAAATTGAAGTAACATCCATGACCAATATGATCAGAAACAAAGGCCCAGAAGCCCCCAAAACCAAAAATAAACCCAACTCACCAGATGCAATCATGCATGTCAAAACAGACATCTGGGATCAACGGAAAGCAGTAGTTTATACAGTGCAATTAGTTAATAAAGGAGTTAATGGAAAATGAAACTACCTGTCTAAAAATAGATCCGTGCTTAACGAATGAATTAATGGAACCGAGTAAATTTGTTCCTATCCACTGGTGACTTGTCAAAAAAAGAAAGAAAAATGAAAAATGAATAAGGTACAAAGAAAAACAAAGCCAAAATAATAAACACGAAATTTCCTTGATTCTGGAATTGTCCTGGGAAGGATCACCTTTTTCTTTTGGAAGAAATGAGATTGTAAATTTCAAGCTTTTTTGGTTTCACGATTCTTGAGGAAGACTAAATTAGAGGAGCTTAGAACCAAAAGAAATTATAGAAGGGGAAAAGATATGGGACTTTGTTGTTTCAAATCAAAACAGAGGGAGTCACCAAGGTCGCGCCTACATGGGAACAGTCCTCTCTTGCATCTTGTCAATGATCTTACGGTGCAATCAAGTATTATCTCTATCTTCTTGTTGTTTAGTTTGGCCTTCTTGTTTTTAAAAAAAATATGAAATCACTTTCAAATAGAAATTGTAAGATAGTTCATATATATGAAAAAGCTTGGTTTGTTTTCCTCCTTAGCAGCAGTGAAAAATCAATCATTCTTCTTCTTTGGTAAAATACATTGTTAGGCCATTCACCTACATTTGTTACCATAATGGTATAATTTGGTGTTTTCACAGAATCTGAGTCCTCTATGAAGTTGGTTCTTATTTTCAATTTGAGGATGATAATGAGGTCCAAATAGTAACCATTTAAAAAGAGAATTAAGCACTATATACATTTTCTGTTTTGACTTTTCTTTGTTGCATAATTGGTGCCTTCAGGGTGATTTAACATAGATTTTTCCAAGGACATGAAATAAGTTCCATTACAAGATTTGTTAGTGTTATATATATGATTGTGCTTTTTCTGACGAGAAAATTGGTATTGTTGGATATTTTTTTACTTTGAATTAGATTGTCCATACTGTTTTATCTTTAATCACACGACTTATATAAGAAAATAATATTAGTTCCTTAGCATTATTAATCATTTTCTGCTGTGAAATCCTCCTATCTTTAAAATTCAGAGAATTTGAAGCACAGAGATGTGGCAGAAGAGATATTAAGAATTGGGGATGGGAAATGTAAGGCTAGGGTTTTCACATTTGCGGAGCTTTCTGAAGCAACAAGTGGCTTCAGTACAGAATCTCTTGTCGGTGAAGGTGGATTTGGAAGGGTATATAAAGGCTATCTGGAACTGGAAGGAAGAACCCAAGTAAATACATATTCTTCTCTTTTTGTTTAAGGGAAATTATTTACTCTAGGAACAATGCATAAGCAAAGACTAGTTTTTTCTCACTATTTTTTTTTTCTGCCCAGGGACAAGAAATTAAAGAGATTGTAGAGTAGTATTTTTTTTAATGAGGAAAAAAAGGGGCATAAGGGATATCTTAGTGTATTGTAAGGCTGAAGTGGTAGTTCCTTTTTGAAGGGATAATAATTGTCCAAAGAGCTAAAATACTCCTCTTAACAATCCTAACTTCTTAAGGTCTGGTAAACAAATATGCATACAAGCCAGATGGCCCCAGTATATATATTTTTCAATTAAGCTCATATAGCTTAAATATTCAAAAGTTGTTTTAGTTCAGCAGAGGATTTTTGTTTAATTTCAAGTAGTTTTGTGGTGTTATGAAGAGCCACTTTTTAAAAGGTTTCAACGGTAAAGTTATTATATATATTTTTTTTAATATTTGTAAAATGACTCAAATGTTTGGAGATGGAGACACAAACTTGGGTATCCCTACCGACAAGTTATCACCACAGATGATCACAAGAGGAAGAGAGGAATACAGAAATGTTACTATTCTTAACTTCAATCTTCCTTTTCCCTGAACAAAGATAAATTCAAATGAACAAAAGTAATGTATTTTCTTCTTTTAATTACAGACTATTGCTGTGAAGCAGCTAGACAGAACTGGGATGCAAGGGAATCGAGAGTTCTTGGTTGAGGTATTGATGCTTAGCCTCCTACACCATGATAACCTTGTCAATTTGATTGGATATTGTGCCGACAATGACCAGAGAATGTTGGTGTACGAGTACATGCCTTTTGGTTCACTGGAAGATCATCTTCTTGGTATAAATCATATTTAATTTTCTCATAATGCATTTGTGTGATCTTTTTTTTAGAGATAATTTGTTTACCTACAATATTTACATATGTGTTTCTTAATTAAATATATGAATCTTATTTCCTGATAAAAAGTGGTTTCACAACTGAAGCATGTGATACATGGTACACCTGCTTTTATGTAATGTATTAATTCAAAGTTGAACATTACAAGTCCAGTGGCATCGTTATAGTTTACTTGTTCAAAGGAACCCTCTATTTCCATAGTATCTATTGCAGTTTTGCTATTTTATATCATGTAATAGAATATATTGGGTGGGCACAATAACTTATTATATTGTCCAAACTATAACTGCCATCAGAATAAAGATTACGATATCAACTGAACTAATAATAGAATTCAGGTGCCATTGAGGCTTTGAACACATAAACACGCAAAAGCTTATGGAAACAATTTTGCTGCATCCTTTTAATTTATGCAGATTTACCACCAGAGAAGGCACCTCTAGATTGGAACACGAGAATGAAGATAGCATTAGGGGCAGCAAAGGGGCTTGAGTATCTGCATGAGACAGCCAACCCTCCGGTTATTTACAGGGATTTCAAGGCTTCTAACATTCTGCTTGATGCGCATTTCAATCCCAAATTATCAGATTTTGGTCTTGCCAAGGTACAAACCTGTTTTTTTTTTTGTGTAATAGCTGTTTTTTATTTGGGATTAAAGGCTTTGTTGTTGTTGTAATAGCTATTTTTTTAATGTACCTGCAATTGGACTGTAGCACTCCTAATTATAAGAAAAAAGTTGATTTTTTTTTTAATAATTTTGCTGAACTTTTAGTCAAGCCAAGATAATTTATGTTGATTTGTCAGGGGAAGAGCTGGGGATATTCTGCTGGCTTTGGAATTGAGCCTATTCCACTTTATCAAACAAAGTTGGAATAAACTGGCTGTCATTAGTAAATGTTTTAAACTAATGGTTCAATTTTGAAGAAGGCATTTTAACTGAATAAGAAGAAAATGCACTAAGCCATCATGCAATTTGATCATGAGATGCTTACAAGCTACGAATTTGATGGATTTTTTTTTGTTCGTCTGTGAACTTATATAGGTGGGACCAGTAGGGGATAAGAGCCATGTATCAACTCGTGTGATGGGTACATATGGGTACTGTGCACCAGAGTATGCATTGACTGGAAAGCTCACCACAATGTCTGATGTATATAGCTATGGAGTTGTTTTTCTGGAGATAATTACAGGGAGACGAGCCATTGACATGACTAAGCCAGAGAGTGAGCAAAATCTAGTTCAATGGGTATGTTAAATACTGATATAGCAATAGAACTTTGTAATTTCTGACTGTACTCTTTGACTATACTTTAGGGGAAGCACCTGAATACATGAAGTTCCTTAGAATTGGAAACTTTTGGAAGCTAGGTAGAATAAAAAAGAAGTTTCTATTATGAAAATTTAAATTTTGTCTAGCCTACCCCAATTTTTGGGATTAAAGGCTTTGTTATTGTTGTTGTTTACTTTTAAATATACTTCATAGATTCTTGATAAGTCCTCTGCAGTTTGTTTTGCAAAAACATATATAAATTGACTCAAAAGCTCATTCTGTACCACAGGCCGAACCACGTTTCAGGGACAAAAAGAGATTTGTTGAGATGGCAGATCCCACACTAGATGGTGAATATCCAACTAAGGGCCTATATCAGGCACTCGCTATTGCAGCTATGTGCCTACAAGAGGAGGCAGGCACACGTCCTGTAATAAGTGATGTGGTCACAGCGCTCGAGTATCTTGCGATCTCTAATGCTGGACAGAGTGAAAATACCGAACAAGTGGAACAGGATTCTTCACATCATGAATCAAGGGCTGATGGCAATTGCCATAAAGGTGGTGACAATGCTGACGATGAGGTATCTTCTTCTTCTGCTAATAGTGATGTGGACAACGAGAGAGAGACAATGGAAAGATGTTAGTATTAGAATTTTTCTTTGTATTGCAATTGGACTTTGCCATTGTTACCTGCTGGCTGTATGCTGAGGAGGTCTAAAAAAAAAAAGGAGGTTCTCCTGTGGAGATATACAATACAGCAATGTACTTTTGTAATATAACATAAGAATGAAAGAAAAGAAAGATAAAAAGAAAAGCCTTTTCCGTTTCTTTTATATTGTGGATGAAACGATCATTTCTATCTGGAGTTCTGGAAAGGTCCTGATGGATACATTGTATAATGTTTGAGGGGAATTTGGAAATAGGTATGATTCTTATGACATAAATGAGGTGATAAATGATTGAGGACTGTCGTACCAAATATCATCGTTGTGTACATGGCTCATGTAGCTCTGTTGTTCTCACTTACTGGTGGTTTTTGTAAGGTTGTGCCAGAGTCAGCAGCAATTTATGCCGTGCTAAAATTTGTGCATGTCTTTTTTTTCCCGGTTTTGCTGGGCATTATTTCCATTTTACAGTTTTAAATGGTATTTTGTTTTCTCATTTTTTCATTTTTTTTTCGTTTTTCATTTGTCATGCTTAATTTTCCATGAGAGATGGGACTATTTAGCAGCTTGATACGGTTGATGGATGTTTAAACGCGCGGTTTAAAATTTTGTTGTGTTCCAGATGTCTGGCTGTTTCCTCCGGAACCTGAAACATAACCTTGTAATTATGCAAAAGCATGTGTTTAGAAATTTCTTGACTGCTTGACCCTTTAATCTCAAAGTTAATAGCATGAAAAATCATCTCTCCTTGATGTCATTTATTTTCTGTATGCAAACTTGGGTTTTTTATTTAATTGATATAGTGTAGTTTTTAGTACCAGGATTGTTTTTATCACCACTTTTATTAAAAAAAAACTGAAATTGAAATTGCCTAAAAAAATATTATAAACACAATTTTGTCAGTATCCTGCAATTAATTGATTAAAAAAAAGGCAACCAACGGCAACATATATCTCATTTTTATTCTAGAATATATCCGAGTTAAAAATGTAGGAACCTTATACAGAATCCTGTCCAAAGCAACAATGTGTTTTCTTTAAATAATAGAAGACATCTTCTGATCCATTCGATGAACAATAGAAATCTGAATTTTGAAATACTTGTATGAAATCCCAAAACAGCAGCCAACAGAAATTAATCCAATTACATCATCTCTCTCACAGTCTCACAGTCTCATCTGTACGAAGAGTGCTGGCAGCATGAAGGCCAAGCAATAAATTCTCCAAAATTCGCAGAGAGAAGCACAGAAAAAAAATAATAAATAATAAAAAAAGAATGATCCGGTGTGTATGAAACAGGTTCACAAACTAAATTGATCTACATCTAACCTACCAAATCTCGAACAAAAGATAACACTACAGTAGGATATAATTGGAAAATCAATGCAAACGCATAATCAAATGAATTACATAAACAACAGGAGAAGATACATCATTTGTTAGAAAACTAAAACTAAACCCCGCTGTCATGGCCACCTCCATCTCTCTGAGAAACCCTAACGTTAGCCTTGGCACCAGCCTCTCCACCACTCGCTTGGCCCCGCGACGAAGCTCAAACGCGACTGTACGCTTGCTACGCGTGCTAATGCCGGTCTCATCACTGCCTCTTGCCACCACCTCTCCCTCCGCCGCCGTGGAGGCCGTGTCGGCTGGGGAGAGGCCTGACAGGTACGGGCGCTTTGGTCGATTTGGAGGGAAGTATGTACCCGAGACGCTAATGTACGCGCTTAGTGAGTTGGAGACTGCGTTTGAAGCTCTCTCTAAGGATCCGGAATTTCAGGTGTCTTGTTATAATTGCTATTTCATTACTAGTAAATTTGAATTCAGCCTCAATCGTAGAATTTATTTAAGATATTGCACATCAATTTGAAAAACTTTGTACTATTCTATGAAAATGGTCGAAATGTTTTTTTTTTCTTTCATCAGGAGTTATGTTCGATATAATACTCTGTTTAGATATGGGTGATTAATTTCTTAAAATAAATGATTTGGGTGTTTAATTTAACTGAAAATAACCTTAAAAAACAACCTTAAAAGCTCTTCAGGAATATCATTCTTTTCTTGCTTGTTTGGTTCACGACTGCAATTCCAGATGAAATTTGTTACCCTAATTAAATATGGCCGTACCTTTTTTTTTTTTGGACTATTTTGATGGAAATCCAAAGATGAGAACTCCTTTGTGCTTTGGTCATTGGTTTATCTTCAGTAGTACAGACACTGGGTCATCTTGTGCTTGATCATGTTTTTTAATACCTTGGCATTCCATTTCAGATTGGAATGTCCAGCTCACGTTTGAGTTTTGACTAATATCTTTTAAATCAGAAATTTTTGTTGCATTCTTTTTGTCAGGTATGAGCTGGCCATTTGAATCTGCCCAGTATGATTATATTTACTATAGGAAAGGAGCTAATTTCAAAATGACCTTATTTACTACTTCAAAGTCCTTTTAATTTCTAGCTGAAGTGAGTTATATATTCTTATTTACTCTGGGAGCAAGCATGTGTTTCTCCACTGTTTTATTAAGTGTAGGAACCAAACATAAGATAATACAAAATTATACGAGGTCTAGGAAAAATCCATCCTCCTTTTCTTTTGCTTCAAAGAAAAAGTTCAGTATGAAGTTTTTTTTTATTGTGAAAATTTTCTGCTTTGATTGAAAATATTTCTTTACAAGTTCCCGATAAGTGTTAATATATTTTTGATACTGAATTCTTGATTAAGAATCAAACGACATAAGAGATTCATTGGATTCAAAATTAAAAAACAGAAATTCCTACCATAGGGTAGTAATTGACAGAATATAAGTTTTTTTTTATAGTGGGTTATTCTGAGAGTTCTGTTTAGCATATAATTGTTTGTTTGTTACCTGCTTTGTTTTTACTAAATGAATGATCCTTGTGCGGAACAGATTTGAATTAATGCTTTTTCTGTATTTTTTAAGAGATAATTGTTGTTTTTACCTGAATAAAGCATAATTTAAGTTATTTTCGACCAATAAACAAAAAGTACCTCTCAGTTGTCCTCTCTTCCTATTTACTCTTTTTAGAACACGTCTAGAATGTTATCTAAGATTTTATTTATTATATTTTCAGAAAGAACTAGATGGCATACTTCGAGACTATGTTGGCCGTGAGAGTCCACTGTATTTTGCTGAGCGGTTGACCGAGCACTACTGCCAACCTGATGGCACTGGACCACATGTTTACCTCAAGAGGGAGGACCTGAATCACACCGGAGCCCACAAGATCAACAATGCAGTGGGTCAGGCGCTCCTGGCAAAGCGGCTGGGAAAGAAGCGGATCATAGCAGAAACAGGTGCTGGTCAGCATGGTGTTGCCACTGCAACGGTTTGTGCCCGTTTTGGCTTGGACTGCATAATTTACATGGGTGCCCAGGATATGGAGAGACAAGCACTTAATGTGTTCCGCATGAGGCTTCTTGGTGCTGAGGTAATTTTGTGCTCCTTTTAATCATTAAGGCCACTGATAATCCCAGTAAAATGTTCTAACAAAAGAGTTGAATTTAAGATTGTGAAAAAGGTACTTGAAAAAAAACCAAAATTTCTCTAGTTAGAAAATTTTCTGGCAATAGATAATTCTACGTGTTATTAATTTGCTTTGTTCCTTATTCTGGATCTTTGGTGAAGAAGATGCAGAAATACCTACACAACTCGAACAACAAAAATAAAATGACAATAACGCAACCAAAGATAACTCATACTTTCTTTTATATTAGGTACGAGCAGTGCACTCTGGTACCAAAACTCTAAAAGATGCCACGTCAGAAGCCATACGTGATTGGGTGACAAACGTTGAAACCACCCACTATATCCTCGGGTCAGTGGCAGGTCCCCATCCTTATCCAATGATGGTGCGAGAATTTCACACAATAATTGGCAAAGAAACTCGTAAACAATCTGCTGAGAAGTGGGGCCGGACACCTGATGTGCTGGTTGCATGTGTTGGAGGTGGGTCAAACGCAATGGGATTGTTCAGTGAATTTGTCGATGATAAAGATGTTAGAATGATAGGTGTAGAGGCAGCAGGGCATGGTTTAGAGAGTGGTAAGCATGCTGCGACATTGACCAAGGGGGAGGTTGGAGTACTACATGGAGCTATGAGTTATTTACTCCAGGATGAAGATGGCCAGATTATTGAGCCCCATTCCATCAGTGCTGGGTTAGTATAACTAACTCTTTAGTTTTTTATTTATTTATTTTCTTTTCTAATTTTATTTTGCCTGTTTGAAAGCCAGTCCTGCTTTACATTGTGTTTTTCTGCGGACAAATAAATTGAGTGTTTATTTGTTTTTTGTTTTTTTTTAACTTCACTTTGCAAACATTATATTCCTTACCAATGTTTGATATGTATATATTAGGTTGGATTACCCAGGGGTGGGGCCAGAACATAGCTATCTTAAAGACATTGGACGTGCTGAGTATTACAGTGTCACTGACGAGGAAGCCTTGGAAGGTCAGTCTTCTTCTTTCTTTCTCGTCCAACCCATCCAACCATTATTTTGCAAAATGACTAAATGAGAAAGGACCTTACATCCTCTTATAATGATTACGGAACATATACACTAGGTATTTCTCCATAACTGAAAGGCACTTCTCTAATATGTTCTATATTGCATGTATGCGTGCAGCATTTAAGAGGCTATCGAGGTTGGAGGGTATAATACCAGCCCTGGAGACGTCTCATGCATTGGCATACCTGGAGAAGCTCTGCCCAACTCTGCCCGATGGTACCAAGGTTGTTGTCAACTGCAGTGGCCGTGGTGACAAGGATGTTCAAACTGCTATTAAGTACCTTCAGCTTTAGGAAGCAAAAGGGGAAATTTTTTTTTGCTGACAAATAAATATTTAGCAACAAAAGAGGCATTTTGGTGTCAGTGTTTGTTGTTTGGTATAGAGTCTTTGTTTGTTCCTGGTTGACAATTTGTCATTCAATAATAATAAATTTAATTTGAGATTAGTGCTAAAAGAACACTCATCATATGTTTACACATTTTTCCCAGCTACGCACTGCGTAATGACAAGGGGAAGTGGGGTTAAGCAGAGCTGGGATGCTTAAATCATGGAGGGATCTGATATCCATGGTTATTGATGCTAATAATGTTAAATTTCAAGTAATTGTTTTTTTAACTCTTAATTAGGGTTTGTTTGGCAAATTAAGGAATAATTTTGATAGAGTGGTAATTTTGAAAGAGTAGTAGAATAGTGTTATTTTTTGAAGAATGGTAGAAGGATGATATTTTTGATTATTTGGAAGAGCGAAAATATCATTTGACAATTGTTGATCATAATAGCTAAAATATAGATAATTATGATACTAACAATGATGATGAATAATAATAATAATAATAGTAATAAATGATAATAATAATTATAATAATAATCATAGTCTTAATCATAATAATATAATAATAAATAATCATAATTATAATAATATAATAATAATAATAATAATATAATCATAATCATCATAATAATAATAATGTCAAGGGAGCCCATCCAGCACCAGTCTCAACACTCATCAGAAGAAACGGCATAGTTATAATCATAATAGTATAATAATAATATAATTATAATTATAATTATAATATAATAATATAATACAATATAATCTAATAATAATAAATAAATAATAATATAATAATAATAATAATAATAATAATAATTAAATCATAATCATAATATAATAATATAATACAACATAATCAAGCAATAATCGATATTCCGATGAAAACTAACCCGGTACTTAGTTTAAAATTCATTTGATAAATTAATTCGTCAGAATAACAATGTTATTTGTACTTTTTGCTATTCCATGGAGTGCTAAATGGACCATATATAATAAAACTAATTGATAGAATAGCATATAATATTATTTATAAATATATCATGCTATATGATGCGTACAAAATTTTTTTTCTATGCATGGTGTTAATGAATCAATAGTCTAAAATTTGTGATTTTAACTCTCTTGATGGCGATCGGAATGAAATTTAACTATCATATTTTTTTGTATGTAACTAAAAATATTTAGAATATATCTAACTCTTTATATTTGCTAATTTAAATACAAAAATCATATTCGTATGCAGATCTTTAGATGCGAATCAGTAAGAATCAGATGCACACGTCTGGACCACATCGATGGCCGTGGTTGCGAATTAATTATGTCCGATATGAGACTTTTGTTTGGATAAAATTAGAATTTCAAATCAAACTGATTCGATCTCGAATTATATCGAATCAAACTCAAACCATGGTGAGTTCGTTCGAAATGTGTTCGTGAACTATTTTTGTTTGAATTTGTATTAATTATTTGATTGTTTGAGACTTTGAGTAGTATGAATTTATATGAAATTTATTAATTTTTGTTCAATGAACTTTTAGTTTTGTATGAATTTATATTAAATTGACATTTTTTATATTTGATTCTGTTATTTTTTTATGAATTGTGGAATTTGTTCACTTGATAATTCTATTTCGAACTATTAACGAATCGAACCGAACAGTTCGAACTTTTAACGAATCAAATTTCGAACTATGATTTGAATTTGAAACTGTCTATCTATTTCGAATCAAACTAGTTCGAAATAGATTTCAAATCAAACTCGAACACACGTTAGTTCGTTCGTGTTCGATTCGTTTGCAGCCCTAGATAAAATAAATTTCTCATAATTCAAACTTCAACGTCACCAATTCTAAATAGTGATATATGCTATTCCGTGTTTAACATAAAGGTGTAAACGGAAAAGAACGAATGATGGTTTTATTATATCCGCATTTATTATAATTTTTTGAATATGAATAGTTTATATATGGATATAAATTAGAATATTATATTCGGATACATATCTAATATCAAATGGATATAAATATAAATATAAATATATTTCAAATATTAAATAAAATAATTATATATTATTTTTTGATAGAGTTATTAATTATAAAAAATATTAATTAACAAAGTTAAATATTAATTATTATTATGTTAATAGTTTAAATGTATCAATAAATTATAAAAAAATATGATACACAAATTGAATATAAAATAAATTAGATTTATAATGCATACTAAAAATCTAATTAAAAATGTATAATAGAAATATTTTGAATACTTATTCGGATAATATCGATTTAGATATTTTCGTATAGTGTCGGATATTGATGAATAATTGCTAAACGGTCAGATTCAGATAGGTAATAGTCAAACTATATCTTTATCCATAAATTTTTTTCATACACGGATATATATACAAATATGGATTAAATAATTTTCACTATTTTTTAATCAGATTATAGATAAAATCATTTATCTTATATTCTTTAATCCGTTAACACCCCTAGTTTAACATCGCAGCTAGCTAAACTTTTAAAAAAAAAAATCACATGTTACAGTTGATTTTGAAAAATAGTGCTTTTCGGTCTCTGCCAACTTATTTTTAAAAAAAAATATTTAATACATAATGAAATAATTATGCAAAGATATCAAAACATAACACGTTTATAACTTGTTTATCTATTACTTTGAGCTTTATTTTATTATTATTTTAATATATAAAATGTTATTATTTAATAAAAAATTATTAATTAAGTATATATATTAAATTATTAATTTTTTTTATTTAGTACCCGATTAGTTAATGGATTTGAACCCGATAAGCCATTACAATCCGATAATTGACCCTCCTAATCAAAATCCTAGATCCGCCACTGAACACGTTTATAGGGGAGAGTTAACACTAACCAGCATGGTGTTATTTATTCGACACAGCTCTTCAGATTTAGTTATCTTCCCAAAAGTTTAAAACGGTTGTTACGTACGGCACCCATTTCATTTCATGGCTGCGCTATAATTTTTTTTTCTTTTCTTTTTCAAGTCTCGCGCAACTCAGCAGGTCTAATTACATCTAAACAGACCTAATCAGGATCTTTGGTTGTTTGAATGCACAAGCTTCACCAAAATTCATTTCTTGTTAGAGCGCAGAAAGTGTTGTAATTTTAAAAATAAGATTGAATTAGGTTCAGTCATTACTCATTAGGGGTTCATTTGGTAAATCAAGGAATAAATTTGGAAGAGTGATAGAATAATGTATTTTTGGAAGAGTGTTATTCTTGACTATTCGGAAGAGAGAAAATATCGTTTGATAATTATTTATCAGAATAGTTAAAATATGAATAATTATGATACTAACAATGATGATGATAATAATAATAGTAATAATAATGATAATATAATAATAATATAATATAATAATAATAATATAATAATAAATAATCATAATTATAATAATAATCATAATAATATAATCATAATATAATAATATAATAAAACATAATCATGTAATAATAAAATAATAATCATAATCATGATAATAATAATCATAATAATATAATAATATAATAAGAAAAATATAATCATAATCAAAATATAATAATATAATATAATATAATATAATAATAAGTAATAAGTAATAATAATCATAGTCATAATCATAATAATATAATAATAATATAACCAAATAATAATATAATCATAATCATAATAATATAATATAATAATAATAAATAATCATAATCATAATAATATAATAATATATAATCATAATATAATAATATAATACTAAATCATAATTATTATAATATAATAATAATAAATAATCATCATAATATTAATATAATAATAAATAATAATAATAATATAATCATATTTATAATCCTAATATAATAATATAATACTAAAATCATAATTATTATAATATAATAATAAAATTAATTATATAATAATACTAACAGTGATGTTTATATAATAATAATAATAATATAATAATAATAATAATAAATAATAATAAATATTAATATAATAATAAATCATAATCATAATAATAATATAATAATAAATTATAATCATAATATAATAATATAATACAACATAATCAAACAATAATCGCTATAATGACAAGAGCTAATTTGAATATACCACCTATAACTTAGTATACCAAATTAACATTCTTCCACACTCTTTTCTACTTAGTTTAAAATTCGTTTGACAAATTAATTCATCAAAATAGCTATTTTATTTTTACTTTTTGCTATTGCCAAATTAATTCTCTTCAACCGGCTTTGCCTTGTGAATTCTAGGAATTGGTTCGTATGCACTTCACTGTTGGGTATTTTCTCATCTTAGAGCCAGCCCAAATATTTGGCCCAAAAACTATTCCCATCTTAAATTGGGTTCGTAGATGGATTGAGAGGGGAGAGAGCGTAAGAGCTCCTCTTCCATTGAGGAGAGTATCTAAATATAAATTTTAATGTATGAAATTATTATTATTAAATTAAAATCGTTGATAATTAATTGAGCAGTACTTTATCAAGAGATTTTTTTTTTCGCTGTAGAGGATAACGATTCCTTCCAATGAAGCAGGAAGAAAGGTAGCAACCTTTCTTCTCTGTTTTGTTCACACGCCAAGATAGAGAAAGAGGGAGAGAGATGATGATGTTGGGGGAGTATGAAGAGGAGAGATGAGGGGATGCTCACAACTCCGGCCATGTGGTGTGAAATTATTTGCTCTGAATACTACATTTGTACATCTCTTGTAGGAAGAATGAAACAAAAGATGATCTATTCAACGTATTTTTACGATTTCTCTTTTCCCAAATCCTCAAATTCAATATCAATGTATCATGTTTAGTGTTCTATTGCAGGCAGGGGCGGAATCAAAACAATCGATAGAGATGTCCGGTTCAAATAAATAGAATGTTGGGTCAAAAAAAAAATTTGTACTTAACGATTTTTATTTTTCATTGAACCAAAGGGGTGCTCGGGCGCCGGCTGATACCTATCTTGGTTCCGCCACTGATTGCAAGATGCAAAAGGATGGCTGGTCAACATCCATGTAGGTGGGGACGACCATGGTGTAGCCTCTGCAACTTATGTGTAAAGATGGCAAAGAAACCTTGAGGCCTTTTTCAGGTCGGGTTTCTTCTTTAAACCAAAAACAGTTTTTATCCCTTTGTTTTCATGTATCTTGCTACTATTGTGTTTTGTGCTCACAAGATGTTCGATGAAATGTTTCAACAACATTCTCTGTGCTTATTTGGTTTCTAACATTTAAAAACTACCAGTTTGGATGTGTTTCTAAACTTCTAACAGCATAACATGAGAAGGGTTTCTTGTGATTTTTGGCAAAATGGCCCTATTAATAATTTCTAGTAATTCTCCAATCAGTTTGTAGATAACAGTTATCATGTGGCTCATTGAATTTGATTCTGAGTATAAAAATGCCCAATCAATTTAAATCACACCTGCATATGTTTAATTTCCAAAAGTTGTTAGCTGATTGCATCATATCATCACAATTTATGCATCTATTAATTATTGAAAGCAATGCTGACAAACAAACTCATTCCATTAGCAAATTTCACATGATTGAATTTAAGACAATAAAGTACAGTCTAGTACTAGACAGAAAATTACAACAGAGTACCAAAACACAACATGAAGTTTAAATTTGGTTGTCCCAAAAACTCCAATAAACATAGACCTAATTATAGAATGAGATTTAATACCCTACTTAGAGAAAGTCAATACCCGAACCAACTACCCTTGCTTTGTGGTGATTAAGGGATGATAATTAATTTTTGGATAAATTGCTCCAAATTTATAGGCCACAAAACACCACATGGCAAGGAGAGTCTGAGGTGCGTTCTTGACTTACCCATGAGATTATCTTTCTTAGAAGTTGAACTCTTTTTCCTGTCAAATTTGCAGAGAACAGCATTGTCAATAACAAAACAAACGTCGCCCTCTAATAATGTAAAAGAGAAATTAATTGCATATATGCATCAAATATTGCACTGGTACATAACCTTACAAACTGATTCATAATTGTCATAATTGTGTATTCAAAACTGTTCTTTTGGTGGAGGAAACAATAATAATCACAACATTCTTCACATCTAAATTGGAACTATTTTAATTTCTGCTTTAAAAAATACAAGTTAATTAAAATATTTGTTAGTAAATTAAAACTTTACAGGATACTAATTATAATTTCATGCAGGAAGATGGACATTCACTAACCTTATTCGTTGGGTTCACCGAGCTGCATTTTCAACTGAAACTGCCGCCTTGATCCTCTCCACAGTGCACGCAATCAAACTATTAACTGTCGCAACTGAGCCAAGAGACAACTTTGCAGTTGGCACTGAATCCACCAGTATCTGAAAGGCCACTGTCAAAAGTGATCCATTCGTGCCACTTTCTCCAACACCAAGTCCTTGCACCTCATTTGGTGCGGCTTCATCATGTGGGCCTATTGCTTGGGAACGGGAATGGGGACCATCAGGCAGGATGGCAAAACCCGACGGTAGTAGCGCCACATAGTCGGGATCACCTCCATTGAGTACAACATTCATGGCAACGACATCAACTGGTGCATAGATCACATATGATCCCGTTGGGTCTGTGCAGCTCTCTTGGAGTATGAGCATGTTGCTTTGGTTTGCATTAGTGCTCTGTATAGAACAAAATACATGGCATTTAACGAAGGTATCAAGTGACTTTTGGTTAAATTTTTGCTCAAGAAAATAGCTCATAATAGATGTACTAAAATTTTAATTATCCCATAACAAAAGCTATCTGAAAAAGACAAAAAGAATATAAAATTGTAATTGCCCACAAGAAATATTGAATATAAAATTGTAACATTTTTGCTTCTTTTACATAGGATGAGAAGTTCAATGGTCAGTTGGCATACCAGTCCAGGCATGAATAGATCAAAACAATACATAAATGGGACATCAAGTTAACTGTCTGTGTGTTACTTACATTGACACGTAATAGTGAGACACAGTTGCCATGATCACGGCCATTAGCTATGTGTGCCATTTCTTGGACGACACCTCCATTTGACAATATATCCCACTGTAAACATAAACATCAATGAACACAAACTTGGAGTTAGATGGCAAGCATCAGATTATCTTACTGGTCAGAACCCAAGTACAGCCTCTAAAAAATTCTCAGGTCCGTGTTGCGCATCATATGTAGTTATAGTTCCTTATTTTTATTTCCAACAACTTGTTTTATCGTTTAATTTTACATATTTGTAGGGACCAGAAAGATGCCCCACTTATAGTTTATTCAAGAATATAGTATAAATATATAATGACAACATGCAATATATAATTGCACTACTGCCCCTTCTCACCCATCACAGTTAGACTTACACATCAGTAAAATGGACAACTTGTTAACTAATAATGAGCATATGTTACCTCACTGCGGGTGGACTCATCACGGAGGAAATCAAACACTCTTTTTGGTGGCACCGGGAGCCAGAATGAAGTGGCTGCATTAAGGATAATGCCAGGGGGGCGGCCAGGATCGTCAACACTCTTGCGGGTCATGACACGAACATCCTCAGCTCCACTTCCTGACAAAGTGGTCCACTGGTGCGTTGTGGAGGCTGTCACGCCGCCACAGAAGCTTCCCACCATCCTCTCTGCTAGCTTAAGCATGCTCTTCTTTCCCTCGGGTGTGGTAATCACTGCCAAATATTTTGTACAAAGAGATTAAGCATAATTAGCTGTGGTTTTACCGCATTACACTTAGAACATTAATTGTTGGGAAATAACCATAATGCAAGAAATCCAATGGAAACCAAGTACAAAAATTCATCCTTACCACCAATATCTCCATTGGGAATATTGCTTGCCATGACACTTGCAAGCCTCTCACACTGACGTTCAAGTGTGCCAACCCATCTCTTGGCACCAAATGCAAGGCCAGAATTCACCAACGGCTTGTAGAGGATATGCACAGCTCTATCATCTGCTTCAACATGCTCCACCCATGTTACCTATAGCAGAGAACAACGATTCAATTAAAATTTACACCTTCAAACATAAAAGTCCATGCATGTATCTTCATGTAGCATTGTTAGGTTACCAATTAACACTTCTCTATATATAGAAACCTTCAAGGTATAATATGCGTAAAAAAATCTGCTTTCCTTGTGAATATGTAAGTTATTATTTTTGATCATATAGCTTGTAGTTACAAGTAAAATGGAGACTTTCTTCATTCCCACAATTTGATAGAAATATTTACCTTGGAGTAACCATTGGGCATTTCTTGGATCAAGCAACCCGAGGGCCTTCTTCGGCTACGCACAGTGGGACCTGGACGTAAGCCATCCAATGACACATCAACCACAGCCCACATTCCATCCTGGTGTTGTTTACAGTATCTCACAAACAAGCTCTCCCTTGTTGGTACTAGCGGTGAAGGCATTTGAAACTCTGCCGACATCTATAAAAGAAAGCTCAATTATTGAGTTAATTGTACTCTTAAATTGCTATTGTTTAGAAACGTGACCTAAATGTTGTCTCATTTTTTAACTCAATTATTTTAAAACAGATGTTTTTTTAATATGTACCACTTGGAAGGCTCCATTGTAATTGCCAGCTACTCCAGTTGAAAGAACTTCCAGTGTAACCGCTCTTGAAACAATGCTTGAGAAAATTGTGCACCATTGATTCTACAAATTAAACAAAAATAAAAATAATCGTTGACCAATCATGAGCCATAGAAAAAACATAGATTAATTTTCAATCTGGGGCAATTGCAGGGTAAGTGGCAAAAAAAAATTATGATCACTGGTTAACTTCATGTTTTCGAGAGACTTTCATGTTATGGAAAAAATATAAAAAGACCCCATCAAATCCCCATCTATTCTTCTACCATGATTGAAAAATGACCTCCTAAAAAACTAAATCATGCAGGACACACGTGTGAGGATAGCGGGAAAATAGGGGAGGGGGGCAATACTAGGGGCACTATATCAGCGTCCATCATGTTATTTATCCAGGATGTTTTGTTGTATACACGATAAGTTCCATGCAAAACCATTTTAAGTATTCTTTTAGAAACATATTGATGTACCACATCCATGAGAATCTCAACAAGATTGGCATGATTCATGATGACCACCGCTGTCTCCCGGGATGCCTCAGACCTCATTCCTAGTGGTTTTGGTCCAATGCCTCTTGGGAACAATCTCAAATATTCATCTTCATTTAACATCTCTGTTGATCCATTCAAACCATGAACCCACAGAGGCTCATTGAGCTGGGCCATCCGGACCATCTCCTCCATAGCCGTCACAGCCAGCTCAATGATCAGCGGTTTGTCAGCCTCTGACTGGCCAGTCACACTCCGAAGTAGTTCACCAGGCCCAAACATGTCGGTGCCAATAGGTGAATGACCACCGAAGGATCCAACTCCAAGGTCTAGGGAAGAGTGGTTGGAGATTGGGCTTGTGTGTGGTTGGTATGAGACCAAAGGCTTGCCTACATATTTGGCAGCTATCCCAGATATCCTATCAATCTTTCAATAACATGAACAAATCAGGAAGTTAGAAACACAATGAAGACAGACAAACACTAATTTGAGATGTGTAATTACATGAATTATTCCATATATATGATTGTATGACTTAATTCGAATTAAGTCATAGAATTCTCGGATTAACAAATATATTCATGAATATATGTGGTACTTGATCTTTTCTAGCCAATGCCTTAATTAACAGTAAATTGGATATCTAAACAAGTACCTCTTCATGAAGACGTGCATTCTCAATCCGGAGATGGTGTTCATCAAATGACATCTCACCAAGAGATGCAGGACCGCCACAATTGGGGCAGGAGGCATTGGCGAGAGCCTCCTTGTACCGCATGTTCTCGGACCGAAGTTTCTCATTCTCAGTCCGAAGCTGACTATTTTCACTCCTTTCATGTTGAGTCTGAAATATTTTGAAGAAATAAATTAAAGATAGGTGTTAGTTTATACTAGTCATAAAAGATTAAGAGAATATATATATATGCATCATTATATATGATCAATTAAGCATCAAACATCTCGATAGCTTCTACATCTTCAATATATTATTTGTCACGTACAGTCATCATATATACATGCAACAAACAGATAGAACTTGAATAAACACACTTAGGAAATGCCAATATTTACATTAATTCTTAACAAGGTAAAAAGAATAATATTTTTGAGATTGACATATAATTTCTCAAACTTGATTTTGAATTGAATATTTATTTGTTTCATGGAAAGGAAAACACCTTCATTTGTGTGCGCTTGTTTTGAAACCAGAACTTGATTTGTAGAGGCTCTAATCCCAGCTCTTGACTTAGCGCCTTTCGCTGCTTGTCATCTGGGTGTGGGCATTCCTTGAAGAAGCTAAAAAAATGAACAAGATAGACAAATTAGTTCAAGTTGCACAGTAACTGTTCTGCCGTAATACAAATTTTGTTCTAATTAAGCTGGGTCTAGCTGGTGGGCACTAATGCTGCTTGCTTTAATTCTGTGGACAAAACATTGGAAGAAATGAAGCATACATATATAGACAAACATACGTATTATATAAACATCATTTATTACTTACGCCTCCAGTTCTCGGATTTGGTGTTGTGTGTGACGGTGATAACGCTTCTTTTTGGGCCTCTGGTTTGGATCCTGAATGTCATCACCTGATGCACCTCCTTCACCATTATTCTCACTATTCGATTTGCTTTCAAGTTCATCCTCTCTTGAACGTATTGTTCCATGAGGACCCTCACAGGTGGGACCCAGGGGCAATGAATCACTGATATCTGCTGGGAGTAGATGTTGGTGCTCATGATCATCATGAAATCTGATAGGAATTTGCTGAGCCTCTAGTATGTTTGCCTGACAAAAGAAGACATATATATATAAAAATGTATAAATTTATATCTCAGTTTAAAATGTTGCAAACAAAAGGAACAGACACATATCTAGCTAGAAACTCAACCCGTATAAATGTTTATGGAGCTACGTTTTAATTTTAATTTTCTAATATATTTTTTGTCTTATCCTATTTGATTTTTGTAATTTTTTTTGTTAGTATCCTTCTTTTTGAAAGAATTTTGTTAGTATGCTTATTGAGGTTTTTGTGACAAGAACTAGGATTTTTAATTTTACATGTCATGAAGCAATTTAATAATAATTAATGAAGTATTGAATTATCTGTTAACCACCGTGCCACAGAAATTAAAGAGCTAGTTGATATATAATGAATATTGTACATAAAAGTACATTAAAGTCTAGTCTATGTTGCCATTGAATCTATCATACGGATTATTAGTGACTGTCTTTTATGGTGGAGAATTGGTTATTTGGTTAATGGTTATAAATTCGTTGTAGTACCTCGGATTTGAAAATTGAGGGATAGAGCAATGAGTACATACTTTGGAAATGAAAAAATTGCTTGGCCTTGTAGCACATATTAACTAGCATATTAAATATATCGCTTTAACTAGTTCATGTACAAAGTAGATTTACATATATATAGTGATTGCACAGAAAATTGTCGACTATTTAGTTATATCATTTTTTTGACAGCAAATAATAATATCACATGATACAATTTTACCGTGTATTATGAGAAAATAATCAAAATATATTTTACTTCCTATTTCCTGTGAATATTGAACTTCAAGAATCACTCGGATAGTCTCTCTCTTTCTGAAACCTTGGAAGCAGCCGTCAAAGAACATCTCTCTCTCTCTCTCTTTTGATAAGCTTAGCAGAAGCTGCTAAGACCAAATAACCTTTCTCTCTCTAAGCTTTGCAGAGGCCGCAAAGTCCTGAGGGAAAATCTAACTAGATAATCAACAATTTAGAACTTTTTTCTAGCCAACTACGCTACCGCTCTTTCCTCTCTATTCGTAAACCTCAGCAGTTTGGCTGCTAAGTGAAAAACCTCTCTTTTATCGGGTGAACAAAATCTCTCTCACACTTTTTTTTTTACCCTCTCTCTCTCTCACTCACTCATGCGCACACACGTACATAAAATAGAAATAAAACATCGGTTAACATGAAACCCAGCCATCATGTCAGTCAACTCTTACAATAATATATACATAAAAAAAGTTAATATCAAAGAAAGAAAAAGATTACACATTATCTGCACTTGGCAATTAATGGGTCACGGCTCAAATTAAGTAAAGATTACAGGATATATATATATATATACAAAAATATAAATTGTAAGAGAATCAAATAAATGAATGAAACCTCTCATTCAAGTGCAACAAACCTGTCCGATAGAGAGTGGAGGAGAAGAGCCGTATCCTACGGTACCATTGCCTCTACCAATCATAGACTGCATATTTCGAGATGGAAGCATCATGCTAGCAGTCATATCTTGAAACTCTCAACCCTAGAGATTTCTGTATCCTCTCGCCTCCAAACACACTTCCTCCTTTCTCACTTCTTTCATGCTACTCCAGCTAGATTATTTGTTGTGACTTGTAATCAGGAAACCAGATTCTTAATTCCAGAAACGATCAGAGAAAATTGGTTGTTAGGTCAGATCGTCAACAGAAGAAAAGATGCTTAGGGAAGTTCATAGAAGGACAGTGAGAGACATTTCCAAGAACCTTGATAGATCTAGAAAAATACTGCTCATGTAAGATGAACAAAAGAAGATGGGAAATTTTAAATAAGTGACAGCGAGAGGGGGTAGAGAGAGTAAGAGAAGGTAGAGGAAAGGAAGAAGGAAGCAGTTCTCACTCTTGTATGCAGGAAAGAAACTAACAAATGGTGATTTGGTTGGAGAAAAAAAATATAAAATGGGAGAAGAGAGATTGGGAGAGGAAGAGGAAATGAGGAAGAGAGAGGGGGAAGAGAGAGAGGAAGAGGAGGCCGAGGAGGGTATTGAATAGGAGTTATTGCTGGGAGCATTGAGAGGGTGCAACTGCATTTATTGATAGGGCATACTGATTTATTGCTCCTTGTTTCTTTGAGAGAGAGAGAGAGAGAGAGAGAGAGATGGCGCTATTGTGCTTTGTGGTTAAAAGATTTTGGAGAGGTCAAACGGTGTAAATGTGAAGTGGAAAAGTTTCAAACTTATTTCAATGTTTTGTGGTTAAAGTTGGATTTTCTACTTTTAACTGGAGGAGAAAAGTGGCATCAAGGTCAAATGGCACTGCTTTAATTTCCAACTCAAATATACTAATTGATGATATTTAAGTCAAAGCAAACTACGATGAAAACAAAATCGAATGTACAAATTAAATGTGTAATTTAATATTAAAAAAACGAACTACGACGTAATTGTAGTAACATACTTACGGATATCAAAGAAATAAATATTCTAGTAGGAACTAGATTTGCCTGTACTTAAAAAGTCACGTCAAAGAATTATTTTCTAATAGGTACTAGATTATTTATAATTTAGAAGGCACAGTATGTGGAAATATATGCACGTACTTAAAAAAATTGCATATTGTTAAATGCAAAAGGATGTATTCGTAAAAACCTAGCTTGATATTCTAATCACATGCATTTGGTAAAAAAAAATCTTATAGAGAGGATGTGTATCAATTTTATATATTTTAAATATCATTGGAAAATATATAAAATCACTAAATATAATACATTAGAAAAGCAAACTTATGATAAGATTGTTAGCTTTTTATCATTTTTTTGAAATATACGTGTGTGCTGAAAATATAGATTATATTTGTATTGTCAGATTCGAAGTTTAAATTATTTTTCTGATTGTGAAGATTGTTAGCTTTTTATTAATCTCTTGTAAAAAAAATCACCTGGGTAAAACTAATTAATTAAGGACAAAAAATACAATATAAAATCGAGATATTGCAATAGAATTTTTATATAATAATAATAATAATAATAATAATAATAATAATTGGGCAAATATATGATCATATGCATGTAAAAAGTGGAAAAACAAATGTTCCATAACCATTCACCATATAACATTTTGTTTCTATCGAGTATTAATTAGTTTTGGACAATGCAGTATAATATGACCAATTTAATAATAACAATTAATTGATGTTCTCCGTATCTTTGCAAGGGAGACTTGTAAACAAAAAGACAAAATTAATTAAATGCAATTAAACGCTCTTCTACTGAATTCTCAGCCCTTAGATGTATTTTAATTGATCCTGTGTGAATGGTGAGAAAAATCGAACAGCTGAGATTATATATACTGCTTACTGCACAGAGTACAGCACGGAAGATGTAGACCCGACCTATTAAAGGAGAACCATTATGTTTCTAGCTTTTTTTCTTCGCACATATAATAAATATCTGATTAAATGTCAATGTCAAATCATTGTTTCAATCACTAAATCTCAAGTTATTCCGTTGGTGGTTAATTTTACAATTACTATTTTGTGTTTAATTGTAGCACAACGAGCTGCTAGAGCATATATATTTACAACATATATATAATATGTTTACTTGTCAATCAAAACTATTTGACTAAAGGTAAAATTGTATTAAAATTAGAAAAATAATTAAGTGCGTAAAATTAAATATTTGATAAGCAATCAAGTATCGCGGGATCAATTAATAAAACATAAATATTTGTTTTAAATTTTTATAGATTATCAATAATTAAATTAATTAATTATATATCATGTTGCAAAAAATTTAAGTACAATACAAGTAGTATCAATAGTCCGAAATGGTAAATAGTGCCGAACTTTTGATCCGTCGCTAAAGTATCTGATACCAATTATAATATTGACATAACAACTTCGACACAAATTATAATAATTAGTGACAGATTTTTAGGGAAAACTTATACTAATTACAGTACTTAGTGTCAGACTATTAATAAAAATCTGACACTATTTATTAATTATATTTTTTAGAAAAAATGAATTTCTCGTCTTTATAAAAAAATGATAATATGTCTTAAAACATTAATCGACATTGTGTATTCAATAGCAAAAAAATCAAATATATATCACTTGATATTGTAATATATATATATATATATATATATATATATATAACTAAAAGTAACTAATTTAAAAAATACATCATAAATGTTGGAAAATACAACTCTACATATGATGAGTATGAACTATAATATATACAATTTCTTACACTTTCTAAGAAAAAAATCTGAAAAAAAATAATGAAAAAAATGTATTCTCAAATTTTCAAATATATTTTTGAGGCCTCATATATACTTACTTTTTTAGCCCCAAAAATTATCATAGCGATGATAACTCTTAAATTTGTAGATCTTGTCATAGACTTTTTGTGGCTTCATGGCACATTGCTATCGAAGTTTTCTATTAAAAATTATGACCGTTTGAAGATGAGGTGTTCAGATTTCGTTCTCATCTTATCTCTTTGTTTTTTAATCTGAGTTTAGAAGGAAAACATAAAGTAGAAAGGAGGATGATTATATATTAGAATTGATCAGGAGCGTTAGATGGAGTAGAGAATGAACAATGAATATGATAAAATTTTAGAATATGTGATGGTTGATTTCTAAATTTTTATTGGTTGAAGCATTTAGTGTGAGACTTATTAAAAATCTGATACTGATTGATTTTGAATATAATAGGTGGGAACAAATAATTAGTATTGGATTTTTAACAATTGGTGTTGGATTTTCAGTAAAAATTTGACACTAAACTAATTAGTGCAAAAAAATATCACAACATTTGATAGTAATGTTAATTTATAAATTTTTAGTTGTTAATATATTTCATCTATATTATTGCTCATCAAATAATGATATATTTCATAAAATTTGGACTCAATTAGATATCAAAACACTATTGAATGATAGATTTTTAATTGGATGGTGTATGTATATGAGGTCTGATTAAGTGACCATATAATGTATAAAAATATGTGAAAATTTGCAGAATAATATTTTAATAAACTTAAATGCATCGATATAGTTGGAATTCACAGGAACAATTAAAATCATCGAAGAGGTTTAAGCAAATTTTCATGTAAGTTATATGTGTAAGCAATATGAGATGACATTGTTTATAAAAGAATGAAGATGTTTATGTTATTTTAAAAATCTATCATCTGTATTGTTAAGTTTTTAATATTAATTAAAATAATTATGTTGGTAAATTTTTTTTTATCAAATTTGAAGTTGATATGATGGTTGATCCAATGAAATAAAGAAACACTAATCAACGGCTAGAATGAAATTACTCTATGATGAAATCTCTACCAATTATGAAATACGATAAATTATTGGGCAAGAGTAATTTATCAGTTCCTGATCAGTTTCAAAAAAAAAATTACGTCCAACAATCATAATATGGTCTAAATATCATAATTTTAAATTGTACAGTTAGAATTAAAAAAAACACTAGTAAATATCTGACACTGATTATTTTTTAAATATTTAGTGTCAGATTTTTATAAAAAATGATATTAAAATTTACTGAATTGTTAATATCAAACTTTTATAAAAAAATTGACACTAAAGATATGAATTTAGAGTCAGTTTTTTTATAAAATTTCGACACTAATACTTTTTCAATCAAAATTGGCACTTAATTTTTTACACTTTTAATGTCGGAATTTTTACAAAAAAAAATGACATTAAAATTTACTGAATTGGTAGTGACGGATTTTAAAAAAAAATCGACAATAAGAGTGTAAATTTAGTGTCAGTTTTTTTATAAAAAATTGACATTGATGAGTCTTAAATTTTAATGACAATTTTTTTTATAAAAACCTGACACTTATAGTAGAGAAAATCGACACTTATAGTAGAGCATCAATGTCAAATGTTTTAGAAATCCGATACTAAATATTTTTAGTTTCATCTATTTTTATTATTCGACACTAATTTATGATTCTGGACTAGTATATATATATATATATATATATATATAACTTATTTATTTTAAATAATAATATTTTGATTAGCTGTTGTAATTGTCAAGTAAAATTTATTCCCGGTAGGTCCCATCTAGCTAGAGAATGATTGATCTGCGTACGTATTTTCATTTACTGATGTGAATTTTGTGTAAATTCAAATTTGTATACGATTTAGGATTTACGTCTTGAACTCTTGAGGATTCACAGTTATTTCTGTTCGAGATATCATGTTCAATTCGCTCTAGGTCACTAGACACTAGGCGTGGATAATCCGGAGACGAAAAAATGTACCCTTGAGATAAACGTATCCCAATTAAGGAGTATCATTAATTAAGAATTAATATAAATGTCCTACGTACAACGGATAACTGAGATCAAATCATAAGTCAAAACAAAATACAATTAATGCATGCATTAAGAAACCACCAGTGAAAAATGCTTTGGCATGTGTAATTTAATTTGCTTTTTTAATATATACCATATGGTCGGAGTCAATTAATTGAAAAAATATCATATTTTATGATTGTAAACAAGTACGTACTAGCTAGCTAGTTAGACGTACGTTCTGGATGAAAATATACATCATTAATGCGAATGTGAACTTCATATTAATTTAAAGTTTATGTAAGATCCGCATTTTAATAGTAATTAATCTGTATATATACCATCTAATGGTGATTGAGTTTCAAAATTTATTGGTCATGTCACCTCGTTTCTTATATTAACCGTTTGATCTGTCCTTATCTTGATCGAATGTTCATATATCATTTCTTATCTCTCCAATTAAAAAGTGTATTTATTGTTCCTAAGATGCTATATATATACCCTTTTAAAATGATACTATATGTTCTTTTATATAACTTTCATGCTAAATATTATATATATAACTAGTTACATTAATTGTTTAATTATACATAATATTATTTTCTTCGCAAAAAAATATTTATATATCTGTCACATGTAGATTGCATATAGAAATGTTTTTTTTTTATTTTAGTAAATTTCTTTTACGGAAGTCCAAAATTTATATAATCCGAATTTTTATACTCATACCAAGCTTCTAAAAAATCAGTTCAAGTTAAAATTGTCAAACCGTGAAATTTAATTAAGAATTAAGGATAATTAACAAAACAAATAAATTAATTGAACATAAATTTATAAATAACTCAAAATAACAATTAAAGAAATATAAAGAAAAATAATTATACAACTATGAAGAAACAATAGCTAAAGTTAACGATAGAGAAAAATAAAATTTTAATTTAAAACAAATAATTCGATAATTAATTAAATTAAATCGGTTAATAAATAAATAATCACCTAAAACAAATTAAACCAAAAACGTTAACTCATTTACTTTACTATAATCAGAAATTTTCCAAATACCCTCGGGATTTAACCCGGTTTGAATTTAATAAGGAAATAATGATTCACAGTAATAACAATAATTATGAGATTTTGTTTAGAAATTAATTTGCAACACAACATTTGCCACATATTTGGCCACAAATTCCGCCACAGACAATCCCGTTTTTTCCTCCTCTCTTCCTGCATTAAATGCACACTCTCTCTCTTCTCTCTCTCCTCCCCCGTTCCCTCTTATCTTTCCCCTCTCTCTCTCTCTTCATTAAACTCTCTCTCTCTCTCGGGTTTCTCTCCCCCACTCACCCATCCCGTCTCCATTAATTCCCTTACTCTCTTTCTCCCCTTTCGGACCCCGCTCCCCTGTCCCCTCATAATTACGTCCGTCGTTTCCTTTTCCCCCCCTCGTCCTCTCCGCGGCGCCACTCTGCTCTTTCCGTTCACTCCCTCTGGCGAGGTTTTCCCCCTTTTTCATCTTCTGTCCCCTCTCACCTGTCCTTGTCGACGTGCGACGAAGCAGTCGGGCAAGCCAAGCCCTATCTAAGCCCCGGCTACCCTACCCTCTCCCCGACACCCCCGACGCCACACCGCCTCTATAAAACCCCCTCCCGGCCCCCTTTCTCGCTCTGGTTATTTTTGTTACTCATGCGTTGAGATCTAACACTGATAAGAACATTTTTGTCAATTTCTGAGAATTTTGAGAAAGGGAAGAGGTCGGAGGTGGTGTGGAGGAGGAGGCGACCCCAGACCCCCCCTTGCTGCCTCGATTTTTGCCCTGTGTAGTTCTGCCGCTTGTCTCTTTGCTTTCTGGTAAAAACCCTAGAACTCGGTACTGTTCTTTGCTGGTTATTTGCTGTATTTTGTGAGATTTGTCTGTACGACATTCCCTGGTTCTGTGTTTGGCCGATTCTCCCCTTCTGTAGGTTATACCGTGCTTGATGATTATGCCTGTGTTAAATTATGTCCTTATTTGCTGTGTTGTGAGATTTCTTGATTCAGTGGTTAGCCTCTTTTGCTTACGATTGGTGTTTGGTCCCTGGTACACTGGTACCAGTAGGTACCAGTGACGCGGGTACTATCCCGCCCCCTCTCTGTGGTTACTGGTAAATGACCCCACTTTTGCTGTTTAATTGTGCCTGTTGTTGCTTTCTGGCAAATATGTTAGCTCTGATATTTATTCTTGGGTTGTTGATTTGTTCCCTGGATTTTTTATTTCTTGGTTATATGATTTAGGGCTTGATCTCTCATTCGATCTTTGGTATGGTTGAACTGAATCATTTGTTGTGTGCCACACCTTCTTGTGTGTGGTCTATTTTGCTTGAACTATTTTTGAGTGGTCGATTCTGGTATGCAACCTTAGAAGTTACCCTTGTTGGCTTGGAATGACCTTGGTTTCTTAGCCTTTATGATCTGTTACAGTACCATCCGGATTTGGTACCGCCCATACCCCCTTCTTGCTATGCTTGTCTTTCGATTTAAGTTCTTGGTTTGTACCAAGATCTTGTTGTGATTCTTTGATCGATTTCGGTTGTCTTTGTCGATCTGGTACACTCATGATCTGTTTGATTCTTCGGTTGCCTTATTTTTCCCGCCTCTCCTGCTATGTCTGCTTGTTGATGATTTGCATCTCTCGGATTGGTTGTATTACCTCTCGTTCTTTGATGTCATTGCTTGTAGTCTGGTTTGGTTAATGCTTGTCTGTTGTCTGTGTCTCACTTGCTCGATTTGCTGTTGTATGCTGACTTGAGTATTGCCTAGCGATTCTGATATGTAAGTGGGCTTGGTAATGAGGCCAAATTGGAAATAAGGAATTGTTGGGCCTGAAGTAAATATTGAGGAGATTCGAATAGGCCCAAAACGTAATAATATGGATTCAAGAAAAGATCAATTTTATTGGGCCAATAAATCAACTAACTCAAACTAATTGATACTTAGAGTTAGCAAATTAAGGCCCATAACTAAAGTCTTCAAGATTATAAAAGGGAATTATTAAAATTTGAGTAATTAATTGGAGGCGGCCCCGAAAGGTTTGACGGTATCCATGGACTAAAACGTAAACTTGAATATACGGGAAATGATTATATTCCCTGACTGCCCCCGATTCGAGATATCGGTGCATTGGCACCAACGATTTGGTAGTCAGCGTATGATCCCGAATATTAAAACACCAACACATATTAATATAATAACTCTTTCTTTATTTTGCTTTTGTTTTATTCATTTTTCTTTATTTAATTTATTTCTTTTTAATCCTTTTTATTTTACTTTTGATTTTAAAATTATTTTCTAACCTATAAAATCTATTAATCAATTTCTCTATTTTTAACAAATTAATTATTATAATTAAGTCAATTAAGGAATAACATTAAGTTAACTTATTTAATTTAAGTAAATTAAATTAGTTACATTACTCAAAATAAATATAATCACTAGATTATAAAAATAATGCTAGAACAACTAAAATAAAACATAATTAAATAATAGATTATAAATAATTAAGAGTTATAAAATAATAATAACTTAAATTATAATAACAATTTAGATTTTTAAATTATATATATTAATCAATTCCTCTATTTTAAATTAATTGGTTTAGAAATTTAATCCGTAAACTCGAAACTAAAATAAAGATTAAACGTATAAAAACGATCTAGAACGATAAACATAAGTTAACAAAATCAGTATGCGAACAACGAAAATTTCCGACATCATAGATGCAAAAATGAAATCTTTAAATTTTCAAGAAAAGACGATAAAACCGGAACGACCGTTTAAATTAATTCTCAATCTAATTTAGTTAGTGATTGTTAAGTAAATCAAGTAAAACTAATAAACATCTAATTTAAATTAAAATAGGTGATACAGTCGACTCGGATCCTCTCGCGGAGTACGAGGTCATTCCCGACCCGACGTACGCGGACACCGACCCCGAGGCCGGTGTTCTACCTCCGGAGTAGAGCGACTCACGCGATCCTCACCAAGCACTCCCGTGCACGGTTTCTGGGATTTAATCTTCTTCCTTCAGAATTAGGAACCCAAACCGAAAATAAAATGTTTTTAAAATAAATCTGAATTGCGGTGTTTTTGTCCAAAAATAACTAGAGACTGAATCTGACCTGTCATCTGCATCCGGTAAATTGACCAGCATAATCGAGACATACCCGCATTCACGTGTCATATCATATCATATTTTCATGTAGATAGGGTAGGAGTAGGATCCGGGAAATAGTCCCGAGATAGGATTAGATAGAATTAAATAATTCAAGTTGTAGATTATAATTATTAGGAAAATATTATTATTATCACTAAATATTAATTAAGTCAGGTAGTTAATCATACATTAAATGCATGGGAGTGTTGAGAGGCGGACCGGTAATTCTCGGTCCGAGGTTGCCTTGCATAACCGAGACCGGCTACGGTTACGTACGGTGACCCATAGGCCGTGGGACCCACCGGTCAGTATATGCATTGCGCATCTTTGCTGTCGGGTTATCCACCGACCCCGTCAGTTGGCGGGTTCGGCTGTGTCAGAGTGTTTAATTTTTGATCAATATTATATCATCATTATCCTTAATATAAATAAGAATGTTTATCCAAATTTGAGCGATCAGGATACCGTGTCTTTCAGTATTTAGTGTGGGCGGCCATATTCAAGATTGGAATCTACTCCGAGCTATTATATTATTTTATTTATCCGGCTTATTTAGGATCCTGGTATTGTCCGAAGGGCTTTCTCCTTTGGCCCTTAGTTGGTACAGAGAAAGTCGGGATGCGGTCCTCTGACCCTAGTGGGTACAATGTAGGCTCCCATTTGTATATACTCCGTTTTGTTACTTTACGGGATGCGGTCCTCTGACCCTTGGTTGGTACAGTGTAGGCTCCCATTTGTTTCCGATTTGTCAATTCGCGGGTAGTTATATCCTTTGGCGATATGGCAACTGAAAGCATAAATATTTAAATCCCCTTTGCTCATATTATTATTATTATTATGTGAGGTGGATCATCAGATTCAGAATACCGAGTACGTGCTTTTAGCCGTCACTCTCCTAGGGCGTTATCGCCCCGGGAGGCCGAATTTTCCCAGGGTATTCAGGGCATTGGCGCCCGCTTACTCGAAAATCCTAAGTTTGTAAGTTAGGCCCGAATACGTGCCCGCTTAGGTAAGTCACAAGTCCAGGGCCCGATCACGTGCCCGCTTGTGGATGGACTGATGATCTGCTACGGGTTATATTTATACGGGTGTTTTAAATCTCGTACCTTATACATATTTATCATATATTATATCCGTAATTCCACAGATTTTTCATTTCGGGTTTATTTACCATTTCATCTCATTCATATAGGAGTTTTTCTCAAACGTGCATAAAGTGTTGTTATACTATATATAATTAATATAATGCATTTAAAATACAGTATCGGTATTTGGGTCCAGTCTAGGAAAGAAGATAAAATCTTAAGGTTTGGATCTAAATCCGTACTGAGTAATTTTTAAATTACTCATGTTTCCACGGTGGTTGTGGGATCCAGGTATCACAGGTGCGGGATTGAGTGTGGATGAGAGTGCTAGGTGCAGTCCTGCGCGATGACAGGGATGCTTCGCCATATTTGCAAGTGAGTCGGGTAGTTGGATATGATCCATCGGGTTTTTGAGTCTTACTTCCTTCTTTTGGGTTTTATTTGAGAGATTGCTGCCCATTCCGATGGAGCTAGCCCCCGCCTATGTAGGCGTTGTATTCTCTTTGTTCATTCTGGACTGTATGGTCATGTATATTTTATTATTATTGTTGTTTTGTTTATTTCGTGTTTTCTCTTATTTTATTCATTTAGCCTTCCGTACGCACGTCTCGTCGTGCGTACGTGGCGGGATTTAGCACCCCTAATCCGTTTTATTATTTCTGGGGTGTGACAAAAATAGTTTAAACGGAGTTATTTAATGGATTTTAATGATTTGTAACCGTTTAAAATAAAGTTTATTTACTTAAAATTAAAATTTTTATGAAGTTAAAATGGTTAAAAAGAAAAAATTTTAAAGCTTGACTCATAATGATGTGTACTTGTTGAGCTTAATAGAAAGTGTGAAATGTTATAGATAGTGGACAATTCAAATACAAATATATCTTGAATGACAAAATTATTCCTATGACCTATTCCTGTTATCATCGCATCTCATAAGCGATATAATTATTCATCACTTATTATCAATTTATCCCACGACCAAACAAAACTCAATAAAGATGGAATATGCTTTATATTAAATAAATAAAATCTACCAAAATGCTTTTGACATGCATAAATATATTGTAAATATATATACTATATCAATAAAGTTTATTGAAAATAAATATATTGTATGTGACTGTAAACAAGTAAATGACCGAAGAGATACATATTCATGAATTATTGAAGTGTTTTTAAAAAAAACGTTAAATAATTAATTCTATTGCATTAAATTAGGTACTCCAACTATACCTACTTATTTATTGACTTCTTTTATTTTATATAGTGCTTATTTAATGACTTGAATGGGTTTGAGTCTGGTAACCGATTTTTTGCCAATATATATCTGTTGGGTTCGATCAGGCGGGTCAAGGACGTCAATTTTACCATGAATCTTTTCCCTTTTCCCAACTCCAACCCCCACAAATTAAATAACAGGTCCCAGGGCCATCTGTCATATGTGTGTGTTCAACTGTGTTGTGTGGCACTGTGGGGGTAGGTGTTGGTTAGTCGGATCCATCGTCATGCATAGTCCTGTTATTATTTTATATTTAATCCCCGATTATATATATATATATATATATATATATAGAGTGATGCTATGGTGCTTCGCGAAGTACAAATTTTTTTGTGCTTCGCGTCCGTATCTTGAATTTAAAAGTTTAAACGACCGATTCAAATCGTTGAACATCATCTTCATATTAAAATATCCTGGAGATCAAATCTTATAATTTTTTGAATTTTTTTGCTTTTTTTAGATGAGTACAAAATCGCTAGTTTTGGATGGTGCAGAAATCGTTAGATCAGCAAACTTTGTATCCATTTAAAAAATAGCAAAAAAAATTCAAAAAATATAAAAAATTGATCTCCAAAGATATTTCAATATGAAGATGATGTTCAACGGTTTAGATCGGCCATTTGAACTTTTAAATTTGAGATACGAACGCGAAACACAAAAGATTTTGTGTTTCGCGAAGCACCATAGCATCACTATATATATATATATATATATATAGTCCGACTATGATGCTTTACAAATCACAAGAACGTTGCGTGTTTTGCGTTCTATTATTAATTTTAAGTCAGAAATGATCAATCAATCAAACCGCTCAATCTAATCTTCATATCAAAATCTATCAGTAAACCAAATTATATATTTTTTAGAATTTTTTTGCTATTTTTTCTGGTGAGAAGAAAATGACTTGATCTATAAATTCTGATTCATCCAAAAATGACGGTTTTCCCTCTATCCAAAAAAATAGCAGATGAATTCCAAAAATATATAAATTTTGATTTACTAATAGATTTTGATATGAAGATTAGATTGAGCGGTTTGGATCGAATCATTTCTGACTTAAAATTAATAATAGAGCGCAAAGCACACAACGTTCTTGTGATTTGCAAAACGCCATAGTCTAATTATATATGAGTCCGACTATGATGCTTTGCAAAGCACATAGACGTTGTGTGATTTGCGCTCTATTTTTTAATTTTAAGTCAGAAATAATTGATCTGAACCGTTCAATCTAATCTTCATATCAACATCTATTAGTAAACCAAATTTTATATTTTTTAGAATTATTTTCATATTTTTTCTAATGAGGAGAAAATGACTTGATCTAAGAATTTTTTTTCATCCAAAAATGATAATTTTCCCCTATCTAAAAAAATAGCAAATAAATTTCAAAAAATATAAAATTTGGTTTACTAATATATTTTAATATGGAGATTAGATTGAGCAGTTTGGATCGATCATTTCTGACTTAAAATTAATAATATAACGCAAAAAACACAACGCTATTGTGCTTTGCAAAGCATCATAGCCTAATTCTCTCTCTATATATATAGTTAGACTATTGTGAAAACGTTTGCATTTCGAACTCAAGTGCATACGGCTCAAATTTTATCGAAACATATTCGAAATTCAAAATTATCATTCTTATTAAATTCATCATATCAAAATATTGAGAGATACAAAAATTTAGGGTATTTCGAGTTTTCTATGTATTTGTTTTGAATTTTTGAAAATCAGCGACAATGATTCAATATTTTATTATTTTTTTAGTGCTAATTTTCAAAAATTCAAAATAAATACTTAGAAAAATCGAAATACCCTAAATTTTTATATTTCTCAATATTTTGATATGAAAAATTTAATGAGAATGATAATTTTGAATTCCGGACGTGTTACAATAAATTTTGGGCTCGAAATGCAAACGTTTTCACAATAGTCAAACTCTATATATATATAGAGAGAGAGAGAGAGAGAGTTTGGTTACGGTGCTACGCGTATCACAGATGACTCGTGCGCTACATACCGTTTCTCCATCTCCAAAGTTTAAATAGTCGATCCGACCGGTCAAAATATTTTTCATATGAAAATCTAATTAGAGACCAAATTTTATATTTTTTACTATTTTTTAAGATAACTATAAAATGACTCCTTTTGAATGACTCATAATAATTAAATCAAGTGATGTTCTATCTATCTTAAAAATAATAATTTTTTTTTAAAAATATATAAAATTTGATCATTAATTAGATTTTTATATGAAAAATATTTTGAACGATTGGATCGAACTATTTGAACTTTAAAAATGAAAAAACAGTCATCCGTGCTACACGTAGCACCGTAGCTATATCTGTGTGTGTACGTATATTCAGTCCGCCTTGATCTGCGCCGAAAGGATTTCACGAAGGGGTGAGGTTTTCATCCTACACAACAGACCAATTTTATTGGAAGGCTTAATTCAATTAATATTTGTTAGCTGGTGGTGGCAATTGAAATTGCATGTCATGAGCTCAAGGTTACGATCTAGATATGATCCACATCACTCACTATATATATATGTCACATATTATAGTTTTTAAAAAAAAATCAACATAAATATGAGATACATTAATTTTTGTCATAAAAACTTTCCCTTCACTCTACAACTAAATTTATATTTTGTTTTCACAAACTAGTAGTTTTTAAATATTTTCAATAAACAATATAAAATTCAAGAAAAATGGAAGTAAATATGTTTAATCATAACTAAATGTAATAGCACGTGATGTATTATTATACACATATCACCTCACATTATGTATTGATATATTATGACACAAACATATCTAAATGTAACGTAGATATGTCGTGAAGTCATAAACGTGACACATTTTCCTTTCATTATTTTTGACATGTTATGTCGAAAACATATTTTGGTCACATCACAGAAAGTCAAATGATCTAGCTAGACACGCTATCATATTTTTTTTTTCATATAATATCGCAGCATGTCACTTTTCAATTATGACGAAGTTTTGACAAATATGCGTGCCTCTGCGAACTATGCTGTTCGCCTAAATAATTTATACAATGGGAAAATGTAACTTGTAGTTCTATATTAAAAGAATATATATATATATTTAATCACAAGTACTCTTGTAACAATCGATATGAATTTTATTCAATTCTAATAAATGTATTTGATTGTCGTGAATGATAAATTTTAGCGTTATGCATCCTATATATTTTAGTTCAGTGTATATATGGAAATCATTTGATAAACCATTGAATGTATTTTTTTTATTCCAACACCATTTAAAATTTGTTCGAAGTGATAATTATTCCTTTTTAGCAAGGGAAAGTATATTAATTTCCAATGATTTTACTAACTAATTTCTGTCTTGTAAAAGTAAGACTTTATAAAAATTAGCTCTCAGAAACTTTTATATAGTATTATTTTCCCCATTTATATCTACATTATTGATTAGCAGTTAAATGATTTTTTAATTTAGTAATTTTTTTGCAGCGTAACTATTGATTCGTGAGAGTCAAAAAGAGAAGACGAAGCAAATCATCAACAAATCAGGAATAAATATTTTTATTATTTATTTTGGACTTTTTAAGGTGCCTCTAAATGATAATAAAAAATATTTGCATAAGAACATAGATCATTTAACAAATCAGGAATAAATACTTCAAATTCTAAAAAATTTTTTTTGTATTATACAAGATTTTGATAGTGCAAGGAGGTTGTAAATTCGTTATCTGGTTGATTTCGGTCTATAAGCTGAACAATTTTTAATATATAAAGATGATTTAAATTTTTAAACTTTTCAAACATGCCACATCATCATTTTTCTCCATCATTGATTTGTTTAATTCTTTTCATTTTCTTGAATCCAAGTATTCATATAAAATAGTCTATCTCATCATTTAAAATAATGTGTGCAATATATTTAAGGTGAAACTTAATTCTTAAAATGGTCCAACATTTTTATATAATCATTTATAGATTATTATGTATTTAGTTATATTATTTATTATTATAATAATTATAATAATTATTATTACTTAGTATTTAAAAATATTGTGTCTAAATTTTCTTTAACATGAAATTTTATTAAATATATTTTAAATTTTATATTATTATTTATTTATTTAAGAATTATATTATCGGGATGAAACTCGAATTATAGCTCTAGTGAAATTTAAAACCCGTTGCCTAATTAATAAAGAGAACACTAAATAATAAACAGAGTATATTTTGTTATTAAAATGACTAATTGTTAGTTAGTTCGGACATCTAAATTTTTTTATTTATCCTATATATGAAAATCTAGATGGGAATAAATATCTTATGATACATAAGGATAAATTAAAAAAGAGCATCATTTAGCATAGTGATAAATTAAAAAAGAGCATCATTTAGCATAGTGCATTGCGCCTATATTCATTGGATACAATGAAACATGTATCGTGTTTTGTCATCAACAAAATTTACGGACTGTTATAGTAGTCTTGGGAGTTGCCGCGTTGGAGCATAATTTACATTCCAATTTGTAGAAGACAAAATGGAAAGCAATAAAAAGTTATCCTTCCCAAATTAGAAATTCTAGCTTTTCCAAGGAACAAAGTTTTCCGCTGATATTTTTAATTTTTAAGTGGGTTACCTCATCTGACAACGTACACATGGAACAGCTATATAGGATTTGATGCTAGGCGAGAGAGATTTTAGAGAGAGAATATAGTTGAAAATGATTCCCTTCATTAATTGCAACTTGCAAGGCAGGAAAGCATAAATTTATAATTTATAAATTTATAATATATAACGCATGGACATCGGGTCCAAGTAAATCTTAATCAAATTCTTCTTATAATTAAATTCTAATTATGTATACATGAACATCAATCATCAAATCTCTCCAACTATCCAACTAGGTGTGTTCTTTTTAGGCCATGTCCCAGACACATACTGTACACAAGGAAAAAATATTATTAGTTGACAAAAATTACATTCATATTCATTTTTATTTTGTTAAGTAATTAAATAAAGAAATAATTAACTTTTAATTTGGCGAAAAAAAAACATTTTCTCCATATAGAAGGTCTTAAACTCGAAATCCGAGTAAGAAACTATTTGTCATATTCAAAATCGAGTTTCTTGGCTTCATCTTTATTCAATATAAGACAAGAACAAGGAAACAAAGGACACCGATATAGGTTATTGCTGGATCTGCAGAAATTGGACACTTAAAAGTTTTTTATGAATCCCTAAGATTAATAGGAACTACAAAATTTGAAAAGCATCCGAGAATTTAAATTCTGATAGTTATTCGTATTCAAGACTGTAAATTCCAGATTCAATCATGATCATAAAGAAAGCCTATCCTCTCACACATGCCATATTGACTCTTTACTTATTTAATTTTCTTAAAAAAATAAATGCTTGATCATTAGTAAGTGGAACCTAATATTATTTTTTTTCACGATATTTTTTGTGTGTCCATATATATATATATATAAAGAAAGAGTAAAGATACCGTGAGCTTAAATTCACATAGACTTTTCATTAGATTTACTCAAAAAGTATATCAAATCATCTTGAAATTTTAATTTATTATTCTCATTAAATTCTTTATATGAAAATCTTGTGGGATGCAAAAATTTAGAGTGTTTTGAGCTTTTTAATTTTTGATTTTTAATTTTTGAAAATTAACTCTAAAAATAATAATAAAATATTTAATATTTGAACATCATTTTTAAAAATTAAAAATGATGACTTAAAAAGCTCAAATCGCTCCAATTTTTGCATCATTTCATATAAAGATTATTGAGAATGATAAATTAAAATTTTCAGAATTTGATATATTTTTTTGAAAATTTTGAGATAATTTTTACTATATATATATTTTGAGTGCTTTGCAAAGCATGCCTTTGCGCTCTATTTTTAATTTCAAGTTAAAAATAATCGATCTTTCAATCTAATCTTCATATCAAAATCTATTAGTAAACAAAATTTTATATTTTTTAGAATTTTTTTTTGCTTACTATATACTATATAAAAATGACGGTTTTCCCCCTATCTAAAAAAATAGCAAATGGATTCCAAAAAATATAAAATTTGGTGAAATTAACTAAAAAGAACAATGAATTGAAAAATCAAACATTTTTATTACTCACATTCATATTTACAATTTTATATTATTTATTAGTGGATGAAATATAAAATAATTTTATAATCATAATTTGTTTCTAACTAACATAATTATTTTCACATTAAAACATTTCTATTTAACAAAATTATATAATTATTATTGTATAAAGTGATTTTCTTTTACAGCGAAGTGCTGAGGACAACCCTAGTTGTATTAATTTTCATTTTTTTTGTCACATGTCTATGTTTGTATTTATATAAGTCCAAATTCAAGGTCGAATAAAACATTTAATAATTAGTATATTTATGAAACACCGTTTTATTATAAAACTGATCATTTTGGGACGCTAGGGTTGTTAATGGATGTTCTTAATATGATAATTCATCCAAATCCTTATTACTAGTAGGATTGCACAAAAAAACTTGGGCTCGTGGAAGCTCGAGCTCATCTCGAGCCGGAGCTAGTTTGGCTCGAGCTAATATGGCTCGGTAGCTAAATGAGCCGAGTTTGAGTTTGAGTTGGCTCAACTCGTGGCTCCACTCAGCTCAAATAAAAAAATTATATATATATATATATATATATATATATGAGTGGAGATACGTGAGCTTAAGCTCACGGAGGCCTTCCGTGAGCTTAACTCAAAAAACATATTAAATCATCTCAAAATTTTAATTTATCATTCTCATTAAATTCTTTATATGAAAATCTCATGGGATGCAAAAATTTGGAGCGTTTTGAGCTTTTTAAGTCACCGTTTTTAATTTTTTAAAATGATGTTCAAGTATTGAATATATTATTATTATTTTTAGAGCTGATTTTCAAAAATTAAAAACGGTGACTTAAAAAACTCAAAACGCTCCAAATTTTTGCATCCCATGAGATTTTCATATAAAGAATTTAATGAGAATGATAAATTAAAATTTCGAAATGATTTGATATGTTTTTTGAGTTAAGCTCACGGAGATATATATATATATATATAGTGGAGATAGCGTGAGCTTAAGCTCACAGAGGCTTCCGTGAGCTTAACTCAAAAAATATATTAAATGATCTTCAAATTTTAATTTATCATTCTCATTAAATTCTTTATATGAAAATCTCATGGGATGCAAAAATTTGGAGCGTTTTGAGCTTTTTAAGTCGCCGTTTTTAATTTTTGAAAATCAGCTCTAAAAATAATAATAATATATTCAATACTTGAACATCATTTTCAAAAATTAAAAACGGCGACTTAAAAAACTCAAAACGCTCCAAATTTTTGCATCCCATGAGATTTTCATATAAAGAATTTAATGAGAATGATAAATTAAAATTTTAAGATCATTTAATATGTTTTTTTGAGTTAAGCTCACGAAAGTCTCCGTGAGCTTAAGCTCACGCTATCTCCACTCTATATATATATATATATATATATATATATATATTGCTGAACTCTAATCCGATAACTCCTCTCTCATTATCTCTCATCATCTTACTGTGTCAGCAATTTAATGACGTTTTTTACTCGCTTGTGACTAAATTCGTATATTTAACTCGATAGTTTTTTATTGATTCATCCATTTAAATTAATACGGCGAAGATGTAATTGAAAATATAATTTATTGATATATCAATTTTGTACCAACTCTTATAGCAATTTTTTAGATGTATCAACATTATAGTTTGTAGATGTACTAAATCAAATGTTAAATCGAGTCAATGTACATGTCCTTGGCTCTTGAGCTAGCTCAAATAGTAACGAGCTGAGTTTGAGCTAGGTTTTTCAGCTCGAAACATTTCACGAGCTCAACTCGACTCGACTCGAATTTTCATGAGCCGAGCTTGAGTTTAGCCTAATTCGCTCGAACTCGACTCGTTTATGGTTATAGTTACTAGATAGATTTATGAATCTATAACTAATGTTGTGATCTAGAAACCAATCACGTGACAATTGATTGCTAAACTTTTGTTCGTATTTTTTTATTATTTAATTAAGACCTTTTGGGTTTAGAATGTAAAATATGAAATTCTATAACATAATATAATAATTAATTACACTAATCTTGATAACTTAGAAAGGATAATTAGTTATTATAAAAAGATTAGTATACAAATTAAGTGATGATTAAGTTTCACAAATCATATAATAAATGCCGTCAGTTTAATTACACAAATACATGTTGTAGAATATGTTATTAAATATGATCCGCAATGAAGTATTATAATTAAGGACTATCATATTGTTGTTTTATACTTGATAGTTTATTGGATTTATATATATATAGTTCTTAAAAGTAGGATCACTATTTTATTTGAATTGCTTTAAGCTATACGTACTGTGTGTATGATGTTCAAAGATATTAAATAATATATTCTCCCTCTATTAATCGTGTAGTTGTCCGAATTCAAGAAAGCCGAAAGTCATTGTCAAATTTTCAGAATTAAACTGAGCCGTGGAATGAATTTTGATATTGTAATTAAAATGTTTTTCTTCAAAATGAGACTTTCTGTAGCAACAATCAGCATCAAGCACGTTCAAGTTTTTATTTACTTCGTTCGACGATTGAGTCACATACCAGGAATAATTAAAAAATTCACTGAAAAGTGAAAAACAAGAAAGAAATGAAAAGAAATATAAGGATTTAATTAGTACTAGAATTATGATTTATGAAGGATGGTCCAATCTTAATATCCGGAATTTCCTTCCTCATTCTTCTCTTTTCTTCTATCGTTGTATTTTATTTTTATAATTAATTTTTTTAATATTCCCTAAAAAAAATATATTTTTTTTTTGCTATCAAATTAAATAACCGTTGCAAAGCACATGTAAGTTATAATATTTAACTACATTAATTGGTTTAAATTTAAGTCATTATTTTCATTTGCATGTTTATGATAAAATTAATTGTATTCATTCGAGTTAAGAATTAAGTTATGATTTTAGAATTTTGAACTAGAAGTATTTCATATGATTGAATTCGATCTGATCCAAAATCTGCTACAATAACATATGAATTTGTCTTTAAATCCTCTAATTATTATTATTACTGGATATAAGTTCACATTTTTATAACAATTTTAAACCTCAGTGAAACGGTGTTCATGTCAAATCAGGAGGAGACGATTAGTTCAACAATATGCTTCAAATCCGAGACGACTTCCACGAGTTGTATCTAGTTCAGTGGTACATGAACTATGGAATATAGTGTTACTGCGCTTTGTGGATAGGTGTATGAGTCATTAATTTCAGCCTATGATTTCAGATCTAATGAAGGTTATAGCTAGCTAGTTCAAGAATATTTTTATTTCTAAGTCAATCCATTTTTCTAAAGTATTTTCATGATTAATTATGATATTACCAAGCAATGAAAATATTGAAAAACTAATTTTAATTAATAGTGAAATGAGAGTTGCAATCTTAGATATCAAAATTGCATGGTCGATCGGCGTCACAATATTTCAGCTTTGATCTTGTTATTTTTTTAATACAATTTAAGAAAACATATATTACTTGAATTTACTTTTACATGAGATTAGTAATTTATAAAATAGATTATTTCGAACAAGATCAACTTTAACTATATAGATAAAGTTTCGCGTGTTGATTGCAAAACAAACTTAACCATGACAATTTTATCCTTTAAAATTTGAATACTAAAATATTTATTAAAAAGGAACGATTGTCGTATCAAATATCGTGATAAAGAAACTCTCTTTAAAATGGACAAGTACCGCTGCCACACAGGCTCATTGTCATAGATCATCTCCAATCCAGGTTGTAAGATTTGTATCCAAGTTATTGCTATTTTATCACAACTCACAAGCACATAGCTCATAGATCATACGGCGCTAATTGGATGCTGCATATGGTCCTGTCTCCTAGTACTAGTAGGCATGTAACATTACCTCCAAAGTGTTTGATAAATTGAAGGCCGAGATTGAACTACTGTTACATGGTACGACCACGATGGGTAAAAAAAGATGAGGTTTCTTCTTTCCAGGCCTAATGTTGTATTTCTAGAGAGGGCCTAGTATCCCATATGTACACATTACGGGTGCCAATATATTTTCAACAGATCCGATAGCCCGGTTTAGTTGCATCATGATTCATGAATCCACTGGCAAGGCAAAGATGGACTGAGAAGAGACTGGAGAGGAACCGAATCTCTCACTCCCGCGCCAGCCCCAAATTTTTAGGGTTTATACAGAAAATCAAATTCTATAGAGTAGAGACGGAGAGGCTTCTCTTATGAGACCACCGGACATGGCGGGTGGGAGTACAAGTAACAATAGCACCGGGAAGGTGGGGGCTATACTAGGGTCTGAAGCTGCTGTAGGTTCACTTACGGCAACTAAGAAGCGGGAATACCGAGTTACCAACAAGTTGCATGAAGGGAAGAGGCCTCTCTATGCCATCTCCTTCAATTTCTTGGATGCGCGCTATTACGATGTTTTTGCCTCAGCTGGGGGCAATCGGGTATGTATTTTTTCATTTTTCATTTTTCAATTTTGATCGTTGCGTTTGCATTTGGGTTGTTCTAGAGAAATAAACCCAAGATGGTGTAGTGCAGTTCCCCACAGCCATCTGTTTGTGGATGGATCCTGATTTTAGTGAAAATTTCAGTTCTGGTTAGCACAAAAAGAAAAAGGTAGAAATAAAATATGAAAAATAAAGAAAAATATGTCAATGCCATTGGATGTAGTTGTTATCTATGTGCATTGGTCGATTTCATATCTGCTGCCTACAATTCTGGTACTTGCACATGTACTGGTTTGCAGTTTCCTTGCATTGCAGGAAACCAGTTTAGCTTTATTATCACTCTTAAAGAAGCATTAATAATCATTAGTAATTATATCTTTACTTCAACTGGAGGTAATAGAGTAGTTACATCTTAATTTCAACCTTGGATCATGGAAGAACATTTTGGTCTGTTTTGACTTCCAAAGATCAGTATAGTCTCTGTGAGACTGTTTCAATCCTAATATTCACCTTTGAAAGAACTGTTGACTCTGTTAGTTTATTTTTTTCCCTTTATTAGGTGTATAATATTTATCTTTTCTTTGTGCACAGATTACTGTTTATCGATGCCTTGAAGGAGGCCTAGTTGCTGCTTTGCAAGCATACATAGATGATGATGTAAGGTCTTTCTTCTTCTTTGAGAAAATTTCTTAAAATGCCTCTGCACTTCTGTAACATCTATAATTTTTAGAATTGCATTCGTTAAGGACAAACATAATAGATGAAAGATGATTTGGGTGGATGGGGAGGATATCCTGCTGATTTTCATATAAATATGTCAAATAATGAAAGGAAAAATGGTTTGAAAGCCTCCCAGCTGAATTTGCCCATAAATTTTGTCAATCTAGAAAATGATGTGAATGCTCTAAACTGACATTAGATTTGATAGTTGATACCTTTATTTTTAGGATTTAAGCTAAGTGCATTAAAATGTGTTTGTGAAGTGAAGGAATTTGAGTTGAGCCTGGTAGGTATAAAGCAAAAGGCTCTAACTTGATCTAAGCTTCGACCTATTTATCATTTTTTTTTCTTTTTGATGTCTCAGAAAGAAGAGTCATACTATACATTAAGTTGGGCATGTGAGCTAGATGGTACCCCCCTGTTAGTGACTGGTGGTAGTAATGGTATTATACGTGTGATCAACTGTGGTACTGAGAAGATGCACAAGGTTTGTAAACTTTACATTTTCTCCTACTTTTGTTACTAATTTGACAAAAGAATGATTAAAAGTGTCAAAAGGAAACCAGGGCCATTTTCATAACATTTCCATTTATGTCACATTGGTACTCTGTTATCTTCGGTTAAAAGTATCTTCTTAGTTGTTAGTAGTAGGAATAATACAATGTGGCCCAACTCGGTGTTTTTTGCAATCTATGTACTTATTTCAGACCAATTATCTTAAACCTAATTGTTATAAACCATGCAAAAGGCATTTGTAGCAGACTAGCAGTTATGTGGGCAGATATCTTGTCTGGTAACTTGCACCAACTGATTTTACAATTATAAAGACAGAATGAAAGGAAAAAGCTGCTGTGGAACCTTGTACCAACCTTCAAAGTTTCATGTATATTATGAATGTGCTGATGGTAATTTTTAACAACATTGAAATTTTTCAGAGCTTTGTGGGACACGGTGATTCAGTAAATGAGATCAGAACCCAGTCATTAAAACCTTCACTTGTTGTGTCCGCGAGCAAGGTGCTTAACAAATCACTATACATCTTTACACTGTTGAAATTGTGTATTTCACTAAAAGAGAGCAATATTTCATGCACCTCAAGATAAATATCACTAATTTTGTTTTGCTTAACAAATATCACAACCAATGTAGTTTGGGCATCTTTTGAAAAAAGTATCCTTTTATGATTTTATAAATTTATTATTGTGTCGTGTATTTTTGTGTAGGATGAATCGGTCAGATTATGGAACGTACACACTGGCATTTGCATTTTAATTTTTGCCGGAGCTGGCGGTCATAGAAATGAAGTTTTAAGTGTTGTAAGTTTCTTTACTTATTATTGATCCTCATGAATATGTTCTATATATTTTTAAAGCAAACAATATGCAATGATGTAGGATTTCCATCCTTCTGATATCTACAGAATTGCAAGTTGTGGTATGGATGGAACCGTCAAAATATGGTCTATGAAAGGTGATATTTACTGCTGTGCTTTTAATACGCATGACTGTAGTTAGCAGGCAGTACTGTACCAGAACCAGATGGATCCAGCAAGTTCAAAATTTCAATTTACCTGATGAGACAGTAAAAAATGCTAACAATGGCTCATTTGCATATTCATTGCATGGGGCATGCATGAAACTGTTATTGTTTATATTACATTGCATATGTGCATACATTCATTAAACTACATGCAAATTTCAGTGTGAGTCCAGTTCTGAATCCAGCATAACTTATTCTCGAAGAAATGTTGTAGATTGCTTGGTCAGCATTATTTGATGGATAATTATCATTATCTAAGTGATATCTTGATATGCTTTAACTATAAATTATTGCATTCACATTTTTTGTTGTTCTTTTTAAATATGCAGAATTTTGGCCATACGTGGAGAAATCATTTACATGGACTGATCTTCCTTCCAAATTTCCCACCAAATATGTGCAATTTCCAGTAATAATCAACTTTAACTTCTCTCTTTTTTCTGTTACCGATTAGACCCCTTATTTTGTGATAGTAACTATGTCGTCATAACAACTGGCTATAATTTCGTTAACTTAGGTGTTGATTGCATCAATTCATTCTAATTATGTTGATTGCACTAGATGGCTGGGAGACTTTGTGTTATCTAAGGTCACTTTTATTTTCTACTTCTAAAAACAATGAATTTCTTTTCTACCTTCTGTATAACATAAGTTTGCATAAGCTAATAACAATTTGTTTATGATTGTAGAGTGTGGACAATGAGACAGTTTTGTGGGAGCCAAAAACCAAAGAACAAAGCCCTGGTGAGGTGAGATGTCAATTTGGGCTCCTCTGTTTTTCCATTTCTCTTTATGGTTTTCTTATAAGATGTATAATTTATTGCAGGGTTCTTGGGATATTCTTCAGAAGTATCCTGTACCAGATTGTGACATTTGGTTCATCAAGTTTTCTTGTGATTTTCATTATACTTCAATAGCTATAGGTACATATATCATTAGTTTTGTTTGTTGATTTTATTTTATTATAAAGGTTGTGATTAAAAAATCACCATGCTATTATCTATTGGGCAATGATCATTGCCTCCATTACCTCCTTTCCGTCTGGAAAATATTTATTCAGCCAACATATTATTTTCATTGTATGTTGTCATACTGTTGAACTTATGTACTGTCCTGATCAGTGCAGTTAGCTGGATGTAAATGGATTTAGTTTTTCAGTTTCATCTGCAAATAGCAAAGAAGTATTTGTTCGAGATAATACACGCTGAAAGCAAAAGGAAAAAAAAATTCTGTAGCAACTTCCAAAGAAAAAATGTAGCTGTATTTATAAATTCAGCATTGGTGAGGACTGAGAACAACTAAAATTAGAAAAAAGATGCAACAGGAACTATATTAATTACTTTTTTTTTAAAGTGTCCTTACGTTAACATGTTTTTTTTAAGCGTCTTTTTCATTGTTTTGGTTAATCTATTTATTGTTATCAATGAATAGTAGTATATATTTGATTTAACCAGGGAACCGTGATGGAAAAGTTTTTGTATGGGACCTTCAGTCTAGTCCACCTGTCCTCGTTGCTAGGTAAAATTTGCCATTGTTTATGATCCCTTTGTTTCAGTTTGAATTGAGGATTAATATGATGAGCAGAAAGTTGACCACTTCTCAGTACCTATCTATTCAGTGGTATCATAAAAATAGTATAATTTGCTGGTCCCTTAGTTAATAGCACCTCCAAACTAAATTAATTACACCTTAATTAAATATTAGTTTATTTACTGCTTAGTTTAACCAATCATGAGCAAAGCAATTTTATTTCGGTCGATTAAATGGGACCGAGAACTATTTATCGTGGTCAAGACAAATACTTATGTATTTGCGAGGTCGAAGATTAACCTTATGTTACCTATACGGTAAAAGACCGGAGAGCAACAACGAGAGAAAGTGATTGAGCTTCGAAATGGGAGGCGGATGACGGACAAGTTATGTCATGGCTTATTAATTCGATGGAAGTGAGACTACAAAATCAATTCATGATGTTAGATACGCCTACAAGTGTGGGATCGAGCGAAACAGAGATGTACTCTCAAAAGGGGAACCATGGACAAGTCTATCACATTCGGACCAAGTTAGATTGTCGATACAAGGGAAATGAGTGTGACCGAGTTTTTCTCGGAATTAAATAATATGTGGGAGCGAGATGGACTTCTTTGACCCTTTAGCTATGACATGCACGGTAGATGCAATTGCTTTCAAAAAGCGGTTAGAGAAAAGGACTTTTCGCTTCCTACCGGCCTCGAACTCCGAGTTCGAGCGGATCCGTCGAGTCTCCGGCAAAGGGGATCCACTCACTCGCTCTTCGTGACACATATGCGGTAGTGGTTCGGGAGAAAAGCGGGGAGAAAGGCAATGACATCTGTCTGCGGTGCAAGAGGGGTCGACCATGTTGAGCCAACCATTTACGACCTCGTCTCGAGGTGACAAAGTTTGTGATTACTTTGCCATAGGAAGAATCACACTAGAGAGACTTGTTGGGACTACACGGAAGACCACCGAGGGTCGAGGTCGTGATGGTGGCCATGACGAGGAGCCAAGGTGAGGGTCGTGGACTGGGCGTAGTGGATCGGGATACAAGCAAGCATATGTGGCGAAACACTGGTGATCAATCGGGTTTAAGATCCGATGACATGTTGGCCCAGTTGATGACTCAGCTTGCACGCAGACTTTCAACCACCGCCCCGACTAGTGCCACTGCATCAGTTGCTTCCTCATCAGGGGTTGATGGTTATAATCTCTCTTTTCTTCTTACTACTGTAATTAAGCCAATTGACACCATTATGAAAGTCCTAGTAGCCGAACCTAGCCTTGATGAGTCATGGATTGTAGATTCTGAGGCATCTAAACACATGACTCCTTATCCCATGATGTTCAAAACCTATAAACCTTTGTCTGGAAGAGACAAAATGCAAACAGTCGATGGCTCGCTATGTCCAATAGCGGGAGTGGGAGATGTAACATGTACTTCTGAACTTCAACTATCATCAGTCTTACATGTTCCTAATTTCACCAACAACCTCTTGTCAGTCAGTTAGTGGATGATCTTAATTGTGTGGTTTCCATGTATCTTATTCATGTTGTGTTGTAGGAGCTGAAAACAGAAAGAGTAATTGGTATTGGGAAGAGGAGTGAATGCTTGTACCGACTCAAACAAGGAGGGGAACACACGAAGCAAAGGGCTTGCTTGGCTGAAACTCCAGAATTAGAGTTATTTTTGTTGCATTGCCGTTTGGGCCATATACCTTTTACTGTGCTTGGAAGGTTGTACCCCAAGTTGTATTCTAGGTGTAACAAGGCTAAATTAGTATGTGATGCGTGTGAGTTTGCTAAACACACAAGAACAATGTATCCCTCTTTTGGTAATAGAAGTTCCTTTTGTTTTGATATTGTTCACTCTGATGTTTGGGGGCCCTCAAGGGTTGCTTCTCCTTCAGGTTCGAGATGGTTTGTTATCTTCAGTAAAAAAGGGGATAGGAGGATCGAAGTCTATACCGATGCTGATTGGGTTGGGTGTCTCGATGATAGAAAGTCCACCTCTGGCTATTGTGCGTTTGTGGGAGGTAATCTGGTTTCTTGGAGAAGCAAGAAACAAAATGTGGGGGCAAGGTCTACGACCGAGGCTGAGTATAGAGCCATGGCCCATGGTGTGAGTGAAGGGTTGTGGCTACGAAGATTGCTACTGGAGTTAGGGTTATTTGAAGATGAACCCATCATGTTGTATTGTGACAACAAGGCGGCTATAAACATAGCAAATAATCCAGTACAACATGATAGAACTAAACATGTGGAGATTGACCGACACTTCATTAAAGACAAGCTTGACGAAGGTATCGTGTGTATGCCTTTTGTTGGGACTAAGGAGCAAATTGCGAATGTCTTCACAAAGGGGTTGAGTATCACCGACTTCTCCAATGTAATAAGCAAGATGAACATGATAAATATCTATGTATCATCTTGAGGGGGAGTGTTGAATATTATATAGGATATTTAGATAAAAGTATAAATAAATTAGTTATAGGGACTAATGTGTAAAAATAGATTATATATGTACTCAGTTTACCGATGAATGAAAGAATCACGATAATCAAACAAACCTAGACTTCTACACAATTATTGCCATGGTACCAAACCTGTATATAGACCACCATTAACCTGGTATACGAGCTGTGAACCTTAATTAAAGCACAAAATAGCACTATTTTGTATACAGACTGCCATTAACCTGGTATATGATCTGTGGACCTTAATTAAAGCAAAAAAAAAAACATTATTGTCATATGTAAAGGATCTTTTTCTCTGTTAGATTTGTACAATTATGACCATTCTTTTTGTTGAACAGTGTTTTATTTATTTATTTCAGGTTGACTCATGCACAATGCAAGGGTGCAGTACGGCAAACAGCCATGTCTTTTGATGGAAGGTATTGCTGACAGTACAGCTTAGTTTGAAATAAATGTTTTTTCCTCAGGTGGCCTCAAATAATCAATCCCCCCCCCCCCCCCCCCCCCAAACAGAAAAAATAAAATAAAATAAAAAAGTGTCAAAAGAAAAGAAACAAAATTCTGGAGGGAAGAAACTGAACAAACTCCTCACTTAAATTAGAAGAGAAGCAATCTAATGGAGACTAATATAATATGACCGTTTTGTATGATTTTTTTCAGTTATTTCTAATTTCAACTAATGGATTTTACAGTACAATACTTAGCTGCTGTGAGGATGGATCCATCTGGCGATGGGATTCCATATCATAAACTTCAGTGCACTTCTACTATTTTGTTCTTATCAACCCAGGTAAAAATGTGTAGTTCCTTTATCATACCTGCAAAAAAATGAGAGTTGTCTTTTCATTTCTGCAGAACATTGAGAAGTAATTATCTTGTTTTGTGCATGCATATTTATAGGATATTTAAAGGTTTCCCTACTGAAACAATCTGAACCTGATTATAATGTCCATATGCCTTGCTTCTAAAATGAGCGCTGTCTGTTTTTGTCCATCTCTCTCTGATTCTTGTCAGTAGGTTTCAAGGAAAGGATTGCTGGGATGCATCATAGAGTTGATAGTAGTTTGGGGTAATTTTAGAATGTTTTCAATTCTTGTTCTTATTTTATCTTTGGTACATGTAGAGGACTGTTATACAGTACATTTGCAAGTTGTATTTTGTGTATGCTCATCTTGTTTCCTACGGTGTGGAATACCATATCTTGGAAATATTATTGTTAACTGCGCAATATTTTGCTCCATTTTAAATTGAGTTTTTTTTTGTGATATTAAAGGATCCCAAGAATTGGATTCGCTGTTTGAAATGTTATTATCATGATAATATTTCACGGGCTATGTAAACTTGTAAAGGGAACTAATAGCGCTGAACGAAAACTATCGATTAATAGATAAAATCTCTTTCTTGCACATGCTATGTTTTAGGAAACTGATTCTCTAAAAGAAAAGATTTTGTCAACTTCTTTGTTCATGGACTTCGTATATGTTAAACATGTATTACTATAATTGTGCAAGTAATATAGATGATATAATTTCACATTGTCCTTAAATTATTTCTTCATCAAAGTATAGAGGAATTCTTGCAAGGAATTGCTTCGCATGATTAGGCTTTCTCGATTCACATAAATAGTTCGAGAAACAGTACTTGGTTCGCTCACATAAATAGCACATCATCATGAATTTTCTTCAATAAACTGCAGTCGCACAGGTGCTTGATGATTTCACTAATTACGTCCCAATAAAAGTTAGATATGTTGCTTTTTCATGCTTCTTTTCTTGTGCGTATTGTGTGGCGGAGAAAAATTTTCAATCAACCCTGCAATTTACATATCTAAGATGACTGAAATTCTTCAGTATTTTTGGAAATGGAGAGGATCTGAAAATCAGGTGAGAATTTGGAATTTTTTTCTTAAACTAGCCTTAAATAACTAATTTACGACCATCCACTCAATTTATTTCCAAAGATGATCATGACAATGGCACTATTCGAGGTCACGCACTTCAAAGTGTATTTTTTCATGTTCAATAACTGACTGCGTCCAACTAAAATTAAAGAGCGCAAGTCCAGATCACGCCCTTCAATTCAAACTTAAAGAGTACAAGACTATCTCACGTCCTTTAATTGATCTAACACATAATTCTTTTCGTGAGCTTTCCAAATTATATTTAAACGCTCCGATCGGAGTTTTCTATAAAAAAATATAAACATTTAAAGATTAATTTTTTAGCTCATCGCACGATTTTGAAATTCTTCAGCCCACTACTCATTATATATAATAAATAATTAAAATTATATTCATTCAAAATTTATATACAATTTTAGTTATTTATATATATATATAATTGAAATTAATTAAAATTATATTTAAAATTATAATTAAAATTATATTTATATTTTTAATAATTAAAAATTAAAAAATATATTATTGACATATTAGTTATTAATTATTTTTTAAACTATTTAGACTAATTTTATTATTTATATATATATGATAATTATTATTTAAATACTTGTATTATTGTAATGAGCAGTGGGTTGGAGAAATTCTAAATTTGTGTTAATGAACTGAAAATTTGATCTTTAAATGTTCATAATTTTTGATAGAAAACTTCGATCGAGACGTTTAAATACAATATGAAAATCTCATGAAAAGATCTACATGCTAGCTTAATTGAAGGAGATGAGCCGAATTTGCGCCTTTCAGGTTTGAACTGAAGGCGTGAGCTACACTTGTGTCATTTATTCTTGGTTGGACACGATCAACTGTCGGATACGAAAAATACATTTTGAAGGGCGTGAGCCAAATTGTGCTCTTATCATAATCATAAAGATAAGTTGAGTGCGTGATCGTTGACATAAATTAATTACTATTAAAAGTTATTTAAGAAAAAAATCTATTAAACAAAAAAAATCTAAAATTTGCTTCATGCTTATGCGCCGCACGTTGGCTTTCTACGATCAACGGGTATGTAAAAAAAAATTAAAAGAAACCTGCTCCAAATATACGTTGATCTTTTTCTAAATTAATGCGACAATCATTAAATTTATAAATACATATAACGTGGTAGTCACTTCTTTGTACATTCAAAGGAGGCATTCCATGCTTGATGCTTCCTTTAAACCCCAACAATTTTCTAAACAGTTATATCAATAAAACTTATTAGAAAAATCTAAATAGCTCGAAATTAATAGATATAATAATGGTCTTATAAGGAGAGAATCACCTCCATATTGGGTCATCCAAAAGAGTATATAAATTGTTTCTTTTTTCCTTCAACTAGAGGTTTCTATATGCTAGTTATTTTCCAAAAAGTGTATGTAGCTCCACAAAAAGAAAAAAAAAAGAAGTGCAACGGCAGACGATAGGCTCTGACTTCTTGCTAGTGGTACTCCAAAAAATGAATTCAAGCAGAGGTTCACAAAGAAAATTTCAAGAAAATCTTGAATTAATTCATTTCAAGTAATGGAGGTAACCTCACCTCCCTCGACACCGGACTCCAAAATCAAAATCCAAAAACACACACTCTCGACCTGAAAATCCCCTCCAACTCCAAGTCTCCAACCCCACATTCCTTTCCCTCCTCTTCCTTTTTCTTCCCCTCTCTCTATGGCAGCTGGGACCCACCGTTCCCGCCTCCCTTTCCTCCTCCTAACCCTCTCCGTTCTCTCCCTCTTCCTCCTCTGCAACAATTTACATTCCCCTCTCCTCCTTACCTCTCATCCTGAGTTCACAACAGAGTCTTCTCGCCATCGCTTCAGTCCTCTCCTCCCTTCCTCCCCTTCCCTCTCCTCGCGCCACATCCTCTTCGGCATTGCCTCCTGCTCGCGTTTCATCCTCCACCGCATTCCGCTCATCTCCCACTGGTGGCACCCTTCTGTCAGGCTCTTCGTCTTCGTCGATTCGCCTCCTCTCACCCGCGCCGGACGCCGAATTGTGGAGAACCAATTGCCCTTCCCTGTTTTGGTATCGGCTAATGCTTCTCACTTCCCGTACACTTTCAAGAAAGGTCTACGCTTGGGGATACGCGTAGCTCGTATAATTAAGGAGCTCATAGAGAGACCTGATATCTCAAAGAAAGAGGTAATCTTTCTATTTTTGTGTCTAAGCTTACGAGGAAAGTTGCATTATGTAACCTTTATTTTTTTTACTCGAGTATTAACACAAGTGCACAATGCCGCATTGAAATTTTGCCTTTTTGTGGAATGTCATACATTGGAACTCCAGCTCATCCTCTTCTCCTCTTGCAGTTTGTCGTCATTTTGGTTTGTTGTTAATGTTTTGCATTTTTGCATCTTTTTTTTCTCAAATCATTATCCTTGTTGGTTATACTTATATCCCCATTGTATCATTATAAAATCAACATAAAATTGAAAGCATAGACCTATTTTTGCATGTACACAGCAGTGGATCTGGTTATTTGCTTATACACCTTGAGGAAATGTGTAAGCTGTAATGATCCAACCTTTGTAACTACCTTAGTTTGCAGACTGTATGAGTGAATGAAGGCTTCTCAGGGCTATATATGTGAAGAAACTTACTTCTATTCCTGCTCAAGAGCATTTTGGGAAAACTATATTCCTCCAAGCATAAAACTTTAGGCTTGAGCACTCCAATTACAGACACTGAAATTAAATTCCATATTGAAACCATTTTTTCTAAAATTAGCAAGTTGAATTTCAAATTGATTCTACAAAAGTCACCTTGCACATTTGCATTCAACTTCCACATCTTTCTAATTCCTGTTGCATTAATTTCCAGGTTCGATGGATTGTGTTAGGAGATGATGATACAGTATTTATCCTAACTAATCTTCTAGAAACTTTGGATAAGTATGATTGGCGCGAGTGGCACTACATTGGTGGCCGCTCTGAAATGTGGGAGCAGAATAATGGTCATGGTTTTGACATGGCATTTGGCGGAGGTGGCATAGCGATCAGTCTACCGCTTGCCAAGGTTCTGGCCAGAAATATTGACTCTTGCATAGAAAGATACCACTACTTATTTGGGAGTGATGGAAGGATCTCGGCCTGCCTAGCTGAACTCGGTGTACAGCTAACTCATGAACCTGGCTTCCATCAGGTACTGTAACTAAGTGGTTACTGTTCAACTTCAAGCATATATATATTATATGCTCCGCTGAATGGTCAGGATGATAGCACAGATTCATGCAGGGGCGGAGCCAGAAACGATCGATAGGGGGTGCCCGGTTCAAATAAATAGAACCTTGGATCCGTATCTCCAGTTATTGACTGAACAGTTAAGAACAGCTACCGCATACTGCTCTAGTATTAAATTAACAGGCATGGATGTAGCTTCAGTGACCATACTGTTCTCTTGCCAGCAACGACCTACTGCTAGTTCATTATTAGAAATTTTTACAGGTGTCTTGAACGGAAGTAGAACATCCAATAAACCATCATGAGTGAGTTTTTTAAAAATCATACTGAACCTTCCATTAAACCATTTAAACAGTTTATGGGTTCTCTGCTGTCAAAACTCTATGTAACAGCTTGTCGTTAAATGATGGTTAAATAGTGATTATACAGATTCAATCATTGAATGATTCCCAGTTGATATACGCCTTTAAATTCTTTAAAAGCTTGATATGACCAAGATGTACACCATCCTATCAAATTTTAAAAAAAATGAACCTGTGAAATCCTAATATTTTTCAGATAGACATGCATGGTGATATATCAGGTCTCCTCTCATCCCACCCTCTCAATCCCTTGGTGTCTCTGCACCACTTTGATCATGTGGACCCTATCTTCCCCTTCCTCAACCGCACTGCTTCTGTGGCCCACCTCATGACTGCTGTTAGGCGGGATCCACGACGGGCCCTGCAAAAGACAGTCTGCTATGACAGGACTCATGACCGCACTGTCTCCATTGCATGGGGCTACTCTGTCTCTGTCTTCGAAGGAAACATGTTGTTGCTCGATCTTTTATCAGTAGACAAGACATTTTTCCCCTGGATAAGGGGCTCAAATGGGGAAGAGTCATACATGTTTAATACAAGAGGTTCTATAACTAGGAACAAATGTAACAGTCCTGCAACTTTTTTCTTGAAGAACATTCTTTCTAGTGGAAGTGGGAATAGAACAAGAATAGAGAGTAGATATAGTCGGTATATGCCAGGGTGGTGCTTGTGGACTGCCTCAATGAAGAACCTCAGGCTGATTAGTGTTAGTTCACAGCGGCTAGAACGGTTCAAAGGGAAGGTTTGTACCTTACCAGTGTCTTGCATTATTTGATATTTTAGGAAACTTTTTATATTAGTAAATAGTAGGAGTAAACTATCTAACAACTATTCATACAAGTCACATAGGACATAGAATCACTATATATTGAAATTGTAGAATGGTACATAATGGTGTATCAATTAATTTAAGTAATTAATTATTGATTGATTCTAATAGCAAAATGAATATTCTGGCATGTGATTGCAATCATTACTCTGCAACTTGGATTCAAGTTATGATATTTTTGTTTACTGTTTACTGATTGATTGATAAAGATAGCAATTTCTTATGGATAAAAATACAGCCACTAAGAAGGCATTGTTGTGATGTATTATCGTCCTCATCCGGATATAAGATGAAGGTAGATATTAGGGAATGCGGAGAAGGTGAATTGATCGCTATGCACACTTAGGTATGCATTTATTTTTAACTACTCTTGCTTTCTAAATTTGCATTTTGATGAATGTACTACTGCACAATATCATCCTTGTATGTTTGGTAGCACTAAGATTCAGATTTCAACAGGCAGTAGCCGCAGTACTACATCTGTAATTCTGTATAGGCTTGCTACCGGCCAGTCCCTTTTTTATATCCCATATCTATATTTTCAAAAAAAAAATTTTTTTTTTTTTTATTTTCTTGACTATTATGGAGTTTGGTTCCACAAGATTGGTTATAGACTTGGACAAGTTGAATATCAAAACTTCATAGAAACACTAAGGGCACTATACCAGCCTAGTATTGTAATGTAAGATTGGTGATGGTATTTTACCTACAGGTTCTAGTGATTGACTGCTTTCTTTTTGGAAGATAGTGATTTGTAATATATGTACATATCTTATCTTGCTTGCAGGAATTTTTTTTATAACCATAGAAAAACCTGGTTTCAATAACCGGAGCAACCCAACATTCAATACAACAGTACTGAGAAAAATATCCACATAGTACAGGGAAGAAAGCAATTTTGTTTTTGTTTTTTTCCTTTTCTACTTTCTATCATATAATGTATTTTTTACAGAAAATTATTCATCTTTTGTAAAGATAGAAGGAACATACAAGAAACCATAGATTTCATCTGTAACTTTTGTTGCTAATGATTTGTTAATTTTTCCAGAGAACAAAAGGATTACTACAAATTTCCCCTTCATTTTGCTTTTTCTTGTTTTCTTACAGAATATTTGTATTTGTAAACATTCATTATAGTTCAAAAACAGGACAAAAATAATTATATTATCAAGATCTTCTTCAAAACCTCACAAAAACATCATTTATTAATTGTGACTGAAATTTCTTAGGTAAATTAATAACAAAAATTATGTAATGAACCCATTATAAAGTTTAATGTGGGCTAATCAGTCAGTCAATCAATCAATAATGAGCCTATAACTTTCAATGTGGATTTAATTAATAAAGGGGACGCACACCGAGACTAATATCCCAAGATGTTACTCAATTGTGAAATATTGAAATATATTTTCCTGGAATAATGGGAAAAGAGAAAGAAAGAGAAGGACATTGAAATGTATTTTCCTGGAATAATGGGCAAACAGAAAGAAAGAGAAGGACACATGCGGCGGTCTCTATCTGTTGATATTCCAATTGCTCCGAATCAGAAATTCAGAATGCTAGTGTTTTTTTTTTGTGAGAGTGAAAGCCCGTAGGCATAGAATGCTAGTGTTTAATGTCAGGGTCATTGGAGGCGACAATTGTCAACCACTTACGGTCATGGAAATACGATGTGAACCACGCGATTGAAATCCCTGCAATCATAATCTTGAGTTTGTTACTGAACAACTCGCTACAAAAGCTACATACAATGAAGAAGCAATAGTTGAAAACTAGAGCAGGAGATCTTAATAATTTCTTCCACTTACTAATGGGTTCACCATTGTGCACGGCAGCCGAGTCGTCACGCGCATAAATTACCAAAAAGTCATTATAGTCGAGGGTAAGTACGCACTAGAAGCTTCTGAAGTCTGAACAGTCAATTGTAGTTGACTCGTACCTAACGTGATTTGCTGCTGGTAAAAAAAATGAGTAGCTTCTTGTTCATTGAGATCAGACGGCTTAATTTAATTTGTTCTCTTTGAGATTTATATACGTGATTTTTAAGATGATTTTGATCGTCGAATTTATAAATAAGGTATTGTTTGTTTCTCAAATGAGTAGCGGATTCTTACTCATCTAACGTAACGCTATAATTTGATATTATCACTATTTTGGTACTAATTTTCCGATCAAAATTGATAAAAGTTGTGTATAAAGAAAGAAGAAGAGCGGAGGAAGAGAAAAAAAGAGCGGGTTTTGAATGTATGGGTAGGGATAGGCTAACACTTTGATCAAAATGAATGGAGAATAAGAAATAACAGAATGGAATAGAAAAGAATATAACAGAATTGGAATTGAATAAATTTAGAATTGAAGTTTCTTGATCAAAATAAATATAAGAGATAGAATCAATTTGATATCAAATTGCAGAAGAGATCAGACAGTTCTTCTAATTTACAATCAATGCTATTATACTGTAATATCTACGGTTTTGTATAGATAAATAAAAATAATAATTAAAATTGAGAAATATGTTCAAAACTGAAGGACAATGTTGTTGATCGTTTAGTCCGAAAGAAAAATCTATCGCGAAGTGTCTCTCTCGATCACGTTCGCTTAGATGGAGAAGAAGGGTAGAGAAGTAAGATAATGAATCCTCGCCGAATACCAAGCTTTCGGTGAAGATTTGCAAACGTGATTTCGGCCTCCTGAACTCACGCCGATTCCAAATCGGGTCGTCTCCTCTCCCTCTTCTAATCATGAAAAACGCAACATCTCCGATTCAGATTCTCATTTTACCCCTCGAGAATCCATTTTGATCAAGGGTGTAAAGAGTTGGGGTCCGGCTGAGTTTGGAAAGGATCCGGCAAGGATAAGAACAGATCTATAACGGGGTAAGTCTCGACCGATGTTTGAGTTTGATTTTTTAAATATATTATTTTTTGAATTTTTTGATGATTTGAATTATAAATATTAAAATATAATATATATGGTGTTCGGGTTTTTTATTTGGTTGAGCAAAATATAAAAGAATAAATTTATTTTTCAGTTACATTATAATTGTGCCTAGATTTAACAAAAAAAATTGAATCGGGTTTGAATGGGCTTATTTTTTCTGAAAAAAGACTCAGTTCTTGAGAGACACTCTTATCAAGCCTTTCGAGCGTTAAGGGTCGGATCTAAAAAGAAATTTATCTTTTTAGTTATTTTTTATTGTTTTAGATTTTTCAAATATAACTTAAATACAACACACAAAAAATATAAAAAAAATTATAAATTCAAACGTAAAAAATAATATTTTTCTTATTTTTATTTTTTAATATTTTCTTATTTTTTGAATTTTTTAAATACTATTAAAATACATTGAGTTGGAAAAAATCAGATTTGAAAAGAATTGGATTGAGATTGGACGAGTCGGACCGGAAAACACTTATTTTTGTTAGAGTTGAATTCAGCTTTTACTAAATCTGACTCTTACAAGGAGATAGGTCAGTGTATGTTTGAAAGAGCTGAATAATGATCGGAATTTTCGACGAGTCGACCGGTCAGATTTCACTGATAAACCGTACCTCATTTTCAAAAAAAAGGATATAAAACAGATTAATTTAAATCTATATATTTAAACAATTTTGATAAGCTTTAGAGGCTAAAGAGACCATGTATGTTGTCTACAATAAGATTTGTATGTTGTCCATATGTGTATCTAAGAAAGTAATTGTTTGTTGTTGCTACTTTATTGATATATGTATGGCGAGACAATACAGAAGAGAACGAAATGACACTTAAGAAAATCATCGTTGCAAAAATAAATACTTAGTAATTATTAAAAGATAAATTGACAAAAAGTTGAAGAGACATAAAAGGCTAAAACTATTTTTTAAAGTAATTTTAGTGTACATCTAATTTTTATGGTGCATTTTTTTAGAAATATTACTCATATGAAAAAAATAAAATAAAACTATAAATGTTTCTAATCATTTAGATAGAACATGTATCAATTTGAAACGATGAAGTTTTCTATAATTTAAGTATTGTATAATGGGTGCATCAAGAACATTTAATTTATAATTGTTGAAACTAAGAGTAATTCGATACATTATAAAATGTACATCAAATATCATTACTTTTATGATTTGTGCATTTGTAGATTATATTTATAAATATTATATTTCAAACTAAAGTTTATTTTCAAAAGTTGTGAAAATGTATTATTATCATATTACCTCTCCTCAAAAATCATAATTATTAAATGTGTATGAGAAACATGACAAGAATCACAAAATTATGTTTAAATTGTCATAATTTTTTCCGCAATTGTACATAAAGTAGTATTCTTGAAGTAGATACAGTAATATTTATCACATGCAACTTTCTTTTTTCACATTTTTTATTATGAACTATTGATTGTAGTACCGAAAATTGTCTGTTTCTTTATATTTACTAAAATTGTAACTCGGACTTCATCCAATAATATAGTTCTCAAATAAATAATTAATAATATAAAATTTTACATTAAAGAAAATTTAGATATAATATTTTTAAATGATAACTATAATAATAAATAATATAATTAAATACATAATAATCTATAAATGATCATATAAGAAATTAAATCATTTTAAGAGTTAAATTTTACTTTAAGTGCATTACACACATTATTTTAAATGAGGAGAGAGAAACTATTTTATATAAATCTTTGAATTCAAGAAGATAAAAAAAATTTAAAGAAAGTCAATGATGGAGAAAATTAATGATGTGATATGTTTAAATTTTTTAAAATGTTAATTCTTTTTGTGTATTAAGAATTCTAACAATCACACTTGAATCAATAGGCTTACAAACTTCCGTTTTACTCGACCAAACCTCATGTTTTTAACTTGGACTTCTTCAACTAACAGTGATAATATGATTACGTACATCAACACTCATCTAATGATCTTATCATTAATAAAAGAGCGACGTTCAAAATCAGTCTTTAATTTAGTATCAAACGCGATGTATTCAGTATTGAAAGTGGTAGGGTTAAAATCCAAATGAACAAGTTTTATGAACATTTAAAATTAAACCACTTAAAGTCTTAAACGTACTCTCAACTTCATCTAAAATAAAATAAATAAAAGAACGACATCGACAAGTTATATTATTATTTTGAGTACCACATTTACAAGCGTTGCATCATTGTCGTCGCTTTATCAGCTGAAAATGCCGAAAACCAACAAGTAGTTAACACCTAATGAAAGGAGGCTCCAAATATGCTGTTATTAGTGTATTAAAAACGGGAAGGGTCGAGTCGGGGTGAGATGGGTTTGCACGGGTTGGCGGGTTTTGGCGGGACGGGTCAAAGGGTTTTTACGGGACGGATTAGGACGAGTTAGGACGGGTCCATTTTGGGGGATTTGGTTGCGACCTGTTCTAGACCCGTCGGGTCGACGGGTCGGAACGGGTTGGGTCCAAAGGTGGGACGGGTCGGGTCGGGAATGGGACGAGTCGGCGGGTTATTCTTTTTCTTTTTCAAAATTCAAAAATAACCCAATAAAATTCAAATAAATTCTAAAAAAAAATCCGAAAAATTCAAAAATAATTATTAAGAATATTAGAAATATATAACTATAATATATTTTGACAAAAAAAATTAATTTTCCCATATTTTCTCGTATTTTTTTGAATTTCCCGGGTTACCGGGTATTGGGTCGGGTTTGCACGGGTATTCCGGGTCGGGTCGGGGCGGGCGGGGGTGGGTTATCACGGGTTGGGCGGGGCGGGGCGGGTCGGACGGGTCCAAAACGGGTCGGGTCTAGCACGGTTTTTTTTTCATTTTTTTTTTGCCCGCGTCCGTGCTAGACCCGCCGGTTCTAACGGGTCACGAGTCTGACGGGTTTGAGCACGGGTCGTGTCGGGGCGGGTCGCGGCCACGGGTCGGACGAGTCGGGTCTAACCCGGACGGTTTATTTTAACACTCTAGCTATTATTCTGCGAGAAGAATAAGGTCCTATTATTTATTCTGAAAAAATAGAAAAAAATCCGAAAAATAGAAAAAAATTTATAGATATGTTTTTTTATTTGTATATTGATAGCCCGCTAAATTTTATATAATTTCATTAATGTTTGATACTTCATCAAAGATTATCAAATTTAACGGTCTTTCACTAATATTTGTAATGATTCCAAATTAACGGTCTTTGATGAACTATCAAATATTAATGAAATTATATAAAATTTAATGGAATATCAATCTACAAATAAAATAACATATCTATAAAAAAATTCTATTTTTTAAATTTTTATTTTATTTTTTAAATAAATAATATGAACTTATTTTTCTCTCAGAACAGCAGATTTGAAGCCACAAAAGTGGGTTTGAGACCTTTGGTAGAAACAAAATACAAGTTAATTATGGTTGGTAAAACCGATTGTAATATATTTCAGCCTTTCACACATTGATTTGACACGTAATGTGCAAACACAAGTTTAAATTGATTTGACTCGGAAAGAACAAAAAAAACTAATTAAAGAAAGACAGCGATGAAAACAAACGGTGGTATTCCCCGAAGAGAAGCTATCGTGTCGGGATCACTGCTATAGTTATTGCAGAATTAATCATGATTGAGTGATAATTGTATTCCTTCTCTGTACAAATTTAATGTATAAGAATAATCTCGCTTAATTATATTCTTTGTGCGAGTACTTTTTCAATGCATATCTTGATCTCACGAGAGATCTCTCGATTACTCTTTTCTTTTATGTAGATGTTAAATTTTCATTTTTTTAGGTGATTGTGTCATCATTGCTTGGAATAACGTGCAACATTCTGACCCTGTATCAATTAAGTTCCGATAACTTTTTAGTCTCCTTTTAATCTGCATACGTCCAGTGGCGGATCTAGGATTTTGATTAGGAGGGCAATTATCGGATTGTAATGGTTTATCGGGTTCAAACCCATTAATTAATCGGGTACTAAATAAAATTAATAATTTAATATATATACTTAACTAATAATTTTTTTATTAAATAATAATATTTTATATATTAAAATAATAATAAAATAAAGCTCAAAGTAATAGATAATCAAGTTGATGAACAAAGTTTTCGACTAAGTAACTTTATATTTTGATATCTTTGCATAATTATTTCATTATGCACGTCGGAGTTTCCAGGGGGGGGCCATATTACCGAAAAGCTATTTTTCTCCAGCCGTACTGCCGTACTGAAAATTTTACAGATATTCAAATTTAAATAATAAACCAGCCCTCTAAATTTAAACACTGTCCGTAATATTATTTTTCTGATCATAACACTAATTATATAAAATAAACTATCAATTATAAATTTTACAGTACTATAAAAAATATGCATCCTACATCTTAATCCAATTCATTTGAGGCAAGTGTGATTTTGTTGACATAAAACCATGATATTTTTTTAAACAGTCAGATATAGCCAAAAAAGCAAAGATTATAATTCTTCTATTATTTGTTTTAATTAACTGTATTACTGTATTAGCTGAGGAATTTGCATAAAGGTCGTCAAGGACTCAAGGTACAATCAATTTCAAAGCATTCCCTACAATCTTGACGGTCTTAATTTTTTCCAGAAAGAAAGTTATAATTAATTGACAATATTTTAAGGCTTATGGAAATAAATTCTGATTTGTAAATATCCAGCTCTTACTCCTACAACCAACAATTCACCTTTTTATAATTTTTTTTTCATATAAGAACATTTTAAATATTAGCATAAGCTGGAAAGTTAATGATGGGCAATCAACTTTGTTTTGGATTAATAGATGGAAAAATGAATATTCATTAGCTTATAAATATCTTTTGTTGTTTTCAGTTTCTAGTAATCCGGACATTACTGTTTCATAAGTTTTTTCATCTAGTCACATGAAATTATCTTTTAATAGACAATTAGTAGGTTTATATTTTCAAGAATGGTGTGAGTTGGAACTTGAATTCAGAACTTTTGCTCTGAATCCAACAAACAAAGATATTCTAATGTGAAGATGACATTCTAAAGGCAATTTTTGTGTACACTCATTATATAGATGGTTAGAATATGATGGTTTTAAAAACACCAAGTTTTCTATACTATGGAAAATAAATATATCATTGAAAATTAAAATCTTTGTTTGATTGGTTAGGAGAAATAGGGTCTTAACTAAAGCCAATTTAAGGAAAAAAGGTTGGATTGGCAATACTCAATGTATGTTTTGTGATGGAGATGAATCTACATATCATCTTTTTGTTACATGTCCCTATATTAGTAGTATTTGAAATTGGATAGCTACATTTAATAATTTTTCATTTCAAGGTTCTGTCATGGAAGATCTATGGGAGATAGATTATAGTATTCTTTTGAAAAATCAATATGTGGTAGAGTTAATTAGAGGAGCAGTTTCATGGAGTGTTTGGTTGAAAAGGAATAGATTATGTTTTCATGATCAGAGTAAACTAAAGAATGTTGCTGTGATAGGATTGCAGATTATCATTCTTGCAAGATACTAGTGTGGTATTCAGGGAAAGGCAAATCTGTTGCACTTATCGCTTGTTTTATTTAAGGATGTGGAAACTCTTTCTTTACAGGTTCAGGTTCAGGTAGTAGGGGTGCTCTCAGAGGAAGATGTGGTAGAGGAAATATCAATGAAAGACCTGGTGGAAACTCCAGTGATATGAGAGTTCTTTTGTCTGGAAGCGAGATTGATGAAGTATTTTGAGGGTAGACGAGCATATTATGAGGATTACAACAAAACATAGAATGATCCCATAGCAATGGTTTCTTTTCTAGTTGTAGTTCCAAATTAGCTTTATTTTGTTCTTTTTGGCGATAGTTTTCTTTGATATCAGTATTTTGTTTTGAAAAACTGTGATGTAGGGTGATACTAGATATGAATATTGTTGTCTGATTTAGGTACTAGAAGGTTAGTACCGTATCAGACTATGGACTGTATGCTCTTTTCAGTTTCAATGAAACTGGTGGAATACTCCATTTTTTTCAAAAAAAAAAAATTGACAATATTTTCAACATAGCGCCTAATAATTAGAAATTGTTCAATTTTAATCACAAAAATATGTGATTAAAATTGATTTATTATTGATAATGCCAAATAATAGATCCTAACACTTGAAAAAAAGAAGAAGAACGATTCAACACAGAAGTCCGTATATATGCTTAATTTGTGTCCACACCTAACATGACAATATCCTTATTAATAATTAATAGTACATCAATGTGTATACTTTTACTATTATATCTTCATATTTGTGAAGCACATGTTTATTCCTTTGTTACTAAGCCTTTATGTATTTTTTCATCATACATAGTCGCTTTATTATGTATAACTAATTACTAATTAGCATCTGCGTAATTAGATACTTTTATTTCAACCGTTCGTTGTAGGTCTTGCATATTATGTTGTCGTAAGTTATACATCAGACGTTTATAGTAGATCGGGTTAGGTTGGGATTGGATATTATTATTATTTTTTTTTTTTATCTGATCCGATTCATTTAACATTGAATTAAATTTTTTTGTCTGATCTGGTCTGAATAAAATAGTTAAGTATATATTAATTATTTTATATATTTTTAAAATTAATAATAATTAGTATATAATAAATCTTAATTAATATATATATAATTTTTATTTAGTATTAAATTATAAATTAAATAAATAATATAATAAAAAGGATCGGGTTGATTCCACTTGTGATGGGTCAAAAATTATTTTAAAATTATTTCAGATCAGATATCCGACCCCATCATATTGGTTAAGTTTGGACACCCCTGATTTTACATCTCGGTCAGCAATAATTTTTCATTTATTTTATTTTGTGCTTTATGTTAGTACAAAAATAATTATGTATGAGAGACATTGGCACGCAAAAAGTTTTGTATTTCCCCTCTTACTCAGAAATCCTCAATGTAATTTTAAATACTTTTTTCCAGAAAAAAAAAGTGGTATACATATGCATAATTATACAAGAACCGTTACTTCCCCAAAAATCAGTGGCGGATCTAGAATTTTTATTTGGGGGGGGCAATTATCGGATTGTAATGGCTTATCGGGTTCAAATCCATTAACTAATCGGGTACTAAATAAAAAAAATTAATAATTTAATATATATACTTAACTAATAATTTTTTTATTAAATAATAACATTTTATATATTAAAATAACAATAAAATAAAGCTCGAAGTAATAGATAATCATGAAGAAAGTTTTCGACTAAGAAACTTTATATTTTGATATCTTTGCATAATTATTTCATTATGCACGGTATTAAATATTTTTTTCTCAATAAAAATAACCGCATAATTCGGGGGGGCAAAAAAAATTTTCAGGAGGGGACACGTGCAGAAAACATTACCGAAAAGCACTATTTTTCAAAATCCAGAGGGGGCACGTGCCCCCTCTAGATATACATGGGTCCGCCCCTGCCAAAAATCCTGCCATTCATTACGGTTGACCAGCTGGTTGTGAGACGACTATTCTTCTCGCTTATACCAACAAAAGAAAAATGAAATATTCAAGCAGACCAGTTCACATTCTTGATTTCACGTACATTAAAATAATATATACTATATTGCAGCTCGGCAATGGTGAATGGTCATAGAAATGCCGCATGTTCCCACATTAATCACTATATCAATTAATTCAACAAATATAAGTGACACCGTGACAATGTCAAAGCCGTTTAATTTGGTCAATTTCGGAGCCGCCTTCTTGGATTTTTCATCCGTCATATCCAACTACTCCCAACAACTGGCTTTAGCGTGACCTATTCTAAACACCACCTAGTTAGATTATCAATCAATGCAATATAAATACAACATCAAACTCTGCTCCAAAAGCACACAGCCATTTTGGTTTGATTTGCTTCTGTTCTTTCTCACCAATAACACTACTGAACCTCCTCTGCTTGCCCCTTCCTTACCCTATTTTAAATTCCTATAATGGCGAAAATGGTGAGGATTTTGATGGCAATTGTGGCAGTGGTGGCGGTTGCTGAGTTAGCGATGGCTACGAACTACACAGTAGGTGCGCCGAGCGGGTCATGGGACCTACAAACTAACTTGACACAATGGGTTGAATCTAACACATTCCATCCTGGCGATGTTCTCAGTAAGTTGTTTTTATCTCATCAATTGAAATTTAAATGTCAAAGTTCAATTAATTTTCCAGTTGTGAAATGTCCAACAAATATTAGCTCTTAAGGTGCCTTTGAGATTCGAAATATTTTTCTTAGTATTATATATGCCCCTAGTGCTAAGTAATTACTTAACTTTTATTTGGTAAAATGTTAAAGGTGTAACAGAATAATTGAGACAAAATTTATTGTATATAACCATACTTAAAAAGAAAACTAAGAGATGTTATAAATTACCAGTTAAAACGGGTAATTGTTAGTTGCCAAAGGTTATCCCTAAAATTCAGCTAATTGATGTAATAAAAAACATAGTTCATGAACTAACATGTACATAAATTTCTATTCAGTCTTCAGCTACAGCCCCTCACAGCACGACGTGCTTGAGGTAACGCAAGCAAACTTCAACTCGTGCTCCGCCTCAAACCCGATCTCCACACACAACGACGGCAACACCGCCATCACTCTCTCTGCAGTTGGAACCAGATACTTCATTTGCGGGTTCAGCGGACACTGCTCAGCAGGCCAGAAGGTGCAAATCAACGTGGTCTCCGGATCCTCCACCTCGCCAGCCCCCAGTTCTGGTGGGCCCACGCCACCATCCACGCCTGGTTCAACCTCTCCAGCACCTGGTGCTTCTTCCACTCCAGAATCATCTGCCACCAGTATCACAGCTGGCGCCCGGCTTGTAGTTGGGTTGGTTGCACTTTTGGCTTTTTAAATTGAGACATATATATGACAGTGTTTCTTTTTTATTAATCTATCTTTCCTTGGTTGTTGTAGTACAGATTGATCTTTCTTTTCTTTTCTGATTGGATGATATGTATACATGATCGATTTGTTTTGCTGTATTTCGAATAAAGAGGATTCAGTATTCATTTTTAAATGTGTTATATATTATCTACCTGCATTAATGAATTAGTTAAACGCCTTATTGCTTTGGCAATTTTAAAATAAGTCGGTTCTTAAATATTCTAGAGGTAGTTGTAACTTGTAATAGGTGACTCAAGGTGTCATCTTGTTGAAGGGTGGTGTTGTCAACTTTTGATTTGTGTTAACAAAAGGATGGATTTTACTGGCATACCTAATACCTTAGAGCAGGTCCTTTTCTAAGCACTCTTCACACCCCAATTATCACATTATCAAATTACTGGTACACCGTGCACAAACTAGTCGAAAAACAAGAAAAAGGCAAAAGCTGACCCAAGTATTACGGGTCAATGACACCGTAATTACTGGTGGGACCGAATTAGTGGCGTAAACGGATCGGGATACGGATGTCTTTTCGTAGTCTCATTCATTATAATTTGTCAGATATAGATTCGAATTTGAATATGAATTGGATATTTGATGAATATCAGAATATAAATTGGATATCGGACAAATATAAATATAAATATAGATATATTTTAGATATTAAATAAAAATATTATATGTATAATTAGAAAATAAATGCATACTATTTTTGATAGAATAATTAATTATAAATATTAATTATTAATTATCATTATATTAGTAGTTAAAATATATTAGTGAATTATAAAAATATGATATATTAGTACAAATTATATATAAAATTAACTAGATTTGTAATGTATGCTAAAAAATTAATGAATTTTTTTTTATATGTATTCAGATAAAATTAGATAATGTTGGATAAGATACCTTTGGATAACGTAGGATATTGATGAATAATAGTAAAATGATCGAATACGAATAGGTAATAATCAAACTGTATCATTAACCATTAAAATTTTTTCAGATAAGGTTATCTTCAAATAGAGATACAAATTAGATATTTTTTGTTATTTTTCAGATAAGATCACAAATAAATTGTTGTGAAATCACTGTTTTAAATTATCAAATGGATACATCATCATCAATAAGGCCGCAAATAAATCGAATTTCATCGAACTAGGTTCTATGTTAATTAATTTTTATTATTTTTGGGTGTTGCGCCATGGATCACTGTTTCAAATTATCAAATGAATACATTATCATTAATTTTTGGTATTTTTGGATGTTGTGCCATGGATCTTTTGTTTTGGACTGCAAAATCGAACATCACGATCCCACCGATTTTAAAATGAGTGAGATACTTGAGAAAGAATAATTTTTTTATGAGTTTGAGTTATCGTGGGAAGAGAAGAGGTGGGAGTATGGTTTATGTGAAATAATTAAATAAATGTTACGTGAGATAGTGAGAGCGAGAGCACATGAAGTCAGTGATGGAGGCAGAAATCTTTGATATAAGAGTCCATTTTGAGCTTTTGTATAATTATTATTTATTATATAATTTTTTTATATATGGAGGTCAATAATGTAAAAAATTATAAATTTACGGAGGTTAATATTGAGTGAATTTATTAATTTTCATAAAAATAATAAAATTATGTATAATTAATGATTTTTAAATAAAAAAATGGAGGTCAATTGACCCATTTGCTCTTTTAAAAAATGGGGGGGGGGGGGGTCAATTGACCCATTTGCTCTTTTTTATATCTGCCATTGCATGTAGTGCAGTTGATCCTAATCTGAACAAAAAAGTTGTGTATAAAAGAAAAAATTGATGATCATTGATCTAGTGAGGGGTTTAAATTAGCTGCTCTCTAATTTAAATTGCAGCCCGGCAGAACATATAGATCCCTCCATATATATATGCTTCAACATTTTACATATATCACATCATTAACATTTTCATCCATTTGATTTAATTCTCTCACCATATTTATAATAATTGAATGATTCATAATTATTTATTCATGTCCTCTCTTGACTCTTCTCATATAAGAGAGAACAAATATTTTTTTCTTTGTACAAAATTTTCAATGCATTATTTGTGTTTTTTTATTATATAGAACATTCCAGTTTGGAAAAGCTATATCATTTACACATAGAATTTATCTAATTTGTAAAATATTTTAATAATTATTGTGAAAGTTCAACTTAATTATATAAGACTGATATATATTATTTCTTCGGAACAGTCCGAAAGTCAATTCCAGTAAATATTGACATTGGGTTATTAAGGGACTAGTGGCCTCATAATTTTCCTATTGAATATTTCTTAAGAATGGTCAGAATATCTTTCTTTTTTTAATTTCAAATACCACGTCACTTTATTTACTTTGTTAAAATAATGATTTAAAATGCGAATTTCAATATGTGTGCGGATGGTCATTGTATATCGCATATGCAGATTTTTATGCGGTGTCTTATATATAGATTTTATATCTATAATATAATAAATATGAGTGTAGAATATTAAAAAAGAAGAAGATGGACTAATTATTTCAGTGTTTATATAATAGTACATTTGTGCAAGTTAGAATCTCAATAAATACATATTATTTTTCTAAAATTTAAGATATATTTTTTTAATTTTTTATGATATATACCGTGTATTCGACGAGTATTTTTAGCTTTTGTATAATATAAACTGCATATTGGGCCATATAAACTGCATATTGGGCCGTATAAACTGCATACTGGGTCGCACGTACCGCATATTAGACCAAAATCACATATTAGCACCACATATTATTCTGAACACGGTCTGACCATCTCATACGGTTATACGGCCGTATGGACCGCATTTTAAAATACTGGTCAAAATTGACTCTTTCCTGTTCCTTTTTATTAAATCTTAAATAGTTTCAAAATTATAAAATTATCATTCTCAAAATTCATTGTTGATAGAGAAACATTCATTGTGGACTAATTTTCAAAATTCATTGTGGATAGAGAAACATGAAATCACCACTTCGAAATTAGATTGATTTGTAAAATCTTGATGTTCTCATTATCATATTTTAATTTTTAAGTATGTGCAACATGTTTTCATGCGAATTCGTAGGGATGTTACTTTTGTACTACGTTGAAAATGTCAAATCTACGTATTAAAAATTGAATTCATGTTTGTTACTATTGTTTTCTATGGTAACCATCTATCATTTCCAACGACAATGACAGATAAGACCCGGCTAAAAGAACTAAAAAGGTCCCTGTACGAGTTTAATTCGGTCCATTAAACTTTTAATCAAATCAATTTAAATTTAAACATTAACCCATCTAAAAAATATCAAAAAAATTCAAAAAAATATAAAATTTGATCTCCAAGGATATTTCAATATGAAGATGATGTTCATTTGGATATTTGAACTTTTAAATTGAGATACAGTAAATATCATCTATATATATATATATATAACAGTAAATATATAACAGTAAATGCGGAATATATGGATGAAAACAGATCAGATATTGTCTGACCAAGAATTTGGATAATAGCATATATGAATATTTAAATATAGATATTTACAAATACACATTCAGATATTTTCATATATGAATATAGATCGGATAAATTTTTGACAAATATGGATATAAATATGATTTTCAATTCTGAACCAAATAGAAATACAATACAGATAGTTCTTTAGAACCAAATAGAAATACAATACAGATAGTTATCTGGATTAAAAGGTCGTTATATGCTTTCCAATTGAAATTTTGATGTATATTAGAAATCCAACTAAGTTTATACCTAATTTGGTCTTATACTTTATTTTTTTTATAATTTCTTGACATATTTTAACTAATAATATAATGATAATTAGTGATTATTTATAATTGATATGATGATTGTTACTTGTTAGTGATTAGTTTTATCATAATAAATATTAATTAAATTACTAACAATATAATATTGATTGATGATTAAATTTTCATAATAATATAATCTTTCTATATTAATGATCTATCATGAAAAATATTATATAATTATTTTCTAATTATTCTGATGATATTTTAATTGAGTATTTAAAATATAATTACATTTACATTCATATTCATATTCATATTTATATTTATTATCTGTATTTGTGTCCATTAAATTCGATCCGTTTTCATATCAGAAACTACATATCTATATTTATGTTTAAAAACTTAAAAAGCATATAAATTCAGGTACGATTTCAACCACCGTGCGAGTGTATACGATCTGTGTGTACTCATCGTGGAGACGTGGACTCACCAAAATAAATATATCGTTTTCTCCTTTGTAATTAATTCTGCCTGCACGCGAAAGGTAGCGGTCAGATGTTCCCGACCCAATGGGCAGTCACTGTCAGACGTCAGTTATACCTTTAAATAGGAAAGCCCATTCACCTGTGGTCTAAAACAAAAGGTTATAAAATTAACAAAAAACGTTCATCAGAAGGCCGAGCCCGAGAATATTTTAAACGATCTACGGCACATAAATTCTGGAGAGACGAAACAACTTTAATCAATGCAAAGTTGGATAAAAAATGAAAAAAGAAGAAGAAAGGATCGAAGGAATTACTGGCTCGTGCTCTATTATATAGTTCACCCCTCCACTACACTCGGCTTCTCTAATAAACCCATTAAGCCCCCAATAGCTGAAATTCTAAATGGATCGACTAATAGTATCCGGAGCAAATCCCTCAAAAAAATCTTCCTACCTAACTTTTCTATTTTTGACAAAAAAACACAACCTTTTTAACTAACTTTTCATTTTGACAAAAAAATACGTCCGTCTACATAAATGATTTAGATAAACAAATCATATATTTATATAAGTGAGTTAGAGATTTATATATGTGAATTAGGTATTTAGATATGTGACTTTCGGTAATTATTTAGATATGAGACTCAGGTATTTAGATATGAGGTTCAGGTAATTAGATATATAACTTAGGTATTTAGATATATTACTTAGGTATTTAGATAAGTGAACTAGGTATTTAGATATGTGAATTAGGTATTTAGATAGGTGAACTGGATATTTAGGTATGTGATTTAGGTATTTAGATATGAGACTCATGTATTTAGATATAAGGTTCAGATAATTAGATATATAATTTAGATATTTAGTATGATTTTTATGTATTTAGATATATAATTTAGCTATTTAGATATATAACTCAGTTATGTAGTAAAATAATAGCAAGATGGAAAAACTAATTTTAGAAAATAAAGTCACATGAGGGATAAAAATGATTTAGATATTTATATATATATATATATATATAAATATTTAAATAAATGAACTAGATATTTAAATAAGACAACTGAGTATTTAGATTAAAAAAAAAATTACATCCACTGTCCAAAGAGTCGACGCGTGGGAGATTTTCACGAGAACAAAAAGTCTCGGACATAAAAAGATTTTCTCAATTCTAAAATCCCTCGTAATCCGAGCTTTTAAAGTTCCAAACATTATCTTCTATTTCCGCAGCTATTCTCTTTTGCGTTTGCACTTTTCACTGAGAAATTGAATGGAAGTCTGCTTCGCTCGCATCTGTAACTGTGCTTTCAACCATGGAACCAACACCAAAACCGAAGATTTAAGCACCTCGCTTCCCTTATATTTCCCCAGTTTCGAACTTTTCAGAAAGATCAGACCTTTTCTTGGTCTCAGTTCAATTTCAATTGCTAAGAATACAAGCTCTTGGCCTCGTCGCTGCCTCCTCAAACCAAAACCCACACCGATTCGTCGTCCCTCAGTACTGGAGCCACAATCGTTGCCAGAATTGCCGCCACCTGTAATGGGCTTTGACCCGGCTCGGTTTTTTGATCAGATAGAGTATTTGGTTATCACAAAAGATTACAGGGAGGCACTTGAATTGTTTGAACAGGTGCCGAGCTATATTAAGATCCGTCCAAACACCTATGAAGCTTTGATCAATGCATGCATTACATTGAGCTCGCGCCGATATGCCAAGTTGTTGCTGACCCGGTATCTGTCTGAATATGTTTCTGATTCTGTTTCAGATTCCAATTTTTCTGCTAATTCTATTTTTGATATCTATTTGTACAATCGTTTCATCTTTCTGTTCATCAAGTGTGGGCTTATAGATAGTGCCTATAAATTGTTTGCTAAAATGCCCAAAAGAAATGATACTTCATTTAACATGATGTTGTCTGGTTTTGTTTCCTTTGGTAAGTATTTAGAGTCCATAAATTTGTTTCTCCTCATATGGAAAAGGAGACCAGAATGGAGGCCCCGCATATTTGTTAGCGTTTTAAGTGCATGTGCTGGCTTACCAGTAGAAGGTTTTGGCTGTCAATTGCACGGGATTGTGGTAAAAAAAGGTTATTTTGATAATAACTCCTATGTTATGTGTGCTTTGATGGACATGTATGCAAAATGTGGCTGCATAGAGAATACACTAAAGCTCTTTGATTTGACGCCCAAGAAAACCCTTGTAGTTTGGAACACAATGATAGCAGGCTTTGCCTTTAATGGGCTCAGTGAGGAGGTTTTGGATTTGTATAATAAAATGAAAAGCACTGAAGTGGGAATGGATAAGTTCACCTACTCGACCATAATTATGGTTTGTGCTAGGTTAGGCTCGATTGAGCTGGGGAAAGAAGTTCATGCTGGTTTACTGCAAAATGGCTTTGGATTGGATCTGGTTGTGGCCACAGCTCTGGTCGACCTTTATGGAAAATGGGGTAGAATGGAAGATGCATGCAGTGTGTTTGACCAAATGCCACATAAAAATGTGATTACATGGAATGCTTTGATTGGTGGTTATGCATACCATGGCATGGGTTGCATGGCGGTCCAAATGTTTGATCGAATGGTCAGAGAAGGGTTTGTACCAAATCATGTAACTTTCCTGGCACTATTGGTTGCATGTGCCTATTCGGGAATGTTGAAAAAAGGGAGGAGCATTTTTGAAAATATGAAAAAGGAGTATAAAGTGCAACCCCGTGCAATGCACTACGCGTGCATTGTGGATTTGTTAGGAAGGGAAGGACTTTTACAAGAAGCGTTGGATTTGATAAAACAAGCACCATGTGCTCCCACGAGAAACATGTGGGCTGCACTTCTCAGGGCTTGCCGGGCCCATGGAAATGTGGAACTAGGGCTCTATGCAGCAGAGAGACTTTACTGCATGGATCCGAGAAAACTCTCCAATTATGTTGTATTGCTCAATTTGTACCTTAGTAGGGGTAGAATGCAAGACGCAAAGATGATTATAGATAAACTTACAGAGCAAGGTTTTGAGCTAAGTGTTTCCTATACTTGGATTGAGGTGAAGAAAAAACCATACCGGTTTTTCACTGGTGACAAGTGGCACCCACAGAGCTCCCATATTTATGAAAAGATTGATGAGTTGATGCATGAGATTGAGAAAGCTGTTCCTGTTGGTGAGATAACAAAGTATGTTTTACCAGATGTCAGTGAGCAAGATTTGACTGCTCATGGATACCACAGTGAGAAATTGGCGGTTGCTTTTGGGTTAATTCATACACCAGAATTTACACCATTACATCTTTTGCAACCACACAGGATTTGTGAGCACTGTCATGCTTTTATTGAAGTTGTTGGATTGATTACCCATCGAGATATAGTGGTTAGAGACGCCAGTCGGTTTCACCACTTCAGTGAGGGAAAGTGTTCTTGCTGGGGTTATTGGTAATAGCTTTACCTTCATTTTGAGATAAAATTAAGGAGGGTTTTCTCAATAGAAAATAGAACAGTTTTGTAGTTAGGAGATTTCTTGGAAAATAGTTTATAGGAAATTTGTAAAACTGTATATGTAGGCATGTAGCTATGTGTACAACCGTACATATAGGATTTATATTGAAATTTTGTCGCAGTTTTTTTTTTGTTCTATTTGCTGTTCTCGTAGTTCATATATTGGCAATGGAATTATTGGTAAGTATTAGGTTTTGTTTATTTCCAAGTCAATTAAAGTATATCATTGTGAAAACTGAAGAATAAATTACGCAAATTAATGAAATTCTGCTTATTCATGTGATATCAAGAAGTTATTCTCTATAAGTTATGTAAATCTAAGTGCACATCTCCTTTCAGACTTTTGAATGTTAGTTCATTTGTGTTGCTTGTTGATGCATTTTACAGCGAGTTTAAAAGGATTAAATTGTGTAGGAGATTCTTGATGCTGGAGGAAAAAAACATGCAAGTACAAACTCCAAGGAATACGAATCTTATTTTATTTTATTTTTCTTCAATTGACAAAGGTTTAAAATAAAATAAGATTCGTATTCCTCCGAGTTTGTATATAGAAATATATTGCAGCAATGCTGGTCTGAGATGAACATCAAAACGAAACAGTAAATTTGATTTCTGTTTGCTTGGGGATAAGGAATTTCTAGATGGAATACTTGACTAAAAAGAGAAAACTGAGAAATCAAATTCATTCTTATTTTTTTTTTATCAAATAAGATCACGTCTAAAAAAATTATTTTTTTTATTCTCTTATCTTTCTACCTAACTCGTCTAACAAAGAAGAGAAACAGACGAATCTAGAAAGTGGCAACTGGCAAGAGGGAGGAGCTAGGGGTGTCAATGGATACATTACAGGTCGGGTGGAATTATTTTCATTATCATATCCATTTTAAATTACTCTTATCCATATCCTACATTTATCCATTAAAATTAGACTTACCCATACCCTATCATTACCCGTTAAAATAAACGATTAACGAAATGGTAACGGATGCTAACGAATAATACTAACATATTACTTAGTTTATTATCATTTATTAAAAATATATATATATGAACCCATTCCGTTCATACAAATACATCTCTATTTTACTAGTATAAAATAAAAATATAACTATACAATCAATTCTAACTTGAGTCATTTCAAATTAAATAAATTAAAAAAAATAAGCATCTCTTGTCAAATTTTTTAATTAGAAAATAAAATATATTAAAAGCAAAAATAATAACTTGTCTAAAATAAAATATAATATTATCTCATTCAATCATTTTAAGAAGTACTCTACTAAATATTATTCAAACATTATAATTTATAAGATGGTTAAACTTAGAAAAGATAATAATTATAATTCATAGTAATTAACTCATAGAAATCGGGACGACTAACATACATATTTTTTATTTTGATAAATAAAATAAAAAATAAAAAATTAGTAAGAATACATAATGCATTAATATAATACCGAGTTTGAAATTACTAGCCATTAGCGCACAACTACTTTGGGGTGTTCTTATAAATTCCCTATTCTTTTATTTTATTTACCAAAATAATAAAAAAATATTATACGAGATAATTATATTGGAAATAATATAAGTTATTTTCTTAATAATTTACTCTATAGGGCAAACGGGTACGAAATGACCTTTACCTATACCCTTATCCATTTACTTAACGAAATAAAATTCTTACCCTAATTCATATCAAATAAGTTAACGAATTTTTTTATTATTCCATTGACCCATCTTATCTTTCTACCGTCTGAAAGAAGAGAAACAGACGAATCTAGAAAGTGGCAACTGGCAAGAGGGAGGAGCAAGATCTAATAACAGCAAAGTGCAAGGAGGGTTGGGTAGTATTACCTGCAAGTTGCAACCCGCTAGAATGGATACAATCATACAATCGCTTCGCTCTGTCAGAATTAGTATCGGTGGCCGTAAGCACCCTCATTGTTCAGGCATTCACCGCCACCAACTTAAACCTCACCGTGCAATCGGCTGGAACCATAACCCGCCGATGTCTCCGTTCCCTTTCACACTCCATCCTCCTTCCATCCCTTCCTTCCCTCCCCACCACCCTTCCTCCAGACCTCTCCATTCCCTTTCTCACCGCACTCTCCGTTTCCCTCTCCTTGTCTCTACGCCTCGCCATCGCCACCCCCATCCCCATCCCCATTCCCACCTCCTTCTCCGTCCCGCCATCCCCTACGCTGTTACCTCCTCCAATTCCGGATCTGAACCGGGGCAACTGCAATTCGACAGTGTCAAGAGGGGATTATGTCGGTTGCTAGCTATTGCTGCTGTGTGTGGATTAGTTGTGGCAAGATGCCATAGAGGAAATGCAGCCGAAAGCTCTCTCGTCAGTGCAGGTCAGTCGGCGCTGGCTGGGTCATGGCCCAAGATTTTGATGACTTTACAGGTTTTGAGAGAGCAGGGTTTACTTCTGGCAGCTCTTCTCAGCCTCTCTGCTTTCTTCTCCATGGCAGAGACTTCCATTACCACTCTTTGGCCTTGGAAGGTTTGCCTTCTTTACTGTCAGTAAATTACAGAGCCCCCTGTACCAGAAAGAAGGGGATTCTACGTACATGCATGCAATAAAATACTGAGGTCAGAGTAACTGGTACTGAGATTGTAAGGGAACTTAAATTTGTTGGAGTATGACATGTAATAATAAGGCTTTGATGATTTGATTCATCCAACAACTTTATTCTTAGTCAGTCCTTCCTGAAACTCTGAATAATATATTATCGAATTAGTGCTTCAAGTTTCCTTTGAGATTTGTCTTTTTCTTGATCCACCTTGTATATATATAGTTCAAGGCAATTTAACTGCATAAAAAACACTGTTTTAATTAACTTGTTCTATTTTTGTCTTTTAAAATCAGGTGCGTGAATTGGCAGATAAAGAGCCAGAGAATGGTGTCTTCAGAATGCTTCGCGGTGATGTCAATCGCTTCCTGACCACCATTCTCATTGGAACCACGTAACTTTTCAACTTTCTTTCAGTTTAATACCACCAAGAATTCAAACAAATATTGCAATAACTGCTGTTGAACCACAACCAAGACTTATTCTGATTGAAGCCTCGATAAGCTTCCAGAATCTATTCGTACAAAGAAAATATTTATGTTTTTTTTTGTTAGTACAACATTTTTTTTATTTCTGATGATACCTGTATGATGATGAATCAAATCGGGCATTCTTTTCCTTGCATGGCAATTCATAACCTCACACATTCTTATTTCTTGGTATTATTGCATTAACATGGTATAGCAGTGACTTATTGTACGGATCTTGCCAGGCCTGACCACATTAAAGGCACAAAAGTGTGCAACAAGAATTGGCCATTCCGGCCTTAAGAACCTATTCATATTTGGTTTACTTTAGACATCTGCATTTTATCAAGTATTATAAGTTTATAACCTTATCATATGATTTATTTTCAATTTTTAATCAGTGTGGTCAACATCGGTGCTACAGCTCTTGTCACAGAAGCAGCCACAGCTATTTTGGGGGAGGCTGGCGTTAGTGCAGCGACTGGTGTCATGACTGTATGCTTGTTTTCTCCTCCCCTCTCCTGAAAAAAATGTGCAACAAAATAAATTGCTTGATTCCTATGCTTGGCTTACCTGATTTGAAATAGGTTGGCTGGTTTGTGTATGCAATTCAAAGACTTCAATGTTTTGCTCTCTCTTTCCCATCACACCTCATGCAGCTGCATTAAAATTAATACCCACTGGTATTATGTGCTGAGCTCAGTTCAGAACCTAGCAACAACAGATCAAATTATTATGTTGTGTGAGAAAAAAATAACATTTAAGCGCAGTTCATGTCAAGGAGTAGATGTGCAATATGCAATCAAAATCAAGAAGACCCGAACAATAAAAAAGGCAAAACATACTAGAAAAAAAATCGATTACTCTTACAAAAAATCTTTCATTTCAGGTCGTCTTGTTGCTCCTAACTGAAATTACGCCCAAAAGCTTAGCTGTCCATAATGCTACAGAGGTGGCCAGGTTTGTTGTAAGGTGAGATAAATTGTTATACAACAACAACAACAAAACCTTTAGTCCCAAATAAATTAGGGTAGGTTAGAAATGAAATCCAATCTGAAATCATAGAGATCAGAGATATCAAATATAAAAAAAAATCAATGATAGCAATAGTGATAATGATAATGATAGTTATGATGATGAGAATAATGACAATGATGATGATGAATAAAAATGAACATCAAACGATAATCCTCTCTCGAGCAGGAGAAAAAAAGCAAAAGCACAGGCGACAATGAAAAAGAAAACCTTAGATGGGGAGGTCGCCGCCACCGACCTCCTCCTCGTCACCCCGACCTCCGTCCCCCCTCCCTCTACTTTCTCCTCTCCTCCTCCTACTCTCTCTCCTTCTGATTGAAATACAAGCAACCTAGGATTATCTCTGCGACTCCGTCATCTTCGACCCGACCCCTCCTTTACTCTTTGTAGCACAAACTGCCGCTCTCACCATCCCCTTCACCTTTCCCTCCCCCTATCCTCTCCTCTCTCTCCTTTCAAATTCGCTGCCTTTGCTATGTGACAATAACCACCTTGGTGGCAATAATCTCCTCACCCCACCCACATCCCACCCCGACAGACCCCCTACTCCCCTCCCCATCCTCCGTGTCCTGACCCACCACTGCTATGTCTCCCTTTGGTGCCCCTCTCTCTCACCCGATTGATCGGCCTTCGAGTCACCTAATTCCACGCAGACTGAGCCTGCCATCCCTTGTTGTCTCCTTGACCACAGTTGTGCCTCCTCTGCACAAGAGCTGCCGAACACAGCCACCCTTTCTCCGTCATTCTCTCCTCCACATTGCCACTTTGACCGCCTCTGTGGCGCATCCTTCCTCCTCTCCGTGACCTAGATCTGACCTGTTTCAGTCTTATCTGATCCAGATGATGGCAGATCCGACTCTCCTCGGTCGAGTGCCTCCCTACCAAGGCTGCTTCCTTTGTTGTGCTTGTTTTCTTTGGCTGAACCTGTGGATCCACTGTCTCACAAGGAGACATCTTATCTCGCTGTTCTCCTACTGCCTAAAAAAAAAATACTAATATCAATAGTAATAGTAATAGTTTAATAATAATAATAATAATGACATCCATAAGAATTGTTATACAAAGATGGCAATTTTTTTTTTCATTTTTTGTCCATACTTCAAAGGTTTCTTTATTTATCCTGTGGTTATTTGCAATTAGGTTAGGCCGGTTGCATGGCTTTCACTGGTGCTGTACCCAGTGGGGAGGGTTGTGTCATTTCTCTCCATGGGAATTCTCAAGATGTTAGGCCTGAAAGGCAGAAGGTATTGTGATTCACCTCAATCTTTTCCATATTTGTTCTTTTTCTTCTTCTTTGAAACACAAGCAAATCAAATTCACACCAAAGTAACTGTAGATAATCATTTTGAAACTTTTTGTCTCGTTTAAAAAATAACATCAAGTCAGTGCTTGGATCCTTGTTTATGGCATGGTACGTGTACCAAAAATTTTGCTATTGGAAAAACTAGTAGCTTCATGAGTTACCTGTTTCATTTCATTACAATCAAAAGAAAGAACAAATTCAGAAACAAAGAAACTTTGAAAATTAAAAGGTAGCATTGCACGATCCCCCACATTTTATCAATTGTATATTTATAATATCCTAAAATTTGAACAGCAATGTCCTCACTGTTGGAGGTAATGTCGCCATCCTTATCGAAGTTAGAAATTATATTTACATCTTATTACAAGCAACCCTGTGGAAGAACTTCATGTACATTTTCCATTACACACCCTCCTTGCAAATTCCAACCAATAGATATGAGATCCTTGCTTCCATTTATTTTTGCTTTGAAATAGATGACTTCAACATTGTTTTATTACTTAAGCAACTTTATCTCCCAACATCAGATTGCTCCCTAATTTACCATGCATTCTAAAGTATAATGTTTTTTTAAAACATATTTTTTTCCTTTTTAATCCCCATGAATGTTAACCCACCACCATTTATATGGTCCTGAGCATGATTTGCATATTTCTGTGCCAACTTTTGCTTAGATCATGTTCAAATTAAAAAATTTCCGCAAGTTCAGAAATTTAGAGGAAAAATCTTCCAGGTTAATTTAGGTTTTAAAAAGTGAAAGCTGCTCAATTTAGTAGAATCACCCCAAGTTTTGTTGTTGTTTTCATGTAATTATTTTTTTTTCTTTTGTTACTGGTGTATTCATGTAGTGAACCATATGTTACTGAGGATGAACTGAAGTTAATGCTTCGTGGAGCTGAACAAAGCGGAGCTATAGAACATGAAGAACAAGTACTCATTCCGTTAAAATTATGTTTGTTTTTGTGGTTATATCTATTTATTTTTTGAGTCAGCGTTCCAATTCGTTTTTAGTGTACTATTATCCAGAGTGAAAACATTAACTGAGTTTTGAATTTGTTGTTCCCCAAAACTCCATGATTTGAAACAGTTTTAATGTGCACCATACTATGGAGACATATTATTATTGGTGAAGTCTATCTTCTTAGAAAAAATTCCTTTTGATGAACTTGAGATTACTTCCCATGTAAATTGGCAATGGGTTTATTGGTTTTGGGTCAATTTGTTGGCCGAACAATGTTGATGATAGACCATAACAGTTGGTTATTTATTTAAAATAGAGTATGATTGAGAAGGTGCTAGACATAAAAGATTCACATGTGAGAGAAGTAATGACGCCTTTGGTTGATGTTGTTGCCATAGATGGCAATGTAACACTCGTGGATTTTAAGAACTTGTGGGAGACACACCAGTACTCAAGGTACTTATTTCTTTTATTGTTTGTCAGAATTTAGTGTTAGTTAGTAATGTAGATTATCCAAATTTGATCAGTTATTGTGCTCTTTCTTTTTGTATTTTTTTTTGGGTACTCCAGAGTTCCTGTTTTTGAGGAGCGAATTGATAACATAGTTGGCATTGCTTATGCAATGGACATGCTTGAACATGTTGAACAGGTTTTATATCTCATTGTCTGTTTCCAGAATTTATGTCCGTCTCTCTTATTTGTTTAACCATACTTCCGTTTTGAAATATGAAGGTTGAGATTTTGAAGGAACTTACTGTGAAGGAAATTGCTCATAAGCCTGCCTACTTTGTTCCAGGTTAGATTTCAAGTCTCTCTTTCTCTCTCTCTCTCTCTCTTTTCACTGGGTACCTTATGAAATTGAGTGATGCAGATTCAATGCTTGTATGGGTTTTGTTGAGGGAGTTTCGCATAAGGCAGGTACACATGGCTGTTGTGATCAATGAATATGGTGGAACTGTCGGTGTATGTTATCTTTGGTCTTCTATTTTTCTTATGTTACTTTTTTTTAGTTTTTTCTATGATGAACGGGAATCATTCTTTCAAATTTGTTTTAAAATTTTCAGATTGTGACACTAGAAGATGTTGTTGAAGAAATTGTTGGTGAAATTTTCGACGAAAGTGACTCTAAGGTCGGTTAAGGAATAAACTGTTGTTGATCAATTTTGGATGCCAATTTCTGTTGATAACATTTCTTGAAATTGTAGGAGGAAATACAGAAGAAAACGGGATATATAGTGATGAGAGAAGATGGTACCTTCGACGTGGATGCAAATACATCAATTGACCAGCTGTCTGATGAGCTCAATGTCAAACTTCCTGAGGTTAGTTTTTCTTTTCCCTGTGCAATAACCAATAATGACTTGAAATTACTAACTTATTTTTTTAAGGTTTTGCAGTGTACAGATCAAGTTTTCTTATTATCAAAATATTATCGTTGTGTTCATATACTAATGTTCAAGTTTGAATGGAATGGTGAACAGGGACATCAATATGACACAGTGTCAGGGTTTGTATGCGAGGCATTTGGGTATTTACCAAAGGAAGGAGGGAGAATTCCAGTGATATTAGAGAAGGACAACAATGAAGAAGATAATGATTACCAAGATAAGGCTGACAGTAACCACAGTCCTGATGACAACCACCACAATCATGAAAGACACCAGGCTTTTGAAATTGAGGTCCCTCCCGCTTCTCTTTTCTCCTCTCACACATGTGAGCTCACATATGCACACTATATCTGAATATCATGTGATTTGTCTATCACCCAGTTTGTGTGTTTTGTTCTTGGGAGTTTGTTAGGGGTTTCGGTCACCCAATCCGAAATAATCAGAGAATAGATGGGTCGTGTTTGGGATAAGATTTTTTTCACCCGTTTGGTTGACTCGACCCGTTTAATAGAGTTTTTGATTTTATATTGTGATTTAATACTAGTTAAAGCTTATATATACATTAATTAAGTATTAATTGTAATTAAGTTGGTTTAATATATATATAAATAATTAATACATGCTTCATTATTTTATTCGGGTCAAAGAAAATTTGACCCTATTCTAGTCGGATCGACACAATAATGACGATGACGACGACAAAGCCTTAATCCCAAATAAATTGGGTAGGCTAGAAATGAAACCCAATCCGAAATCATAGAGATCAAATACCTTAAATATAAAAAATCAATGATAGTAATAGTGACAATGATACATGATGATAATGATAATAATGATGATGATAATAAAATAATAATAATACTAACAATAATACTGACATCCATAATAATAATAGTAATAGTAATAATTTATTATAATATTATTGATAATAATACGGACATCAATAATTAATATAACAATAATGCTAATAATAATAATAATAATCCTAATAGCAATGTTCACGGTAAACCTATACTATAAAACATACTCTTAAATTCTAAAATCCTAAATCCTAAATTTTGAATTCTAAAATTTAAAAAACTGAAAATCTAAGAATCTGAAGTCTATAACTCGAGTGTTAGACTCTTAACTCCTAGATCATGTTCCTAGTACTTGGATTGCCATATTTTTGTACTCCTATCCAAAACATTTTTTTAGATATACTTTACTCCTTCAAATATCTTTTTATCGCTTTCTCCCATGTCAGTTTTGGTCGATCTCTCTCTTCTTTAGTTTTTGGGACAACTTAAAATATCAATGTGTACTGATGTCTCAGGAGACATTCGTTAGATATGACCAAACCATCGCAAATGATATTAGACCAACTTTTCTTGAATTGGTGCTACCCCAACCAAGTTTATCCTTACATCATTTCTGATTCGATCTCTCTTTGTATGGTCACAAATCTAACGCAACATTTGCATTTCGGCTACACTTATGTTTTAAATGTGTTGTACTTTTGTAGCTCAGCATTCTGCACTATATATCATCACAGGTCTAAAACTTACCTTTTAATTTGTTTGAGACATTGTCACATAGAATATTAGATGTCTGTTGTCATTTTACCAATAATGTTATTATTCTATGACTAACATCTTCATCGATCTCTCCATCCTTCTGCAACGTTGATCCCAAATATCAAATTATGTCATTAATGGATAATACTTGTCCGTCCAATCTAACATCATCATCTGAGTTGTCATCGTTAAACTGACACTTCATATATTCAGTTTCAGACCTAAATCTAAAAGCTTTCGATTTTAAAGTTTATCTCCATAACTCTTGTTTCCGATCGACTCTGATCCTGCTCTCATCAATCAGCACCACATCATCAGCATAGAGCATGCACTAAGGAATTTCTATTTATATGTCATTTGTGACATCATCCATCACTAAGGTCAAAATATATTGACTCAATGTTGTCTTAATGTAATCTTATCTTGATAGAAAATGTATTAGACTCGCGATCACATGTCCCAACACTAGTCACAACATTTGTGTACATATTCTTGATAAGGCCAACATATTCTGTTAGGACTCTTCTTTTCAAGTGCCCACAAAATGACATTTTTTGATATTTTGTCATACACTTTCCCCAAATCAATAAATATTATATGCAAGTTCTTTTGTTTGTGATCTTCCCACAAGTCGTCGTATATAAAAAATTGCCTTCATGGTGAACCCCCAAACAAAATCGAACTGATTATTGGAGACGATTATTAATTTTCTTAAATTATGTCCGATCATTTTCTTCCAAAGCTTCATGGTATGACTCAAGCTTAATTCCTATGTAATTAGTACAAATTTGAATATTTTTTTCTTGAAGATTGATACTTATATATTTCATTTGTACTCATCAAGCATCTTATTGAACTAAAAAATGTTAGTAAATAGTTTAGTGACTTACACCTCAATTGAGGTGTCATCAAGTCTAACGCCTTGTTTTCATCATTTTTAGAGTTTTTTTTACCTCTCTTGAATTCTCCGAAAAAAATGCTTGTTGGTGTCATCAATGAGTCGTCCAACTCAATTACAATTCTCTCACTCTCTTTATTAAACAGTTTGTCAAAATATTTTCTCCATCCGTTTGCAATCTCATCATCCTTCACCAGAATCCTATTAGCCTCATCTTTGATACATTTAACTTGGTTGAAGTCTTTTAATTTTTTTCCGGAGTTTAGCTATCTTGTAGATATCATTTTCGATACAACTCCATGTATATCTTGCCTTTTGTTTCAATCACAACTTTTTTTATATTTCTTCTGACTTTTTTATATTTTTGTATGTTTTCATCATTCTTGTGGTGATATAAATATTTGTAGCATTATTTCTTCTCATTTATCACTTTTTGTACAACATCATTCCACCATTAAGTGTCTTTAGGTTCACATCTGTTTCTTTTGGTTACTTCAAACACCTTTTGAATGTGAGACATCATCTTCTTCTACATACTATCTGCATCTTCACTTACGTTCCACATTCTTTTTGCAATAACTCTATTTTTAAACACCTGAGAAACTCCCCTTTGAATTTCCACCACTTCGTTTTCGTGATTTTCGTGTCTCTGTCTCATCGGACGCGTATCTGAAAATGAAAGTCAGCTACCACAAGATTGTGTTGTGGAACGACACATTTACCTGGTATAACCTTACAATCTACGCAATTTGTTTTTTTTTTCTCTTCTAGTAAGGACAATCGATTTAGTTTGACCACTATTGAAAATAACTAAAAGGTATTCTTTCTTTCTAAAAAAGGTGTTCACTACTATAAAGTCGTAAGTTATAGCGAAGTTCAAGATTTATTCCCTTTAGTTCTTATCATTATATCTAAAACCCTCATGTACTTTCTCAAGCCCCTTTCTAGTTATACCAACATGACTGTTATGATCTCATCCTATGAAGAGATTTTACTATTAGACGCTCTTTTAATAAGGTCCTCTGAGTCTTATCATAATTGTCTCTTCATATTTTCGCTCACTCAAACCTACTTGTAGGCATACGCACTAATGACGTTCAAGATTAAATCTCCCGTAACTAATTTGACTATGATGATATTGTCCTTTTGTCTCCTAACTGTGGCAATTTCATTTTTAAGACTGTTATCAATTAAGATGCTTACACTATTTTGCTTCGTTTTTTTTCCCGTGTACTGTAGTTTGAAGTCATATTCTCCACCTCTTTGGTCTTCTGACTCGTCCATTTAGTCTCGTGAACATATAAGATATTAAAAGAGGTGGCAATCGGGCGGGGCGGGTCGGGTTTTTTCGAGTTTCGGGTCATTTTGGGTCGGGCTGGGTCGAGTTTTGAATTCTTAGTAACTCAGGTCATCTCGGGTTTTGGGTCCGGGTTGGGTCGGATTGCAGGTCATCTGATATCGGGTAGTCTCGGGTTCGAGTTACTTTGGGTCAGGTTGAGTCGAGTCGGGTCAGATTCTTTTTTGTAATGTTTTATTTTGGGTTGGGTCAAGTTGGATTTTGGGTCGTCAGACTTAAATTTTTCTTTTTAGAAATTCATTTTAGATAATGTTAGGTCTAGATTATCAATTATGTTATAATCAATTTGACTTTTTAAATAATATGAATATAATTAATTAATTTGGATCTAGTCAGATCAGTTTCAGATCAATATATTTCATTCATTTTATTAACAAACTGATTGTTATTCATTTTATTGACAACCCTGTCCTGACTCATTTATCATCATATTCGGATTCCGATAAAAGAGGTTGACGCCTTAATGAAGTTTGACTGAATTTATTTTCATAAATATTGACTGTTTTATTGCAGGGCTCGCCACATTTATCGTAACCTCTCTTTTTCTGACTTAGGATAGATTATCTAGAAACTAATCTGCATAAGGTCAGATTGGATAAAAAAAACTTTAAAATAATGATGACTTGTCCATCCAGCCATTGACACTCCTAAAGTTTGTAGTATAAGCTTATATGTCGACCCAGGAAACCGACATGAACCATATGGTGATGTTTTTTTCTTTTTCAAATCCTGAGAGCGGCAGCCAAGTTTCCAACATCAACATGAACCATCACATCAACAACATTGTTGATCCATGTGGTGATGTCAATCGCTTCCTGACCACCATTCTTATTGAAACCACATAACTTTTCTACTTCAAATGTCCTGAGAGAATAGGCCGTTTTTAATCTGAATAATTGAACACCTCGATAACTTAATTAAAGCCTGATCCAAAACCAGAAAAGCTGACACTTGAATGTTTGTTCTCCAACTTTAGTGCTTAGAAATTATTGTTTTTTTTCAAATGGATTTAAATTTAATTCAGGTCGTAGAAGCTAATGAGAGAAAGGTGAGCAAGGTGCTTTTCAGACCAATGAGCATTGACCTTGCCAAGGCTGCAAATGACACCAAGAAAATGAAGCGGCTAGTCTCAACCAAGGTGATCAAGCGCAAGAAACAAACCCAAGGAGAAAATGCAGATGATAACAGTTCCTCTCCAGAACCAGATTCAGATGATGGGGCTGTCTCTATTTCTCATGAGCAACGTTTACTAGTCCCCTCTGAAGGCCCTGGCTCTCTGATCAAAGAAGAAACTGATCAATAATGTAGAAAAGGGGAAAAACAGTCAGAATAGAGAGCGGGAAAAATGGGTTGTAAGGAATATCCCCGAGCTAGTCTGGGAGTTGGTCACTGGTGACAGTACTAATAAAGGTGACATGGTTTGGGGTTCTTTTCTACTCTCGTGTGAGAGACAAATTTTGCAGCTTGTAGGGTGGCTTCACTTCGTGTTTGTTAGTTGCATTTAGTTGTCAATAGTTCTTACATGGGATGGAGGTGGGACATTCTCCATGTAGTACATTTACTCGAGGATCCCTCAAACTTTTCGCGCTTTTCAAAGTGTGTGCCTATTATATCAATGAGCATCTGTTTTTATTATGTCATATATACTTGTCCATATCCATATATTTGTCAAATATATTGATCAAGTCAAGTTGTTAGTAATTATATTGATCTTTTATATTTGACTATTTTTAGAGAGATTTGATGCGTTTGGTTGAATCGGACGGTCTGATTCATTGTAAATGATAGTATCTCACCTATAGTGCTTTTTTTTTAGGGTGAATTTCTTGTATGCCTTTCAACTCTTATCCATCTTCTTATTTCTCTCTCAACACTTTAAAATCTCCTTCCTATCCTTCAACTCTTATTAATCATTCTTATTTGCTTATCTAATTACTACAATACACTTAATTATAATTAATTTTTTCAAAATTTATGATTAATTGTTAATTATTTCTCTAAATATGAAAATGCCCTTTTGTATTATTTGAGGTCCGTTGACAAACAAAATACAATGAAAAATAGTGAAATCATCAACGAAGAAGCCCCTGTTAAGTGTTGACATCAGATGCTTTGTATAGTGGGAACAAACACGCTCCTTCTCAGTTCACTCATATTTTTGCTCTCTCATGTTCCAGTTGTAGGATAATTCACATCACAGCTAAGTAATATTTTTTACTTTTGTATCAGTTGTAGTTCACTTAGGTCTCCTTCTTACTTCTTCATTGATGATTTCACCATTTTCATTGCATTTTGTTTGTCAACAGTCTGTCAACATGCCTCAACTGGTACAGAAAGACATTTTTGTCTTTAGAGAAATAATTAACAATTAATTATAAAATTTGAAGAAGATAATTATAATTAAATGTATTGTAGTAATTAGATGGGCAAATAAGAAAGATTAATAAGAGTTGAAGGGTAAGAAGGAAATTTTAAAATGTTGAGGGAGAAATAAGAAAATAGATAAGAGTTGAAGTGCATATAAGAAATTAATCCTTCTTTTTATGGGTTCGTCACCGAACCTTAATATGATTTATTTATTATTTCCAAAGAGAGGGTCTTCCATTAGCTGTTTTCGATTCTATCACTGCGTTTCTAATGTCCTTGATAAAACCGATTGATATTCAAAAATGGAGCTGATGTTGTTAGGAGTTATGACCGAGAGAATTAAGACCTGATGCCGAAGCTGAAGTGCTGGACTGCCCTGCTCTACATGCTATTAATTCCATTTTCTATAGTGATGTTAAGGAGCTACGCAAATTGGCAAATCATATGATTTACAAGTAGAATGAGAAACGTTCGATTAATTGACAATGATTAATATCAACATATTTTTCTAAAATTGAACTATTTTAAAGTAACTAAAAACTAATGATATAATTTAATAGCTTATAAATTGATTGTATTTTATGTTTTATCAATTAAGTGTCATAGGATATCCAGCAAATATCTTATGTAGCAAGCAACTGCTTGCTAAATTTGATTAATATTAAAAGTTTTGTACATGGTTTGGAGGGGCCTCAAAGGCCAGGTTCCATCCCCGATCCCCAGTTTACTGCTTTAAAAACATTATAGATTTAATGCAATTTTAATAATCTTCCATAGAAATGTTTAATTTTTAAAGTTTTTGTTTTTGTTTCGATAACTGCTTTATCAGCGTTCGTAGTTTTGACTTGCCGTCGCCGACGATACCATAAAATCTTCTAAGTGACATTTATTAATTAATATTAGTCGTATAATGTATTTTATGTGGCAGTTAACAAGATAAATTATATATGTTTTATATTATGAGAATGGTTTAACAAAAAAGGATTTGCAAAATCTAAAATATTTTAATACTACATAGTAAATAATTATCATTTTTAATTGTCAACTTAACTTTTTTTTAATAAAAATATTTATTAAATATTATATTTAGTAACTTAAGAATACTTCTATTAAAATAAAAATTATAAATTATTTTAAATACTCATATAAATAAAAATTAATAAAAAGTATGTCGAAAAAGATAAATTGCAAATAATCTAATTTCTTCTCCGAATGAATTAAAGAAACCCTAACCCCCAGGGCTGTTAATGGGTAGGGTACGGGTGGAAATATTTACATATTCATATCTATTAAAAAAAATTTATCCATATCGTACTCATATCCATTAAAAAATTTTATACCCATACCTTACTCTTATCCATTAAAAATTTCGGGTAACGAATGGGTAACGGTAGATAACGAGTAAAAATAAAAAAAATTCAATGAAAAAATTATATGATTTAGACAAATAAATAGTATTAAATAAATATACAAATAAAGTGCAATAATAATTAACATTTTAGATATAACAAAAATCATATAATTTTTTTATGTCAATTGTCATAAAAAATATATACTAATTACTATATATATATTTATATAATTTAACTATATATATTTATTAAAATATAAAATAATTATATTTATATAATTTACCCAATGGATAACGGGTAATGAAAACCCCTGACCTATATTCATACCCGATAAATTAATGAAATTTTTTTCTTATCCATATTCATATTTAATGATCTAATGAAAATAAAATTTTATCTATATCTATCTTATCGAATACGATACAACAGATCAGATAAATGATCAAAAGAATGTCATTGACACCCTACCCCCAACAAAACGATAAAAAAAAAAAAAAATCTTGTCTGCCCCTCCTGAGTCCTAAGCAATAAAAATAAATCTTCCCCCTCACCTTATCTCCATTCTCCACTCTTCTTCGCGTTCGGCGTTAGCTACAAATACAATGGCTTCGCTAACCTCACTTTCTCCTCTTCCCCTCCTTAAAACCCTAACACTACCACACTCCAGTTCAAAACCCCGTTTCTCTATCCTCTCTCTTTCTACCCCTCCAATCTCCTCACCCCTCCTCTCCCTCGCGCCGCTCCGACATCGTACTCGCCAACTCTATTCTCTAGTCGGAGCGGTGCGCAATGCCTCCGGTACCAGCACGGAAGAAAATGATTCCATACTATTACCAGGGTGTGATTATAACCACTGGCTTATTGTAATGGAGTTTCCCAAAGACCCTGCCCCAACTAGAGAAGAAATGATTGACACTTACCTTCAAACACTAGCTACTGTTCTTGGCAGGTAAAATAATTAGTTCCTATAGATGTCTTCCTTTCGAATTCCAATTGGGTGCTAGCATTTCTCACCTGATGTATATATTTAGTTTTAATTTTTTTAGATATATCCGAGGACCATTATCATAGATGTATTTGCCTTGTATACTAGTAAAGGAATTGAGCTCTCCCTTTCTATAGTGATAGACATGATGTATTCACTGCTGGTTTAATTTCTGCTTTTTGTTTTTCTCTTCTTGGATAGTCTGTGATCGTCCAGTTGCAAATTGATTGCTTCAATGATATATTGGCTATACTGATGCTCAATTGCGTTTAAATGTGACATAGTTAAACAAGGAAAGGTGAATTCTGGGGCAAAAAAAAAGGATCTGTATAAGGACAAATTAAGCTTCTTATGGTTCAGTTGAGGCTTAGGCTTAGAACTTTTTTTTTATTCTTCTTTTTACCGAGTAAATTAGGGTTTGAACCTGCAACTGATTTGAACTGAACAAAAATTTTGCTTAGTTGAGGCTAATTGTATAGTCTTACTCTTGTCTAATTGGCTATGTTAAGGCCAACTTCAGTTGTGTTTAGTTTACAAGTAAAGGTTAACAGTGGTTTGCCTGTTGTATGCTTTTGTGGTTGTTAAGGTTTTTCCCCTGATTCTTTAAGACCTTTTCTGACTGAGCTAAAGTGAAATTTGTGTTATTCTGCTTTGGACCAAGTTCAACATTGTCTCTAAAATTTAAATTTACCCTCTGCGCACATGGGCACCTTTCATAAAGCAATTTTATATTTTGATAGTCTTGCCTTTGTGCTATTTGCAGATTTCATTTAACTTGGTTCTAGTTTGTGCATAACCCTAATCAATTTTTTATAGCATGGAAGAAGCAAAGAAGAATATGTATGCATTTAGCACCACCACTTATACTGGTTTTCAATGTACTGTTTCTGAAGAAACATCTGAAAAGTTCAAGGGTATGTTTTCCAATTGTTTTTTCTTATTTGGGCTTGTATCATTAACACTTGAATGAATTTTTATTTTATGTAGAATCCAAATTTTTAGGAATACGCGATCAGTTTAAGCATTTACTGGTCCATATCTGATGTAGTGGCATTGAATGAATCCAGCGTTTAAGGTCAAATTAAGCCTTGAAATGAACTCCGTATGACAACCAAGCAACAGGTTATGAAAGAATGTAAAATTTGAGAAAATTTCTGCAAAAAAGTAAAGACTCTCAATCTCTCTACAGGGCTGCCAGGTGTGCTTTGGGTACTACCTGATTCCTACATTGATGTAAAGAATAAAGACTATGGAGGTTAGCTAGCTATAATCATTTTGTTACCGAACTATTTAATTTTATGGGCCTTACTAACTAATCGTGGATTTCCCATACTTTACACCATTGTGGAATTCCTTCTGGTTTGTGCACCAATGGTGCAACACTTGCTTGCAACAAGTGTCAATATTGCTTGTGTGAAGTGTGAACCATGCACAAAATATAAAGCAGTGCCCGATCCCCCCCCCCCCCCCCCCCAAAAAAAAAAAAAAAAAAAAAGACTTACCTTATTTCATTTTTGTATATCAATCTCGATTGATATCTGTTGATAGTGATAGTGGACAGTTGCAAGCTCAGGCCTAAAGCGATATTACTTTTATGGAATTATATAATTACATGTAGAGGCATATCACAGGGGCTCTCTAACATTTGTCGCTTCATTTCTAAAGGTGACAAGTACATAAATGGTGAGATCATTCCATGTAGCTATCCTACATACCAGCCCAAGGAGAAGCGACAACCGAAGTATGAGAGTCGAAGGTATGAGAGGCGTAGATCGGGGACAAACCCACCAGCTCAGCATCGTTCTCCACCTCCTCAAGCCCAGAGTAGATCTACACCACCATCTTCATGAATTGAGCATTTTTCATTTTATTTATTTCCACCTTTTTTTTCTGAATTTCTTTGTATCATTAGGAGAATCTAGTCAGTCATATTAGTGGTTTCCTGTTAGTATCTATCTAAAATGCTGTGCTTGGCTTTTGTTTTGTGAGCTGAGTGAAATATTACTTTTTGTTTTGTTAAAGACACTTCTATTGTTGCATAACGAATAGCGCTTGCAGTTTCTTATTCTATAAATTATTTTTTGCTGTTATATGGTATTACGAAGTCTCTTCCATCCATTATTTAAAGACGCATAATGTATTTATATTTCTTTTTTCGGTCATGTTGTTGAAACTTCTTTTTTCCACGTATCAAATTTATTTACGTGTTTCCCTAATATTGAAGCCTCATATTGCTTTAGCCACTAAATCAACACTAGGTTCTTGGTTCAATTCCTAAAGCATAAGACTGGAGTTTCATGTAAGACACTGGATATATGCACCCAGCCTAAGTCTAACCTTCTTGTCCTTGGCTTTTTGTTTGTTGTTTCCAGAATTTATTTCTGTGATAACCAGTTCACAAAAGGAGCTTCAACATTCGTTGGTTCTCATAACTAGGAGGATATTCTAGCTGACCTTGATGTTATCTAATACATTAAATAAGCAATAAACATTATATACACATAAGCATGGCAGAGCCACGTAGATTGACCGATCCTCTTGGCCAAACCCTGCTACAATTACTGTCGGCATGCACCACATATCAGTGAACAATCTGAGAATGACATTATGATCAAAATTTGGTACAACATTTAGATGCCTTGTGTGCCACATCCTGCCATGCATGGGAGCTTTCATGGGCTTTTAAAGCCCCCTTTTAAAACGTTGTACTACAGAAATATCAAGAGCCTCAAAATGAGGTGATGAGGCATGACAGAGGCCTCACAAGAGAGAAACTAGAGATCAGAGAGAGAGCCCATCTCTGGAGGGAATACAAACATTTAGTGAGCATTAAATGCTTCGTAGCAAGCTGTTCTTTTTCTCTCTCTGGGGTAATGAATAATGATTGATTGCAGCCACATTTTTGATGTAGTAGAATCGATATTTTGCAAGTGAGATGGATTCTAAACCACTCCGAAAGCTGCACACCTGTTGTATCTGATGCATCAGCAGCATATTATTGTGCTTGTTAATTATTTATTTTTTTGCTGGATAAAGTTCACTGTGCATATTGGTAAAAACACAATGTAGAAATAATTTTATTTTATTCATTCAGTTTCTATAAGAAGTTTGATAAGAAAGATGCATGATTTTTTTATAATTTGATTGATATGGCCAACCAATTTGCTAGGAACTTTTATATATTTAATAGTTATAAAAAAGAAGCAGAAATAACAAGTATATCCTGAAATTTTTTATATCTACACAGAAGGGTAATTTTTATGTGGATGATCTATGATTTCACAAAATAATTTTGAGTTAATGTACTATGCACTTTAGCTCCTTTGCATCAGCTAGGACACTGACAGAGAGATCTGGGGACAGAGATAGGCATATGCAAATTGTACCACTTGAAGAAATCTCTTTCATCTGGACTCTCTCATTCGGTGGAAACTAGAAACTGCTAGCTTTTACATGCATGCCGACCATCAACTAAACCAGACTCACCAGAAAAATAAAATATTATATATAAAAAATTAAATCTATAAATCCCTGAAGTGTTCAATGCTTACATGAAACTCTGTATTTATTGGCATGACAAATGGTCAAGTTGACATTGAACATTTTTCATTTGATTGGAATCATTTTAATAATACCATTTGACAGGTTAGAGTTAGTGATTATTGTTATATTGACAAGGTTCGCACATAATTCATGAATAGTTTGTTTATTATTTGCAAATTCTATGAATTTCCAGAATTATCTGCGGGATTTGTTTTTTTCTTTTTTAAAAACGTTAGAATTATCTGCATTGTAAAATGAAATATCCTAAAATATGTAAAATGAATTATCCTAAAATATACTCGTATTATATCAAAATTATAATATTTATTAATTATTGTGATCATTTTAGTATAGCATATCCTACATTAATTAATCTCAGTAGAAGAAAAACAGTTTTTAGTAATAATAAGTTTTATTAAATTAATATTATTAAAAATAAGAGTGAGAAACGTAAAATTTCAAATATACGGCCAGTGGCGCGTTTCATTATTTTTACGAAACGCGCCACTGACAGTGGCGCGTTTCATCCGCGCCACTAACAGTAACGCGCTGCCATTCGTATATTTGAAATTTTATATTTCTCACTCTTATTTTTAATAATATTAATTTAATAAAACTTATTATTACTAAAATCTGGAAGAAAAAAATAGGTCAATATGCAAGTGCAAGGACACCATATAATCCGCTCTGTAAATAATATCTAAGGAGGTAAACATCCATCATTTCAACATCAAATCTAAATGCCCTTGCACCGAAGCAACAGCATGCATGCCAGCGTGGCAGAGAATCAAAGAGGTGTCATCGACTAAACGTGGCGTCACATATGCTCCTGCTACTTAATCCACATAAAATTAGTTCTTCCGAGAATACCCTCATCGATGCCATTCACTCCGGGGCAATTTAGTAAATTTCATGTTTCATTACCTGCTATAAAATCCTCATGCCAGTACCGGAGACCGTGCAGAGTTTCCACAAAGGAATTAAAAGGGAGAGAATCAGAGAACTCTAGCGTACATCCAAGTTTCAAACAACACTTATTGTTCTATTTCAATTTACAAACTATATAGCTGGTACCCAAAACCAAAAAGTAAAGCGCTATTTGCTTCCAGTGATCTGTACTTATGAGAATTCTTCAGATGGTGCAATGCGGTTGCCGTGCTGCTCAGCCTGAGGACGTGACGTTAGCCACTCGATCGGTACAGAAGGTGCCGTCAGCTGGATCGGACAGGAGTAGGAGGCACCGACGGGTGGGACCCGGAAAGATGTTATCTGGAAATTGGAAGCCTTCACTCGGAGATATTTCAGAGGATGTGGATCAAGCCAGAAAGTGCAGCTCAGCGGCATCGTCTAAGCCAACAAGTCGAGGGGTACCAAAATCAAGGAAGGAAGAATTCAGGTAAAACTTTTAGGACTGTTATATTAATTTGAGCATGTTTTCATTATTCATGTTATAAATCTAGAATGATTTGCTTGGGTATAGTTCGTAGTTTACACACTTCAACAAAAAGATATTGCAAGAAGTTAAGCGATCATGTTCATTATATGATGGAGATGAATTGAACATGAATTTATCATTTGTATCTAAGCGTAAGTTTTTAATTTCTATTAGTTATTTAATTTCATTATTTAACTGCTGAAGTGCTAATTAGGATGTGTATTGTACATTAATTTGCAGAGGATCCCATTCAACAATGGTAAGTCGTCCAACATACACCAGCAACAAAATGTTGTTTAGAAACAACAAAAACGAAAATTTGTTGTTTATTCTTTTTCTGTTTGTTGACTATGAAATAATCCAGATATTATTGGATCCATTTGAAACGTCGAGGTATAACTTATAAGAAAAAAAAATTGGCGGAGCTTCATAGGGACTGGGGAGTCTGCAGCCCCCAAAATAAAAATAATAATAAAAAAAACTAGTTATATATATCTACTATAATCATAGTATAATCAGCCCCTCCAGCAAAAAAAAGAAGAAGAGAGAGTGATCAAAATACTATATAGAAAAAATATATATTAAACGCAATAGCAAATAGAGTTAGTCTTACATTTTTTTGTTTTGAAAAGTTAGTGTTGCCCCCCCCCCCCCCCCCAAAAAAAAAAAAAAAAAAAAAAAATTATCTAGACCAAGCTCCGCCAATTTAAAAAAAAACATTTGTTAGAATTTAAAACCAACAACTTGTAAAAAAAACTTCTTTCTTTTAAAAAAATCCTCTTAATCCAGTAATAAAAAGTTGTGCGATCGCATTAATTAATAAGTAACTCAATTTGTCTTAATCTGGAATTACACATGCAGGCAAATTGATTCTCCTACAACCATGTCTGCATATGCACCTACTGCTTTCCTGTTCTAAATGATTTGCATGAAGGATCGGATGTTCCAGATGATTGTTGGTCCTAGCTATCATATATTTTTCTGTTGTATATATTTTGTACATTTCTTAAAAATATAAATAGAAGAAAACTATATAGCGCAGCGATTGTAAAAATAATTGGATCAATGCATATGGCTAGAAGATGGTTGATCTGATTTTTGTATATCTGCTTTTTTTAATTTTAGTTTTATGCATAGTCAAAATTATGAATATTTTGATGACACTATAACCAGATATATTTATAATCATGAATTTATGAGCTACCACATATAGAGAAGGAGCACATACAGAGAAGGAGAGAAAGAGAGATTGTAAAATTAGTGCGCTTCTACGAACATGCAGTCTCTTCGTACTTTTAACTAAAAAATATTTAATTATCTTCAAATTTTAATCTATATTTCTTAATAAATTATTTAAATTAAAATTTTGTGAGATATAAAAAATTTATATTTCTAAGATTTTCTCAATATCTATTTTTGGATTTTCTAAAGTGATGTATTTTTATATGGAAAGATTCATTATTTTACTACTATTTAGATCCATTTAATAAATACAAAAATATAGGTAGAAAGCTCAAAAATAGAATATTTTGTATGCTATAAAATTTTTATATTAAAAATTTATTGTGTAACATAAATCAAAATTTAAAGACTATTAAATATATATTTTTTTTATGTAAGAACACGGATGACTCTATATTCCTAAAAGCACCCTCTTTTGTACGCACTTTCACTTAAGATTATATAAAAGGAAATAGTGAAAATTTGAAGGTTGTTTTTGCTGAGTTGGGGAATAAGGGAGTGATTGATTTGGGCTGTTTTGTTCATCACATGTTTATCAATATTGGGCACTAATGGGCCAATTTTTGTTGGTTTGTTTTATGTATCTTAATAGGAGAATCGGTTTTAATAAATTTACTAGTCTGAAGAATAGGCTGATATAATTCCGTGTGATTGGTAAAGGTAACTGTTTTTTTTAATTAAGGTGCTAATTACCAATAAATTATCATTGTCTGACAATCGCCTACTTATTGAAGGCAAAAGGACCACTTGATAAGTAATGGACTAATCTTTATCTTCGCGCATTGAAATAATTAATAACATATAATATCAAAGAAAATAATATTATTGTACCAAAATTATTTTCTTGAGAAGTTTTTCTCTCCATGTAGTTTGTACATACCATGAATAAGAAACCGAAGTAATAATTGGTTCATCCATTTTCAAAGTAGATATATCTTCCTACCAACTTACTTAATGACCATGACCAAAGATCTTCTTGAAAAGTTGAAAATAGCACTAGTGTGTTATTTTTCGTTTAGCTATACCTTACATGAAATACAATGCAATTTGAAAATTGTTTTGTTGTTAGGAAAAAAATGTTTAATTTGTAAATAGTAATTATTATATGAATAACTAATTGAGTTTTCTATTAATAAAATTTAATAAGAAGAAATGCTAAGTTAATTAATATGCTATCCAAAAACCAAATGGGTAAACGACGGATTTTGCTAATAGTAAAGAAGATAATCAAATTTTTAATACATAAAAGAGGGTTAAACTTTCAAGTTTTTCAAGCATGTCACATCATCACTTTTATTTACTATTGATTTTGTTTAAATCTTTTCATCTTATTGAATCTAAGAGTTCATATAAATATTTTCTCTCTTCTCAAAATAATGTGTGTAATATACTTAAAGTTGAACTAAACTCTTAAAATGATCTATTTTTTTTATATGACCATTTATAGATCATTATGTGTTTAATTATATTATTTATTATTATAATTATAATAATAATAATTATTATTATTATTATTATTACTTAGCATTTAAAAATATTGTGTCTAAATTTTCTTTAATGTAAAATTTTATTAAATATATTTAAAATTTTACATTGTCAATTATTTATTTGAGTATTATATTATTCGCCCCGAGTTACAGCTTGGAATAAATACCCTTGGGCTTTTAGACAAATTACCAAAATACCCTTGGAGGTCGTCATGGGCTTTTCATGGGCCTTTTTGGGCTTTTCGGATTTTAGGGCTTTTTCAATTTTGGGCTTTTTTGGGCTTTTTTCGATTTTAGGCTTTTAATTATTAATTAAGACTTTAATTATAAATGGGCTTTGGCCCATAATTCAAATCCATAATTAACATTTAAAATCCAAATCAAATATATATAATTGTCATCTACAATTATATTTTTCTCGGTTGTTGTTTCTATTAATTTATACGACGTGTCCAACACGTTATAAATTCAATCGATTTTTGCTTCTTGTCATCTCTATGACAAATATAATTATATCATATATAATTAATTATAACCATCTTATTATTAATTATAAACAATTCATAATTAATCAATAAGATTCTCCGATTAACTCCTATACGGTGTGACCCGACAGATCCGTGTTATGTTGGTAAATAGAGTTAAAGCCGTTTTAACTTCTATAATCATAGGAGGCATCCGCGAATGCACTATGACCATCCAATTACACAGATGATGATGTACTTGTACAATATCATGATCCAATAAACTATTTACTTGTGTTTAATTCTTTTGTCTCATAATTATCGATCGTTTCAAGGTAGGTATGTGTCATCCTTGCAAACTTAATCTTTTCTTGATCCCGAGTAAATTATCAAATATAATTACTCTTGTAATTATACGCTAGCGTATAATCTTACTCTATCAAGGGCCCAAGATGATCTATAACTCGTATAGAAATACGAGGGACAATAGTACTTTTGGCAAACCATCTCTTCCTCCGCATAAGTTATGTATACCGAAGAGCTACCTTTATAGCTACCTTTTACGGATAACGTTTGGTAGAAATCACACACATACATATCTTATGTAGGAAAGATGAATACCTCATACTTTAGAATTTAATACTGAACGAAAACATTAATGACACGAACACAATTCCATTTAATGTTTCATTCGGAACTAACAGAATAAATTCGAATGTGGGTATTATAAAGCTAATAGGGAACATGTGCAAAGCTTCACAAAAAGGAAAAGAAAATTAAAAATGTCTTAGGAGCCTGGCGAATAAATAAAAGGAGCAGGATTGGGTAGAGGTTTGCTAAAACCCGCCGGTACAACCCGTATCCGTGTATCCGTGCCCGGTACCCGCGGTATTCGTACCGATGCCCGGGTATAGGCGGGTAGACGGGTAGATGGGTACGGGTTTGAGAAGGGCCGGTCAGTTTTTTTGAAAAAACCCGTTGTACCCGTACCTGTTTATCCGCCGCCCGCAGCCCGTGCCCGCGTACCCGCACCCTCGTACCCGCGTATCCGCACCCTCACAACCGCGTACCCGTTGCACGGTTGATGAACCGTTATAATGATTTACTGAACCGTTATAACGGTTTATGAATCGTTATAACGGTTCAGTAAATCGTTATAACGTTTCATAAATTTTGAAAAAATTCAAAAATCCCCCCCCCCGGTTCACATCAAATCAATACCCGTATATGTACCCGCCAAACCTGCTGTACCCGCTGAATTTTTTTTTATAAATTTCAAAATTCATTTCCTCCAATCCAATCAAAACTCTATAAATACACTTATACACCCCTCTTCCTCTCATTTCTCAACATTTTCACCTTCTCTCAATCTCTCAATCTTTTATTCTTTCAATATAATATTATTCTCAATTTTTAAATTTATTGTTCCAAAAAATATAGTATAAAAATACGATCACTGGATTACAAAGGTATTGAAATTACGAAGTTCGGCGTCTCCCGCAAGATTTTTCCGCGAGATTTAAAGGTTATATTTATTTCATGTTATATTAATTTTTTTATAGAGTAAATTTAGTTTATGGTAGATTTATTGAATGTTAAGTAATTAGATTTGTTAGAATAGGTTAGATTTTAATTTTTAAATTCGGACCTATTTTTAATAGATTAAGAAAATAGGTTATTTTTAATTTTTTGAATATGTGAAGTAATTACATTTGGTTTGAATAGGTTAGATTTTAATTTTTAAATTCGGATTTATTTTTAATAGGTTAAGAAAATAGGTTATTTTTATTTTTTTTGAATATATGAAGTTATTAGATTTGTTTTAAATAGGTTAGATTTTAATTTTTAAATTCAGATTTATTTTTAATAGGTTAAGAAAATAGGTTATTTTTAATTTTTTGAATATATGAAGTAATTAGATTTATTTTAAATAGGTTATATTTTAATTTTTAAATTCGAATTTATTATTAATAGGTTAAGAAAATAGGTTATTTTTATTTTTTTTGAATATATGAAGTAATTAGATTTGTTTTAAATAGGTTAGATTTTAATTTTTAAATTCAGATTTATTTTTAATAGGTTAAGAAAATAGGTTATTTTTATTTTTTTGAATATGTGAAGAAATTAGATTTGTTTTTTAATATATGAAGTAATTTTATTTTTAATACGTAGGTATTGAAAAACGGAAATACGAAGTTCGGCAACGCCCGCAAGTACAATTTCGTGAAATTTGAAGGTTACATTATTTGACATATAAATATGTTAGATTTAATTTTGTTAGATTAAATTTAAATTATATGTTAGATTCAATTTGTACAAATTGTTAGATCATTTATTTTTAATAGGTTATTTATGACGTTTTAATGGTTTCCCTAGTAAGAACTGTTGCAATACTATGAAAACACAATGTCTAAGGAAAGTTCTATCTAGGAAAATCGGAACTTATAGCGTATCCTTTGTGATCCCTAGTTTTTCTGGGAACTTACCTGGTTGTGATTTCGTGTGTAATAGTAACTGGCATTGGGTACTCTTATGTTACCGGACATTGGATCGATGATCAATGGGTATTACAAAAAAAAATATTAAGTTTTAGAGTATTGGATTCTTCACACACTGTAAATATAATTTTCAAATCCATTATTGAGGTTTTACAAGAATATAATCTGAAGAGCAATATGGATAACAAGGTTTTTTTTATATCTTTCGATAATGCTAGCAACAATATAGCTTCCATTGATATTTTTAAACGGTCACTAAATCTAATTATGAATGGAGCAATGTTTCACCAAAAGTGTGCTTGCCACATACTTAACCTCGTTGTGAAGGCGGGGGCATTAAAACAGAAACCATAAAACTATTGATAATTAAATTTAAGGATGCTCTCAACCATATTGTTTCAAACCAAGAAAGAAAACAACGGTTCGCATTGATGTGCGTCAACTATGGATTGAGCAAGTTGAGAGTTCCTTGGGATATAGATACCCGTTGGAACTCTACCTATAGATTTTTGCACCGATGTCTTCCTTACCATGCTGTTATTGGAGAGTTTTTGAGAAGCTCCACACCAGAGGGAATGGCATTGGAACCCAGTGTCGAGGAATGGGATCAACTAGAAAGACTTCGAAAATTTCTAAAAACTTTTTTTAAAGCAACTGTCCAACTATCCTGCTCGTACTCACCGACTTCATTTGAGTTGCTGAAACATCTCTATAGCATCTCAAAGGTGTATCGTGAATTGGAACAAACCGAAACCCGAGATAAATCTCTCACACCGATCGTAGATGCTATGAAGCAAAAATTTCTAAAATATTAGAAAGATATACCCCTCCTGGCCATCATCGCAAGCTGCCTCAATCCGGCATACAAGAAGTATTACACAATCAGAATGGTTCAAGCGTACAAAGATAATCTATATTTATCCAACACCGGGGTGGAGGCATACGTGAATTCGAAGTTCGATGAGATGTTTAACATATACAACTCAAGAATGGTTGACAACCAAAATCCGTCTTCGTCCAGCCACGCCCCTAGGTAAAAATATAAATTACATTTTTTTTAATATTTATTATTTATTATATCTACATTATTTATTTATCTACTAATTATTTTATTTAATAGTTTCACTTCTAGGAGCACTAGCAGTGGTGGATTGTTAGCAGATTTCCAATCGGAAAGCACACATCCACAAATGAGTTATTGAGCTATATGTCGATGCTCAACGAAAATGAAGATGTTGACATCATGACGTGGTGGAAGAGAAATGCAAGGGGTTATCCAACGCTGGCGATGATGGCCCGCGACGTATTTATCGTACCCGTGTCAACTGTCCCTTCTGAAAGTTGTTTTAGTTCGGCGAACAGGATTCTCTCCGATAAACATAGTAAGTTGGGTGCACATGTTTTTGAGAGACTTGTGTGCTTGAAAGATTGCCACAATCATCCGAAGTCGAGACTGAAGAAAGCGGTACCGAGCCGCGGCCGGGTTATAATTCGGATTCAGATGGTGCGGAAGAGAGCGAGCAATGGTACATGAATGCGAACTATTAGATAGGTAGAAGACAGTGTCAGTATTAATCTCTAACTTCCTTTAATTTTTATGGCTATTTTTTAAATTATAAATTTCTAAACATTTCAATTAGTTTTTAAATTCTTCATTTTAAAGAAAACTACTAACAAAAAAAAAGGTAGAACTCCGCCTATGTTATTTTACATAGCCGGTCCCAAGCCCTGAATAAAAGGAGGAGGATAACTTTTATTTTTTATCTATTTTTTTAAAATAATTCAAAATTATTTTTAAAGTAATTGATTTGATAAATTTTTATTTATATTTTACTTTTTAAATTAATTGATTTAAGATATTTTTTATTTATATTTTAAACGTTCATTTTAAATTATTTAATTTTTAAATGTTCATTTTTAATTTTTTATCTATTTTTTGATTTAATCTATTATTTTAAAATAATTGAAAAAAATGAACGTTTAGAAAATATATTATTCTTTTAAAATGAACGTTTAGAAAATATATTATTCTTTAAAATGAACGTTTAGATTTGTACTTAGCCGAAATGATATTATTCAGATTTTACGACATTCCAAAATAAAAAATATATTTGTAAAACAAAAACAGCAAAAAAAAATCTTGTACCCGTCTACCAAAACAGTTTCTGAACCGTTATAACGGTTTATGAAACGTTATAACGTTTCATAAATCGTTATAACAGTTCAGAAATCGTTATAACGGTTCTCGTTCCCGAGTAGTCGAGTACCCGCCCTACCCTTGGACCCGCCCCGTGTGCCCGAGTACCCCGTACCTGTACCCGTGTACCCGCGACGGGCACGGGTATGAGACGGATACGGTTTTGAAAAAAAAACTCATCTACCCGTGCCCGTCTACCCGCCGTACTCATGCCTGCCCTACTCGCCGCCCGCCGTGGGTGTATCCGACCCGTACCCACGATACCCGCCGGCAAATCACTAGGATTGGGCCTACATATAGATTTTTAACCGAGTCTTTGTACTTTATAATTTATCATTTTTTTAATCCCTGCTTTTTGTACTTTAGACTGATGAATGATGATCATGTGCTAACTCATCTTTCTAGAATGCATGGTCGGCTCAAATAAGACAACGACTCTACGAAGCGTGTTCCTCAAACAAATTTTTGTGCTTATTTTATTAACAGTTTTGGAATTTGGACGTGTCGTAGCGAAATATGATTAAATTTTCATGTTCCTAACAAGTACCGAGCCACCTAGGCATTACATTATTTTCAGACTTATTTTAAATAATATGCATAGATTTAGACAATAGTAATGTCGATAAGTATATATAGAATTATTATTATGTTGTTTTGCAAAGCACAATAACGTTGTGTGTTTTGCACTCTATTATTAATTTTAAGTCAGAAATGATCGATTTAAACCGCTCAATCTAATCTCTATATTAAAATTTATTAGTAAATTAAATTTTATATTTTTTAGAATTTATTTGTTATTTTTTGGATAGGGGGAAAACCGTCATTTTTAGATGAATTAGAATTCTCAGATCAAGTCATTTTCTCCTCACCAGAAAAAATAGCAAAAAAAATCTAAAAAATATAAAATTTGGTTTACTAATAGATTTTGATATGAAAATTAGATTGAACGGTTCTGATTGATAATTTATGACTTAAAATTAAAAATAGAGCGTAAAACACACAACGTCTCTGTACTTTGTAATTTCTTTGATTTTGTTGTACTTAACAATTCTTTGATTTTGTTGTTTTGTAAAATATTATTGAATTTAACAAGTTTCTTTAAGACTTGTGTGTAGGATTCTAAAAAGCTTCAAGGAATTCAAGAGGAAATGATCAAGATCAGTTCAGACGCTTCTATGAAGATATAGGATCATATCTCATGTACAAACATAAATTAAAATCTTATATTCTTCATAATTTTGCAAGGAAAATCTCTCTGTCGCATAATGATTCATCAATCATTATAATGATTCATCAATCATTATAATGATTCAATACATTTATTTAAAAATATTCTAAGTTTTCTATGAACATGGATGAGCCAAATTTAACATAGTATATCATTATGTAACGTTTTGTCAAGCGTTCAACGCTTCATGAATCGTATAACGATTCAGTGAATCGTTATAATGTTTCTGAAGTAGTAGACTTGTCAAAAGGTTGGTCAAACAGTCAAAACGTTGCTAATGTTTTGTAAAGCGTTCAATGTTTCTCTTTATCGTTATAACCGTCCATCCTATTCATTTCTGAACCGTTATAACATTATTTAAAATTCTGATAAGGGGTAATCTTGAAAACTCAAGATTCCTTATGCATAAACGTTATAACGATTTAGGAATCATGATAACGATTCTCTGCGCAAGAATACCATTGTTTTTTTGTTCAAGTGCTTATTTAAGGTGATGCTCTGAGATTATGTAAATTGATCAAAAACCTTTTAAATCTCAAGCAATCTAGAGCACTCACCCAATAGCAAACAAATAGTCCATACAATCTTCCTTGTAAATTACAAGAAATAAAAATCTTAAATTAGTCAAAGTTAGTGAAATTCTTGTACAATTTCTGAATAGTGCATTGCACATCTTTAAGGTTTGGCTCAAATTTCACTTCAGCATTGTAGTTGTATTTTTGAGTCTTGAGTGCTCTTGATTTGTTCTTCTTTTGTAGTTTTTAGTCTTGTTGTACTTGTATTGTGAAGAAGCTAAATCTTCTTAATTGTAAAATATTTTTTAGTAATAAAGCGACATCTCGTTAGTGGGTTGAGACCCGGAGACGTAGGTTTCTATAACTGAACTCCGTTAACATCTTGAGTCTTCTTTAAGATTTCAATATTTGCATCTTGTACATCTCATAATCAAAATCTTTACAAAGTTATATTTCTTGTGTAACATTATTTTACATCAATTGCTCTTTTTGGTAATTGATATTTAACTAAAGACTTAAAACATATTTTTCATATATTTGCATATAGCATTCAATTTACTTTTGTACATTATCTTTTGATCTATTTTAAGTTGATTCTTGTGCAATTTATAGTATTTATCAAACCGGTCTTTATCTAATTTGTCCAAATTAATGTAAAAGTATCATTTCGATAAATACCATCTACCTTTATCTCAATATATATATATATATATATAGAGTAGAGATACCGTGAGTTTAAACTCACGGAGGCCTTCTGTGAGCTTAACTCAAAAAATATATCAAATCATTTTAAAATTTTAATTTATCATTCTCATTAAATTTTTTATATGAAAATCTCATGGGATGCAAAAATTTGGAGCGTTTTGAGCTTTTTAAGTTGTGGTTTTTAATTTTTGAAAATCAGCTCTAAAAATAATAATAATATATTCAATACTTTAACATCATTTTAAAAAATTAAAAACAGTGACTTAAAAAACTCAAAACACTCCAAATTTTTGCATCCCACAAGATTTTTATATAAAAAAATTAATGAGAATGATAAATTAAAATTTTGAGATGATTTAATATATTTTTTGAGTTAAACTCACGGAAGACCTCCGTGAGCTTAAGCTCACGGTATCTCCACTCTCTCTCTCTCTCTCTATATATATATATATATATATAGAGAGAGAGAGAGAGAGAGAGTCTGACTATGGTGTTTTGCAAAGTACAGAGGCGTTGTGTGCTTTGCGCTCTATTTTTAATTTCAAGTCAGAAATAATCGATCCGAACCATTCAATCTAATTTTCATATAAAAATCTATTACTAAACCAAATTTTATATTTTTTAGAATTTTTTTGTTATTTTTTCTGATGAGGAGAAAATGACTTGATCTGAGAATTTTGGTTCATCCAAAAATGACGGTTTCCTCCCTATCCAAAAAAATAGCAAATAAATTCCAAAAAATATAAAATTTGATTTACTAATAGATTTTGATATGGAGATTAGATTGAGCGGTTTGGATCGATCATTTCTGATTTAAAATTAAAAATAGAGCGCAAAACACACAACGATCTTGTGCTTTGCAAAGCACCATAGCCTAATTCTCTCTCTCTCTCTATATATATATATATATGTATTATATATTTATTTTTATTTTAAAAGTATTATATATATTACCGTATCTCTATCTTAATTTTTTTTTAAAATTGACGTGTCGTCGTATCCGCACCGTACTCTATACGATACTCACACTCGTGGAACACATAATTTCAGTTTATGTATATATCCTTTCTTCTCCGTAAGGTTGGTCCATAGATTTTTGAGGTATAGTTACTATTGACTACTAGATTGTTTTTCTTTTCATTTTTTTCTCTAAAATAAGTTGCAAATTACCACCTATTTCTATTTACTGAAAACAAGATTTTTGTGACCAGCCTAAGCACCATTATGACAATCAGCATTAACCTTTAGTCAAAGGATTAGGATAAGATTCTTTACATGAGAGTGAGTACATTCAAAACTCGACTGACGAAACTTTATGAACATTTTAATATAATTAGATATTTTAATCCCCATTTTCTTTATTTTTAAAAGCCTTAATTGGACCCCTCAAACGGATCCTCTTCATCTCAACTACCGTCTTAAACTGCTGTCGCTTGTTCGCAATGGGTTCATTTTCTATTTTAGAAAAATATAGACCCAAACTCTCTATGACTATGTTTGCTTTTTGTTGAAAGGATTCATGTTACTAAAAGAGATTAACTAATTATATCTCAGATCTGTACCTCAACTGAAAAAGTTGTTGATCACGTTGACCATGTTCTCGAACATTAACAGACTATCCGTCTGCGGATGATCATCAAAGTCTTAATATCGAAAATTCTAAGTCTTAATACTGGAGAAATAAAGTCATAATATCTAATATATCAAGTTATATTTTAAATTTTAAATTTCTATTTGAACGACAATCAATATATAGGCAAGTATTTATATATGAACTTTAATGTCTTAAGTCTAAATAAGAGAAATACGACGTCTTAATATCTAATATTATAAATTATATTTTAAACTAAAATTTATATTTGGATGACAATCAAAATATTAATAAGTATTTATACTTAAATCTCATTATCTTAAAACTGAATATCTTAAGTCTTAACACGAGAAATATAATGTTTTAATATTTAATATTGCAAATCATATTTTAAACTTAAAATTAATATTTGAGCATCCATCAGAATATTGACAAGTCTATATACCTAACTCTAATGTACTAAAATCGAATGTTTCAAGTCCTAACACACAAAAAAATGACGTCTTAATATCTAATATTATAAGTCATAATTTTGAACTTCAAATTTATTTTTGAACGGTCGTCAAAATATGAACAAATCTGTATCTCTAAACTATAATATCTTAAAAGCTAAGTCAACAATAATTATTTACTCTCTTGTTTGAATATTAAAAAGGGTTATACAATTGAATTTCTATCTTGGATAAGCCGATATCAATAAAGATATAATATCCGCTATTACAAAAAGTTAGAAACAACTACCTGATAGAGTCAAATTGTTCACTAAATAATAACGGCTCTTCTGAAATTCTCTAAACCATTCTGTGGACGATATTTAAAATGTTAATATCTAATAAAGTCTTAAGGACTATTATATGATGTCTTAATATATAATGCTATAAGTCATTTTCATGTTTAAAATATATAAAAATTTTAAATATTTATTGAACATTATTTAAACCAAATCTTTATATCTAATGTAGCAACTAAGAAATGAAGTCTTAATAAACTTTATCTAAAATAATATTTTTATATAATTTATATTCGATATAAAATTTCATAAATAAAATCTTAAAATTTAGCATTAGAAGTTTTAAAATCATTCATATGATGTCTTAATATACATTATATATTAACATAAATCTTACTTTTAACTTTGAATAATATATAATTTAAAAAATATTTATCAAACACTCCTAGAGTCAAATCTCTATACCTAATTGTTCTCTTCTTAAGACTTAACAATTAAATTCTTAATACTAATTAATAAATCATATTTTACCTTAAGGATTTAAAATTTCATAATATTTTCTGAATATCGATATTCTTATTATCTTAACTAAGGTCTTACAATTGATAAATTTATATTTAGTATTTTTGTAATATCTTAAGACCTTATAATTTATATTTATAAAAATAATCTTAATAAATAATAAAAATTATCTTTATATCTCATATCATTAAGTCATAATATTGTCAATGATATATAATAGATATGTAACACAAAATAATATTTTTAAAATAATTATGACAAAAATAGATTTAATATTTAATATAAATAAGTCTTAATATCTATCATAACATATCTTAATGCATAATTCAAAATATAATTTGTTGTTTAGTCTTAATTTTTACTATTATAAATAAATTTAAATATATATTAGATACACATTTCAATATATAGTGTACATTTACTGACTAAAATTTATATTAATATATCATTCAAAATATAATTTATAGTTTAGACTTAATTTTCATTAGTACAAACAATATAGTCTCTGTTAGTTTTTTGTTAAATTTCTTCAATCTCAATTCTCAATTTCACGATCAAATATTTATAGTTTGTATAATAATACTTTATACCTAGTACAATTAAATCTTCATATCTATTATACTAAGTCTGATGCACATATATTTAGTGTAATAAAATATTTTTTTATTCTCTCCTATCTTTCAATCAATTCATTCGAATGAATACTCAAATTTTATCTTCTTACTTCCAGAAATTGATCTAGCTTAACTTCTTGATCAACTAAGCTTCAAAATATGAGTTTCAACATATTCTCTTTGCACATGAGAAGTGAAATGGTGATCTAAACACTTAGAATATTATAGCACTTGCTTAAAACTTCACATATCATCTTATTGGTCTAGAAAAAATATTTGATCAATCGATTGAGATTCACCCGCACTAAATCGCTCCAATCTAATTTCTAATCGAGATACTTTCTTCCTTGATTTCTCTTAAATCTTGATCCATTTAATGTGTAATTTATCTCATTGTGTTCTTCTTGTCGCTAGCTTTCCAACGATATATAGCATGAGGAGTAACTCTCAAAGATGAGGGAGATATCATTGGAGGTTTTTTTTTCAAACGGGTCAAGTACGTGACCCGCGTTTTTTTATTTTTCTTTCAAATTTAAATTTAATAACAGTTAGAAAGTAGTTAGATAGTTAGATTAGTTAGGATAGTTAGGGTATAGAATGTGATATAGAAGTTGGGTATAGAAAATTTTTCTCTATTTTTTAACACCTTTGGACAACTATTTTTATTGATGATGGACTACTAGCAATGGTTTTCACAATCTTTAACAATGAATTTGAAAAAGAAAATAAACAAACAAAAATTGACAATTTTAATTAAATAACTTTATAGGTGTATTATTGAATGATAGATAGACTAATAACTAAATTTCATACAATTAAATATTATTTGATGATGCAACAAGGATCACTAGTTTTGGATCCGTTGAAATTTCAAAATCATTTGATGTATTAAAAATATACAAAATCACATTATATTTTATAGAAATGTTATTATCTAACATGATAAGTGGATGATATAGATCAGGCTCATGATGCTTTAATTAGAGCCAAGTTCTTCCATATAATTATCAACATTATCAAGACAAACAATGTTCACGAGTCCTCTTTTATTTTTGTAGAACTAAGAATATTTTTCAGATTCCATCTAAAATTGAAAAGTACATATTATAAAAATAACATTGGTCGAGCAAAGATTCTATCAAATAAAATGCAACCTCAAAAAGCATATAAAAAATTCAATAGATTATCACAATAAAGAAATAGCGTCTTACATTGAATAACCCATTTATTAGTAAATAAATATTTTTTTAGTCATACAATCAAATTTAAAAATACTTAATAATGTTGCCTCTAACAACGCCGAGAGAGACTGAGTAAGATTTTTAATTAATGTTAACATGTTTGGCTTAAATTAAAAGTTTGGCTCAAACCGCAAATAAGATTTCAAATTTTGAAATTCAAGAACCAAACCAAGTAAAGTAGATAATGTAAAGAGAGAGAAAACAAGAAGACAAAATATTATGGGAGTTTGGACAAATCTAGTTCTTACATATCCGGGCCGGGGTATAGAAACCTCTTCTTGATGCGTCTTTTAATTAGAGGTGACGGAACCCGACCCAACTTGAGAAACCCGTCCGATCCGTCCGGACTTGAACCCGATCTGATCCGATCTTTTAAGAAAGTCAAATTGACTTGACCCGAACCCAAACTGACCCGATCCGATCTGAGATCAAATGACCTTCAATCCAATCGAAATCTATCAACGATCTGAAAAAACACAACATATAAATTGATCCGACCCGACCTGACCCGATTTCTTCTAGAAGGTCAAACTGATCTGACCCGCCCGATCCAAACCCGAACCCGACCCGACCCGCCCGATTGCCACCTCTAGTCTTTTTACACAAAAAAAAAAAGAGAAAGGATGACAATCCCTTACACACAAAAGTAGACGGTCATCGATCTTGATAAAAGAGAGGAAATCTTTCAAAATATTCAATTATAAAATACTGCACTCAATTAGAGTGTAAATGAGTCATGATCATTATTATTTTATTTTTATTTTTTATCCTAATTAAGTATTTAATAATTATTTTTATATATTTTTAAATAATTTAATATTAATTAATATATAATTATTCTCAGTTATAATATATGAGTTTTGATGAGTGGTAAAATATAAAATAAATTAAAAAACACAATAAAAAGGTCGAATCGGTACAAATTGACCCGACTCAATCCGTGATGGACCAAAAAATCTTAATTATATCCGATCGATTTATTCTCAGATCGGATCAAATTTTGTCACCCGGACAAACAACCTAACACTCTAATTCAACCTATTTAATTCTCAAATTGATGAATTGAATATAAGGCTGAAATATTGCTATTGAGGGTTGGGTTAAAACACTCTAATGGTGTTTTGATCTTAGCAGAAAGAAAGCTTAATTTTCGCGGTCAAGCTAGATTAGACAACCGTTACAATGAATGGTTCAATAACGGAATGCATCGATTGTTTTGAACTTACAACGGTTATCAATCCCTCAGATTTTTTCTGAAAAGTAAAGGAAATGAAAATCTGCCTTAATTAATTTTCAAATGTTTGAAATAATCATTATTAACGATAAAATAATCGTTATACTGGTTCGTTCGATCTTGAATTTTCATAAGTTCATAATTAATCATTGGCAGCGGTTCCCAACCATTACACGGCAGCTGTCCCTAATTTCGACTTTTGTTACTTTAGCTTCAAACTCAAATTACCAATTAAATATTTTCCTAATTCTAATATGTTATTGTCTTGTTCTTGCACATGTCAATTATGTCTGTATTACAGTCTTAAGAAAATAAACTTACAAAGATCTTATAATAAGAAAATTTATAAAATTTACATTCTAATGTTTTGTAAATTGAGAAATAAGAAATTACTCTCAACTATACATAATTGATACTAAAAAAAATAAAAAAAAAAACGCTTGCTAACTTTCCCTCGGTGGCCTTAACTAGAAATTTAAGGATGATGTTAAACAAGTGATCCAATTCGGACCAAGAGGGCAACTGCCCTCTCTTAATTTTGAAAAATAGTGTTTTTCGATAATGTTTTCAGTAATTTACCCCATCTGGAAAAAAATTTTTGCCCCCTCCCCCTCCTGAATTGTCTGATTATTTTTATTGAAAAAAATATATTTAACATCGTGCATAATGAAATAATTATGCAAAATATCAAAATATAAAATTTCGTAGACGAAAACTTTCTTCATCAACTTGATTATCTATTACTTTGAGCTTTATTTTGTTGTTATTTTTAATATATAAAATGTTATTATTTTAATATTTTTTATTAGATAAAAATATATATTAAATTATTATTTTTTTATTTAGTACCCAATTAGTTAATGGGTTTGAACCCGATAAGCTATTACAATCCAATAGTTACCCCTGACCAAAATCCTACATCCGCCCCTGTAAACAACATAAAAATTTTGGACGATAATTAACATTGATTTCGTCAGACAGTTTTATATATTTTAGTTAGAAAAATATGTATGCTCATGATTATTGAGGTTATGTTATTGTTAAGAATAAAAGAGAGTTTAGCATACCATATGTTTTATATCTCAATTATAACTACTAATTTCATAAGATTTATTTTATTCAACCGGATATTTATTTTTTCTGTTGTCTTTTATTAATTTCAAGTCACCACCGATTCTAAACTTCTATTTTATAAAAATTGATGTACTTAAAAATTTTAAAATTTAGAATGTTTTGAACATAGTAACAAGATCCGCGAATAATTCATTTTTCACCCATAACCGGATGTTTCACGAATAATTCGTCAGTTTAATATACAGTGCGTTTTTTGGGTCAAAAAAACGTTTTATTCGCGAATTATTTGGCAAAAAATATATTATATATTATTTTAAATGAAAATTTATATATTTTTAATATATTTTTAATATTTTAGAATTATAATATATATTTTATTTATATTATATGAAACGAGCTATTCCCGAATTATACCCGTATTATACCTGAACGTCGAATTTTTGATCTCGCCGAACGTTTTCCGAATCACGAACTTGTTACTATGGTTTTGAATACAAATATGAGGAGAATTCAAATGTCTCAATTTTTGTGTCTTAATCATGCCTCCACTTTTTTAATTTTTAACTCAAAATTTATACTGAAATATTAAAATAAAATTATTAGATTTGATCTAGGGGATTTTATTTATGTATAGATTAAAAGTTTTGATATTTGAATATTATTTTATGTGACATCAAGAGCTTGTTTATACACTAATAAGATTAATTTTTAGATGTTAATTTTAGAACTTGTTAATTTACATAAAATGAAAGTGAAAAAATGAATATTTTTTTACGTGTAAGAAAAAATTATAATATAAAACAAATCTAACGGTTATATATTAATATTTTAATTTTAAATTTTAATCCATTACAAATTTCAAAAGTAAAAGCATAATTAAAACATTAAAAAATCAAGATATTTGAACCCTCCTCTACAAATATATATGTACTTTTTTTTGGTACGACTAAGTATTGTAACAGACTTCGAATAACAGATATTCTAGTACCGGCATATTCTACATTAATGCAGTTCATATTTTTAGTCAAAATAATATACCACATATAACATATTTAATAAAAATAAAAATGCACAGCATGAGATTTATATAGTTGGAACCAAATCACGCAGCTGGTTCAAACTTTGCATATATATAACAAATGCATTTTTTTTTCATAGGCTTTTGACTTTCTTAGGCATTGGTCAATGGTCGTTGCCTCATTGGCGTTTTGCATACTTCTTAAAATTCTCTGACTAATTTTCTGCTAGATAATTTTTGCGAAATCAACTTATTATAAGAATATAATTATAAACGAATGGACTCGTTTACAATGAAGTTAGAAATTGTACTAATATGCTTTGCAATCCATCATTTATGTATTTTTTATTAATTAATTCCAATGTTGAAATATTCGAACTATTAATTTGAACCACTTATTATAATCAATATATTGAAAAATAGAGGTAAAAAAATATCCTGCGCCCTTTGTTTTGTAATTTTTGCTATCGTTTTAAAAGGTGAAAACATTCTGTAATGTTTATTTATAACAATTTTATTGTTATTCCAATAAAAAGTTAAAAATAATATTAGATATAAGGCTTTGTTTCCTGCAAATTTTCAATATATAGATCACACAAGTGGTCGAGGTTGATTTTGAATTTCCAAAATCAGTTTTTTATAATATCTCTTAAACCAAATCAAGAATACATAAACAAATGTATAAATCTTAATAAAATTAAAAATCATATAAGTATTTTTTTATTTAGCATTTACTAATTAGCTAAAGCACTCTCTCATTTAAGTATGAAGCAACTGTACACAACTTTGCCATAGTTTTTTCAACATTAATTGGACTTATCAACTTTCATTTAGTAAAGACGAGGCGAAATTACTTTAATTATATTTAGTTCATATATTGAATATCGAACGTCTTTTCATACAAAGACAAATTATTTTTGTTTCAGACTTTATGTTTTAATAAACTAAAGTTAAGAAGTTAAAACAAAATATCGCCTATATATTATTTTTTGTTGCGTAATAAAAAATATGGAAAACTAATAAGAGCTATATCGAGCGAATTAGTTCGTTAAATTCATGGTAGAATTTGCCAAAATATAAATAAGGACAAATATACTGATGCATTACAGAGTTAACATAATATCATATGAAAGTTAGAGTGGCCATATTCACGAATCCACATGCGCTGTAATACTATAAATTTTATAGTGCTGTTCGAATTTACATAATAAATAACTTCATAAATTTAAACACTGTTTATAAAATTATTTTCCTAACCGTAATATTATTTACGAAAATTTCCTTCGTAGAACTGTCTACTATAAATTTTACACCCCATATTCAGTGCTTGCACATCGACGCTTTTCAAATATATCAGATAAAAAATTAACAGATTGAATTGATTCATTTTTCTCTCTTCTCTCACCTTCTCTTTTCAAATATATCTGATTCGTTGATTTTTGATCCGAACAATCGGAACAACAGGAGATTCGGTTCCTCTCTTTATATCTTTTTTTTTAATCTCCTATTCTCCTTGCATCTTGCGTCCCTCCATTTTTTCTTTAATCGCAAAAGTCACTGGTCGTCGTGCCCACTGCCTTGCCTTCTTTCTCGATCGAAGTCTGTTCAATTCTACTCGCACCGTCGACGCTTTTGCGACTCAATTCGCCATTTTCGATCTGAAAGAAGAATGAAAGGTGAGTCGTTTATGAAAATTTTAATCCTTTTCCTTATTTTATACAATGTCTCTTTAATTTGTATGGAATCTGTCTTAATCTGAGACTCCACCATGCACCCAGATTGATTTGTCCCATTTGCTATGTTTTCTACTTTTTAAGGGTTTTGGATGGATCGTTCGTGATGTTGCTTTTGTAACCTTCTTTTTAGGAGGTTTTAGGTATAATGGTGTTAAAGTTGTACTTTAGTGGTTATAATGTCGTTGTTATTTGTGTTGTCTCTTTTAAAATAAATGGTTATGGTTGTTTGCTCCGTTAATTAGTCACCTTTACCGTTTTTGTTTCCATTTCATGGCTTCTCTCTTTTTGGTTTTGGCGTTGTTGAAGAAAAATGCGGGAGCCAAGCGGTAGGGTCAAATTGTAATTCATTTTTTTAATCTTTTTCTCTTGAGAATTATGACATTCTTTTCATCCCATTATGCGCCAAATCTCTTAATCATTCTCTTTCCAAAACGAAACTCTCGTAATCATTTGTATTTACCAGATTTCCTAAGTCTCATCATATTCTTTTCTTACTTTGTATTCATCAAGGAACTGTAACAGCAGTGATCCGCACAGAAAGTTCTTCATTTGGTGCGATGATACTTTTCAACGTGAAAATTCATCCACTGTTTATTTTTGGCTTTTCCGTGTTTTGTCTCTTTGTGTGTTTTCTAGCATTTCTGAAACATCTTAAAATGATGTACTTTGGATAATACCTTGGGTCTCAGAATTATCAAATTATTCAAAATATTCAGTTTCTGGACTTTGTGCAACTACAATTAAGAATGTTTCACTTTTAATTAAATATCTTCCAGATCGGCTCTTCAATTTATTAGGAACTTTTATTATCCTGATGTTCCATGAAAACTCTGAGAGCGAAAATTGGGTTTGATGAGAAATTTTGAATTTTCTGATAACTTAGGTTTTCTTATATTTTAGTAATGTTAAACTTACTTTTGTAGATATTTGAGATCTCCGATCTCTATGATTTCAGATTGGGTTTCATTTCTAGCTTTAATCCAATTTATTTGAGATTAAAGACTTTGTTGGTGTTGGTGTTGGTGTTGGTGTTGGTATTGGTGTTAAATTTACTTCCGTTGATCAAAAATTTTCTCCATAATTTATACTTCTGGTGTTGACCGTTAACCCCACTGTCCAATTATACCTTCCAAACAAATCCATCCTTTTCTCAAGCTTCTATGCAAAGGATGGGATAGAATAAAGCGTAGTTTTAATTGGAGTGACATTTGTATTTGATTGAGCAAACACGAAATATCACTTCAGAGGTAAGTTTCTAAATTGTTTTGTTTTTTTCAATCTTATAAAAGAGATAAATGAGGATCTATTATGTGAAGGTTTTATCTGAAAGGCTTAAACCAATTAAGAATTGCATTCTGGCACCTTCTTCCTAAAGAAATATTACTTCATGCAGACTTAATATCATGATATTTTTCTCTCTATCTGTTGACTATGTGTGGTCTGACCAACACCTTATATTTCTCATTGGAGATCCAAACTGATAGTCTCTGTATTGTATCCTTTGGCTGCTTATTCTCTAAGTACTTATTGTTTTTACTTCTGTATCTTTTCTCTCTCTTATGAAGACACATATTTTTCTAATTAGTTTTTTATTTTCTAATCAGGTGCTTAGTCCGGTTGATTTTAGATTACAAATCTTCAGATACTGAAGATGGTACCATTTTCTTAAAGCCTCCAAGATGAAAGGAGAAGAGTCACGTGGTCTCATCATAGGTGTAATTATAGGAATATTAATAGCAATTGGCACTTTATTCTGCATCAAATTTCGTAAGTCAAGGTCGCAAATTGAGAATAGCAGTTCTAGAAGGAACTCCATTGTAGCATTTCGTTCAAGTAGTACCAATGCTTGCACAGAACTCTCAGACTCAACAGTGGGACCCGACTCACCAAATTTGACAGTGCAAAATGGGCATGGTCCAGCTCTCTGGATGGAGGGGAAAAAGCGTAAAAGTGTCATCTCTGTTTCTGGCATACCGAAGTATTCTTACAAGTATGTTGTTTACATATTTATAATTATAATTTATTTCTTATTTCCTAAGCCAATATCTGAATCAGTGCTGATTCTTGTAAATTCGGCTGTGTATTCTATTTACTGTGTTAGCCGGTACAAGTAATCCAAAAACCACAACTTAGTGCACACAATCTCACCCATGGCCCCATGCCCCCTCACAGGCAGCGTTGTTGTCTGAGTAACTGGTATAGATTTGAATACTGCATGTTATTTCTTAATTTTAACATATGTACTTATAGTTGTGCTCGCTGATAATATTAGAGAAGTGCAGAAGGCGACAGCTAATTTCACTGAGCTGATAGGACAAGGCGCTTTTGGGCCAGTCTACAAGGCACAAATGTCTACTGGAGAAATAGTTGCTGTCAAAGTACTTGCGAATGATTCAAAACAAGGGGAGAAAGAGTTCCAGAATGAGGTTCCAATATCTTGTATACTGTTTTTGCATATTGGTCCTGCTTATTTTCTTATCAGCAACTAAGCATGATCATAGTTCTTTTTACTCCACATTATTATTAAGAAACCCTGAATGTGACCAGTGTTTACTGGCTAGAATAAGTAGCTTTATTCTGCATTGAGTTCATACAATTGAAGTTGCAAATGAGCATCATGATCTTGCCGATCTGATATCTGGTTAATCTACTATATTTTTCCTCTTTTTCTTTTGTTGTTAGGTTTTGCTCCTTGGAAGGTTACACCATAGAAATCTTGTTAATTTGGTAGGATATTGTGCTGAGAAGGGGAAACATATGCTTATTTATGTGTTCATGCCTAATGGAAGTTTGGCTTCTCACTTATATGGTATTTTACTTTTTTACTTCCTGCACCTTTATTATTTTATAGTTCCAAAAATGCCTTTTCTAATTGCAAATGCCAAATATAATGTTTTGTTTTGCTGATTCTAATACTAAAATGAATTTTGTGGTTCTTTGGTATCTTTTTTTTTTTCCATTGTAGGGGAAAGTCGTGAGGTGTTGAAATGGGATCAGAGGATGAGCATAGCTATAGATGTTGCTAGAGGATTGGAGTACCTTCATGATGGTGTAAGAGAGGAGAAAAAAAAACAATAGTTTAATATAAGCAATGGCATTAACAAATGCAAACTATGTTTTCATACACAGATGCTCTTTATTACAGGCGGTACCACCAGTTGTCCACCGTGATATTAAATCTGCCAATATTTTGTTAGACCGCTCAATGAGAGCTAGGGTATGTTCATTTTGTTATAAATAATTATTTTCATCCTTTATAGTTATATTATTAAGATTTGTATCTACGTTGTCAAATTAGAAATTTGTTGCTTTGTATTTTGCAGCATGTTGCCAAAATTTACTCACAAAGCCAAGGGTAAAATAGACCAAATTGGGTTTTTATGTGAGATAATTTAGCGCTGATTAATAATTTCAGTATGTAATAATTTTTGATAACTTAGGCTTAATTCAACAGTAAATTTGGGTTGTACAATGCCGATTTTACAATTCAGGACTAATTTGGATTTGGTTAAGTTCATGCTCGTTTGCTGCAAATATAGGGAATTTGAAATAATGGGTGAAAATCTTTCTCATAGGTGGCAGATTTTGGATTGTCAAGAGAACATGTAATCAGCCACACTTCTACTAGCTTGAGGGGTACATTTGGATATCTTGACCCAGAATACGTCTCATCTCGAAATTTCACAAGGAAAAGTGATGTATATAGTTATGGTGTATTGCTTTTTGAGTTGATTGCTGGCCGAAGCCCACAACAAGGCCTCATGGAATATGTTGAACTTGTAAGTATTTTCATAATACATTTAGATAGGGGTATTTGAATCTTCACATTGGGCACAGGCATCATTTGAAAGTGCATTTTCATGCCACATTTTATGCAAAAGTGACAGTTCTGACAAAGTGTCTGTATGTCACTTCAGAATTCTAAAGTTGTTGCCAATCAAATGTAGGCAGCAATAAATGCTGAGGGAAGATCAGGGTGGGAGGAGATAGCCGACTCACGGCTTGAAGGCTCCTTCGACATTGAGGAACTAAATGACATGGCAGCATTTGCATACAAGTGTGTGAGTCGAGTCTCGCGTAAACGGCCCTCTATGAGAGATGTTGTGCAAGTCTTGTCTCGCATAGTCAAGATAAGCCGTAGTAGAAAGCACCATAGCAAAAAATTCTCAGCAGAAGGCTCAGGAGACGTAGATGCACGGTCCTCTTGCTTAGAGAATCCTGACCACCAAAGGTTGGAATCGGTTGATAGTCTCTCTGATTTACCAGAAGTTTGATTTTTCCTTTGTCCTTTTTTCTTGTTATAGATATTTGATTTTTGTGACAGGTTATGATAAGTTATGTTGAGTAGAAATTAGGACACTTGTCTGATGTAGAAAGTAATTCTTTATTCATTGTTTGTAGCCATAGTTTTTGTTTCTTTTTGGCCCTTGTATAAGCATACTTATAAATGAAAATTATCGTTATAAATACATAATCCAGAAAAAAAAACAATTGCATTAAAGAAAGTTATTGTCATAAATGAAAAAAAAAGAGCTGTCTTCTAATAACAAAAAAAAATCTATATAAATTAAGAGGTTTATTTTTTATTGTTTTTCTTCTCGCGCATACAATTTGTAAATTATGTTTATCGCTAAATCAATGTCGAAGTATGGGAAAAACGTTGATTAATTTTTAGGTGCACTTCTATATAGGCTTATTCTATCACATACAAACCCGGTTCGGTTGTTCTATTGGAAAGTTACTTTATATGATGATACGAACATCAGGCCCAATTGAGTAACAGAATAATTTCATTAATTAAAGTATTTGTTGCTATGATTAAAAATTATAGACAAACATCTGGATCAATTCTGATCGTGTATGGATCTGCACTTGCAGAATATATGATAATACAAACGTTGGACCTCTAAATTTTCAATAACGAAAGATGGAAAAAGCATAATTCAAATTGCCGAAATACAGTCCAAAGTAAAGAACAAACAAAAATAAAAATCAAACAACATTGCATCGCCCATTCCTGATATATCTCAGAAATATTTCTATACAACCTGAGTAGTTGCTTCCGTGGTACTATGAACCTCTCTATGCACTGTTGGATAAGCTCCTTCCCATGCCGAGGCAGTACTGGTGTTGATGTAATAAGCAACACTGACAATACCATGCACAAAACAGAGGATTCCTCCGACGGATAGGAAATGGCGGTGCCCAAACCCGCATGTAGCTTTTGTTTTGGCATTGGCCAGAGCACCGGCAAGCAACAGACTGAATCCAACCACAAGTGCAATCCTGGTTGCATATCAAAAACTTGTTATAGTTTCTCTATTTTCTTGGTTGAGATACTTATAAAGTTGGAGTTGATGATACAACAGTAACAAGTCTCCATTTTCATGGGATTTTTGTTACCATACGACTGATTTGTGCTTTATATTTCAGGCTTGTTTCACTGTACTGGTATCCTTGAATGAAATTTTAATGGCTTTTAGTTTTAGAGATCATTCATGGAATCACATTTCTTCCTTTAATGAATTCTCATGATATATTAACATTAAAAAAAATGATAGCAAGTTTGGTACCATGAAAGCACTAGAGTCCATGCTGCCAATCGTCTATTAATAGATGACCTCAAGTACTCCTCTTGTGAGGTGATGCAAATGCATCCTCCAAGCAAGTTAGCCAATGCATGTGCCACTGCAAGAAGTGCGGCTGCCGCAACACCGAGCTTGTATGCCTGGTATACTGGTTCTTTGCACTCAAATATGAACACCCTGACATTGGCTGCCTATTAACGAGAATTTAAAATGATTATAAAATAAAAGGAAAAATTGTGTTAATGGCTTGCTTATACATTAATTGTGCATGCATGATCAGCAAAACACGGTGCTAGGTATTCTCTATCGTCTTATTTCACACTACAACTCATTTCTCTAGTCTTTTTGAGTTTAGTTGAATTGTCTATTATGTCATATCATTTCTTTTATCCAGCCTATGAATATATTTATGCCCTTGGTTCGACCATGTAAACTAAGTACATTTTTTTTTCAAAAGTCAAAACCTTAAACGAAATCATAAAATCATAAATAGATAGATACACATACCCAGTGTTAGTTACTTATCAAATATTGTCAAATGGCATTTTTTCTTGAGAATCAAAATGAAGATAATTACTTATTTAGAAAATTATGTACCTTACTTTGGGCAACCTCAGCCTCAATTCCGAGAATACCAGCAATTACATCCATGATCATAATAAGAACGCAAATAACCATCGCTCCTCCTCTTCCCATTCTCATTGCCATAATTTCCTAAAATACTTTTAAATTAAGAGGATAGGAGCTGTTTGAAGAAATCAAGGCTCAGAACTCAGCGCAAATGGATTAATGTAATTGGGAAGCTTGTGTTTGTTTCAATTCATGTGCAAATATAAAGGTGAAGAGATTATTTGTACTCAATTTCATTAGAAATCTGTACAAGTTAGCTGTCTGAAGATGCTTCCAGTGTTGTTATACTTTCCTTCTCTCTTTCTTTTTGTATAACTTTATTCCTGCCTTTCTTTCACAAATATCATGGATACAAAGGAAGCAGGGCATCAATATCACCAATCTGCTAAAGCTGTCCTAGTTGGAAAAGCTAAAAGTATACAATACTCAACTCACTTTAGGTGCAAATATTTCTATTTAAATTATACACACGTATTTAAAAAACATTGTTCAAATTATTCATAAAATAAAATTATAGATATCTTTCTGATTATTTAGATAAACATCTATCAACTTTGAATCATTTTGAAAGAAGTTTTGACTTTTATCAAATAATTTTAATGTTTCAGCTTTCAATGATGGAGGTCAGATTTAAATCTGAGCGCGTTTTCGAGTAACCGGTTAATTTCTCAAGGACTTAGATCAAAATTTGTCCCAACCCTTGTTTTAACCATTGAATCAATCTTTTTTCATCAATTTCGATGCAACTCATTTTTCATTCCATACTTTTTCCAATCTCAATGCTAATCTAATAGTTGAAACAAGGCTTAAGATAAATTTTGATCTCAAACCCTTAAAAAATTAACCGATTTCGTTTCTCGAATCAGGCAGATTTTGCCACCTGTAATGGTAATGTACTCAATTTGAAAATATTCTCTATATAGAAACCCCAGCAATATAGAACTAATGGGCTGACTGTAATATCAAGTGAGCCGAATTATTAATTTTGTAGAAGGGGCGATCAATGGCCCAGTTACTAGTATAAGAGAGAAAAATTGAACGAACGGATCTTGTTCTTTTTCTTTTTTGAAGTAAACGATGGACTTTCGAGGTTTCTTTACCAGCTTTAACATTCACAATTTTACATTGTTCTGTCAATTAAAGCTTGTTTGAGAAATGGTCCAGTGTAGACAGATGTTAAATAGAAGGGGGAGAGACCAATTGTGGGGCTAGTCAATTATTGGGTGATCCCTGAGCTGAGCTGTTTAAGTGTCCTTCATTAAACCTAAACTTTTGCTATAAAATCTAACTTTTTACCACTAACACCAACTTTCTCAACGGTCCCACTCATTTTTCAACTTCTTTCTATATATATATATAGTGAGGCTATTGTGTGTTTCCTAGTATTATTCTATTAAAGCATCTTCTGTCAAAAGAAGAAAAAAAAATCTATGAGAGCCTCACTTCTCTGGAGTTAGCCCATTTATTTCTTGTGTGTGTTTCCGTAGTATTATATTTTTTTTTTCACTGTCGTACTTCTATGACAGACCCACTACTCTAACTTATCAGAAGAGAAGAACTAATGTGCATCATTCTATTAGTTGATATTTAAAATATTATTTTGCAGACTTCCCTTTCTGTTACTAGTTCGTTAACTAAAAACATGGAATAAACTGATATCAGACAATGTTTCAATACTGGTAATATTTGCTGGGCTTTTTTAGGAACAATGACTCAGCTGGTCAGAGCTTTTGCTTGTGAGTGGACAGGAGATGCAATCTGTGTCGATTGCATTGCCGTTAGGTTCAACACAATTCCTCTGACTAAGGCACTAAACCTACATGTCAGTATATGAAATCTGTATCTTAATTGTGACATCTAACTGTTTATATACTAACTCAAAAACAATGATTAATTTGATTTTTTTTTTGGTCAAAAGTATATACAAGTAATGGAGAATTTTTTGAGCAAATTACATATCATCCATTCTCCTCAGACTATCGGAAGTGCCAGATGGCATCTATATTAGCCTTTTTGTGTTTTGCTGCTGGTCCATAAACCTATCTTAAGGAAACAAACTATTTTCTGTTCAATTTCACGCTTAACTATATTTAGCAACAGAGGCGGAATCAGAAACGATCGGTAAAAGATGTCAGATCAAAAAAAAAAAAAATGTTTGGATCAAAAGAAACTTTATTTTTTATTAAATGAACTTTATTTTTCAGCGAATCAATGAGTTGCCCGGACGCCGGCTGATACCTACCTTGGTGTCGCCACTATTTAGCAATTCATACGTGTTGCAAGTATTGTCGTGTTAACAGTCTTATAATAAAATTGAACAACCAATGTAATTAATTAGAATCTGACAGTTCATATTACGAAACAAAATTGCACCATATTTAAAGATCAGAAAATGCGGACTAATTAAGTCGCAACGGATTAGACAGCAGAGATCTAAAAATCATATGCTCATATGTTTATTCCTGAAATCAAAGTTAGATGAGGTGGCAGTTGAATAAGAAAGTCACAAATGGAAGTCCAATAATTAGTAATTACTAAACCAAAGGTAGATGAACTGAAAGCAATTGTAACTTTACGATAATGACATTGTGGCTGCAGATCAAAAAATAAAAGACTCCAAAGGGACAGCAAATTTCTCAAATAATTATTTTTAGGAAGACAATGTTGGAATTAATTATTATTAATTACAACATGTATGGGTTTATATGTAATAAATATATATTATATAATGGACTGTCAAATTATACTCATAATGAAGTGATTAAATTCTGTATTGGGTTTATTATATATCATGAGAAGTAGGCTTTTTAATGTGTAGAATGTGTATTAATGGCTTTATGATTTAGTGATGATCTGAATTATATAAAGTCTGATAATAATACAATTATGTTATTGGCCTCTGGAGAACATAACTATAGACAGCTTTCTGATTAAGAAGTGAATCCGTTAAGAGAGAGAATCTGGATCCGATATGGACCCGTTAAGGTATAACTACACTCAGTTATATGAACGTCCATATATATGTAGGAATATTGTTGGTTTTGAAACAACACTCATTTCCCCACTTTCTGCCACCCTTCATTTCCAACAGATCCAGATCTCTCTCTCTTAATATTGTTCCAGAAGAGAAGAAACGGTCGACGTCAGTCCTCTCAATCACTCCATCGAATTAGAGGAAGATCGCTGGAAGGTTAAAGGAGTCTGGTGATCAACGGGGTTGTGTCTCTCTAGAAAATTGACAGCATGGATCAAGATAATTTAATTTATATTTAGAGTTCACTAGAGGATCATGACCATAACAGTAAAATTTCTATCAGACAAAGCTATTCAAATAAATTTCTACGTTCCATGTCCTGAATAAATCAAATAAGAATGGTGTATGTCTTATTCATGGCACATTTTTTGTCAATCTCTTAATTTAGATAAGCCCTCAATTTGAGTAGATGTACAGATTTCAGGCAGAACCCTTGAGCTTTTTGGCAATTCCAGCGAAGTACTTTCCCTGGTGAAAAGCTTGGCCTAATTCCAGCTCTGAAGGTTGGCGGGACCCATCTCCAGCAAAAGTACCTGCACCATATGGCGAGCCTCCCTTGACCTTCTCCATTTCAAACATGCCGGCACCAAATGTGTAGCCCACTGGTACAAAGATCATCCCATGGTGTGCAAGCTGAGTGATCGATGTAAGACTGCAAGATGTTTAAGTTGTTAATACTTAATAGGATAATTTATCTATATCTTTATGTTATCTAATTTACTTATGAAATAGTTTTTTTAACATATCATTGCCACTTTTCCCCAATGGACAATATAATCAGTGAGACCTGTGTGATAAGTTAACTTGTTTGGGAGAACATGAAATTTCTGACTTTAAAATTTTATTTCCGGAAAGGAAATGCAAGATTGGATCAAATTGCCATGACGAATCTTTCACCATAATTTCGACTTTCAATGTTCAGGATCACAGATTTTAATACTTTCACCAACTAGACCAAAGTACCAAACCTTGACAGCACTGGAAATTGACTAGTCAATAAAGCCCCTAAACCTAGTATCTTCTCATCCAAACTAAACAAACCCTAAGCGGTTAAAACTCTTATTGATAGAATTGGAGGTATCACCAATTATTAATGTTGACAAGTTTGGACACAACTGCTAATGAATTACAATTGACTGCTATATTGTACTGTTAAGTTCAAACATTGCTGAAATAGGTACGTTTAAGTTCCATGTAAGATCAGACAGGGGCAGGCAGATAAGTTTTTTTTCTTATGCCCACTTAGACCACCAAAAATAATAAAATAGCCAAAATCAAACACTGAGAATGAAATAAAAACATGAACATACGGGGTGGTCTCTTGACCTCCCCCTTGGGATCCAGTACTGTAAAAGATCCCAGCAGGCTTGCCAGCCAATTCCTGACCGCGCCAGAGTCCACCAGTGGCATCAAAGAATGACTTCATCTGACCAGCCATCATGCCAAACCTCGTCGGAAAACCAAAAATGATGCCATCTGCCTCAGCCAACTCACCTGGGGTGATAATTGGCACATCACTTTTCGGTGGGGCCCCCATCTTCCCCAGAACTTCAGCCGGTAGTGTCTCTGGCACCTGTTTTCCGGGGAACGGAAATTTTTTTTGTCAACTAGAGATTTTAACTTTCTTTCCATGTTGTGCTTTTATAATATTCATGTCGTTTGAGATTCAATTATATCTGGTTATTTCCAGTTTCTACTAGTGTTTCCACTTCTGTATGATACTGAACATGCTGGCAACCCATACCTGGAACAGCTTGGCCTCAACTCCTTCAACTGAAGAAGCTCCTTTTTCTATTTCTTGGGCTAGCTTCTCTACATGTCCATACATGGAATAATATCTGGAGAAAAATCAGTAGGATAGAAATTAATTTGAGGCACAATTTACTATGATAGAGATGTAAGGCTTTTGGCACCCAAACAGAAGATTGTAGTCAAGAAGGCACTGGTAATTAGGTACGGTGTAGTACTCATCATTTATGTTGGTAATTGCTTTTAGCAATTCTGAGTTCTGACAACTACTTTTGCACTTTTGGCACCCCCACCAGAAATAGAATGTCCAAATTTATCAGCCTTTTATCATTTTTCCAATTTTACATACATTATTTCCTATAACAATGATCTTCTTTTCATTCATTTTTCTGATTATACCACACAAGCATATATGTGAGAAATAATAAGACCTCCCATGGCATCTGTATTTTAAATTTAAGAAACTAAAACAAGGGTACATAGTCTACAGACAGTGCACAATTCCAGGAGTAGAAACGCTCTGACTCTAGTGTGAAAAGTTTATTTCATATATAACCTTCAGAAACTAAAAATTGACATACATATATTGGAAGCACATTCATTTTGTTTTACACCTAACGTTTGCAAGGGAATTCTAATTTATTCAAGAAAAGAAAGAATTATAATAGAACTTTGTTATTTTGTGACAATGGATTATCTAGACAACTTTAAAAATGGATATTCAAATAAATACAAAAAAATCTTAAAAATAAAAAATATTTATAGATTGATGGTCATTCAAATTTCATACAATTTCATTATCATTTAATAGTCCATCAAAGACCATTAAATTTTCATACAATTTGTAATAGTTTCAATTTAATGGTATATAATAGACTATCAAACAATAATGAAATTATATAAAATTTGAATAACCATTAATCTATAGATAGAATAACATATCTATAAAAAAAATTCATTTGTAAGATTTTTTTTTTGCATTTATTTGAATATCTATTGTCAAAGTTGTTAAGATAACCCATTGTCAATGGATCACCACCCGTAAGTAATATGTTTAACATGGAAGCACTTTTCAATTTTTCATAGTATATTAGTAGCTGGCAAATCGCCTCATAAGTTTTTGTAAAAATAAAATTTTTAAGGGGTATTTGGACAAAATAATCCTTCCCTGAACTCTGAACCGGAGGTCCCAGAAGTTTAGCTTAAGAAACTATTATTAAAATCAAAATCAAGTTTACTACAGTAGTACTATATATATATATATATTAAAGGTTTTGAGAAAAGTTGCTATCTTCCTTATTTAATTTCTTGATCAAGAACTGAGATGATGTCGAGACACAAGCAAAACAGATAGAAATTCATCAAAGGAAGATTGACACTTTTCTTTAGCCTAGAATCTATGACTGTAAGGAATGCAAATCAATCCAAGCACACAAAGGGATCTAGCTGGAATTAGATATTTTTCTGATCTACTATTCGTATTAGATATTATAATTTCACAGAAATTAATCCCACTAAAGAAAAAAGAAAGCGGTATGGTGATCGGTGAAGAAGAGATGCGAATGGTGAATTCTTACACTATGTAGATCTTGGCCGCCATTTCTGGATCTTTCCGACTTCCGAGCTACTAGAAAAGTAAGAGATTCCACCAGCGGGGTAAAGGAGAAAAAATATGTTTGGCCCAGTTGTCTACTTGCCTTCAATCGGATTTGCGCTAGGGTATTTATAGAAATGGAAATAAGAACCTATTTACTTTTGTTATTCTTCTTTTTATAGTAGGTGCATTTTATTTTTTAAGCGTACGCTGCGTACCCACGTAACTCACCCTTAAAATGATTGTATTTGTTAATTTTTTCTGCTTTGGAAGGTGCTTTGGAAGGTTGAGATTTGCTCTTCCTCTTGTTTGTCGGGTAGAGGCCTAGAGCCCAGAGGGGCAGCGGTTCAGTGGAAGCAGTGGCAGATCGGTGGCAGAATCCGATTTGATTTGAGAATTTTGTCTGATTTATTTTGATCAGATGTAATTCAAAATGTAAAATAATCGATCATTGAATGATTTGATATCTAATTCGATTTGATTTGATACGATCTGAAATTAAAATGATATAATACTAGATGATCCGATATTTGATTCAACCCAACTTGATACGATCACAAAACCCGAAATGACCAGATACCCTACCCGACCCGACCTAATACGACTTAAAACCCAAAATGACCCAACACTAGATAACTTGATACCTGACCTGACCTGATACGACCCGAAATCCGAAATGACCTGTCACTAGATGACCCAATATCCGACCCAACCCGACCTGATATGACCCAGCAGTAAAATTTTCATAATTGTGGTTAACTCGGACGTGACCTCCATGGGTCCCGAGCAAATATCAAATAAGTTGAATAATTTAATTATTATTGTGAATAATAACTTATTTAATTTAAATAATAAAATTAATATTAATTACAATATTAACTATGATATTTATTAAAAAAAAATTATTAATAATTTAATATATTTTTCAAATGAAACTTGTATTGTATGGATGACGAGGAATTGAGGATTGACGAGATAAATACAAAATAGTTTAATTCAATTAAAATTAAGGTAAAACATACATGACTCAAACATGCATCACTTAGAAATTCAATCTGATTTGATTCATCCGATCTAACTAGATCAGACACATAGATGGTGAAATCTAATACAATCCGATCCGATCTAGTCCGATATGATTCAAAATCTGAAATAATCCGACACTAGATGATCTGATAACCAACATGACCTGACCTGATAAAAAAGTTGGTTCATTCGTTTATCATTTGAAGTTTATCATTTTTTTTTCAAATGGAAATAGATTATGCCTAAAGTATAATTAAATAAAAATTATCATCAGAAAATTTAATTATTTTGATGGAAAATCACGTACTCACGTACAATAATTGAGGTGACTATTGGAGTTTTGTTGAATTTTGCATAAATGAGATCCATAATAATTCATAGAAGGGAGAAGTTATGAAAGATGACATGACAATTTCTTTGGATAAACTTTTTTTTGAGGTAATCACAAAATTAAAGAATCATTTGATTTTGCATTAGATCGAAAGTTCGTAATTTTTTTTATTTATGAACATATTTTCTCATTATGTATAACTAATTTGCAAAGCTACACTTATTCCATAAAATTTGTTACTTAAATGCGTATTCCTAGATAGTCCATTATTTTGCTGTTGTAGTTTGTTTCAGACATTAAACTCTCAAGTGATAAAAAAATATGAAAAATTTTCTTTTTTTGAAGCAGAGGGGATTGCCCTAGTGATTTTCATTAAAAGTAGAACGGTATTTACATAGATAATTACAGAAAAAATATAACAGCTGTGTCTATGTGGAAACAACCTCATGAAATGAATTCAATTTTTTTGGAGTAATTTAAGGTAAAGTTTTTAAATAAGTGAGTTTGTGAATCTAAAAGAGCAGAGATAAATATTTTCGTCTGTGGTCTAAGTTTAATGACCGGCATAATTTCAAACAGTTACTCTACCGTAAAATAAAACAACAGATATGAATCCTTTTGAAATGATAGTAACATTCTTGTGATTCTCGTTGTATATTTGCAAAAATATCATCACTGAACTTAAATATTTTACAAGGGATATAAATTCTTCCTGAAAAGTGTTAAAGTCATTAATTAACTCAAAAAAAATTGTCCCACGATATTATTTTTTTGAGAAAAATTTGCCCCCACATAATTATGCCGCTAGTATATTCAATAACAAAAGAGTTGCCAAATTCTGCGCATTAGATATGACAATGTAAAAGAATAGAATTTGATTAAACTAGTTTTGTGCTAATTTAATTTGAAATTAATTCAAACTAAATTAAATTTGAATTAAATCGAGCTCTAACTAAATCGAACTCGAATTGAAATCAAACTCTAGATGGACTCAATTATTTTAATTTTTTATTTATTTCCATATTATCATAAATAATTAGAGCTAAAATGATTAATATTTTTATTAATTTTATATTAAAATTTTAAAAAAAATATATTATAATATATATTATTGACTAAATATTTAAAATATATATAAATAACTAAATATCGAACTATTACGAATTGAACTTAAATTAGTTCACTAAAAATTATCAAACCGATCTCAAATCTAATTGACAAAAAAATATAATCAAACTGAACTCAAACTAAAATCGAATCGAACATCAAATTAATTATGAATTACGATTTCTGCACCCCTAAATAAACCTCGCCCAAAAGAAAACACTTTTGTATTCCACTTCTTGCTCTTAATCGATTTTTCTTTTCCATAGATTGTGCCTCCCAATTTGTCTTCTAGTGTTCAATGTCAGGCATATTCAAAATGGTATAGATTAAAAATACAAGGAGGTCTGTAAAAAATTCCTTCCATATTATTTCTTTATCATAAAAATTCCGGACATTCCTGTGGGTCCTACTCAAAAGTGTAATGCTTTTCACAGACTAGGTCATCATTGTGTCATACCCTATGTTAGCCGCATATCGGTATGACGTGTTGTCAGTTGTCACCCTATCTATTGTGCTTTTTTGTGATGTTTTTTTTTCCTTCAAAAATAAAAGCGATTTGTATTTTTTTTTCAATCGTCCTCGTTAGTGTATATTTATAAACTTTTGAGGTAAAGACAAGTAATTAAAATATTATTTTTCTAAATAAAATAAATATAAAAATTTATTAATGAATTGATAAATATATGTATTGTGAGTGTCAAGTGTTGGCATATGAAATGTTCAACACGGATGTATCATATTAATATATCTTCATATATTTAGACGTGCGTATTTTATTATATCAAAAATTTAAAAATTTAAACACACTCGTTTAAATATGTGACACGTCTAATATATCGTACTAGACGTGTTTGTCACTACAGGGGCGGATCCAGGGGGCTGGGGTCTCCCCCCTAATTTTTCAAAAACGTTTGAAAAATATGTATAATTTCATAAAAAATCAAAAATTTGTATATCTTCCCCCTAATATTTTTTCTCTGTAATAAATATATGACCCATCCAGTCTCGCCCTCCCCCAATCTAAGATCATGTTTTTGCCCCTGGTCACATATCATTACTAATGGAGCATATATAAGTTCAAAAAAAGTAAAAAAAAATTATAAAAAAATTAGAATAATCAGAAAAATATGATAAAAATAAAAAATTAGAAAAATTATTAAGAGTTAGATGTGTCTTTATATATACTACATATGTGTGTTTACGTGCTATATGTGTGTTTGTATTTGACGTGTTACACGTATGTATTCGTATTCGACATACTACACATGTGTATTTATCTGTATCAAAATTATTCGCAAGTTAATATGTGTTAATATGTCTAGAAATAAAATTAACTCTATATATATAGAGTAAAGATACCATGAACTTAACTCAAAAAGTATATCAAATCATCTCTAAATTTTAATTTATCATTCTCATTAAATTCTCTATATGAAAATTTTGTGGGATGCAAAAATTTAGAGTGTTTTAAGCTTTTTAAGTCATGGTTTTTAATTTTTGAAAATCAACTCTAAAAATCATAATAAAATATTTAATGTTCGAACATCATTTTTAAAATTAAAAACGGTGACTTAAAAAGCTCAAAACGCTCCAAAATTTTGCATCCCACGAGATTTTCATATAAAGAATTTAATGAGCATGATAAATTAAAATTTGAAGATGATTTGATATACTTTTTGTGTTAAGTTCACGGAATGCCTCCGTATACTTAAACTCACGGTATCTTTACTTTATTTGTTTTTCAATGCCATAGCCTTTTTTCTTCTTTTCTTTCCAAAAATTCCATCGATCGACCTACTTGTTGACTTGTTGTGCCACTTGTGCGGTATTTTCATTCTTATAACGACAATATTTTGTGTTCCCTTCGAAGCATTTTTCATCGTGAAAAGAGAACAAATTCATGTATTATCTATACTATTATATAAAGCAGCTAAGTAATGGAAGCGTCCATTTTTATCATGGTATTCAAACATTCATAATATCCATTTTATCGTTCATGTAACGGTTGAGATTCAATTTGATTAATTTCGGCGGTATATGTCGTTTTTTTTTTTCAATTTCCTCTCTATTCGGAAACAAATTTTTTTGGAAAGATAAAGATTTTATTAAAAATTTGATGTCAATTAACCGAAATAATATGATATTGTATCTTTCTTGATAATTGACATAGATTTTCTAATCATCTTAGTTTTTATAATAATTATTTTTCTAAATTAACTTCTCTTATTGGGTGATCTTCTATAATAATAATTTTCTTTTAATTATTCCCTTTTTGTTTTATCTTTTATAGAAGTTCTCTCCGATGATATATCTCACAATTTCATATTTAAAAGTACCTATAAATATTAAAGATGAAGATGATAATCATGTTACGTGTTTTTTATGAAAAGAATAATTTGCTCATTGATAAGTGTTTTTTATTAATGATAACGTATAATATTTGTATACTAAAAAGATTAGAAAGAAAAAAACATGATAAATTGATTATCATAGTTGTATAAAAACAGAGAGGAAATCAGAAATAATTTTTAATATTTTTTTCTCTTAGAAATATTAATCATGTCTTCCATCAAAATATATTAGAAGATAGAGGCGAGCAATTTTTTTCTTTTTCTAATATAAATATATTCAGTTGTCAAAATAATTTATTATCTTTTTTATGTATCTAAATAAAAATGTCTGCCGCAATGCGCGGATATACAACTAGTTTATATTTATTTACCTTGAATCTTATGAACTAATTTTAATGAACACCGTTGATATGGCTTGGTTCATTTCGTATATTTAAAACTTCGTCCTTTGTGTTAATTAGTAAGTCTATTGTAGATAAAAGTCCAAGATGGTCTCGCATTTTATTTTATTTTTTTTTGTAATAATACAAAGAGTTATGAAATTATGAATCCATAGTTATCATACGCTTGTAAAAGAATATTGATGGCCCATACGATTAATTGGGCCGGAAGCCTATGGGCGTCGCGTTCAAACAAACAGAATCTCCAAAAAGCAAAACAAAATGATTCCATTGCCGGGATTTGAACCCGGGTCGCCTGGGTGAAAGCCAGGTATCCTAACCGGACTAGACGACAATGGATTTGCAATATGTTGTTAGTTGGTACTTATTTAACTAGAGTAGGGATCATGCTTATCGCTATAAGCTCAACTCACAATTTTGAACTCCTTAAGATATTTCAAATTATCACCAAATATTCATTGCAATTTTGCTGCTCAAATATTCTAAACGCGAAATTTGATGGCTGAATGTTAACAAAGCCCAAACCCAATCCACAATATTACATTTAATTTATGAAGTAATTATAATGTACATCAATTTTCTTACTGCGTGCATAATTCAAAGAATGGAGGCTGTACAGCCTAGTAGTAAAAGCATTAAATATCTTGATGATTTGATCCACATGTTCTGCTCTTTCCAACTTCACCAAAAATTCAGATAGCAAAGATTTTTTGTAGCATGACCAAGAGCATCAATCAAATTGCCTTCTCGTTAATTAATAATTACCACAAACATTAAAAAAAAAACTTAATTTTCTTCTTCTTAGGAACCACAGATCAAATTAGTTAGGTGCCAAGGAAAGAACTTAACTACCGCATTGTTTTGGTATTAACATTAAAAAAAAATGAAATATGTTCACCTTGCATTTCACCAAATACACTGGTGCGTTTTTTTCCCCATAGTGCACACTTGTTTAAATTGTTGAGAAAAACAAAGAAAAAACAGGTCATATCGCGCTATACAAAATTACACATGCTAAATCTTATCCTTAATTTTCGCATTGACCAGCCAGAATTTCCATGGTTAATTTTAGAATATATCAAAAACAATTTAAAATGCTACTGACTGGTCATGAACCATCCTAAGACTACATATGTCTCCACTTCTTTTGATATCAGATAGACTGATAGATTTCTTCTCTTGAAAACACAACGAATAGGAAAGAACTTCTTTTCAGATCAAGACTAGCTTTGCAACAATGCCTGCCGGAGGTTTCACGGCATATACCGGGAGGCATAACTACCCTGGCAAAATAACATGGTCTGTGATAATTGCATGTTGTGTGGCCTCCTCTGGTGGGCTTATTTTTGGATACGACATTGGCATCTCTGGTTTGCATCTTCTTCTTTTTTCCCAAAAACTTGTTGCTATAGCACTCTTTTTTTTGAAAAAAAAAATAAACAAGCTTAATGTCCATCAAAGCTCAACGTCTAAAATCTCACTAACAGTAAGGAGTTCAAATTCTTATGTTGGAATGTAGATATAACTTTTATCCATAGCAGAGCCTGTAATTGGGTTTAGTTTTTCTGTTTTGGAATATTTTTTCAATGAGCATTAGTTTAATGGATATTAAGCAATAAAGAGAGAGAAGTTATACATTATGCAACTTCTATCAATTTGTTTTTGTATTAGTAACTGAAGAAAAAGATTTGTATGTTGTAACACTAAATCCAGCTGCTGGCATTGATGAGAAACCTTTCATTCTATATATCCATAACTTGTAAAATTTGACTGCTCAATCTCTATTTTCATGAAAAATTGTCAGGCGGTGTCACCTCGATGGATTCATTTTTAAGCAAATTCTTCCCATCAGTGTATCACTTGGAGGAGAACAGTGCATCAACAAGCCAGTATTGTAAATTTGACAGCCAGCTTCTTACACTGTTTACATCATCCCTGTACCTAGCGGCATTGGTCTCATCTTTCATGGCAGCAACAGTTACTAGAAACTATGGAAGAAAATGGTCCATGTTTACTGGTGGATTCACCTTTCTAGTAGGTGCTGTTATTAACGGTGTATCTGTCAATGTTTTCATGCTCATTCTCGGTCGTGTTCTTCTGGGTGTTGGTGTTGGTTTTTGCAATCAGGTTATAATCAATAAAAAGCCCAGATCTGATTTCAACTTGTTGTTCCATCAGATCCGGTCAAATAAGCATTGATATAAAAGGAGAGAAACTATGAAAGACAAATGATAATTAAGAAAGACAGTTTCTAATATATAACATAGAATCACTAAATAAAATCCCACCGTAACAAGCAGGTATTCTGATTATGTTTAATTTATTTGCAGTCAGTTCCAGTTTACCTGTCAGAAATGGCACCAGCTAAGCACCGAGGGACGCTGAACATAGGCTTCCAGCTCATGGTCACCGTTGGCATTCTTATTGCAAATCTCATAAATTATGGAACTGCTCAGATTCCTGGAGGATGGGGTTGGCGTGTGAGCTTAGGACTCGCTGCTGCTCCTGCGGCCATAATTACCATCGGATCCCTTCTTCTTCCTGACACCCCAAATTCATTAGTTGAGCGGGGCAAGATTGAACAGGCTAGGAGAATCCTGTTAAAAATTAGAGGAGTGCCTGATGTTCATGCAGAGTTTGAAGAGATTGTGTCAGCATGTGATGAAGCAAAATCTATTGAGCGGCCTTGGAGCAACATCTTAAGGAGAAAATACAGGCCACAACTCACAATCGCCACCCTGATTCCATTGTTCCAGCAGCTGACTGGGATAAATGTCATCATGTTCTATGCTCCGGTGCTATTTAAGACCATCGGATTTGGCAGCAATGCGTCTCTTTTATCAGCAGTAATTACTGGCCTCGTAAATGTGGGGGCGACTGTGGTCTCTATAATCATAGTCGACCGTGCCGGAAGGAGGGTCCTTTTTCTAGAGGGTGGCATACAAATGCTTCTTTGTCAGGTACAAAACAAAAGATAGCTAACTAAAAATAGCTATAGTTCTGTAAGATATTACATGTATGAATGCCGTCACACAAATTAAGTGGAGCTTTGCATTTTCTGTAGGTTTTGGTTGGTGCCTTGATTTATGTGGAATTTGGAGTTACTGGGGTCGGAACAGTCAACAAGAACGTGGCAGCTCTTCTCCTGTTCTTCATATGCGCCTATGTGGCGGCTTTCGCATGGTCATGGGGCCCACTTGGCTGGTTGGTGCCTAGTGAGATCTTCCCTCTCGAGATACGGTCAGCTGGCCAGAGCATCACAGTGTCAATGAACATGCTTTTCACATTTGCAATAGGCCAGGCATTCCTGTCCATGCTCTGCCAAATGAAATTTGGCCTATTCTACTTCTTCGGAGGTTGGGTCATCATTATGACATTGTTCGTTGCATTTTTCATTCCGGAGACCAAAAATGTGGCAATTGAGGAGATGATGGTCATTTGGAACAACCACTGGTTCTGGGGTAGGTTCATTTCTGAAGAGGACATCAATGTTGGGCATAGATTTAGTAATAGCAACGTGTAGCAATGGCCGGAATGGAATTATACATACCATGTTGTAGTGTAGAAACCAAAGGAGAGGCTATGGCTAGTTTTTTTTTTTTTTTTAACTGTGATTTTTGTTCATTTATTTTGCTACAAGTTCAGTTTCTTGTAGTTTATACTTTTCTTCAGAGAGTTTCAGCTACCAACAATTTTCTTTTTTCTCTCTCTTTTGCCCTCATGAATCATTTGGATTCTAGGACAACCCTCTTCACAGAGAGGTTTTTTGTAACTTTGGTAACAGTACAGAAGACTTCCTTTTACCTCTGAACTGTGTTACCTGCTAATTAGGCTGTAAATCTATTTCCCTCAATTGAGTTGGTCGTTTATTTTTAGCGTTTTTGATACTGAATATGACATAAAGCCGGGAAATCAATAACTTGAATGGAGCACCACATCAGCTACAAAAATGGCGTGTTATTGCCAGATGTCTGACACATCATGCATGATCTGACATGTATCATGTCAGGTCACTAATTCTAAACGGAAGGAAATTAGATCAAAGAAATTTAATGATCCAGAAAACAGTACATTTCTTTTGTTAGTAGCAGATTACATAAAAAATTATCCGATTTGATACAAATTCATTTTATATATAAGTTATGAATGAACCTTAAGAACTTGGCACAAAGTGATACAAAGTTGATCAGGAGTTGAGACAAACATGCTCTCCAAACGCACATCCTTTTTAAAAATTTCTCCTCTCTGTGTCGTGTGGTTGTTGCGCCTCTCTCTATTTGATATACTTGCTGACAAACAAGCGGCGCTGAAGAAAGCTGGATAGGAGGGAAATATAGAATGTACTCTCAGAATTTAATACTATGTTACTACCAACGTCATCGCTACCGCTGCATATTTCATCATTAAGTCTCATATACATCCTCCTCATTCATACACACAGTAATATCACCATAATCATCAATCACAACGGCGGTGTGACCGACTCTAGATGTAGATGGACAATCCAGCTATCTTTCGGAACAATCACATCAAAGTGACCGAATTTGTTGCACTTATGGCATGTACCGAAGCCTAACTTTTTCGTTGTCATCAATCTGATACAGTCACTTCCGACACATCCTCCTCATGCTGCATCAAGGACTCCAATCCATAAGTACAACAGTTACTTCCAACATTATTTGGTCACTCTTCTTCCCTAGCAAAGACATCGTAATAAAATCATACGACTTTGATAGAAATACTATGAACAAACAAATTTGATCTTCTTCCTCGATCTTTCCACCCGCATTAAATACATCTCGCACCAAAATATTAAATGCATCAAAGTGAACCCTCAAATTCATACCTATCTCCATCCTAAACTAGTGCAATTATTTTCTCAAAAATGTCCAACTTGCCAAGGACTTAGACAGATACATGCCTTTCAGTTTCATCATAACTCACTTGAATATGTTTCGACCATGAAATGAACCTTGATTTCACTTATCATCCTCTAATTTTGTTGGTTTAATACTATCGAAGGTATCATTCAAACCCTAAAGCACAAGAGCATCTGTGACCAAATCTTGTCACAATGTGAAATTTTGTTTCTCATCAAATTTCTCAATCCCAAATGTGGATGCTATAATAGAATTTATCATGTTCTTGTTCAAGTTGAAACTGCACCAAACAATTGTACCAAATAACCGCATCATCACACCCGAGCTTTGATACCACTTTTTAAAGAAATCGAGTATTGATACAAATCAGTACGGTAGATATAACACTGTTACATTAGGTACCAACTACTAAAAACAACCTCAAAACTCATACAACTCGCACACCAAGGGAACCTGAGAAATAAAAATAAATTCAATCAAGTATACAACCAAACAATCACAATAAAAAAAATGTTACTATGAAATAGATCGAGTCCAACAAACACACAGGAGGAAACAAATAAGAAATTAAGTGGTTCAATTAAACTTACTCCATAAAAAATCAAACAACTAATAAATTTACTATTAACTAAGGAGATTATAAAAATTATAAAAGTATTTCAATTGCTATAACAAACAAATATTCTATTTCTATCTTTCTTCTTCACTCTTTCTTTTATATTTTCTTTTTTCTCACACTTTGTTCCTGACTTGCACAACAAGGAGCACCCTCGTTTTTCCCAGCATCCACGTTTTTCACTGTAGCGCTAAAAGAAATGGTAGGTCAAGAGATATAAATACTATTGGCGGATGAACAGTAAAAGACGAATGAACAGTAAAGTTATTTTGATTAGAAATAAGTTGGGCTTATATAAGCCTTACAATCTTACAAATAACCCCCTAACAATATCTATAATAACATAAACCCTAAAACATATATCTCAACACTCCCCCTCAAGATGGGCGAAAGATATCCACTAAGCCCATCTTGTCACACCCTCTAGCTAAATCCAATGAGTTCACTCCCTTCGTCAGACAATCTGCTGCTTGGTCTCTAGTTGAAACGTGACCTAACTCCAAGAGCCCACTGTTCAACTTCTCCTTGATGAAGAACCTATCAATCTCAATATGCTTGGTTATGTCGTGCTGCACAGGATTGTTGGCGATACTGATAACAGACTTGTTATCGCACCACAACTTCATTTGGGCCCTTTGATCTACCTTGAGCTCCACCAACAGAGCTCTCAACCACAACATCTCTGCCACGCCTAAGGCCATGGCCCTGTACTCTGCCTCGGTTGTGGATCTCGCAACCACTGTATGTTTCTTGTTTTTCCAGTAGACCAGATTTCCCCCTACAAACATGCAATATCCAGATGTGGACTTCCTGTCATCAGGGCAACTAGCCCAGTATGAATCACAATAACCCTCAATGTTCAAATGTCCATTCTTCCTGAAGATCAACCCCTTTCCTGGTGCATTCTTCAGATACCTCAGAATCTGATACACAGCATCCATGTGACCCTCTCTGGGATCATGCATATAGCGACTCACCACACTCACAGCAAATGATATGTCGGGACGAGTGTGGCTCAAATAGATCAAGCGATCAACCAACCTCTCGGTACCTTTCTTTATCAACCGGCTTCTCCCGCCTCAAAGACTCACTTGAACTTCGGTCAATGGGAGCAATCATGCGGTCCGCACCCCAAAGATACCCGTCTCCGTAAGTAAATCTAGCACATACTTCCTCCGGGATAAGACAATTCCTCTCGCACCACGAGCTATCTCAATCCCAAGAAAGTACCTCAATTGTCCCAAGTCCTTCACCTCGAACTCCTTTCCCAATTTCTTTTTCAAAGAACGCAATTTCACCTTCATCATTTTCCAAATAATCATGTCATCCACATAAACAATGCGAGCACCGTAATGTGAGCTCCATGTCGCCTAAAGAACACCGTATGGTCCGCATTGGTTTGCCGATACCCCATGCCTACCATAGCTTTCCTAAACCTGTCAAACCAGGCTCGAGGGGACCGCTTCAGCCCGTAGAGTGACTTCTTGAGCCTGCACACCTTACCAACTGTTTGTTTCGTGCCAAAACCTGGTGGTACCTCCATGTACACCTCCTCCAACAAGTCACCGTGGAGAAAGACATTCTTCACATCAAGCTGGTATAACTTCCACCCCTCATTCGCCGCTAAGGAAATCAATGTTCGTACCGTGCTCATCTTTGCCACAGGTGCAAAGGTCTCATCATAGTCGATGCCATAAGTCTGACTGTATCCCTTTGCTACCAATCGGGCTTTGTAGCGCTCCACCCGACCTTCCGAGTTTTGCTTCACCGTGAAAACCCATTTGCAACCAACTGCTTTCTTGCCTGGTGGCAGTGACACGAGCTCCCGTGTTTTGTTCTTGTCCGAGCCCCAAGTTCCTCTAACATGGCGCTTTTCCACTTCGGATCATCCTTAGCAACCTCGCCAACACTTAGGGATGAGACAAAGTGTCCAAAGATGCAATGAATGCTCCATGTACAAGTGTGATATGTTAGAAAGAAGAGACAAACGGGCGATATCATGTGGAAAGCCATACCGATCAGGGGGAACTCCTGCATTGCTGCGAGAAGTCCTCCTGATCGATAAGGGCGTGGGAGGAGAGAGAGAATCATATCACCTGTATATTCTGAATCTGAGGTGGATGGTGTAGATGTCTCAGGAGTCAGAGAGAGGCAGGAACAAGGGACTTGGCACAAGTGGCACTGTAGGCACTGCTTCCTCATTCTGCTTTCTTCTTCTCGTGTACACCCTTAGCTCCCCCTGAGCCTGAGTCCCACCAATCTCTGGTTCGGTCCTCCCATGATCAGGCACCTCGGCCGACTCCACAAGTGGACAGGGAATATCCCCCACACTCACCATCCTCCTCTCACTGCTACTATCATCCTCCCCCTCTCGCCTCATACCTCCTGTATCGAGCGAGTCACCAAAAGGCGACGCAACCTGAGTGGAGTAGTATGGCTCAAGTTCTCGAAATGTGACATCCATACTAACAAACAGCCTCCTCTCTATCGGACTCCAACAAACATACCCCTTCTGGGTAGCCGAATACCCAACAAACACACACTTCACAAATTTTGATCCAGCTTTTCCCATTCATTCGGTCATTGTCCCGTACGAAGCACACACAAACCAAATGTTTTAAGAGGTATAACGTCTTGATTCTTACCTTTCAGCATTTTGATCGGAGACTTCCAATCCAATACCCGCGAGGGCATCCTATTAATCAAGTAGGTCGCTGTCAGGATCACTTGACCCCACAAGTGTTTTGGTATATTCATTGACATCATCATACACCGGTAACCTCAAGGAGGTGTCTGTTCTTTCGTTCAGCCACCCCATTCTGCTCTGGTGTGTATGGACACGTGGTTTGATGTTGTATTCCCTAGATGACAGGTACTCCCCAAACGCCCTGTTGGTGTACTCTATCCCATTGTCAGACCTTAATACCTTCACAACTGCACCGTATTGGGTCTGAATCCCTTTATGGAAGTCTTTAAAGCAAGCAAACACATCACTTTTATTTTTCATCAGATAAAGCCAGGTCATTCGAGAAAAACAATCAATGAAAAAAATAAAATACTTATATCCATTCACAGCAGTTGTGGGACAATGTCCCCATACAACAGAATGCACTAAGTCAAAAATAAGAGAACTCCTACTCCTAGAACTAGAATACGAGCTCCTAGTGTGTTTCCCAAACTCACACGCATCACAAACCAGTTTTTCTTTATTAGTCTTTTCAAACAAAGGCGGATACAACCTACTCAATGCAGAAAAAGAGGGATAACCTAAGCGCCTATGATGAAGCAACAGTAAGTCCTCCACACTCCTCCCAACAACCTCTGAACTCTCTAGGAATGATGAGAGTGCCGAGTCCACACTCTCTCTATCCAGGTACCATAAATCACTATGACATGTGTCAGTCCCAAGCCTCCTGTCAGTCTCCTTCTCCTGGAAGATCACCTTTGGAATATCAAACAAAACGACACATTTTAGTTGTGATATAATGGCACTTATGGATAAAAGATTCACAGGAAAGGAAGGAGCATGCAAAACATTGGACAAAGTCAAGGTGTCGGTACATTACACGGTACCCTTACCAATCACCGGTTGAGCCGTACCATCGGCCGTCTGGATGCTCTCTGGGGCTGTTAAGTGAGTATAAGATGAAAACTCCCTAGCAGCACCAGTCACATGTCGGGATGCACCAGAGTCCACTATCCAATCTGGTGATCTGGAGGTAGATATAGATGCAAGAGCAAGTGTATCACAAGTACCTGTGGCTGAGTGGGCAAAGAAAGCAATGTTACCCCTTGTCGAAGCTGAGGTGGACGCATCATCTAGCACCCGCTTCCCCTCACCTGCTACTTTCTGCTTCCTCTTCAACATCTCCAGGAACTCGTGATCCTCCTCAATAAAGACCACGGTCTCCTCACCTTCTTCCTCTGCTACCGTCAGATGTACCTGGTAGCCTCCTATACCACCCCTTCGACCACCTCTGCCTCGACCACGGCCTCCGGACTGGCCTCTTCCACCCAAGTTCCTCTCCTTCGGTGGCTTAGTACAAAACTGCTTTAGATGACCTACCTCACCACAGTTGTAACACTCCCGGGTCTCGCCCATGTACCATGTATTACCTGGCTTAGAGACTGCAAGTGCCGACTTCACCCCTGGAAGCCCTGCTGCACCAGACTGGAGTCTAATCTTGCTCTCCTCCTGTACCATAGCCGAGATCGTCTCCTCCAGGGAGGGAATCTTCGGCTGAGCTAGCAATACTGCACACCTTGGCTCAAATGCCTAGTTCAACCCCCTCATGAAGTGCATAGTCCTCCTCTGAGTATCGCGCGCCCCTCTCTTGCACTCAGGATCTTTGTAGCATACGGCTGGCGAGAAATGATCATAATCTGCCCACGGTCGCTCCAGATCTGTGACATACTCCTGAATCGATCTATCTCCCTGCACTATAGCCTCAATCTCTCTCTCAATCTGGAATACTCTCATATTGTTTCTCACTCCATCGTAAGTTCTTTTTAGCTTTTCTCAGACATCTTTGACTCGATCTATGCCATTCATTGTGGATGCGATAGAGGAGTCAATGAACTCAGAAGCCACATGTATATCGTCATATGAGTGGACTTCCACTCTGCCCTCTCTGGAGATCCCTCGGTTGGCTCCTTTTTGTCCCCGGTCAAGTACCCCTCCAGGTCCTTACCCTCCAGAGTGTACCTTACCCGACGCGACCAGCTCAAGTACGAAGCTGATCCATCAAGCTTCCTATCAAGCAGTGGAGGATCTATCCTCTGCACGGGTCTAGGTGTGCTCTCGCTCGCAGCCACACTGAACGCTCGCATCAGCATCTGGAGCTAAGTGGAACTCAACTTCGTCATCACCCCCTCCATTGGATTCTTACCCTTCTCTGCCATAACTCCAACTTAACTCACTCTCTATCTTCTTCTTGACTCAATCTTGATCTATGTCATCAAGATCCGAGCCGACTAGTCAACAAGCCCGATCACTCCCACTTCTCGGGTTTCGTGAGGTATCGGCCCCCACGTCGCCTCTTCGACCCACAGCACCACCGGATCCGGATCGATTAGTGGGTCGATCGGATCGCATCGGTCGGCGGCTATAGTGTCATGGCCATTTCTGATGTCGGCGGCTCAACTGGAAGAGAGGGTTATGGCTAACCTAGGGTTTTGGCTTTGATACCATATTGGCGGATGAACAGTAAAATTGTTTTGATTAGAAATAAGTTGGACTTATATAAACCTTACAATCTTACAAATAATCCCCTAACAATATCTATAATAACATAAACCCTAAAACATATATCTCAACAAATACTTTGGAAGAATATGGATCAACCTGATTTTAGACCTAAAAGCCAACACAACTTTCCAAGACTGGTACCAAACTGGAAACTTGATTGGTGCTTGGGCGAAGGAAAGTGAACTGACGGAGGAATGGGGGGCGAAAGGATCAGAACTCAGAAGGGCTCTAGGATCTATCATTCAAACTATCAAGCAAACACAGGAGAAGACTCGGATATAAATTCAATTCCAAGGATATTTTAGTTCGTACCTAAATTTATTATATTTTCATAATTTTTTAATTAAATATATAGATTAAGGGTATGATTATGACAATTTATAAAATTTAATAAGTTTGAAGAGACAATTAGCTAATTTAAAGTTTTGGATGATAATTTCTTAAATTTCAAATTTTGAAGTGGCAAATAAAAAAATTTCCCTTGTTATTATTGTTCTTATTACTATTTATGTTATTACGAGCTAGTAAGAAATAATAATATTTAAATAAATATATTATATTCTCATAAATATTCAAATAAATATATTATATTCTCATGCAATGTGTGTGAGCACTATACTAGTAGTTTCAAAAATGATCAAAATTTATTTAGATATGTTATTTTTATTGCGTACAAACATCCACTTTTGATAAGCAATTAAATATTAGGTACGATTTATTACTCAAGCGTGCTACAGAATCTTACTTTAGTTAATCAAGTCTGGCGAATGGAAACAATATATCCAAATTAACCAAACACAGCAGAAGTTTTTAATTACCAGTTTGCATAATTTTTTTTGTGGAAATACTTGATAAATTTTCTATTGGCATGAAAATTTCCCAAAATAGTCATGAAGCATATGATAATTGAGTAAATATTCATCAAATAAAAACAAAGAATAAACATAAATTGCACTATCCTCATTCAATAACAATGAATTCTCGCCCACCAGCTTTGTTTCTCGTATGCTAAAAAGATAACATTAATATAGCTACTTATCTCCAAAAAATATATTTCCACAGAAGAAAAATCAACAAAAGATTATTATTAAAAAAATTGTGGGTTTGCCCGAAGAATGATCTCATATATTGTAGATAAAATAATAATTTCTAAAGTAACTGAAGCACATTAGATGCAGCTAGAATCACGTCCAAAAATGAAACGACGCGTCCAGTCTGATATAACCAGCATCCTAGTGCGCCAACTCACTTGTTTGCTGGAACAATAACAAGGAGAAACGTTAGTACTAGTAATTCTTAAACGATTCCAGAAGTAACAAATTGTCATAATGTTATATTGGAAAACCATAAAATACCTTGCATAGACTGAATACCAGAGCCACTGGGAACTATGGCCAATACTGATCCAATCCCCTGGCAGTTGTGCTGCAGTCTGTTCACCTCCTAAAGGTGCAAACTGTCCCAGATGCTGATACCTTCAAACCAAATCAAAGAAAGTTAGACATGATTGTAATAGTGCTAACTACTGTGATATTGAGAGATGATAAATATGACACCCAATAAGCTAAAAGGCAACAACAAGACAATAACAGTAATAGTTTTAAAAGTCTGTCGCATGATACATATAAACTTGAAAATCTAGGATTTAACACGTTCCCAAGTATCATAATGGTCTAGTTTAGTATCAACTTGAGTGCAACAAATACTTAATTATTGACAGATTGTAGAATTAAGTGTTTGAATTTATATCGACTTATATGCTTCATAATCAATACAACATAAAAAAGAAATCATCAAGTATAGTTTCAAATCGATAACAAATATACAACTTTAATGTGCTATATACCGGAAAGGGAGGAAGCGATGGCGGCCTGGCTCGCGAATGCGAACTGGTCCCTCAGGATGCATTTCAGCCTCCTTCATTTTGTTAAAGCATCGGGCCAAGTACTCTCCTTGTTGTGACGCCACCTGATTCGAGAACAGATTCATCAGTTAAATCTAAACATGCTGATTCTCATATTTTATCAACTACCATAATCGTACTCCTTATATTGTGCTTACTTTTTGAAGGGGACAATGATAGAAGCTTACAACCAGAAACAGAAAACTGGCCACTGATAATGGTCTGCTATTTTAGGAGAAGTACCTGGGCTGTGGCAGGGAGGAACTTGACTTGGGAATCCACATTGGCTAGAGCCTTCTTGAACTCTTCTATGTTCAGCTCCATAGACTCCTTTTTCTCATCTCCTTGAGCATCAGCAATCAAGGCTCTGATGTCACTCATTTGCTTGCTCTTCATATACAGTTTTACCTGTGGATACCTAGTTCAATCAAAAAGCAAAAGAGTTGTAAGACAATAAAAGCCACTGACACAAAGGATCCAACAACATACCATGTGTTCAGGTAATAGATATAGGTCATTCTTTTGATGAAGTACCTTACGCATATGTCGTCAAGCACATCATGTATCTCCTTAATGGTTAGTGTTCCTGAGTTATCTTTATCTGCTACCTTAAATATTGCCGAAATATCTTCCTGTAAAAACAACAAAGCTAGGTGAGGTTAGTCTCTTTCCCAGTTTATCATATCAAAGTCATATACCAAGGTCCTTAATTTCATCAATTTATTTGCCAATTAACAAACTTAGAAATTCATGTCCTCAATTAACTTGGTTATACCATGACTTTTCGTTGATTTATGGTGGCACAATCACCAACTGCATAAACACCCTCACATTCAGGAACCCTCAGCCACTCGTCAGTTGCCAGCACACGCCTATTCCCCTGTCAATGTACACAAATAAATTTACAATAAAAATAAATTACTAGATAAAGTGTAATAAACAAATAAATTTCCCAATTTTTCGAGTGTTTTTTTCTTACTAGGCCAGGGCTATCAGTGTTTTGTCAAAAATTTGGTGCATACTTAAACCTCCTAAATCCAAAGGCCAGAAAGTCAAACCATTTAATCCAAACCATAACTTTTGTACCATACACTAAAACAACATTGTAACAGAAAACAAAACCACTCAAAAGTCAAAAAAAAATAACCTGGCCAATTTGTTTCATGAATTCAGATATGAAGGGACGAGTCCCAATGCCAGTGGACCATACAGCCATACCATATGGAAGTTGCACCTCCCCAACTGTTTTTTTCTGCATTTTGATTGAATTTGATCCAACTGCTACCACCTTGTACCCAGTTTTTACATCTATACCATCTCTCTGAAACTTTTTCTCTGCAAATTCTGTTATCCTCTTGTCAAACCTACAAAAAAAATACGGATACACTTGTGCTTATGAAATACACTTAATATCTTGTGTTCAGTGTTAAGATTTAACACAGATAAAACCCGCAGACTCACAGAACAAAATTTCATGCAGAACAAACAGAAGAAATGGTGTATTGGAAACAGATGAAAGGAACAGGTCAATGTTTGCTCAGGCAAGTTGGATATCCCAAGTAAGTCTGGTCAGGTCACATACATTCTGGTTCATTTCTGGTTCTCTTTCGACCAGATTACCTGTTACACAGGTCTTGGTGGGGTCCGGCTGACTTTGAATTTATATAGACTATAGAATCAGATTTTGTTCATTACAGGAAGCTAGCCAAGGTCAAAACGTACATGGTCAAAATATGTTCACCCGCCTCAATAAGAGAAATGTTGACCAAATCTTTAATGGCTGGGTACAGTTTGGAAAGATCCTCTGAGACGAAGTCATGCAACTCGGCAGCAAACTCAACACCTGTGGGTCCACCCCCAACTACCACAAAATGAAGTTTCCTTTTCCTCTCCTCCTCACTCATGTTTGGGAGGCTTGCCTGCTCGAAACAATCCATAACACTCCTCCTTATTCTCTGTGCATCCTCTACTTCCTGTGTAACATTTCTCAAATTTGTTTATTCAGAAAATAAATGCATTTTGTCTAGGCCATAATCTGCGTAGAAGTTATATATTAACACAAGTACCATACAGTCTATACTCTATGCTCACTTGGAAATCATGACCTCGAAAACCAGTGGCGGAGCCACATTGTCATGTATGGGTGCAGAATGACCCCACCTATTTATACAAATTTACCTAATAAATGCATATAATTTAGTTAACATTTTTAACATCAGTATAAACATGTAATGACACCACTCAATAATTTTTCCTCCCTCCACACTGCCTGGAACACATTTACTCATAAGTCATAACCGATACCTTAGAAAAGTACCATACAATTGTTAAGAAACTGCCCATAACTGCAGTTTCTGAATGTACAAATATTGCTTGGTCAGACCAGTGTTATTTCTGTTCACACCACTCATGCTTTTAGATAGACCGTCTTTTATCTCGCAACTGAAAAGATCCTTGCACAAGTAACTGCACAATTGAGAGTATAGAATTTGCAAGGAAATAACAAAATAAACAACTTTTGGAGAAAAAAAAGTAATTACCAAACAAATTGAAGTACCTTGAGAAAGTGACAATGCTCAACAACTCCAGGTGTATTGAAAGTATTAGATCTTGCACCAACAGCTACGACCAGATAGTCATAATCAAGCAAAAACTCGCCAGTTCCATCCATATTGGTACCAATGTTGGACCGACAGTAAATCTTTTTGCTTTTTGGGTCTACCTTGAAGCATTCTGCCTCCCAAAATTTTATGTTCCCTTTTTTCTGTGCAGAATAAGATTACTAATTAGAAAACAAATGTGCTTTCATATTGCAAATTTGCATAGTAAACTAGATGACTGAAAAATGAATAGGCAAAGATAATGCAAAATTGCATTATGATAAGGTTATTAGTGGTTTAATCGGATGTTATTTGTGATGAATGACATAATTTAGGAAAAAAATTAGTGTTATTATGACATAGTTATATGCAGGTATTGGCTATGATTGCTATCTTTTGTCAGTACAATACCACTCGAAAAAGTAGTTCAAGCTCAGATTATGGTACTGGTAACTAAGGCCAACTAAGACAACAACTGATCAGGTATAAGGCAAAACTGGTTATGACTAGTACCAGGAACGTCATGATACAATTAAACCAATTACATTTCTGGTCAGTCATGAACCACTATTTATTCAAATGTTTAACAACCCTTAATACAATTGTCTCATACCAGCACAATTTAGTCTATAATGGTGGTATGTTTATTCTCTTCTGGTACCTTTTCCAAAATTCTTCTGATTGGTTCAACAATACTTCTCGGCTCGACAGTTCCGCAAGTGATACTCGGAAGCAGGGGTGTAAATGCAAAATAGTTGCGTGGTGATATGACCTGCACATCGTATTGTGAGCTATCAAGATTTCTCAGAAAGGTTGTACCAGCCCAACCAGTACCAAGTACAACCACCTTCTTCTTAGGGGTAGGATAGTCATCTGCTTGTTTTGAATCTGCATAAGCCACTAAGCCAGCCCCGCCGCTGAAAAAGATCCAACTCAAAGTTAACTCAGTATTTCAAATTAGATATAAACTAAAAGTGCCACTAGGAACTTAGTATTTGCACAAACAGAAAAAGTAGAATGAACTAGAACTGCGAAAGACTTTTGGCAAAAATAGCGGATAAAGCAGAACATGAAAAACTTTACATTGGTGCAGTAGTTAGGAATCCATGAGTTTAACTTTCATGTACAAAATAACCTTCTTGGTGTAAGCTATTTACTAAGCATCATACATGTAATATTTCCATAAACATACATCAGGTATGACCTTCACATATTATTAATCAGTAGAATTATGAAGCACAAAATATGTCTGGTTTAGCAATGGAATCCTTTTAGTTTTATATGTACAATTATTTAGTAACATAGACTGATAGACCAATTCAAAGGAATATATTCTCATGCCCCCCTGGAAAGCCTAGATATGCAAAACTAATCCTAGAGATGACCATGTGCCACACGCAAACAACATTCCACATGTCAAACATTCTCTTACCAGATGGAGCCACATGGGGTCACTTGACACCCCCCGGCCCAAAATATTTTCAGAAATATTCTTATGTTTTTTTCAGAAATTATTACAAATATATATATAGTTAAAATAATCACAAAATTGTGTGGCATCCTAAAAAATTTTCCCCTGCTCCATCCCTGTGTTTACCCCCAAAAAAAAACGTCAGACATTCCTACCCTCATAATTATGTCAAATTTCAGCCTGTTCTTATCAATCGAAAACCAAAACAAAAGAAGAAGCTGTGTATTATTACAACCATTATATATGTAACAAAAAGTTAGTCCCATTAGAAATGATTGGAACAGAGGATGAAAGAGTGGGCAAATTTCAACTCGAAAAGCATATTAAGAGGGGGTTTTAAAGAAAACAAATGCCTCTGGAAAGTTATGAAGAAAACGATGACGTCGCTTCTGGCCGACAACCATTGCTCGAAATCAAAATGTCAAAAACATTGGTATTTGCACTATTCTAAAAGCCAAAATCTAGAGCGTATCTGTTTTCCTAAAAAAAAAACAGATGAGACCTAAATGTAAACTGAAAAACTGAAATTCACTTTTTGCAACTACAAATTTTAAAACAAAATCGCCGTCTCGTAGATCTGATAATGTTAGCAGTTCCGTAAATACCGTTTGTACAATTGAACTACCCTCGTATCAGTTGAACCCCGCATATTTAATGAGATTCAAAGACTAAGAAAAGAAGTTTCTTTCAAAGATTTAGAATAGAACGCGAGCAAATGCAATAAAGTGCATGTCTTAATCGTATGGCAATCTTTTTTTCATATGGTATACTTAAAAAAGTACTGAGAGAGCGAGAGAGGAAGACCTGGCAGCGGAGAGAACGACGATGAACTTAGGGATGGAGGAGCGGTGGTTGAAGACGAAAGCTGAGAACTTCATGGCGATCTAGGGAGAGACGAGACCGAGCGAGAGAGAGAATAGCTGTCTTGCTCTTTCATTCCCTGTTTGGTTGGCGTCCTTATTTCTTGGGGCTTGAGCTATACATTATGCATTGAACCCCTTGATAAACTCTGATTTTTTAGATGAGTGACATGAGCCGATTCTTTGACGTACAATATTACCACGTGTGAAATGAATATCAGAAAGGAAACAGTAGACCGCGTTCGTTACGAATTTTAAATCAACTTTTTTATATAAATTTATTTTTGTATACAGCTGAATTGTTCCGATGATGTGGATTTTTTGGAAGATACAATGTATTATTTTTTAGGAGTTTTCATTTAATTTATTATTATTTCGGACGAAATTAAGCTTGTCCATTGAATCAATTCTAAAGAATTTTATTTCTTGTCATAAAGTGATCAAATATCCAACGAGAATTTTATACACAAAAAATAATCAGTTAATTAAGTTAATATCATTTAGATATGCGAATGAAGTTAAGATACATAAATTCCTTTCAATTGTTAGTTGAAAATTTTTCATGTTTATTTCTTTAAAATTTCAAACTTACATATTTTATCTTCTAAAATACAAAATATCATATTTACTCTTCCAAATTAATTATATTTACTCTTCCAAATTAATTGTCGTATTTATCCAATAAAATTTTATGATGCATTCAGACATATTCAAAAACTTCAATTAACCACATTAAATACTTTAAAGTCAAATTAAGACCATAAACAAATAGTCTATGACTGTCATATGTTTGACCTCTCTTATTCATAACATTCTTGTGATGAAACTTCAAGAACCGAAATATGTTTCTCCTCCTGCTTTTCATTTATTGAGAATTTATTTTTATTTTAGAGAATCTAAAATCCTCAATGATTAGCATTCATGCTTAAATTGTAAACGTATTATATTACATTGTTCATGCTAGATTATTTCGAACAACAAATTTAACAAAGGTATAAATGCAAATTACTTCAATATAAAATAGTAAGAGGACTAACGGAAGGACCGGAGTTTTGTAGTTTTGACCTTCCCTGCCATCCAAGAAAAATGGAAGCGACTTGTTACTATTTACTAACAAACAGAGATATCTATAGGCTGTCAACAAATTCCGTTTCGACCGTGTTTCATTTTATTTCGTGGTAACGAAACGGTTAACTAAATGAATTTCTATTTCGTTTATTAAACGAAACGGTTAAAGAAATTGTTTTTTATTTTGTGCAAATAACGAAACGGTATTTTTCATTTCGTTAAGAGTATTTCAGTGTAAAATACACGAAAATTCGTGTTTCGTTTCATTTCGTGATAAACAAAACGGTTAACGAAATGATTTTCTGTTTCATTTATTAAACGAAACTATTTTCTATTTCGTTTATTAAACAAAACGGTTGACGAAACGGTACTGTTTCGTCACCGTTTCAGCCGTTTGACACCCCTAATCATGTATCACCATCTTTGTAGTTATATTGGTGTCTAACTTAGCTATTGTTAAAATCTTAATTATAATAATTCAGAACTGACTAATTATCTTTTAACTAAATAATTAATATTTTTAAAGAATTATAATAACCACATATATCTTTATGATGTGGTCGAGCATGTACTTTATTTTTCATACAATTTATCAAATCTTCAAAATCAATTAGAAAGATATTGTAAGAAGTAATATGAATATATTTAAAAAGAATATTGTTACAATGATGAAATAATCTTTGTAAGCTACAATTACAGAAATTGCCACATTTCAATTGATACAATGTATCTTCCCTGTCTTGGGGAGAAAGAAACGTTCACATAGAACTTTTTCACATAATAAATCTATTTAAGTTGCCAAAAAGTTCACGTTTTCCTTTTCTTTTGCCTTTTTTTTTTATGATTTTATGATTCTATTAGCCTGAGACAGACAGCATATAGGTAGGCCGCCTCTGCAATTTCGACATTCGATGTGTCTACAATTTCTGCAACACGTAGTTAAGGTTTATGGAAATCTTATAGTTGCCACGTCAATAATTTGAATAGAATTGCAACAAGCAAGGCCGTGGTAAGAAAATATAAGCAAAATATTGTTTAACAAAATTAATGGGTATAAGGGTGAAGGCACGTTGCGGCAGCCCTTGATTTCTGCGAAATATACTTTGGTATAAGATAATTTATACTATAATGAAAGTATTGGAGTGTTATTTTTTACACTATTAATCTACCATATCCAATTAACACCTATAATTTGATATAAAGGTGCAACACTTATACTTTGGTATAAGATAATTTACACCATAATTATCTTTCTAATAAGAAATGAAAACATCAACATGTAGATGTCTAATTTCTCGATGTCATCATCTAACCTAACTAATAACTAGACTGGTATTTTCTTTTCTTATTTTCTCTCTCCATTTTTTTGAATTTTGTCTCTTCTTTTTCTTTATTAACAAAATATACTACATTAACTAAAGAATAAGATTAATTGCTCCACTCAAATTTTAAATTTCAAATTTCAAGTGCATACAAAAGTATTTTTATGATAAAAAACAATCATTTTAAAAATTATCTTTGATTTAGCTGACATTTTGAATGTTGAATCATTTTTCAAATCGTTTGATTGTTTAATTACCGATATCACTTTTGCATTCTCCTTTATTTTTGTTTGATCATCTTCTTCATTAAACATAGTGTCACTATCATGCTATTGTTTAATATCTAGATCAACAAACTAGATATATTTTTATGTAACATGAAATTAATTTGCTCAAGTTGTGAACTCTAACTTCAATATAATTTTAAGGATATTGCTAGCATGCATCTAACTCTTATGGCATATTTTTTTTAGAAATACTATTCAAGTGTTAAAAAAGAACTAAATTTGTAGATGCATTTTCAATTATTTATCTATGACATGTATTATCAAATAATTTTAATTTTTGAAGGGTGAAATTCTAATGACTTTAATTAAGTCGAATGATCAATCAAAAAATATTTTTATTATACTTGATAGCATCTGGCCTTATTATTAACTTGTTCACAATAAGAAATATATTTAAAATTTAATTTTTTAAAACTTTACATTTAATTAAAAATATTCATAATTTATGAACAATTTTCTTTTAAATTTTACATTAAAAATTCTTTACTAAATTCAGTTATCTTTTTGCCCCCTGATAGTTTCATGGCTCCGCCCTGATGGGTATATAAAATTCAAATTAAAACTAAGTTAGTAAGATGTAAGAAAATTTTGTGAAGACCAAGATTGTTTTTGGGTGAAATTATCGTCAATTGCAGAGTGGTAAAGATGTTGCACCTTTCTAGAATATTTTGAAAGTGGGTGTTGAGAGACAGAAGAGAACATGTGCTAGGCTTTGAATCCTTTGATCGTTAGAAACACGGCATAACCCATAAGTCCATGACGCCAGGTTTCTCGCGCTGGCTGTGTCCTCTTGTCCATGTCAGCAGTTTGATGGAGGCACCTGTTTAGACTTCGGATTCAATCATTCAAGTCTTTTTAGGCGGCTAATATGATCCGGCTCCTTTATGATATTACACGCGCACAGTAAACCGCTCGAATTTATAACTCTCATCAGATGTAAACCGCGGACAGTACAGTCACTATGATGTCCTCCAAATTTTATGGAATAAATAATTTAAATAGTTAATTTATATATAAAGTATTTAGATGATGCCAATATGTTCAACATCATAATTTACTAATTGAGATTTGGGTCTCGGATCGTTTGATTCCATGTTAATTGTAGTTTATAGACAAGATTTTAAGTTGGGATCTCTATTTTTTTGTTTATTTTTCGGATTTCAGTAATTGAGTCATGACCTTTTTAATTCGTATTGTCTGATCTGTAAATAATGTGTCAAATGAATGCATGGCGTTATGTGAGTGAATTTTTCTGGGCATTAATCGGAAAAACTTAATTTGCAAATTGCAATTAAAGTATGTTACAAATAGCAACATTATTCGAATATAATTATTAACTAAAAATTAATTACTTAAAGTGAATTTTAAAAAATGGCATTCAAATTTCATTTCAAACAATATAGTGAAAGACTTACAAAAAATTTTCCATGATCGTTGGAAAAAATCAGAAATATAAGTAATTGCCAATTTTTATTGGAAAATTATGTCACACTATAATTAAATTTTAATAATTTGGTTTTATTCAACAAATATTTCGGATTCCTTTTTCAATAAAAATAAGGACCTATTCTATAATTTGTTATGATTATTTGAAAAAATAAAAAGTAATTAATTGTCAATATTTATTGGGAAATTATGACGCATTGTAATAAAAAATTTAACATTTTTTTGTTTCGTTCAAAAAATATTCGGACTCTGTATTGAACAAAAAAAAGGCCTTTAGTGTTGAATAAATTAAGCATGGGAAAATATGATTCTAGGATTGTGGGTGATTAGCTAGCTGCGATCTTCATCGATCCACTTAAGAGTGCTGAAGAAATGGTCAAGTTTAAATTTATGACCGATTGTGTGGATTATATTTTCATGTATAATTTGAAATTTTATCAAACTTTGGTATTTCATTGCTCTCTCCAATATGGCAATATTCCAATCCCTCCGTTGCGTATACTTATCGGGTCGGATTTAAATTCAGGATGGATGACAATTCGGTAGTTCAGAGGTTGACTCAAAGTTCAATTTGCCGCCTGGCATTGACATTTGTCGGTGGCACGTGCCAGCTTGCATCATCACCAAGACACCAACTCTGATTTCTCCAGCGAACCAAAAAAAAGCAAAAAAAAAAAAAAAGGATCATGAAGGTCAGTAGGTAGCTTCAATAATTATTAAATAATGTATCACATTCTTTTGGAGGCTCTTTGAACAAAGGAATAATGCAGCTCATGACTTCCGTGCGAAAAATATGAACATTAAACTAACACATTTTTTTTTAAATATTCCGCATATAATAGAATGACTTAGCGCGAAAAATAAATTCGAGCCAAGGAGATGATCCAAAAAAAATATTCATGCCAAAGATTATGTAATTTCAAATCCGTTTGTAAACGTGTGCTACTTACATGGCCTGAAAAATTAATGGTCCATGATTCTTGTTCATGTCCCGAATATTTAATTTGAACCACCTTTGATTCTTTGATGAATAGCTCGTATATTACTCAAAAAGCATTTGTGGGTCATCGTCCTTCACCTTCTTTTGTCTATAAAATTGTGCATTTATGGCCCTACCTAGTGCTAAGTCACCGCTAAAAAGAGTAAATTGACATTAGCCGCTGATCAGCTGAAATCATCCCCTCCTCCTGCAGAGTCAACGCTTATTTTTGTTTTTTCTAAATATGGCTCGAATTAAAAATTCAGACCATGTATCTGTAAAAAAAAATTGATGGTCCGAATTTTTTTGGGACTACCATTGATGACCCGAAAAAAATAATTAGGTCCTTCCTGCTGCACATAAAAAACTAGCCAATCATGTTAATACATGCAAAATATTTTTTATTTTTCTATTTTAAAAAATTTAAACTAACAAGCAGGAGGTTCATTTCTAATTATAAAATGGATAATATCAAATCAAATATCAATAAAAATAACTAAAATTCGTACAATATAATATTATCATCACATGTCAATAAAATTAAATAATCCATAAAAGTATTTTTATCCATATCACAGAAGCAATGTCATTATCTATTTGATTCTATTTTCTTTCTTTTTTCCCTGATTTATAATGATTGCTCATATATCTTTTCATTTAAGAGAGAATATGTGTTTCTATTCTTCAATGAAAATTTTGATGTGGTTAATCACGATGTTTAACAATATATATATTAGTTTTTAGAGCTTAAAAAGTTAATGCATTTATATCATAGTAAACATTTCATATGTTTCGGGTGATCTCTCAGAAGGAAAATTCAAAAAATGAAAAAGAGAACAACAACCCGATCATATGAAGAAAAAAATAGTATTGGGATGCTAGCAGCGTATATGCGGGCTGATGCTATTGTTAATTTTAATGTCCATACCTTTATCTTGCTCCTGCACCACCTCGCTTGGGTTGGTGAAGAGCAGCGGCGTGAACTCTCCCCTAAACTAAGGAGCCTCATGCCTCCAGACTCCAGTGTAAAGAGCTAGTCTCCCAATGTGGGCAACGGCTTTCGCTTTTAGGCTTCTGACCCCAGGGCCCAGGCTGGCACAAGCTTTGAATAATGCGGTGACCCGGGGGCGTCACCACCATACTAACTTGGTGCGTAGGTGAATGGCCTTAATAAAACACTCACCTCAGGCCAGGGAAGGAAGGTTAAAGTGTTTTAACAAGGTTCGTAACAAAATAAAACATTATAGGCGATATCGGTGGGCCTAGTTGGGCCTTGTTGTCAAATTAATTTTGCTGTCCCAATATTTCTAACTGACCTAACTTTAAAACCCATAAACTCATTCTCACTTCCTCTCTCTCTCTCTCTCTCTCTCTCTCATCATCATCTCTCGTTTGCTTCATGCTCATAGTCGCCAATATGCATACCGGTATAACACTCACCAAATACCATCATCGGATATTTTGTCAAGCACAGACGGTAGGCAAGTGAAAATAGCCTCTTCCAACGAAACCAATTCAGTTACCCTCCATACAAACAAAAATTAATAAAGTTTAACGAGCTTGTCAAGTTACATATTCCCCCAGTGATTGGGATGAAGCCCAGAATGGTACATTGGTACATGTACATGCATGTACAATTTAGGCTATCTACTACTAAGTCCCAATCAAGCAAATATGCCTACCTTTCAAAAGAAGAAAACCTTCCAAATTTAAATCCGAACTTTACAAGGAGGTGGCCGATTTTGCCGAAGCTTGAGCCGTCTTTCATTCGAAATATTAACTATCAAAGAATCCCCCACTTCACATGTACTGTTGAATCCCATGAGCTTTACACTGTACTTTTTGTACAATAATTCGAGTCTACTTCTGTCATCATTCCTTGCCGCTTGCATCTCCTGTACTTGCTCTCTTGAGACAATCGCATATAAATACAGTACATCTTCTACAGAATTGCCCTTCCCTACACTTCCATTTACCTGTAAAGTGTATTCACATAAAACCACAATTAATACACACTGGTGCTGTTCAGAATTCTAAATAACGAGAAGTTCCATAAATTTCTCAATTAATAAAGGGGCCTTTCGGAATGACTCTTTATGTACGAAATTAGTTATTGAGTAGGTTTAAACTTAGCATTTTTAAAGGACTGGGTGAACCCACTGGCAAACAAAAGAACAACGACAAACAGAGAGAACTGACAATACTATATTTAAAATTTAAAACAGATGACTCCAAGTCCAGTTAGGTTGCCAGAACAGTTAAAATTTGGGGGGCAAAATTTTTATTGAGAATGAAATCACATAATTAGAGTATTAGGCCATCACAGTTTATAAGAACAGGAGGTGACTACAATTGTTAACAATTTTAAACAAAAGAATTAGTTAAGTTAACAGTACCGGCTTCTGAAATGAGACCCTCATGAGACCCATGGCCTCGGAGTCCTCAGATCCTTCTTCTGAAAACACAAAAGCAAAGCTCCCAGAAACTAAATCGGGTTCCTTGAAAAGTTCCACCAAAGCATCAGCTGCGACTGAGGTCTTCGGCAATGACCTCTTTGGATCTGGATTACTCACAAAGTGATCCTCTGTGGCACGAACAATGTGTGCTGCCTCACGCAAACCGCTCATGAAGGCACCATGCATTGTAGCTGGGTATTGCCTGCTTGTTGCTTCACCCGCAAAAAATAGACGATCAGACAGGCTCTCGGAGAGTACATCGTAGTCATTGCCAGATGATCCAACGCGTACATGAGAGTATGAGCCATACGAAAATGGATCACTGCCCCATCTAGTGCAGACAGATTGTATCGGGTCAGGTACAGTCACACCCTTAATGCTGTATATTCCTGGAAATGGAAAAAAAATACTAATTTGAAGTGAGGTCTAATAACAAAGGCCCTAGATGATTTATTTTAGGCAGCTATGCTCTTTAAGCTAGAAATCAAGAACACAGGATGCATGCACCGAAGAAAATGGAAAGAATAGAATCGGAGAAAAGATAACATGCTCCCTATAAAAGAAACAGTGGAAAAAGAACGTGGGGATCTGAAGATAGGGGAAATGAGAAGTTGATGGGGTGGGAAAATTCTCTTCCACTACTTGAATTACCCCATTGGATTAGAAACTAAGTACATCTTTTCAAACCTGGAACAAAGAATAAGGTAATTGAAGACTTGGGCTTTTCTCAAAGTCCTAGGCCACACCAGGTCCTACATGAATGGGGACTTCTAAAAGGACCAGGAAGAAAGCCAGGGAAGCTTATGAACGAGACCAAAAATGAGGAATTTGTTCAAAGACCCAAAGAATAGTGTGCATAGACCTTTCCTTGGCACTTGCAAATCTGAATAAAATTTTATTGATATATGCTAAATATGTCAGGTATTCAAATGCCGTGTGTGTGGCTGTGCTGTTATTAATACATCTGTACAAATCCATACTAAATTAAATACTTTTTTATTCTTGGCTGTTTCAGTACTGCAGTACACTGTCCATAAGCTTAACAATTATTCACTTGCTAAATTTCATTGAGTTACCTCTTAGAATGCGGAGCACACAATTCAGTGAGTCAACTGGATCTACCATCTCAAAATCCTGTGCTGCCTCTCCCGCCACAAGAGCAATAAGCACGGCACCACCAGCCACAGTGTGGTACCCATAGAACAGAAAGAATTCACCTCTCTTTCTCCTCTCCTCATTCACACAACCAAAAGTATCCAAATCATCCCCCCAAAACACATATGGAAAAACCATCGCCACCTTGTTCAACAAGCCAAACCCTAATCTCTCAATTGCCTGCTTTTTCCATGCAGGCAATTCAGGCTCAAACTTAATGAAATTTCTCTTGAGAACACCAAGCGGCACAGTACACAGAGCCGCATCAGCTTCAAAAACCTGTCCAGTTGAGGCAACCACGCGTACACCATCCCCTCCGTGCTCTATATGTGTGACAGTATTTTCATACAAAATGGGTATGCCCTCACAGAGAGCATCAATCAGCCGACCATTTCCCCCAGCCAAGAGGCAGTGATCTCCACCCATCTCATATGGATCATCTTGATCCCAGTGAGCAAGTGACAGATCTGATAAGCAGCCCGCATTTGCATACTCTAAATTCGCCATGTGCCAATTTAACAGACGGGCCTGTATCGGACTCCGTGCAGCTCCATATAATTTCCTAAGCCGCTCGAGTGCTGACCCAAGAGAAAGTGACTCGCAGAGATCCTTTTCCAGGCTGAGGAACTCTCTCAACCTTGCTGCATGCTCTAGTAAATTGTTGAAGGTTGAGTCGGCCTCCGCATCAGCAGCGCCATCAACCTCCCTGCCATCAGGCATGTATAGGGGACAACGGTCTCGCACCTTGTGCAGTGGGATCCCAAGCTGTCTGGCCAGGACACCAAGAGGATTAGCATGAATTCCAGTGATCACACTTCCACCAAGCTCTAGTGACTTGCCAGAGGTACGGTAGGTGAAGACACGGCCACCTGGACGGGTCCGTCCTTCAAGGACCAGAACCTACTTAGTTAGAAATCTATAAATCAGTGTTCTGCAAAGAGATTTTGCGGCAACAAATAAATTAACAACTAAACATGTGTATTATGGAATGAGAACATGTGTCCAGATCCTACCAAAAATAGTTGTTGTTCTTACTATTCTCCATCTCATGTAACACACGTTGCATTGAAAGACCATATTTATGAAGTGAATAATAAAATAAAGTAATTACATGACCACTTTGCCACAAATATCAGCTGTTTCCCTTAGTTTCCCGGAATGTTATAGTTTTCATGTTGATCTTTGAAGCTATGAAATGTAATATAGCGTGCAACAAACCTTATAACCAAAATGAAGTAGTTGCCGGGCCGCAGCCAGACCTGCCAATCCAGCACCTATAATGATTACTGAGGCCTTGGCTGAAGATGTACTTGGGGTGGGGTCCGGGGTGATTTGGAATGTCGGGGACACCCCAAAGTTTATGTAGCCTTCTAGAGAAAGGAAATCATATGCGGCTGAGACCAGCTTGTCGTACTTGCTGGCCACTGTGGCCTGGAGAAAATATGCAAGATAGCTTATCAGTATTTTGTTCCTTTTTTAAATATATATGCAATCTAAAAGCAGCACTTACGGTGCCAGCCCTTCCAAAAAAAAAGGCAAAATGTACTCATTTAAAACCTGGAAAAGGCAAGTTCACCAAAAATGCTAGCTTCTGCTTATTCAATTTCAATTCCTGAGGCCCAATATTAGGTTAAATAAAACTATCCAGTTTCGAATTCCAATTAAATATACCTAAATAAAAAATATATCCCTATGCAAAGTATTCCAACCTTTTTCATCCGTTCCTGAGCAATTGTCTGGCCTGCTGGTCCTTTAAGTCTAAATCTAACATGAAGCTTTCTTGAATCTCTAGATCTTATTTACTAATATAATGTCATTTTTATATTTACTACAAACATATCACGCAAGGGAAATTCAGATATTTTACTGGTCTAGCAGTAGATCTAGCTGCTGTGCTTTGTGGGTTTCTATCAGTCAATTTTGAGAGATTAAAACAAGGTTCCTAAGGTAGAAGGCAGATCCCAAGATGAAATGGATACTGGATATGAGGAGGTTTCCATCATTAAATAGGAAGGAGCAAAAGCAAGGTCTCTATTTCAGGCCAAATAGAATACATATAAACGCTCAAACACATTACGAGGAGTTGTTTTATCTTTTCTAACGTATCAAAAAAGCTGTGCAGGACGTTTATTGAGGTCAGTGGCGGAGGGAGAAAATAATTTCACTAGTGTCAATAGTATTAGTTTTGAAAGAATTAATTAAAAACTACTTAATTGGTTATATATATAAAGTAAATTTTCAAATTTGAGTGGGGTCATTTGCACCCAATATAACAAAGGTGGCTCCGCCACTGATTGAGGTCATATGCTTCTTACATTAATAGACATGATGCATCAACTGGACAAATTCATACCAAATTACCAGAAAGAACTTAATTAAATATTTGGTATTCTTTGCATGTTTATCATAGTTTAGAGCCTAATGAACTCTATTATAAACAGTTGAATTTGCCTCCATCAGAAAACCCATAACCTTACGGTATGAACAGGTATGCAACGATTAGGATACAACGGTAAACCAAATCAGTAAAAGAAAAGAATCGGTCACCTTAATGTGTGATTTTGATAACCAAGACCTCACATCAAGCCTCCACGTGGCAAGGATGTGATTTCTGACAACAATATAGTCATTCCTCTGCTCGGGCGTGTCAAGCGGTACCGAGAGAGTCGACCTTTCCAGCTCAAGGACGGTATCAATGGGGAACCCGAGAGAAAAGGCGATCATGGCCTCTGTATTGGTCTCCTTCTGACGCGCCGCTTCGGTGTTGAGCTGGCGCCTTCTGGAGGACTGTGGAGACGGGGCGAGGTGGTCGCGCAGAGACAAGTCGACGAGCGACTCGTCGTACGAAACCGAGGCAGCGGCTCGTCGTCGTGGACGACTGCGCGCGGCGGTGGCGGCAGGAGTGGATGGAAACGCCGAAGGGTGTTGTGGGTCCATCTATCAGGGACGGAGTGAGTAGAACTGTAGAAGGAAGGAGTCGAGGCGGTACCGGAGAATTAACAGCGTCACTGGCGACGAGTGTGGAGTGGAGATCCTTCTTTATAATAGAAGTACGAACAGTTGCATTGATTATTGGGCGTCATTGTGTCTCCTTCCTGTAGGTTGTAGCGCACTTGGGTTTCAATGGTATGTAGTGATCTCTTTTTCGCAAATAACTGGAATTCAAGTTTCGACTGTCTTTCTAATCTGGACCCTCAGGTCCTCTTGTTAAATCCCTGCACCGAACGAATTAAAAACGGGTCCGAGAGCCCAACTAACTAAACAAGAGTGGAGATAAAATAACAGAGACAAGCCCAATCCGTGACTCTATACTGCTAGCGCCTAGCGGGTCCCATAGGTCCATCTCTACACTCTCTACTAGGTCTAGGGGAAAATGGTAGTTTCGATGTCCATCGGACCGAAAATGATTCAATGGGTTGATTCTCACCGTTGGATTTTCGATCTGCACGATTTTCAAAGCCATAGGTCTAGTTGTTGTCTTGTTTTGTTGGCGATTGAGGTTCCGATTCACCCGAATCACTTCCATATCTCGATAAATTCTTTAGCGAAGGCGAGAAGAGGCGATCGCTGCTGCAAACCTCTTTCGGCTTGCTTCCTAGCATGTTCTCCCTTCCTCTCCTCGCCAGGGAACCCCAGCGAGCAGCGAGAAACGCGGCATCATAAGCACCTCTATTATTGCCGAGGTATTGTCACGAACTTATTTGAAATAAGTGTGCAAAAGCAAGATAATTGAACTGAAATAAGGAACTGATAAAAACTGATACTGATAATTCCGAAAATGAGAATAACAGGAAAGCAAATTGGTAATCAAAGCAAAGGCGGCTGTAAAGCCAATAACAAATAAGATTTAGTGTTTGTGATTACATCAACAACTCTAAAATACCACTGCAAACATTCTTTTATAAGCTAAGAAACAGACAAGATAAGAAAGATACAAATTACATAAAACACACAGCTGGTACCGTCCCAGACACCAGCCCATCTCTCTTCGTGAGCTAATTTTAAACTCGAATGGGCTCCTCAATCCTCCTTGAGTCCATCACCAAGACCCAACATCAATTCCATCTGCTTACGGCCCTTGACCAATTCAATTTCACTAACGGCTAATGACTGCACAATTTCAGTACCTGACAAGTATAGCCAACGATCTCCTTCCCTATCTCTCATTTGATTGGTAATCTCTCTCAGTAGCTCAAAATATGCCTACATTAGAAACAAAGCTGATGTTATGTGCATTTACTTTGTTACTTTTTACTAATTGTCCTTGGGTTATTTCAATTAGCCTAATTAGTCTGATTTTTGAAATCAAATGCTAATATATATATTAAGTAATTCTTCCACTTTTACCTATTATGATTACTCTTTTTGTACTATTGTGACAAAGGAAATAGATATAAAATTATGTTTTGCTACTAGCAGACATTGAAACAAATTATAGTTGTTTATAGAATGTCTTGATTCTTGAAGGTGGCTTATATAAAACATTATAAATAAAAGATGTTGTCTATTATACAAAGTATTACCATGTTGTTTTGTGTCATTTACATTAAAGCCGTAATAGAACATGTACTATTGTGACATGGTATTGATGTTCAAGACTGACTAACGTACTCAGATTCAATTTCATGGTTGAAGATTAAAAGGAATTATGTGGTTCCTTTACTGGTTCCTGCTTCTTGTATTGAGCTATACAGGCTGGTTAACACTGGACCACACTTGGTTCGTTTTGTGGTACTGAGATGTACTGGCTGGTTTATCATGGTACCATTATATGGATATGTCTATTGGGCCAATTCTTATCAGTCGGCATTGTCCATTGTCAGGCTACTAGATACTGTAGTGAGTATCCCAGACATTCAGCCTCCTGTTCTTGCAGCTTACTTTGGTATGTGTTGGCACTTGGTACTGAATCCTTCTGACTCTAATGCAGTCATATTTTTGTAAAAGTTTAATTTTCTCAATTTTATATTTTCCATCACCTGGTTGCTAGGTATGGAGCAGCCTCTGGAGATGGAACTTGCAAGTCCCTCTGTAGAGAGAAAGGAGCTACAAAAGGAAGTTGTAAGCTCAATATCTATGTACTTTCTTTTCTTTTTGTATTTTGTATACATGCTGCTTTGGAAAGGGAAACCGCTAATTCAGTGTGACTCGGTCTAGATCAGTTAAAAAGGGGGTCAAACAAAATGGAGAGAGTGTCCTTGATCTTTATTTATGATATTTATAGAAAGAGAAGAAGATAAGGAATAGGCTGTGGGCCTAGCATATGAAAGATGCAGAAAGTTCATCTTTATCCCAAAGGTGTAATCTTTGTGCAGTTCTTATATGTGATCATTTTATGTATAGGGTAGGGATCAATTGACAATGGTTATTTTGACAACAAGATTTCATATAAATTCGGGAAAAAAAATCTTTTAAAAAATTTAAAATAGAAAAAAGTTTATAAATATATTGCTAAACTTATAGATTGATTTTGTTTCAAATTTATGAAATTTAAGTGTTGTTTGATAATCGATCGAAAACCAAATAAAACTGGAACCATAGCAAATTGCATAAAATTTTTGCTGGTGTTGATTTGGGTTATCAGACTGCACTTAATTAAATGCATGAAATTTGAAAACTATCAATTTGTAACTTGAAGAATATATCTACAAAAAATTTGTTATTTTTTAAGTATTTTTTCAAATTATTTGAAATCCTATTGTCCATTGTCAAAATATCATTTTCAAGTGATCCCTCCCTTATGTACAAAGGATATGATATGAATGTTTTTTTCATTTTCTTAATTATTTATCTATTTATCTTTTTTTGTTCAGGTTTCCCATGATTGTGTACCAAAAATTGCAAAAATACAGCTTGTAAGCAGTCATCCAGAAGTGTACGAACCATGCGATGACTCCTTTCTCCTAGTTGATGCACTCTTGGCCGACCGCTCAAATCTTATTAACCAAAACCCTAAATTTTGTCTAGAGATTGGCAGTGGCTCAGGTTATGTGATAACGTCCCTAGCCTTAATACTTGGCCAATATTGCCCTTCAACCCAGTTTTTTGCAACTGACATAAACCTGCATGCGACTCAAACCACACTCCAAACCTCAGCCAACCATGGTGTACATTGTGAAGTGGTGATGACTGACATTGCCACTTGTCTCCAAAGACGTCTTCACAAAAGCATAGATGTGCTGGTGGTCAATCCACCATATGTACCAACACCTGAGGATGAAGTTGGTACGGCTGGTATTGTCTCATCCTGGGCTGGCGGGTTTAAGGGCAGAATGGTCATAGATAGGATCTTAGATGTTGTAGATGAATTATTATCGATTAACGGGTTAACTTATATGGTGGCACTGAGTGAAAATGACCCTTCTGAGATTTGTCAGATCATGAGAAGGAAGGGATTTGGGTCCAGGATTGCATTGCAAAGATCAACTGAGGAGGAGAGGTTATGTGTGATAAAGTTTTGGAGAGAGAGAGAGATTAGTGAGGTGGACAGAGAGAGAGCTGATAACGGATCAAGTTTGAATGGTTGGTTGGGTAGAGTCCCTTTTGTTAATTCACTGTGGAAGAAGGGTAGTGAAAGTAGTAATAGTTAGCCATTTTATTTCTTTTATAAAGGGTAGAGGTTTTGGTTTTATTTGGAAAGTTCATGAAACATTGCGCATTTACTTCTGTACCCCTCCAAGAATGATGGAATAAACAAATATACACTTCAAGAATAGTCAAATTTTGATGCCCTTCAAGGCCCTCAGTGCATCTCTTGTACCTCTCCCCGACTTGCTTCCTACAGTGCGTGCTCTAACTTCTGCTGCTGCTACTAAGCTGACAAAAAGGAAGAGGCTGTGATTCTTAGCTCAACATGCTTTCTGGCATCATCATATGAAGTTGGTGCAACCATATCATTAAAGGCTATATTTTTCATATCTTGTGACTAATACGTTGTTAGTAGGTATTGTACTATTATGTCACGGGTGCTATAAAAGCAACCGCCACAAGTGCTGCAAGTTTGGCTTGAAAAGTTTTCGCCTTGATTTGATAAAAGTTGAGAAGAGCAACGTCTTTATGAATTTAACACACACTGATTGCATTTTTTTTCCCTTTCAGCGTGTCAGTTTGCAAAAATTATTCTCGGAAAGGACTTTCGGTAATTACGCCACAACATTTTTTTCTTTGAGTAAGAAAATGAACGAAGTCATTGCAGGAGATGGTACATTACTGTAAGTAAAAATTAACATTTTAGATAAATAAATAGCATTAAATAAATATACTAATAAAGTGCAATAATAATTAACATTTTAGATGTAACAAAAATCATATATTTTTTTCATGTCAATTGTCATAAAAAATATATACTAATTACTATATATATATATATATATTTATATAATTTAACTATATATATTTTTATTAAAAATATAAAATAATTATATTTATATATATATAACTATATATATTTATATAATTTATCCAATGGATAACGGGTAACGAAAACCCTTTACTCATATCCATACCCGATAAGCTAACCAAATTTGTTCTTATCCATATTCATATCCGATGACTTAACGAAAATAAAACCTTACCCATACCCATCTTATCGGGTAAGATACGGGTCGGATAAACAATCAAAAGGGTGCCATTGACAGCCCTAGCTGCGTGGCACGCGTGCAATGCGCACAACAGCCTTTAGATTCACGAGGTCCATTGAGATTGATGAAACATGAATCTTAACGCCGAACGAATGGTCTCCAAACCGCGTTGCATGATGCAGCGTGACAGACGATATGAATTCGGTCTATCCATATTCGTCTCTATTTTTCTTTTTAGACAAAATTTTTAATAACAGCTCCTAAATATTCTTACATTTCCTTTTTCGAACAAAGTGTTTTTAACGGACATACACCTTTTAGTTTGAAACACAATTTAATATTTATATTTCATATCTCTTTTCTTCAAAATCATTCCGTCGTGACTCTCCCTCTCATTCAGCATTCACAACTCCAAATGCAGAATTCTAACATTAAAAAGAAGGGGTAATGCCTCCTCGCACTCTCAAATTTCCTACTTGTGACTAGTTGATCCCAATTTTCCACTTGTGACTAGTTGATCCCGAACTTTTATTTTTGACAAATATCCACTGAATTATTAAAATTATTTCAAATCATTCCCGACAGTTAATTAACTTATAGTAATTTATTTTTAGTTGTAAAATCACAAAAATAACCTTGTATATCTATATCATTATAGATGGAATATTTATGTTTCGTATACTTTTAATTTAAAAAAATAATTAGAGAAATCTAATTAAATATTAATAATATAGATTTGATGCGCCATTTTTAGTCATATTTTACATAACTTATTTTTTATTATTATCAAAAAATAATTATATAAATAATTTAAATTAATCTAATATTTTTTGTATGTAAATATGAAAAAATTAAAACACCATGCAGTTGGTAATTAGATCTTATTAATTTAAAAATTGATTTTAAAAAATAAAAAAATGATAAAAAAAATATTTTCATTATGAATTTTAATTATTTATTAAAATGAATATACAAAATAGATTATATAAATAAAAATAGAAAATAAGATTAAAAATATATTATATATTATGAATGTTATTTAATTAACTCTTTGTATTTTTGTAAATAAAAAGTATATGAAACATAATATTCAATTTATAATGTTATAAATATATAAGTTTATTTTTATCATTTTACAACTAAAAATGAATTATTTTATAGTTAATTAACTGTCAGTGGGTAATTTATCATAGATTTAAGAGTGTGGGGGGCGTTTGTCAAAATTAAAAATTCAAAGGCCAACTTATCACAAGTGAAAATTTTAGGAGTATATGGAGGCATTACCTCTAAAAATAAACTATCATCTGTTATTCTTTGTCATCTATTTTTTTGAATAAATATCTTCTTTTGATTTGCAGAAAGTGGTTTAGATTTGTTCTTTTTAATTTGTTTCAGTTAAATAGGAAGAACTTGATTTTTGTATAACATGAAAATTTTAATTTGTCTTTTCATGTTTTTTTGTTATGTTATGCTTCTTTATGAACGTTTCAGTAATACCTCGTTGATTGATGATAGTCATATTGTAATAAACATTGCTTATTTTTCCCTTTGCTTTTTTATTTATCTTATATTCCTTAACTCTTTTTAATTTTCTTATTTCTCCATTTAGTCTTTAATTTATCTTATATACTACTTAACTCTTACAAATATCTTTTATACCCCTCTAATTAATTAGATGAGCTAGTTTATTGCATTCTCTTTAAAAATCATGATTCAACCTTTGTTAAATAAAAGAAGACTAAAATGTCCCTCATCTATTGTTCCTCAATTTTATATTCAATACGGATGTCAAAACTTGGTCCAACCTCAACACAATCTGTTCTGAGAATAAATAGATCAAAAAATTTAACCTGACCCAACCTTTAATTATTTTTCTAATTTTTTATTATTATTTAATACTAATCAAAGATTATATACACTAACTAAAATTAATTATATATTGATTAATATTAAGTGGTGAGTTAGTTCAGGTTAGATAAAAAAATAATAAAATAATGATGATATGATCCTATCTGACTTGATCTATTGACACTCCTAATATTTAATTTGTTAGTTCTTATTGATTCACGCACCAACCTATCTTCAACACTAGATAGAGAATCATCTCATAATGATGCATGTACGTCTAATACCTTCATTTTACCTAATAAAGAGAGCAAAAACATTTTTGTCTTTTTCATTTTTACCAAAGGCTTAACCATCATTTTTAAAGAGAATATAATGAATTAGTAACTTGAGGGATATAAAAATATTCATAGAAATTAAATGATATATAAGATAAATCAAAAAGTAAAGGGAGAATAATATAGTGTTCAGTGTAAATGGTTAGTGATATTATCATTACCGTTAAGATCATGAGTTTAAATTTCAACACATACTAAGGAGGAGCTATTAATATCTTAAAATATTTAAATATCGGCCTCGGTTTCTATCGGTCTCTGAAATAGAGAGGGACTTCATAAAAAAAAATCAGAAATTAACCCTACAAAAAAAAATCACATAGTTCAAAGATCAAAGCAGGTCCGAGAGAAAGAGACAGAGTGAGACCCGATTTTTTTTTATTAATAACTAAAGAAAAACGCAAAATCATGGTCTAACAGCAATAACTCAGAATTTACGAAACTAATTAGCCCAACTTTCGCAAATACGTCCCCCGGACGGATTTGAAATATCCGTCCCTGGCCCACAGCACTATGCACGCCTCGGTTTGTTTGGCACTCTATGGAATAGCAAAAAGTAAGAATAAAATTATTATTCTGATGAATTAATTTGTCAAATGAATTTTAGACAAAATAGAAGAGTGCTAATTCAGTATATCAAGTCATAGATGATATATCGATTTGTTAAACCATGAAATTTAATTTGAGCAATAATAATGATTTAACGTAACTTAACAAATAACCTAAACCAATAAGTTAGAGAACATATATATGTATATGATTAAATAAATTTATAAATAAAAATAACATAATATGGACAATTAAGAAGGTCAATAAGATAATAAATACTAATAACTTGTTGATATTTAATTGAATTTTTATAATTTACTCAGAATAATGACCACGTATTTTCTTATCTACGTAAGTCATCGACCAAACAGAAATTTTATTATTATTATTATACTATTATATATATATATACATATATATATATCTAAACTATATTTATCCATTTATCCATTTATTTAATTAATTATGCGTATTCACTCGATTGTTAAATCAAATTATTCATTAAGCTATATTAATTCACTTTTAATGATCATTATTACTTAGTTAAATATAGAAAATAAACGACTAAATTGTTAAGTAAATATAGAGCAGAGTTTTGTGTGACTCCCTGCACGAAGGACCACACCATCCAACCACATCTGATCCCAACTGATAACCCTCTCTATTCATTAAATGCTCTCCCTCTCTCTTCAATAAACCCTGCATTAAATGCAGGGCACTCTCTCTCTCTCCCCCCGTACTCTCTCTCCCTGTCCCGTCTCTTCCTTCTCCGTCCTTTTTCCCTCCGCTTGCGACACAACCCCTCTCGATTTAGCCGCCTGTGAAATCTCTCTCTCTTTTGCGCGATTTTTCCCTTGATCTGCTCACCCGATCTCACCTACCCTTGACTATGCTCTCTGCTCTCTCTCTCCCTCGCTGAGTCGTCCTCACTCGACCCTGGCTGTCACCTCTCACTGACCCTGGCTGTCACCTCTCACTGACCCTTGTAGTTGTTTTTCAGCTTACCTCGAAGATAACCCCGTGACTTGCTTGATCGGATGCTCCCCGCTATAAAAGCCTCCTGGCCCTCCCTTCTCTCTGATTTGCCATTTGCTTCTCATGCGTTGAGACCTATTTTCTTTAAACTGGTAAGAACTAAATTTTGAGAGGGTTGCCATTTTAAGAGAGGGGAAAGTGATCGGAGCTTTTGTGAAGGGTGGAGCCCGGCCTGCCCGATTCTTGCCCTCTTGTGCTGATTGTTTTTCCTCTGGTCTATTATACTGGTAAAAATCCTAATTCTCATTTCATTTCCTTGTGAGGTGCTGGTCTGATTTTCGATCTTGATTGTTTGCTTGTATGTGTGGCCATCGAGCCTGGCTGTTGTTGTCGGTTGTTTTCTATGCGTCTGAGAATCATAACCCCCTCTGTGTTGGTACTGGTAAACCGAGATTGACCCTTATTCACTTGTTTGCTTGCTTAATTTATCTGGTTGTGATGGCTGGTACTATGTTGCTTGTTACTATTATGAGGCTTGGGTTTGTACCAATGTTTGTGCTGGCTAGATGTGCTACCACTTAGGCATCTGGACTGGTTTAGATTGGTCTATTTTGGAGCCTTGGTACATTGGTACCGATTGGTACCAGTGAAGCAGGGTTGGGCGCTGCACTTTGTTGCCTGTTCTCGGTACTGATATCATATTGGCCCCTTTTCTCTTTGTGCTTGTTGGTAACTCTGACTGTTTTTGCTGGTTTCTTGTTGCCTTGAAGATCCTATCTCTGTTTGGTACTAGCTTGTCCCAATCTGTGCCAGCTCACTGTTCTTGCTTACTAAGTTGCCCCTTTGCCCTTGTGGCTGTGCTATTCTCCTGCCTTGTGTGCTTTAGTTTATTACCTGTTGTGGGCTGCTGCTTGTTCTTGCTGCCTCTGTCGATTTTAGGCTGTAAGAATATAAATGTGGGCTGTGAATGAGCCAAGAATTTATGTTAAGGAAAATAAATTAGAGATTGGGCCCAAACCAAATAATAAGAACTTATAAGATGATTAGAAATTATATTAGACCGATTAATGGATTATAATTGATTAAGATATAATTGAGAAGTTGTACTAAATTAATATGGCCCAATATTTAAAAATTCTCAAGAAAATTAAAAGGGGATTTATTAAAAAAGTGCGTAATTAATTGGAGGCTGCCCCAAAAGGTTCGGCGGTATCCATAGACTAATCACGTAAACTTAAAGATCGAGAAATGATTATATTCCCTGACTGCCCCCGTTACGGGATATCAGTGCATTGGCACAATTGATTCGGTAGTCAGCGTATGATCCCGAACATTAAAACACCAACACATTTAATTAAATAAAAATATTAATTAAATTTAAGTTTAATTGAATTTCTTTTCTTTTAATTTAATTTTTATTTTTAATTCTAGTTTTATATAATATATTTTCTAATTAATGAAAATAATATTAAAATATAAAATGAAATATAATTAAAGAATATAAAATAAATAACTAAGGGATTATGAAATAACAATAATAATAATAATAATCTTAAAATATATATTAATCAATTTCTCTATTTAAGAAAATTGAATAATATTAATATATATATATATAAGTATATATATTAATCAATTGCTCTATTTTTATAATGAAATAACATTAATTAATATATATATATATACTTATTAATCAACTCATCTAATTAATAATGAAATGATATAAATAAATACATGAATATATATATATAAAGAATTTCCTTATTTTTAAAAATTGTTAGAGTATTAGAAATAAAGAATATATATATAATATAATATATATTAATCAATTTCTCTATCTCTTTAAAATCTGTAATTCTATTTTTATTTCTATTATTTTGATTCTCGTTGTAATTGTAAACCGTAGTTGTAATCGAAATGAAATGATAAAATGAATCAGTGTTTTTAATTTTTACACTTGAGTCATTTTCTGAGTGATTGTTGATTATCGAATTTTAAACATCAAATAACTTGAAATAAATCACTTAACGAGAAACACACTAATAAGAAATAAACAAATATAAATATGATAAGGGTAATTGGGACTTGAATTTAGTAAAGAGAATTAACGGCGCACACTTGACGTAAATGACTAGATAACTTAAGGAAGTCCCGAAACAAGTGTAATGAAATACGTATAAGATGAATAGTATGACAAACAACATGAAATAAATGTCAAACACAATTTAACGGATCAATATGCGAACAAATAGAATTTCCGACACCGCATATATGCAGTAGAAATGCTGCCGAAATTTCAAGAAAATACGATGAAACCCGAACGAACATTTAATTAAATTATCAATATAATTTAATTGTTAATTATGAGATAAATAAAATTAAACTAATAAACATCTAATTTCAATTAAAATAGGTGATATAGTCGACTCGGATCCACTCACGTTGTACGAGGTCGCTCCTGACCCGACGTACGTGGACGTCGACCCCGAGGCCGGTGGTCTACCTCTGGAGTAGAGCGACTCTGCGATCCTCGTCGGCACTCCCAGGTACGATTTCCCGGGACTTGATTTTCTTTCTTCAGAATTAGGAACTCAAACTGAAAATAAAACTGTTTTTAAAATAAATCTGAATTGCGGTGTTTTCTGACCAAAATTGATTAGGGACCAAATTTGAACTGTCATATGTATTCGGTACTTGACCAACATTTTTGGGGTCTACCCCCATTCGCATGTCATATCATGTCACATTGCATGTAGACATGATAGGAGTAGGATTCGGGAAATAGTCCCGAGATAGGATTATATTAGAATTAAATAATTAAAGTTATAGATTATAATTAATAGGGTAATACTCTATTACCATCAATTATCAGTTGAGTTAGATAGTTAATCATGCATTAAATGCATGAGAAAGAAAATATTATCAGTTAAGTTGGATAGTTAATCTCTATGATTATTTATTATTTAACTTTTATTTTTAATATATAAAAGATATTATTTTAATATCCAATTAGTTAATGAGTTTGAACCCAATAAACTATTAGATTCGATTCCTGACCCTTCTGACCAAAACTCTATATCCGCCTCTAATTACAAGTTGCAACATAGTTCCTCTTTACTTTCATAGTATTCATCTTTCTTTTATGTACTCAATTGCAATAATTTATGTAGCGAGGTGCACTTTTTCATGTAGTTATTCGAAAAATAGAAGTGATAAAAACTAAATCTTAAATCTTAAGAGGAACTTGCTCGATTCTTACTTAAATTTCAATCATTTACGGTCGATTTTGTTAAATGAAAAGTTTATATAACAAAATGAATGTATAAAAACTAATCGATTACAGTTAATTGGATTCATTCATTTATTATCGTTGATCGAGAACAAAATGATTTAAAATTATGAAATTTTGTAAGGATATATTTTTTATTAAAATAAATAAGATCAATAGATTGAATTCAAATGTGAATATTAAATTTTAAAATAAATTAAAAAGATAATTTGATGACATCGAATACCACTAAAATCAGTGGCACCAGATCCCTTATATTTTCGTTAATTTTATATAATGCGTATTTTCCATTTATCAAAAACCCATCATCTATTCTTTGATTTCTGTTCCTCATCATCTTTTTTTTTTTTAAATGGTAGAAATAATACCTACGATTAATTAATGTTGATTATGGTTAAAATAAAATCGATAAAGAAATAGTGCTCCCATTAAAAAAATAGTTAAACAATAATAAACTACAATAGTACTTCATAAAATTTTCAAAGGTTTAATTTTTTTTCGGAGTATCAACTTTATATAACCGGATAATTTTTAAAAATGCCAGTGTGCAATTTTATATAGGGGGGATCACTTGATAATGAATTTTTAAATAAATATGAAAAAAATCTTATAAATAAAATTGTTTTATAATGGATTTTTGTTATCATTTGATAGTTCATCAAATACCATTAAATTGAAACCGTTATAAATTACATACAATTTTAATGATTTTTGATGGACCATCAAACAATAATAAAATTATATAAAATTTAAATTACTATCAATCTATAAGTAGAATAATATATTTATAAAAAAAATAATTTTTTTTCATATTTATTTAAAAATTTATTATCAAGATTTCAAAATAACACAATAATTAGGGGCAAACTGCCTCATATGAGAAGGATACACCACCAACAGAGGCCTGGTACTAATTTTTTAGTTCATTTTTTAATTTTATAATGGAAGAATCTGTCGTGGGTGGACTGAATCAATCCAAAAAGCGAAACACCAAAAAAAAGGCTAACAGCAGTATACTAAATTTATTCCAAATAACCAATGATTCGCTGCAATTTACGAAAGTCGGCCTTGTTAGTTCCGTAAATTTGAGATATGCCGTTAGACTCGTGATTTTACTTTTTTCTTTGGTTATTAATAAAAAAAATCGGGAGCGGGACTGCCTCTATTCGAAAGAGGAAAATTCAAATCCTTCCGAAGTTCTAATCTCCGGTTCCATTTATCTTATTTATTTTTAGAAATCGTGTGCATTAGGCTTGAAATTTGTCCTTTTTTTCTTCTTATTAATAGAATCTCGTGATCTTAACACAAGCGAAATCTTCACCACGGTACACTCATTTCCCTTTTCTCATTTTAGTTCCGACCATTACTTCAGTGTCAGAGTTTGAGCTGTGTTAAGTGCTCGGAATAATATACCTTCACTGGTCGTCTGGTCCGCTTGGGTTAGTACTTAGTAGATCTTTGTCCGAATTAGATTTCAGGATTTGATTTCTTCTATATTGAGAATTTGTTATTAAGATTGTCTTTTCTGCCAGATTACTTTGAATTTCGAATCGTGAATGTTTTTTTTTTCTTTTGGGGAGATAGAGGTGGGGACTGAATAATGGGGAGGTTAAGATTGAGTAAAGTTCAATTTAAATCAAATTAGGGTTCAATTACACTCTTTTAAACAAAATTTGCAAGCTTTGGTTCAAATAAGCCTCATTCCAACTAAAAGGCCCAATAACAGTTTCCCCACTAGTTTCAATTTGTAATGCTTCAGTTTTACCTTAGAACCAGCTAAAAAATGAAATCGTTTCACATTGCATTGCTACTTCCATTGGAACTTGATTCCCTTCCTTTTTGTTTATTCCCCATAAAGAATATAGTTTCCGACTTTCCATCAAAAGTGTAACTAAATTTTAGTCAAATTAGAGGCATTATCGTCGCCTATATTAAATCTAAATCTGTCTAATAAATTTGCCTCTGTAAATTATGCTGTTTGAATTATAATTTAGTGTCTTAGTTCTTTGGTTTTGTTATTAAGATCCTGAAGTAGTTAAGGAAAATGATAATAAGTACCTACATTGGCGAACTGCCTAGTTGCTTAAGCAATGAGGTGCGAGAGTGCCTCCAATAGGTCACAGATTCAAACACCCTTGACCTTGGGGCTTAGGGCACAAATTGTAATGGAGTTTCTGGAAATGTGAAGCAAAACTTCTGTTGTACATGTAAAAAAGTAATATGCAAAGCAAGCAATGAGTCTACTCTGGCAAATAAGCATATAATAGCAGAACATTTAGTTGAAATTTTTTGTGCTCCTGTTGATGTGTTAGTTTCTATTTTTTTCTTGTGATACTGTTATCCTTGCTCAGTATCTCTCTTTTTATTTGATTTGTTCAGGATTTTTATATTGGAAGCATGCATGGATTTGGTGAAACTTTTCCTTCAGCACCAAGAAGTCCTCTTTCCCTCTCTGATGAGATGGGGCCTGTTCCTCAGCTTGGGGAACCCCGCACCACCAGTCCTTCTCGCCAGAAGACCATCAAAACAAAACCATGTGGCCTTGATGAAGAAACAAAACTCCCGACTACTGTCCCCAAAGTCCTTATGTCTGAAATCCAGCTTGACGAGTCAGTCTGGGCCCGTCTACCAGATGACTTACAAACTGAAATACTGGCACAAGTTCCATCTTTCCTACTCTTCAGTCTACGGCCAGTTTGCATGAGATGGAACTAAATTTTGAATGACTCGGGCTTCATTTCCGCGCTCTCCAGAGTTCCCATCCATGGCCCCTGCCTCCTTACCTTTTGGCAAAATCCTAGTTCGCAGCTCTCCATATTGAGCATGCCTTTAAAAACCTGGTTCAAGATACCCTCTGGGTTCCTACCTGACTAGGTCTTCTGGCTTGTCGGATCATCAGGTGGTTTGGTTTGCTTCACTGGTTTTGATGGATCAATCTTCAAAACGCTTATTTGCAACCCACTAACCTAGACCTGGCATGCCCTTCCCCACACGCACCACAATCAACAGAGGCAATTGGTTCTGATTATAACGTAATTGCTGCCAGTGAAATTTGTGGGGACAACAAAACTATGCCAACAGAGGTGTGTGACTCAAGGACTGGTTACTGGTCTTTCCACGATACAATGCCATCTGTCAGCCTTTGCTCCTCTAAAATGGCATTTTGTGACTCCAGATTGTACTTGGAAACCTTAAACCCAATTGGGTTGATGGTGTACCAGGTTGATACAGGTAGGTGGGATCACATACCTGTTAAATTCCCTAGATCACTATTGGATGGATACTTAATTTCGGGGGCAAAAAAGAAATTATTTTTGGTGGGACGAGTTGGAATTTATAGCACTTTGCAAAGCATGAGGATATGGGAGCTTGACCATGGCATGAGTATCTGGACAGAAATTACTAGAATGCCCCCAGATATTTTCGGTCTCTTTTGAGGCTCTCAACTGAGAGATTTGAGTGTTTGGTCTGGATAATTTAGTTTGTTTTACTTCTTGGAATCAAGGAAGGGGATTATTATATGATGTGGAGAAAAAGACTTGGTCATGGATTATGGGTCCTGCAGTTCAGATGTGTAACAGTCAGGTGTGCTTTTATGAGCCATGGTTCGATACCTTGGTTTGAAACTAGATTCTCTGCGAAAATTTAGCTTTGAGTTGAGCTGGTCAGTAGAAATGGGATTCAGCTGTTCTCGAGTGCTAACAAAAATCTTATGAGAGAGATTATAGTTCTTGTGTAAGTTCAGAACTTCACTGGTGTGGGAAGAATTTCAGCTCAAGTTTAGAACATATATATCCTTGGTGGATGAAAAGTTACATTTGTGGCAACATTTCTCTACAGTACACTGAGTCGATTTTCTAAGATGCTTTTGTGTGTCAATAAAAAGATTTGGCTTTTGCCAACAATTTGGCATTGATGAATGATTTTAAAACATAATGAGTCGAGAAACTGATGGGACATTCTTTGTTATTTTGAAGTTTGGCAAATTGGAAGATTCATGTTTGTTCCTTGATATCAGTGCTGATTGAGAGTGTTGGAACAAGTTTTCTTTTGAATGAAGTTTTGAAGGTTCAGATACATATTATTTAATTGCATACCTATTATTGATCAAAGAGAGACAGATGCTTTTATCTGCTTGAATTGATGTGAGGTGTATGTAGACAGAAAAAGCTCAAAATATGGGGGATTGCTAGGCTTTTTTTTTTTGGTAATACTATGTTATTATCCTTCACAGGATCAAACTTTTGTAAAAAAATGTTTAGATTTTTAGCTTTAACCTTTTGCTGTTGTTCAGTGATGCTCTTCTCACTATTCTTTATTTGTTACTCCTATTAAACTTTTTTCCCTGGATGTAGAATCTACCATCACCATCTGCGTGGTCAATTGGAATAACAAGTGTAACTCTCTCATCATTCATCAGTTGCTAAATTTAAGCTTTTTTGGTTCGATGTGTCGTCAGCCTTTCTATGCTATTTAGTTTTGATTTCCTTTTTTTAAAATACTATTACCATGTCTACTGGAAATGTATTTCTTATCTAGTTGTATTGAACTTTAAAAATTTCTAGCACTTCTCATTAGATTCACACATCTACAGCCATCTTGCCTGCACAGAATCTCTCTGGTTAAATTTAGACAGTTCAAATGTGTTCAAGGGTCTACCCATATTGTGAAAAAGTAATCAATTTGAACCTTATTATCTGAAAGATTGATCAAATAATGTCAATCCGTACTGTCCCACTAATGCATTCTGCATCTTTTTTACTATATTTTCCAGGCTTTGAGCTGGTTAAGTCATTTTGGTTTACCATTTTGTATTTCCTTCTACTGAAACCTGCCATTACTGGGTCTACCTATCATCTCAGACACAAATTCTATTGCATCATTTCTCCAAAAATAAACAGCTAAAGTTTTATTTCTAGGTTATTAATGGCCTCAGTGCAAGAATCTTGATGTGTGATGAAGCACGGTATGGCATTGAAGAGGAAGCTAATTTCCAGTTGCTGATTATCTAATAATCAAGGAACTCCAGAAACCAGTATTTTCCTATGTTTCATTACTTCTACTGCTTTTGGGTTGAGTAATACCGATGACACTTCCTATCTCACGAATGTAAACATCACATCGTTACTTCAGTAAAATAGAAAATCTTTCTTAGAACTGAAAGTTAGTATCAGTATATCAATATCACAGAACAATCCAATGCATACACTAACCATTGAGAACAGTAAAGAAGTTGCTACCATATATAATTCAGTGTTTTGGAATTACAATTATACCTGCCAAGGGAGATTTGCCGAACAAAATTTGGACTTGCTATTTTTATTATAACAGTGTTACAGAACATGAGATGGAAGTTCGAAGTCCTAAAAACCTACCTTTTTCTTAATACAAAATATATGTGAAGCAAATAAGCAAACTTCAGTTATTTTTTGGTGGATGATGCATGGGTTTGAAATAATCTGAAGTGAAAGGAACTTTTCCTGAAAAATAGGCCACTGAACCAGAATCATGACCTCCTGTTTCAAATTCATTTTTTGAAATCAACCTTCTTCCCCATTGAGTCAAAGATTTTAAAATCCATTTTGATTTTAAGCTGGGGGTTTCTTGCTCTTTGCTGATTTTCTCTTTCTGAATACTTTTATTGCTTCTGTCCTTGACAAAGTTTGATGTTCCAGAGAGATTCTGTTATCAAGATTAAATGAAGTTAGAGATTATATATACCCATTTTGGCATTTTGGCAATTTTCATTATTATTTGTTCACTACAACAATACTTGTACTTAGGTCCTCGAAATTTCTGTTGAAATGATGGAGAGGTAATCCCTAAAATGAAAAATTCATATTGGGACAAAGAAATCAGAAAGCAACTTTTTTCTGGTAGAGTTTCATAAAAAAAAAAAATCAGGAAACAGGGCGCATATCATATGAAATGCTCCTGCATCTCTACTGCTTAAATTGAATTGTTTTCTCAATAAATCTAAAAGAAAACATTGGTCTGAACCATTCCGATTTGATATTATGAAAAACAATATAGACATTACAGTACAACATAAACGGTTCAATTCCATTGATTTAATTGTTACCTCTTCTATTGAAGCTTCCCTTTTACCATGTGTGTTTTGCAAAGTTTCTGCAGAAAATAATCAAATTTAGCTATAAAAAGTCAAAATAAAATGCTTCTGATTTTTATCCGATGAACCCATCATGCTTTGGAGTAACTTTGTGATAGCGCTCAACTTTCAAAAAACACAGATTATTCGGGAAAAATAAAGCCTTTGCATCCTTTTTTTAAAGGACATTTTCTTGCTTTGATACAATTGCAACATAATATGTTTAAAACTGTAAATAAAAGAGAAATGACAATGAATAATGTAGTCAAAATTTTGAATTTTTTTTTTTTAATAAAAGAGCTAGGTACCTCCATTGGCAGGCTTGCTGTTGTGTTCCGTAGCAAATGAGAGACAAACAAAACCTAATAGTATCATGGCTAATAATAACCATTTCATAACTAACTATCACTGGACTAATATAAGAGGCAGTGTGACAGTAAAGAACAAAAAGACGGAGGAGGGCTTTATGGAGTTATTGTTTTTATAAGCTAGATTGAACCATGTCAAAGGAGGTCAAATCTAGGTTTCCAGAATAGTAACTTGGTGATTTATTTAATTGATTATTTAAGAGAGAAGTTTGTACCCATGTTGTACAGCATATCATTGTTTATTTATTTATTTTTTAATCAATACATGTATACATGGTGAGTAAGAGATGAAACTTATAAAAGTCAACAAAAACCAATTGTTTCCTTTCTTTTTTAAATCAAAACAGTCAAACATTTATCGTATATTAGTAATTTGATTTCACAATTCTAAATGAAAAAAAATACAATGCTAGATATTAACTAGTTCAACGACACATATAACTCATTTCAAAATAATGTATTAAAATTTGTTTAAATATGTGGTTAATTATATATATTCATTGATCTCTTCAATAAACACATACTCCTTACAACATAGCAGAAGATCAACAATTTAGTCTATTTAAGAAATGTAAAATTTAAATTATCAGCATTATAAAAAATATAGTGATGACGTGTCACTAAAAGAGTGGTAACTTGCTTATGAAAAAACAAAGAAAATTTGAAGTGCAAACTTGATCTTTTGTCAATTTTGAATGCCGACATTGATTTGTTCCAAGAAGGATTATTTAATTGATTTTGAATATCCGTTTTCACTAGGGATGAGAAAAAGTTAGTTTTAGTGATGCATGAGCACCATATTTAAATGTATTGAAATTCTATTGATTCTTTTGGGAGGTGCAAATTAATTTATAGACTTGTGTGAATGTGTGAGAAAGAAGCAAGTGTTCCAGGCATGTTTCTTTGGTTGGGGCCTTGAGGGTTATCCCTGGTATTTGTATGTACGGAACACTGAACTCTGTAGCAAACCACTAAAAATGAGGTTAATATAATTCTTAGTTTTCTCTTTTTCCCCTACAAATTAGGCATGTCAGTAACAAAACAAAGATATGTATACGGCGTATACTAACCCGTCAAGTGAAATCTCAGTTTCTTAGATTTTAGAATTAAGAATTTAAAAATATATTTTATAATGTAAGTTTATTATATTATTTTATTATCATCATTATTATCATATTGTCGTTGTCATCATCATTATCATTTTTATTTTTACTTATTTATTATTATTATTATTTCATCATTATTATTATTGTCATTGATATTTGAGATATTTGATTTTATACTTTCAGGTTGGATTTCATTTCTAATCTATCCCAATTTATTTGAGATTAAAGATTTTCGTGTTGTTGTGTTGTTGTTGCTGTGGATTGTGATAAATTTGTGAGCGATCACTTGGTCATGGATTTTCCCAACCCACCAAAGGCCTATATAGTAATTTGTGTTGTTTGTTTGAATTAGGATCAAGTGCCAATGATCCAGTTTTTAAGAAAATGCTATTTCTTATATATAAAGTTATATACGTGTACATTGTATTTTGATTGTTGGCTCATAATCCAAAAACATCTACATAACTTTGAGAAGAAGGGACGAGTTCCTGTAAAATCTCCACAAATAGCATTTTGCTTGTGTTTACTTTTTGTGAATTTTACATCAATTACAATAAGGTTATTCATTTAATATTGTTAAAATGATATGGACAATATTGTAATTATCATTTTGTAATATCTCTGGCTTTCTGCCGAAAAATTTAGGCTTCCGAAAACAAGGCATGAAACAAAGAGCAATAGATACTGGAAATGCATTTAATAATTAAAAACCTAGCATTCAATTTTAAGGGATTAATTTGAAACAAGAGGCATTCATGTAATTGGTGAAACAAATCTGCGCCTTAATTAAACAATTAGTTAACTTTTGTTGCTGTTAATTTCAAGAATTTGAGAACACAAGAGCGGGCACTGTTATCGATCTTAGGCTGTGTTAGTTCATGGTGGCTATCAAATGACAGATTAAGCTAACAAAATACAACGCGCAATACGAAGGGAATTAATTTAATTAGAAATTAACCAAAATAAGGATATGAGTGAAAGTGGGGTATTATTATATTTTTTATTACAAGATGAAATATATATTCAAGTAATCATTAGTTACCAATTCTTGATAATTAATGACAATAACTACACAACAGTTAAAAATAATAATAAAATATTCAATATTTGTACATTATTTTCAAAAATTGAAAAGAGCGACTTAGAAAACTCGAAACATTCTAAAATTTTGTACCCCACAAGATTTCAATATGAAAAATTTAATGAGAGTGAAAAATCAAAATTTGGAGATGATTTGATAGACCTTTCGTGAGCTTAAGTTCACGGTATCTTTACTCATATATATATATATATATATCCTTATTTGCTAATCTTTATCCGGCCCGTCCATTAAAATTCTTATCAAATTTCTGCTCTTACCTGACCCTTAAGAAGACCGACCCGGCTCTTGAGGATGATGTCTAGTTACACACTTATGTAATTTATTAAAACTAGGGTTGTAACTCGGGTTTTGTTCCGACAATATAATTTTTAAATAATTAATTAATGATATAAAAATTTAAATATATTTAATAAAATTTCATATTAAAGAAAAAATTTAGACACAATATATTTTAAATGCTAAGTAATAATGATAACAATAATAATAATAATTATAATAATAAATAATATAATTAAATACATAATAATCTATGATCATATAAAAAATTGAATCATTTTAAGACTTAAATTTTATTTTAAGTATATTACACACATTATTTTAAATGAGGAGAGATAAATCATTTTATGTGACTTTTTAATTTAAGAAGATAAAAAAATTAAAATAAAATCAATGATGGAGAAAAGTGATGATGTGATATATTTGAAAAACTTAGAAGTTTAACCCTATTTATGTATTATGAATTAAGAATTTTGATAACTATTACTTAAGAAAATGTTGGAACTTGGTAAAATATTCATACACTGTGACGCTGTATTTTAATAAACAATTAAAAACGCATAAAACTAATTTTAGTTTAACAGGAGAAATAGTTAGCCAATTATTACAAAATTAAAAAATCATTAATAATAACAATTAACAATTATGATTTTTTTTCCAGAAAACTATGCACAAACCATTAACAAATAACAACTATATATATATATATATAATTATGCTATGGTACTTTGCAAAGTACAAGTGTGTTGTGTGTTTTACGCTCTATTATTAATTTTAAATTAGAAATGATCGATCCAAACCGCTCAATCTAATCTTCATATCAAAATCTATTAGTAAACCAAATTTTATATTTTTTGAAATACATTTGCTATTTTTTTGGATAGGGGGAATACCATCATTTTTGGATGAACTAGAATTCTCAGATCAAGTCATTTTCTCCTCAGCGGAAAAAAATAGCAAAAATATTCTAAAAAATATAAAATTTAGTTTACTAATAGATTTTGATATGAAAATTAGATTGAACGGTTCGATCAATTATTTCTAACTTGAAATTAAAAATGAAGCGCAAAACACAGAGGCGTTATGTACTTTGCAAAGCACCATAGCCGGACTATATATATATATATATAGAGTAAAGATATCGTGAGTTTAAGCTCACGGAGGCCTTCCATGAGCTTAACTCAAAAAGTATACAAATCATCTCAAAAATTTAATTTATCATTCTCATTAAATTCTTTATATGAAAATCTATTTGGATGCAAAAAATGGAGTGTTTTGAGTTTTTTAAGTCATGATTTTTTATTTTTGAAAATCAGCTCTAAAATTAATAATAATAATAATATATTTAATATTTGAATATCATTTTTAAAAATTAAAAAACGATGACTTAAAAAGCTCAAAACACTCCAAATTTTTGCATCCAATGAGATTTTCATATAAAGAATTTAATGAAGATGATAAATTAAAATTTTGAGATGATTTGATATATTTTTTGAGTTAAACTCACAATATTTTACTCTATTATTAAATATTCTTAAAAGTGATTCCAAATTACTTACCAACTTTTTATTGCTGACCTCTATAATCATTTTTAATTAAGTTAGAATTATAGCATATTATACAGAGACTTGTAATAATAACACCCCTCTAAAAAAATGCAGCATTGTGCCACTAACAACCTAACTTTGGAACACAGTAGTGTGTAGCATAGTAATAAGATTCGTGAATTATTTACGAATAATTTATTTTTCACTCATAATCGGATGTTTCACGAATAATTCGTCAATTTAATATACAATGCGTTTTTGGTCAAAAAAACGTTTTATTCGCGAATTATTCGGCAAAAAAATATATTTTATATTATTTTATATAAAATTTTATAGTTTTTAATATATTTTTAATATTTTATCAATATAATATATATTTTATTTATATTATGTGAAACAAATAATTTCCGAATTATATCCGTATTATATCCGAACGTCGAATTTTTGATCTCGCCTAATGTTTTCCGAATCACGAACTTATTACTATGTAGTAGGCACGAATGAACAATTTTTCTATTGCTAAACTAATTCATATTAATGAATAAAGAGAATAAAAACAAGGTTATGAAAAAAATTCACGCGTGCTAAGAAATCAAAATGGTCAGGGTCTATCTTGTAAAAAAAGAACAGAAATGAAATGGAAGTAGAAAAAATAGCAACAGCGAAATATCGATTGGATCAGAAAATTATTACATGAAATAAAAACGAAATTTAAAAAAAAAAAAGCAAAAATAAGACAAAAGAAAAGCCGATCTCTCCCCCTCTTTCCCTCTCTCTCTCTCTCTCTCCTTCTCCAGTACAAAATCTCCTCTCTCTAGATATCTAGGGTTTTCCAGCTGAAGCCGGATTTGTGAAATGGAGTCGGTCTCTAGATCAAGCGAAGACGAAGACGAATTCGTCCGGAGACAGGGTTCCTCTTTTCAAGGTTCCACTCCCTAAAACTGATCTTTTGAATTTTCATCATTTTTGCTCCTTCAATTTTGTCCTTTTCTTTGCTCCTTTGGGGCTAATCGAAAAGGTTAAATTTGGGGTTTAATTGGTATTAATGCTGGTTTCTGGGTTCTCCTTAGACCTACTATATCGATTGGCGGAAATTTGCATGTAATTCTCTTATATTTCTGAGATATAAGCTCGAAGTACAATGAAAGCTACTGAAATGCGAACTTATTAGGATGAGCTTTGTCTGGGGTGAGTGGTTTTAAGGTTCATGCTCTTCGTATCATCTCTGCTTCTTTTTGCAGACTGAAACCCTGATGCAAATTTCTCATTTGAAAACATGCTTCTTTTCAGAAACCCATTTTTTTTTTTGCTGTTTTTTGTAATTTTCTTCATGTCATGTTTTGATCTTCCTCAAATTTTCGAAATTGGTATTTATTTAAAGCATTGTATCGTCCATTTGGAGAACAGGAATGCTAACTTATACTTTTAGGAGTGGAATTAAGGAGAATGATTCTGTTCTTCCTGCTTTTCCTTACCTAAATAGTTAATTTCCCAGTAAATTCAGAATCTGTACCATATTGATTTTATTTTTCGAATATTTATTAATAAAGATTCTGTAGGTGAATTTTGACAAGCCCTTAAATTATCTATTGAAGTTTAATTCTTTCTGAATTGTTGGCTTAATATGCTTTGATGAAGTTTAGTAAATCTTTTAGTGAACTTGAAACATTATTTTAAAGCATATGATTATAGATCTAGTATAATTTTCCACCAAGTTTCAAAAGTGTCCCCTTGAAGTCCTGTTAATTCTCTACATGATAACATGTTAATTTGTACCTTTGCTCAAATAAGCTCTGCTCAAGACTCAGTCACCTTTTAGTGGTTGAATGAATCTCGTGATTATGAATCATGCATTGATACTTCTGATAAATCCATTTCTCCCTCAGTTAACTCCAAAGAGTGAAATTATACCTCAAATCCTCAATGATGACTAAACTATAAGGAAAATTTCTTCTAATGTTCACACAATCTATAAGGCGGTCTAAATACGGTCTTTCCTCTGGTTCAATGGGCTGCATATTTTTGTCTTCATGCTTTACTGAGTATGAACTCAAATTTATAGTGCAAATATTTTTGAATGCTAACACAGTGTATTAACTACTTAAACTTGGTTTTTTATTTGTTCAATGCGCTGCATGTTGAGTCTTCAGCCTTTACTGAGGATGACCAGATACTTTTAGGTAATAGTAATTACATGATTGCATGTAGAGTTTCTCCCTAATTGAGAAACTGAAAAGCAAAATACATTGATCCTAATGTGATACAGAAATTTTGGGGCAAAAAGTGATTCCTTTCTTGGTAATTTACCATTGTTAATCTATTATACTGCATTACTGCTGACATTCTTTTTTTTTGTCTCTGATGACTTGTCTCTTTATAAATTTGTGAGTATTCAGTGAGTTCTTGTGGAAGTCTAATTAATTAAATAAATGTAGGAGAGCTAACAGTCAGGGTAGATGGTAAGAATGGTGACAACAAGCTGGGGACATCAACCACCCCAAGATCTAAGCACTCTGCCACTGAACAACGCCGTAGATGCAAGATTAATGAAAGGTAACTTAGAACTAATTGCATTGTTTCTAATTGTTAGCAATAAAACACCTAATTGCTAATGAAAGGTTACAGCACCTAGTTGTTATTGAAAGGTGACCTGTGACAGTTATAGTTTCTGTATGCAAAATTAATTTGGATCATGTTTATTGTTAACTTTTGTTTCTTGGGCTTAACTGTTAATTTTTTATTGCACTGAAAATAAAACCTACTGTTATGGCATGGTTTTTTTCGAGGTAATTTGCATCTACACAAGCCTTAGGCTGCTTTCCAAAATCTGAAATGAGAAGGGAAGAGATAAAAGGGGACCAAAGGGTAAAGAGGGGAAGCTACTTCCCAAACCAGGTACATGGTAGAGAGAAATGATTCATAAGAATGTGCCTTTGTTCCCCTTCTCTCACTTCCCCTCTGCTTGTCTCCCTTCCGAAATTTAAGTTAATGGAGCAATCAAACACGCTTCCCCTTTTCCACAAGTTTGTGGATGAAGCCCTGAGGAGAACCATAGCATCAGGATTTTTTTTTATACGGTTATGACAGCCCCCAAAATTAGAACATGTAATTTTTTTCTTTTATGACAGATTTCAGATATTGAGAGAACTCATACCGAATAGTGACCAGAAGAGAGACCGTGCTACTTTTCTTCTTGAGGTAATTGCTTGTCCAGCCTGATAACTGAGGTCAACGGCAAGTTCTTTAATTTTGATGTTGGTGTAATTCCTTATTTTTATTTCTAATTACAATCAAAATTAGGAATTGTCTACTTGTATGCAACATCAGATATTTGTAAATACTTGAATTTCATGAAGTAGTGTGCTTCTAAAAAAAAAACAATCATTTATAAATGCAAGTGGGGTATTATGAGAACTCTAATAACCATTATGTGGATGATTCATAATGCTCTTCTTTTTATCTATCAGGGTTTTGAAATGTTTATCAACAATATCCTGCTCTCTCAAATTTGCCAATTTGCCTACTTTCTGAACACAATGAAGGCATGTGTTCAGTAGTCTGAATGAATTTGTGCATTCAGACAACTAAAAAAAATGCTAAAAAGTAAGTTCAAGAAAAACATGTTCATATTCAACAACTGAAATGCAAAGACATGCATTCAGAATGCATTCAAAATTGATGCTATGAATGCATTGAAGATGTTTTTTCTTTCTATCCCGATTTTTTACATTAACAATAACAATATGCTTGATTTTTTAGATATTTCCATTATATATTTCCTGTACCTTTCATTCTTGATTAGTTTCTTTTTTGAGCTCTTTATTGTTTGATTATTCTTTGACATCGAAATCTGTTGATATAAAAGCAAAAAAATGTTGTGTAGATAATGTAGGTAATCAGGTACGTAAAATTTCTTTATGTTTAGGTGAGAAGCAATATGTATATTATAATTCCTTGTAATAATGTAGGTAATCGAGTACGTAAAATTTCTCCAGGAAAAGGTGCAAAAGTACGAGTCAACGTATCCTGAATGGAATCCTGACAATACGAAAATCATGCCATGGGTAGACTTCTCACTTGAGATTCATAGCATCCAATTTTAACTAGGTTTCTTTGTTGCAATACCTACCTGCTCTCATCTGCGAAAGACGTGCTTTGATTTAGCATTTGCAAAGTCAACATATCTTTTGAATCATGCAAGGAACTAAGGAAGTTCATAGCAATCTCCTTAATCTTGGGATAGACAGTATTCTGATACATTATTTTTGCAAAATAACATCATTTGTTAGACTTCTGTTTTTGAAATGCTGTTACTTCAATGGTTTTCAGAACTTGTTCTGATTACAATGTTACAATTAGGCTAAATGCAAGACATAATAACAAGCAATCATCAGCAACAAAAATCAAATTGTACACATTACTCATCTTAAAAAGGGCTTACTTTTAAACATGTAGAAAAAGAAATTGCTGAAAGCTCTTGTTATTTACATCTAACTCATAAAAACAGAGCAGCAACCGGGTCTCAGCTGAGGGATTGTCAGACATGTCACAAGTAGTGAGGAATGATAATGCATCTGGGTACACCTTTTCAGGAAAGTTTATCGACAACAATACCCTGCCTGTTGCACCAAATGCTATCCTATCAAATTCACATGCTTTAGTGGAACCTAACTTAGCTACAGGTGAAGTTCTTTCTTTATCTACCTGACTTTCTGTTTATTCCTGCAACGAGAAACATTATGCATGCATGACTTCCTCTGATGAGAAATATTATCCTTTTTTACCTTTATTTTCCTGAAATTAAACAATCCTGTTGGAGAGAATAGTTTCAGTATTATGTAAAGAAAATGAAAGGTTAGGGCATGGTGCTGCTTCTCATTTCTTTTTTTTGAGGTGGTATCTGATGTGTGTAGGATTTACATTGGTGATCTTCGGTTCTTTTTAGTTCTTTTTTTTTTAATGTTAGGAGGTGCTATCGACTATAGACATAGACACAATGATTAGATGCGTGTATATCATCTATACTCTAAATATCTAAACTATTTGGTGTTTTCTAATGTGTTTTCCAGAGAACATGAATGTGGCTACTCAACAGCAGCCCACTTGGCAGAAGGAGGTGGGCCTCTCAGATTGCACTGTTAATACTAATCTGCTGCCCGAGCAGGATGAACTGGCCATTGATGAGGGGACAATTACTGTCTCTAGTATATACTCCCAGAAGTTAGTCTCATCTTAGCTACATTCTTAATGAATCTCCAAACCTGTCTGTATCTGTAGGCTTTAGTTTACTTTAAGTACAATCAGAACAGAAAACATGTGTGCTGATGTTGTGTTGTGGGTTTGTACTAAGTACGAAACATAGAAGCATCTAATTCTTTTTTTTAATTTCTAAGCCAGTATCAGAAAGTTCTGCTTGAATATATTATAGGAATTTTGTTCAAAAACTCTGAGTAGTAATATTGTTAGTAATTGGTTGGTGCTTTTACTTTGCTGCTGAAGTACATTGAAGCAACTATCATTTTAGACTTAAAAAATGGACTTACAATTGCAGCTTATTTGGGGCACTAACAAGTGCGATGGAGAGCTCTGGTATTGACCTTTCTCAGGCAAGTGTAACAGTTCAGGTCAACCTCGGGAAGCATGCATCTTCTAGAAGAATGCCTGCAGTTATTTCTGATTCTAAGGTGATAAAACATTCTTAACCATAATAATGGGCTTATTAGTACTTCAAATTTGATGCTTGCATGTTCATGCTTGTTGGCATTTAGATATCATTCAATCAAATTTGTTTCAAGTCGAACTGGGTTCAGACAACAGGGAAGGTCTGTTTTGAAAAAATGCATACAGAAGATGATTAGAACCAACTTGACCTGACTGAATGAGTGCCCCTAGCTGACATATGATATTATTAAGTATGGTTATGGCTGAATTCCTGAAGTATTGGCCAAACATTTATAGGATTTTATTTTCTAGATTATTACTTAGACAAAAGGTCAAACTCCCTAGAAAGATTGTATGTATGTTTGTGTTTTAAATTGAGTGATGTTTAGTATTCTCTGTGCTGTTGCTAATTGGATATTTCAAGTTTTTGTGGACTTGCATATTATGGAATTAACCATAATTTATATCATAGGATCACAATGGCCTGTCCCATGGGAATCAAGTGATGGACACCTCCAATGATCAGGTTTCCAAGAGGCATAAGTTGAATAAAAGCTGAGTAGTGAGTCCAATACTGAAGACCTATTTCAAGCCTATTATGGTTCAGTCAGTCTCTCTCTCTCTCTCTCTCTCTCTAAATTTGGCAGCGATTGGCTGCTCTCTCTTTCTTTCACTCTCAGTCTCTCAAATGCTGACCGGTGTAAATTGGTTGTAGTGGTTAGGTAATGGTAAGGTGTAAAATCTGTAGCATTATTAAGGTTGTAGCTCACTTTATTCTGTTTAATGATCTTTTTTTAGTGAAAGCTCAATGACATGCATGTTTTCCTAATGGTATTGGAGAATTATCAAGGGTGGTTGCTCTCTTAGGCAATCCAGCAGTGGTCAGTGTTTCTGCAATTCTCTTCTTGTTGCCTTTCTGGTGTTTCAGCTGCTCTTTGGTTTTATATGGGAAAAATTGGTGTTGGGGGATCTGTAGGAAGTAAGATCTTACTGTTTTAGATGGCATTGCTTGGCTGATTGTTTGGGTCAACTAGCAAATTATGGGAAATGCTGGAAATTTCTAATTAAAATTAGGGATATGCTTAAATCTAGCATGTCATTGGATGTGGGACGAAAGCATTTTAGTGAAAACGTGAAAGAAAGGCAATTGTTAAGATAGTTTTTTTGAATTGATGAGTATTGCAAAATAAAATTGCGGAATTCACAAATAGGAAACGGCAACTAACGCGCTACAAAGATTGAGAGCATCTGCGTTGTGTTGTATTGTCAAATTTGGGTTGATAATTGTTATTTTTGTTTTAACTATGCAGAGAGTATATAAAATTAAATAAGTTTTAAATTTTGATAATCTTTTTAACTGAGTCACATCAGCAGCAGAGAGAAAAAGAAAAGAAAAAAAAACTGATTCGTTTTGACAATTGCTTTGCAATTTGAGTGGCGTCTTCATTCGTTATTCAGAAAGGGAGTGTTTGGCGCTCAATGTAATAGCAAAAAGTTAGAATATAATAGCTATTTTGATGAATTAATTTGCTAAATGAATTTTAGACTAAGTAGAAGAGTGCAGAATAGTGCTAATCCGGTATATCAACTTATAGGTGGAATACTGGATTAACTCTCGTCGGAATAGTGATTATTGTTTGATTATATTATATTATATTATAATATTATGATGATGATTAAGATTTACTATTATTATATTATTATATTATATTTATGATTATAATTTATTATTATATTAATATTATGATTATTATTTATTATTATTATTATCATTATATTATTATTATTAAATTATTATTATCATTATTGTTATTATATTATCATTACCATTAGCATTATTATATTATTTATTATTATTATAAATATAATTTTAATATTATATTATTATATTATGAATATAAATATAATTATTTTATTATTATATTATTATGATCAAGATTATTTATTATTATATTATTATATTATGATGATTATGATTATGATTATTAATACTTATTATTATTTTATTATGTTGTATTATATTATTATATGTTGTTTATAGTGATGATTAATTTATTATTATATTGTTATAATTATAATTATTTATAATTATTTTTATGATTATGATTATATTTTTATGATTATATTATTATGATTATGATTATGATTATTATATTATTAAAATTATGATTACTTATTATTATTATTATATTATTATAATTATGATTGTAATTATAATTTATTATTATTATATTATTATATTATGATTATGTTTATATTTTTATTATATTACTATTATAATATTATTATTTATTATAATTATTTTTTTTACTTTATTATTATTTTATTATGTTGTATTATATTATTATATGTTGATTATAGTTATGATTAATTTATTATTATATTATTATAATTTTAATTATTTTTAATTATTTTTATGATTATGATTATATTTTTATTATTATATTATTATGATTATGATTATGGTTATATAATTATGATTATAATCATAATTTTTTATTATTATATTACTATATTATGATAATGTTTATATTTTTATTATATTATTATTATAATATTATTATTTATTATGATAATTTATTATTATTATTATTATTATTATCTTACTATTATGATTATTATTTTACTATTATTATTATTATCATCATCATTATTAGTATCATAATTATTCATATTTTAACTATTCTGAGTAACAACTGCCAAACGATATTTTTACTCTTCCGAATAGTCAAGAATACCACTCTTCTACCATTCTTCCAAAAAAACACTATTCTATCACTCTTCCAAAATTACCACTCTTCTAAAACTATTCCTTGATTTGCCAAACGGATCCAAAGTTGTTGTCTATTCAAAGTGATATTAAATTGTAAATTTAATTGATAATTAGAGGGACACGGATGCTCTTATAATTGATGGTTGCTTTTTTCTTCTCTAATAACGGCATTTGAAAGTTGAACAAGTTGAAAGATTTAGTCAAGTGGAATATCTCGTTATCGTTAAATAAAATTGGTTGCCAGAATTAATTGTGATCTTTATATATGAAAAGGGTATTCAGTCTTGATGCACTGTAGCGTGTTAGCATTGACCGATTACGGAATATTCACCTTCCTCTTCGAGTGTAATTCTAGTCTTCCACAAATGCTTTGCGTTTCAAATCTAATGTTATGCAAAATTATTGAAGTTCTCCAAGTACAATTTTTGTACGAATTTTGATGCCATTCAATAGTTATTTCATCTGATGTCGCCCTTGCGTGCAGCACAGCAGAGGATGAGAACTTTGAATTTTCAATTTTGGATGCCATGGAAGCTGAGAGATGATGGTTTTCTGGGTTTGAGTGGATTAAGACAGATTTTGCCATGGAAACTTTGAATTTTCGTTGTATTTTAGGATTCTTAAATTTTATTTCGCTTTTGAATTCAGATATTTTATCCATACGTAGTAAATATCCGAATTCAAATCCGCAAAATTATTGTCAGTGCTATTAGAAAATTTATAATTATTGTTGCACTTTCATTGATCATGTGTACATCTAAAGTCTTCAATGCATTTGAACGGTGGGGACAATCAGACATGCGCTTGTAGCAATTCCCTTAGACGTGGCAATGAAGTGGGTTGTATCAGTTTGATTTTCTAAAAAAATAGATCGGGTCACTTTATAAGTTGATTTTTTTTTTCAAATCTTAGATTGGATTCAATTGAATTGTGTAAGTCATTTAATTTCGGATCGAATCAGATCAGGTTCATATTGAATAAGATTAGTTTTATTTTTTTAATCAGATTGAATCAAATCAGCTTTATTTTTTTAATCAGATTGGATCGGATTCAGATTCAAACATGTGAGGTCAAGTTTTATAACCTCTAAATTCCCTTAAATAACTCATTAATATATTCTTAAGCTAGTATTAAAGTCTGTCATTCAAGGGTCCATTAGCAGGGGCGGAGACAAGGGGGATTGAGGGTATTCGGCCCCCCAATTGCACATAAATTATATGTCGGGAATAAATTTTATTATTTATTTTTATTTTGTGAGATTTATTAGTCCCCTAACTAATTAATCATAACACTCTTAATGTAATTTACATCTCAACCTCCCCTATATAAAAATCATGGCTCCACCCCTGTGACCATTTATTATATCTGAAGTTTAGTTTTCACAAGATAATTAAAAGATTCATATGCCCGTAATATGTAAATCATTAAATAGTTTTTGCCCATCTAAATCAATACATGTCAGCCTGTCAGGATATTAATTTAGTATCAACAATATTTTGTTCTTTAAGGCGAATTCCGAACCACGGGTCTAGTAATAAATAAAACGTTATTTTTCTTAAAGCAAATAACAATTATTTAGTGAGTAAGAAAGTACTCTATTATATGTGGAGGATGAATAGACATAGACTTAACGGAGCATGGAGGCGAAAAGGAGAGGATGGAAGCAATATTGGAACAATTACAATTAATCGGTTCACAATGGAACAAATTCTTATATATTTATGGGTTCGAATATGTATTTTTTTAAGAAAATAATCTTGCACTACAAATAATGCATAATTTCGTGTAATTAAAATAAATTAGGGTCATTCAATATATGTAGATCCGCCTATGAGAGTTCATGAAGAGTTGGGACAAGAATAACATGGAAAATAAATATATCGTAGGAATAAAATCCAAGTATATAAATAAAAGCACCGCAAAAGATTCTCAAAAAGTTTCTCCATTGAAATAAAAGTTCCACATTTTTTCTTCAAATGAGAAAGAGGAAACACAAACCCAGGAAGTTTGAGAATCAGAAGCAGGTATTGCCTTTTATTGAAAGGTTCCACGTCGAGAAGTTTTACTAAATTCGAACTAAACATGAAAATATGTTTTAAATTTTAAATGTCACATAGATAAGGCACGTACTAAATGTATTATGAGAAAATTCGATGATTTAGACCCAATATCACACAGATTCTATGATCCACATATCCCCCATATCGCTATAGGTTTCTATGTACATTGTCGATATCTAATCTTATACACAACACAAAATACGACATATCTTCTCGTGTCAAGAAAGAAGTCCCTATTGCCTTTCCCATAGACAAGTTCGTTTTGAATTTACACAACGGTCTAAGAAAAATATCATGCAAAAATCTAAATTGCATACTTTGATGCTCTTGCGAACAGATTCGATCTTGATCAAACCTGAGTTTGTGTTGTCAGGTTGTTGGTTTTAAGTTTCCACAGTTAACCCGGCAGAGTCGGGTCGGATTATCCATAAACCAACCCGTTATGACAGATAGAAGAAGCAGTTTTTATTATAAATAATAATTATTAAATTAATATTATTAAATATAAGAGTGATAACGGTGGAAGTTTAAAAATACGAATCGTAACGCGCCACGCCATTGGCGCGGGTGAAACGCGCGCACGCGCGGGCGCGTTTCCTATTAATAGGAAACGCGCCACCGGCAAAGGGCGCGTTTCACCCGTATATATTTCACCGCGCAGCGCATGCATCTGCGCGTTGTTGACAGGAGAGAGAAAGAGAGAAACGAAAAGAGAGGGAAGAGAGAAAGAGAGAAAGAGAGGAAGAGAGAGGAAGAGAGAGGAAGAGAGGAAGAGAGAGGAAGAGAGAGAAGAGAGAAAGAGAGAGAAAGAGAGGAAGAGAGAGGAAGAGAGAAAGAGAGGAAGAGAACCGGAGGAAAAACGCACGCTAGCATTTCGTGGATTTTGCAATTAAAGGTAATTTTTTATAAATATTATTTAATTGTATAGATTATTTAAAATTTAATTTAATTGTGTAGATTAATTGTAATTTATTTTAATTATGTAGATTATTATAATTTAATTTAATTGTGTAGATTAATTATAATTTAATCTAATTATGTAGATTAATTATAATTTAAACGTGAAATTATGTAGATTAATTATAATTTAATTTAATTTAATTGTGTAGATTAATTATAATTTAATTTAATTATATAGATTAATTATAATTTAATTTAATTTAATTGTGTAGATTAATTGTAATTTAATTTAATTGTGTAGATTAATTATAACTTAATTTAATTATGTAGATTAATTATAATTTAATTTAATTATGTAGATTAATTATAATTTAATTTAATTTAATTGTGTACATTATTTATAACTTAATTTAATTATGTAGATTAATTATAATTTAATTTAATTTAATTGTGTAGATTAATTATAATTTAATTTAATTATATAGATTAATTATAATTTAATTTAATTGTGTAGATTAATTGTAATTTAATTTAATTGTGTAGATTAATTATAACTTAATTTAATTATGTAGATTAATTATAATTTAATTTAATTATGTAGATTAATTATAATTTAATTTAATTTAATTGTGTACATTATTTATAACTTAATTTAATTATGTAGATTAATTATAATTTAATTTAATTTAATTGTGTAGATTAATTATAATTTAATTTAATTATATAGATTAATTATAATTTAATTTAATTGTGTAGATTAATTGTAATTTAATTTAATTGTGTAGATTAATTATAACTTAATTTAATTATGTAGATTAATTATAATTTAATTTAATTATGTAGATTAATTATAATTTAATTTAATTTAATTGTGTACATTATTTATAACTTAATTTAATTATGTAGATTAATTATAATTTAATTTAATTTAATTGTGTAGATTAATTATAATTTAATTTAATTATATAGATTAATTATAATTTAATTTAATTGTGTAGATTAATTGTAATTTAATTTAATTGTGTAGATTAATTATAACTTAATTTAATTATGTAGATTAATTATAATTTAATTTAATTATGTAGATTAATTATAATTTAATTTAATTTAATTGTGTACATTATTTATAACTTAATTTAATTATGTAGATTAATTATAATTTAATTTAATTTAATTGTGTAGATTAATTATAATTTAATTTAATTATATAGATTAATTATAATTTAATTTAATTGTGTAGATTAATTGTAGAATTTATTGTAGAATTTATTGTTTATTTAATTATGTAGATTAATTATAATTTAAATTAATTTAATTGTGTAGATTAATTATAATTTAATTTAATTTAATTGTGTAGATTAATTATAATTTAATTTAATTATATAGATTAATTAGAATTTAATTTAATTGTGTAGATAGAATTTAATTTAATTTATTGATTATTTAATTATATGATAGATAGATTAAAAATGAAGTACAATAATTATAAATTAATTATGAAATGAATTTTTTTACTAGATAATGGCGAAGAGCAACGAAATGACAATATCATAATTTATCTCCCCGAAGACAAACATCGGACACATTATAGTCACGCAGAGGTACATTATATTCTTAAAAATAATAATAAAATACATATATATGAGAAGCTAATTATGAAATGAAAATTACGGAGAGAAACAATATCATTCGTTTCCGCACTCACCGTCCGACGATACCATACATCTCGCACATTCGAGTAGGTTGCGAGTTATGGGATTTTTCATCTCGCCGTATTGCGTGAGATTTATGTCCAAGAAGCGGAAGCCCGTAACTTAAAGATTGATACGGGTTTATTGAGCGCGTTGATAGAGTTTTGGAGGCCAGAAACTCATACATTTCACTTCACTTTTGGCGAGATGACCGTGACTCTAGAGGTAAATAATAAAATATTATTAATTTAATTACAAAATTAAAAAGATGGTATAGTAATATAATTTTTTTTAGGACGTCGCATGTCTGTGGGGTTTATCCACCATTGGTGAGCCGGTGATTGGATATACTGATGGAGATTTTTCGCATACATCCGTCGCTTATTTGGGCGAGGATGATATATCGAAGCATTCCGCAAAGATGGGAGGTAATTTATTAAACTTGTACAAAAATTTAAATTTTTTTCGTTCACAACCGTGATTAAGCTAAATGTAAAATTTTGCGGACGTTCTATTTCCCTACGAGAGTTACGGTCCCACTTTGATCACGCTCCGTAGGCGACGATCATCGTGGTCTTAATCAATATGCGATCGGTTTTGCTTTGGAGTTGGCGGGGTCTATCATGTTCCCCGACAACAATGGAGACTCAGACTGTACGGCGTTTCTTCCGCCGATTTTGACGGTAAGTATTTTAAGGAATTTAAAATAATTTATGTTTCATAATTAAATAATTTTATTACTAATATTTAATTTACGGGAAGATTTACAATTCGGTAGAAGAAGAAATTGGGCGCTGCATGTACTTGGTTATTTGTATCGGCGTCTTGATGTGGCATGCCAAGGACCGACGAGGAGTATTGGTGGTCCGTGGCTTTTGTTGTTGTGGAAATGGAGCCGGACGCGTTGCTTCCCCAACGTCGTCCATTACCTCGCGCGATGCATTCATTTTCACCGACTCAAGGTACACCGACCGTGATAGTTGTGCGCCTTTTGGCGGTGTAATAATTTAATTTAAAAATAATCAATCAATCGATGAAAAAATATGTGTAATCACTAATTATAATTTGAACTCGATAATAGGAAATGGACGCTTGATAAGAACGTAGATATCTCAATCCGTCACACGTCGGTGTGAAGTACGTGAGGATCACCGATTATCTTTTCGGACACGCATGTCAATTGGAGGCCGTACGAGTCGGTTCGTCACTTATTGCCGACATGCGTAGACGATTCTATTGACTCGTATACTTGTCGCTTCCACTTATTTACTTTCCGATAGTAGAGTGGTACTATCCGGATCGGGTGAGCGACAGCGGCTTACTTCGCGATCACCGCCTCCACTTCCCGAGGTATTCTACCATTTATAATTTTTATATGTATTATTTCTTATACTAACTATTTGCACAATTATACTAACTAATTTTACAGGCATTTGTGGAGGAGCATCAGAAATTATCTGCGCTTGGATTCAAGAAAAAAATATGAACCGGAGAGACAACATCATCGGGCGTATGTAGATATATGGAATGAGCTTCCTCCACGAGACCCGGATGAAGAAGAGTGGGATGCGGAGGACTATAGGAGGTATCGACGGTGGTTTGATTTATATGGGGCCGCTAGCGCTCCACTTGATCCGAGTGATGTCGTACCTCCTATACCTTCGGCGACGGAGATCCGACATCGGCTACATTCCTCACGTACCTCACGTACGGCGCACGGTATATTAAAATTTATAAAATTTATATATCTATATGCACTATTCGGTAATAAGTAATATATGTATGTAATCATTGTATAACAGATCGCTAGAGTTACAAAGAGTGCACTGAAGGCGGTCCGATGGGCGGTCGGCTAGGGATGGAGACGGTTTGGCAAGATTTCGCTCGCCGATTGCAAGGGGCATTTTGAGGATGCGAGCATGCCTCATAAGATGGACGAGCTTCTTACAACGGCGGGATTACCCACGGATATTGATGCTATTCGGATTCGACGGGTGATACGAGACTGTACCGACTCCATCCACTACTCATCCACCGCATTTCCCCTATGAGGCTGCGACTTCACGTCTCTCTTCGACAACGTAAGTCTTTGTATACCTTGATTTCAATGATTTGAACTTGTATTAATAGCATAATTTAAATGATTTAAACCGTATTAACGAGATGCTGAGAACTACGATTGGAATGAAGTTATTGCTAGGTTGTCTGTTGAGATTCCCGATCCATCGGGTGCACGCTTCTCGGATCCATTCGCACTCGGCATTTCTCACGGACCCCAGCAGATACCGATGGATCATGTACCGCAAAGACGACCGAATGGGATCCGCAGTACGGCCAGCATTATGATCCAGCCCAGTATGGTTATCCTTCCGGGCCTGGAGAGTCATCGCATATCCAGGATGATGCTGCAGAGACTGCACAGACACGAGATTTCACTCCACTTGCTCATGGTCGGGAGCAGCGTGACGTTCATCCACCTCCTCGATATACACCTAGCGTGGTTAGTTGTTTGTTCTACAACTTAGTCAATATTAATTGTTTAAAAAAAAAACAGCTCACTGATATACCGTCTTTATTTTTACAGACACGTCCGAGAGCACGTCGATATGTTAGGCGTCGTCAGGAGTAGTTTATATGTTGTTTTTTATATGTTGTTTTTTTATTATGGATATTGTATTTTTTGTATTATTTTATTATGGACTTTCTATGTTATTTTTTTATTGTTGTATTATTTATTATGGACTTTCTTTGTTATATTTTCTGCTTAAATAGAACATAACCTTGCTTAAATACACACATATAGTACGCAAAAAAAAACATACATCATTTTTTTTTCCTCCGTGTGAAAAAATTTAAGATTCTACCTCCAAAATTATTTCCTCTAGCACCCCTAGTTGAAGCATTGACAGCTTGTCTTTCTTGATCATGACCAGTTGAGAATCTCGTTGATTGCAAGGCATCTCGAGAAGTTTGAGTTATTCTGTTGTTATCTCTTGGATCATAACTAGTTGAGTGTCTCGCTGATTGTAAGGCATCTCGCCCGCTTTGAGTTATTCTTTGTTATCTCTTGGATCATAACTAGTTGAGTGTCTCGGCGATTGCAAAGTATTTCGAGAAGTTTGGGTTCTTCGTTTGTTGTGGGACTTGAAGCCCTACTCCTATGCCGTCCTGATTGTAATGTATCCATTGGAAGTGGGTCACGGCTCATTTCATCTCTTCGATATGACCCACCTTCAGAAGACTGTATATTTCTCGTTCTACCTCGACTCCGTATCCTGCCCTCCATCTCATCCATTACCATTCGACGTCTAACCTTCGCACGCCGACCAATTTTTATCAATTCTTTATCTGGTATTATAGTTTCTCCAAGATATGGCGGCCAAACTTGTTGATCACCGTAACAATGAAATTGTCCTGACCAAGTATTCGATGAGGTGAGTGTATTGTATCGCTCATCTATGAAACCGTACACATCAAAGTTTCTATGTTGGCATACAGCAATTACGTGAGAGCAGGGTATCCCAGTCAGTTGAGGTTTTTGACAATCACACGTGCAGTGCGGTTCCGGCAATTGTGGGTCATCTCGAGTGCGTCGTTCACTCGAAATTATAACAGTGTACTTGAACGGTCCATACCCTCCACTCTCGATCCTCTCACCAAGCACATGAACCTCATATTCTCCTCGAGCAGTTCCGAGTGGAATTACGTTCATACGAGCTGTAATTATTGAAACAAATACAAAAGATATCACGATATGTTAAAAATTTTGTAAAATATAGTAAAATAATATCAACACGAACCTGCTTTGTCGTCACGTTTTGCCAAGATGTCATCAATTTTTTTGGCCATTGCTTGCATGCTCTATGCGGGTTCATTGCTTCCATTTCCCTCTTATCGAACCATTTAGCACATTTATACCATGTCCCCTCCACAATTCTTTGCAACCGGTAAAGTTCGTTCAACTCTGAAGACGCTATTCAGAGCTTCAGAACCATTGTTGGTCATTATACCCCATCGATGTCCTCCATCATACGTTTGTGCCCACGAAGCAAAATTAGGAGGTTCTTTATCATCATTTTCTAATCTTCTGCCGACTTTTTTTAAAAAATCATAAGCTTTTCTATTTGATTTCCTCAAAATTCGCCATCTTTCTACGAAACGACGCGGTTTCTTTTTGTTCGCTAGTCTTCTTCGAAAATCATCTCTGAGATTATCTTCTTTCTTTCCGCTTTTTCCGCTTCCTTATATAAATTCTGCGACGTGTTGCATGCAATACCGGTGTACCGCCTCTCCATGTTGTACAGACCATCCCAAATGCGGTCGCTCAAAAACTCCCTTTATTCCCCTATGACGGTCGGATATAACACATATTTTCATATTACATTGGATCACTTCATTACGGACCCATCGCATGAACCAACCCCAATTGTCCACATTTTCTGCATCCACGATTCCAAATGCTAGAGGAATGATTTTATTCTCTGCATCGTATCCACACGCCATCAATAATCTACCCTTATAACGACCCGATAAGAATCCAGCGTCAATAGTTATAACGGGTCTTAAATGTTTAAACGCTGCAATGCACGGGTCCATAAGCCCAAACTATGGATTTAAACATTTTTACATTATTATCCGAAGTATCACACGTCAATAATTTAAATTTTGTACACAGGTAGTCCGAGCAATCGCCTCCAATATCTGTGGAAGCAATGTATATGATCCTTCCCAAGTGCCAAATAATTGTTCAATTGCTCTTTCTCGCCACGCCAAAGTTTACCGTATGTCGGTGCCACACCAAGGATATTTTGTTTCTATAATCATACCGATTTGTTGAACTTGTTAGAGAGAGATCCTTCTTTAAATGTTGTCGAACACATCCTGCAATCAAATTAGATGTGAGTTGTAAGTGTTTGCGGTCTCCGGTGGTCTTCTACGGTTGTGGGGGTTTTATTTGTGATGATCCTCCATGTGGTCGAGCCCTCTTCGTGTCTAGCGTATAATCTCCAAGGACAACTATCTTCTTTGCATTTCATAATAAGTCGTGTTTTACAACTTTCTTGTACCCAACATTGAACGTTTTTCCTAACACTCCAATCACAAATTACCCACTTTAAAGCCGATTTAGAAGCAAATATTCTATTTTCAAAGCTAACTCATCATCGAGTCCTAAAAGATATTCATTCGCGCCTAAACGGTCAAACATCTCAAAATTATTTAACGCTTCTACGGGATGGTGTCTCTCGGTTCGTCCGTAACTAACAATGTGGTATCGCATCTCCGAATTTCCTCATCTTCGATTCATCGATCGAAAAATCCGAGTGGTCGGTGTAATCCTCTCCTGTTTCTTCTTCATTTGAATAATACGGACCGCCATCATCTTGCTCATCCGATCATCACTTAATTCCATTATCGTTGGATCAACACTACTTCGTCATCAATATTATCGGCTAAATTACGACGGACGTAGTACTACTACTACCGAAAAGAAATTATATAGTGGCACCGCATTTGGGTTTGGTTGTTGATAAATTATATTATTCTTGTAAATAGGCTGGATATCGGATATAAATTGGTTTGATCGAGGGTTGGATAGGAATTGGTTTGATCGTAGGTTTGATAGGAATTGGTTTGATCGAGGGTTGGATAGGAATTGGTTTGATCGTAGGTTTGATAGGAATTGGTTTGATCGAGGTTGGATAGGAATTGGTTTGATCGTAGGTTTGATAGGAATTGGTTTGATCGAGGTTGGATAGGAATTGGTTTGATCGTAGGTTTGATAGGAATTGGTTTGATCGTAGGTAGGATAGGAATTGGTTTCATTCTGGTTTGGAAATATTCCGTCAAAAATTTACTCACGCTCGGTTGTTCTGCGATATAATTTTCTTCATCGGGATTATAATTTAAATCGGTAGCATTTTGAAGAAAAATGGATGTTTATTGTAATTGGATGTTGGTTGTTTGATGTTGGTTGTTTTTGTGGTTGTGATAAATGAACCGATCGGGCGGGTATTTATAGCAAAGATAGGCGCCAGCGGCGCGATGCGCGTGAATTCGAGAAACGCGCCGCCATGGCGCGCGTTTGGTGAAAACGCCACTTGCCGATGCGCGCGTTTGGTGAAAGACGCCATTTAGCGATCGTGCTGCGTTTAAACGCAGCACCGCATTTGCGATGGCGCGTTTGGTTTAATTATTTTTTTGAAAATTATCAGTTCTCACTCTTATTATTAATATTATTATTTTATTAATTATTATTTATAATAAAAACTGTAGAAGAAGAGATCCTGAAGTCACCACACCTCTCTCTCTCCATTTCCCCATTTCATGTTCTTTCTTTTTTGTGAGTCGGTTTCCTCTGTACCAAGCCATCTCTCTCTGTCTCTCTCTCTCTCTCTCTCTCTCTCTAAATAATAATCTAGCGTGCTGCGTGCATCGTCTATCCGTCTCTCTTGCTCTATCTCCTCTACCCGCTTGCTCTCCTACCTTCTCTCTTTACCTTGCTTTCGCGGATTGTACTCCTTTGGATTTTCGCAAAGGTCTAATGCTCTTGCCATTTTCTACTTATTAAGGGATCAAAGTACGATAAACTAGGGACCTATTATCACCGGAATCATCACTCAGGTGTCGCCGATTTCTTTTGTTATCTGAGTCGGTGTTAAATTTGGGGAAAATTGAATATGATGCTTTGACTGTGTACAGATCGGTGTACTCTTGGTGCAGATTTGATCGGATGTTGATCCGGTGCCTTTTAATTGAAGTCATGTTTCCTATTTTTGACGAATTAGTACCTTTTCTGTGCTTCCTACACTATATTTTCACAACCTTTATCATTAATTGATAATATATTGCTATTGATTGGTTAATACTGACATTAACCTTAGGATTTGAACTTGGAGGCAGTGGTTCTGTAAGGAAGTCTGGTAATTTCTTGAGATTTTCTTTACCTCCACAGTGCCATTCTCTAACTTCAAGAATTAAGTTGAAATATTCTTTTTTTTTATCAGATAAGAATAATATGTAAGGACTCAAAAATAGATAAATTGAAGCTCTGTAGAACCATATTAAGTGCCCTTTCGATTGGAATAATCCTGCAATCCCATAATACGGTTCCCAACTGTCCTGGGGTTTGTTTGATCTGGATTAGCCGATTAGGGCTCTAGTCCAGTGACTTTTTATCTAAAATCTATGTAACTTTGGATGGAATAAATTAAGGGCTCTAGTCTAACTCCGTTTGTGATGGTTTGGTCATGTCCAACGAAGGCCTCCTGAGGTACCAAAGCGCGATAGTATTCTAAGTTGTCCCGATAACACAAGAATAGACAAAGGTTAACCAAGACTGTCATGGGAGGAAGTAATAAAAAGATATTTGAAGGAATGAAATATGTTTAAAGAGTTTATTTTGGATATGAGTGTCTGAAAGATGTCAATTTATGTACCATAACCATGATTTAGGATTTAGAGTCTAGAAGTAGACTAATAGACTTTAGGTTCTTAGATTTTCAGTTTTAGATTTTAGGGTTTAGGATTTAGAATTTAGGAGTATGATTTATAGTATAGGTTTACTATGACTATTGTTATTAAGATGATTATTATTATTATTATATTATTACTATTACTATGGCTACTAGTATTGTTATTATTACTATTACTAGTATATTATTATCATATTATCATCATGATTATCATTGTCATTATTCTCATCATTACTATCAGTATCATTATCATTATTACTATCATTGATTTTTGATATTTGGGATCTATGATCTCGGATTGGTTTTCATTTCTGGCCTACCCCAATTTATTTGGAATTTTCAAATAAATTCCGTAATGCAATTTTCAACATATCTTCTTTATGTTGAGCATTTGTTGAACACAAAGCAAATACAAGAATTCAAGCATGCTCGGTATAAATTAAGGACAAATTGTATTTATGATATCAGCATCTATTGACACTGTACTGGAAACTGAGCCATTTTAAAAAACTGTTTATTTTGACACATTTTCAGGGTTCAAAGAATCTGGCTTCGAAACTTTTACAATTATCTCCGGTTACAAATCATCTCTATTCAAGACCATATATGGGCTGATCAGGCCATTTCATGGGAGGATTAGACGAAGAAGAGCCCCCGTCGAAAAGAATTAAACCCTGCTCTTTACAGTTGTGCAACAACTCTAGCTTTCTCTCTCCAACTCACAATCTCTCTCTATCCACCAAACCCCCAAATCCCTCTCTGGAATTTGGGGCTTCAATGGCCCGCCCTGTGCCACACCCTCAAGCTCTAATAGGCTCAAAAGGCTTCATAAAAAGGGATGAATTTGTGCGAATTATTACTAAGGCCTTGTACTCCCTTGGGTATGAAAGAAGTGGTTCGGTGTTGGAGGAAGAATCTGGCATCCATTTACATGAACCTGTGATTGATTTGTTCAGAAAACAAGTACTCAATGGAGACTGGGATGGCTCAGTCCAAACTCTGCATAAAATTGGTCTAGAACAGAGTATAGTTAAATCCTCAGCCTTTGTAATTCTAGAAAAGAAATTTTTTGAATTATTAGATAAAGGGAATATTCTGGAGGCATTGAGAACTCTTCAAGCAGAGATCTCTCCTCTCGGGGTGAAGAAGGAACGGGTTCATGAATTAACAGGTTGCATCCTGTGCCCAGCCCGATTTGCAGAATTAGGGTTTGTTAGGGAAAACTGCAGGGTAAGGGTGTTGGAAGAATTGCAAAGCATATTCCCACCCAGCGTAATGGTGCCAGAGAGAAGATTGGAGCTGCTGGTGGAGCAAGCATTAAATGTGCAAAAGGATGCATGCTATTTTCATAATTTTAATGGGAAGACATTTTCTCTTTATATGGATCATTGGTGTGGGAAGGAACATATACCGAGCCGTACTATTCAGGTCAGGATTTTTCCTTTTGAGTTTTTGAAGTCGATGTTCTCCAAATACTCCATGGAGAGGACTCCTGGTAGACAGCATTCAGAAATAGTTGTCGTATCAATGGTTGTAGACTTCTCCCAATGAAAATTTGGCTAAGACTTGAACTATATGTAGTCTGGTCAAATTATCCCAAATATATATATATATATATATATATATATACTCTTGTATAGGACTTCAGAGAAACAGACAAATCAGTTACTGTTCTTTTTCATTTTAAAAGTTTGGTGGAAACCTATTCAGAATTTGTAACTAAGCCCTGTGTTCTCTCATTTTAAACTACTGGAATTCTATGTAGTAACTAGGTGTGGCATTTGGTTCATTTTCTGAATGTGTTAATTAATGTAGTAAAAGTTCAATGTACTCGTAGGTTTTGGATGCACATGAAGATGAAGTATGGTATATTCAATTTTCTAATAATGGAAAATACTTAGCTTCTGCCTCTAATGATAACACTGCTATTATTTGGGAGGTAACTCTCACTTGTACTTATTTTATTTTTATGTTAATTCTTTTTTGAGATTTAGTATTGAATCCCTTGAGTGGCTAGTATTTGGCTTGTGCTTGAAAGATTTACTTCTATACACTAATATATCAATGCCGTCTTAATTAAAATCTGTTAAATATCAAGGCAAGGCAAAAGCAGAAATATACTCCCAAGTAAATGGAAAGTCATTTATGCCCTTTAAAGTGCAAAATGGCAGCTCGCTATTTTGGTGTTCCTTCCGTATTGGGAGTACTAGTCTTGCCCCTAAATTCTATCACACATAAGGTGATTCTTCTGTTTCACACAGGCTCTTTTTAAATGAATCATAATGCTAAAACCACATATCAAATTCTCATACAAGAACATATACGCTGTTTGTATATGATTCTTGTAAATCAGCCCTTAACTTTTCTGATGGAATTGAACTTAAGAAGGAATTGATTATAAATTATTAGCTTTTCAGAGTCAGCAAGATTCTCTGGAATTCATGGACTAAATTTTAGATGTTTATACCAGACAAAGGAAAAGATGTGACATTTGATTTGATTCTTTATAATATTTTGGTACTTATTTAGGTTAATGGTGATGGTCAGCTCTCTCTAAAGCACAAACTAATTGGTCATACACGACCTGTCTTGATGGTCTCCTGGAGTCCTGATGACCAGCAGATTTTGACATGTGGCATGGAGGAGTGTGTTAGGCTCTGGGACATGGGGTCTGGTAAATGCTTACGTGTCTATGAGAAGACCGGACTGGGCCTCGTCTCTTGTGGCTTTTTCCCTAATGGGAAGGACATCTTCACTGGGATAACTGACAGGAGCTACTCTGTGTGGGGCCCTGATGGTGGGGAAGTTGACTCAGTCAAGAGTCAACGACAGACCAAGACCTCTGACCTGGCTGTCACTTGTGACGGTCGATTTATTGTCAGTCTTAGCAAAGAAAATGTTATTTTATTGATTGATAGAGAAACAAAAACTGAGAAATTGATACAGGAGGAGGATGGTGTTACAAGTTTTTGCCTGTCATCAGATGGCAAATTTCTTTTGGTCAATCTTGGGTGTGAGGAGATCCATTTGTGGTGTATAGGGGATGGTGGTATGCCAAACCTGATCATGAGGTATAAAGGGCATAGAAGGGCTAGGTATGTTATTAGGTCCTGTTTTGGTGGGACTGAGCAGGGTTTCATTGCTAGTGGAAGTGAGGATTCCTTGGTAAGTTTTTATAATTACATGCTTCTTAGTTTCAGTTGTGCTTATACCTGTGTACCCATACTAGTCAGTACTGAGCCATTTGCTGTAAATGTTTCTACTTAGGCTTTGGTTCTTTTCTTTGTTTATGGATTAGCTTAACCTTAGAAGCTTTGTGCCAGATGTATAATGCGCTGGGAAGTATGTCTGATGGATTTCCAGTCCAAATTCAGGTTAAATTTTGGTGCAAACTGGTAGGTTCAGGACCTCATTATTACTGTAAGGCTCTCTTAGTGCTTTGTTTCCCTTCTGTTATTGGGCCATTTGCTGATGCTTTTTGTCCCTTTTGGGATCTTAAGCAGTCGCAGATAAGCAATCACAAAGAACAAGTGGGGAATATTAGTCATCTATTAAAGGCGATATGTCAATAGTAATGGTTATGTTACATTGGAAGGAAGATTGTTTCCAACTAGTATGCCAAACCGAAACATTATCAGTATGATGGGTTTGTTAGGTCATGGATGTTTCCCTTTTGTTCGTAGGTTTACATATGGCATAGAGCTACTGGAGATCTGATAGAAACCTTATCAGGCCACTCTGGTACAGTAAATTGCGTGAGCTGGAATCCGACTAACCCGTACATGCTGGCATCAGCAAGTGATGACCACACTGTCAGAATTTGGGGCCTCAACAAACCAAATATCCTTAAAAGGAAGGACTTCTCTGAAAATGGCTCATGCAGTAATGGTGTTCACCAGTGCAATGGAAATAGAAAATGAAGATAAAAACAACGCAACAAGAATAGTGGTGGTTTCTAGGGATTTTATTTTTAATTGACGGGTATTCACTTTTCCCTTGACCTTTGTATATCCTCTTCTTCTTTTTTTCTTCCATCAATACCCAAACAAGTAGTGATGCGCGAGACATTCTGGGCACTTTGGGGGGGCCTTCTAGGATGTAAAAAAAACTTCGATGTCTTTTTTTGTTGTTCCCTATTTGTTTCTTAATTCAAGCTGAACGAGAATTTCAACATTTGATCTGATCCCTCATTGATTTTAATCTCCTCATGATTTATCAGAAATTCTGCAATCATGATGCTTTCTAGCATGACAATCAGGATATCTTTAAGAAATTTGCATCGACCAACTTCTGTGTGTGAAGGATGTGTCCAGATTACTTGAAGAAAGTTAAATGAAATAATCTATGCAAGTAATTTCCATTTACCGATCCAAAGGTCTAAGAATCTATTGACTTTTTTCTTTTGGAGAAAATTGGTTATCTGATATCTAATACTCGACACAACATTGTGCTCTCAGAAGAAATCATAAATTGATCATACAAATATACGATAGCATAAAAATTATTTGATGCCGATACTTGAAGGATCAACATCATAATTTGTATATTTTTAGGGTTGGCAAATTAGAGAGTGTTTGGCACTCAATGAAATAGCAAAAAGTTAGAATAGAATAACTATTTCGACGAATTAATTTGCCAAACGAATTTTAAACTAAGTAGAAGAGTGCGGAATAGTGCTAATCCGGTATACAAACTTATAGGTGGAATACCGGATTAACTCTCGTCGGAATAGCGATTATTGTTTGATTATATTATATTATATTATTATATTATGATTATGATTAAGATTTAGTATTATTATATTATTATATTATTATATTATATTTATGATTATAATTTATTATTATTTATTATTATTATCATTATATTATTATTATTAAATTATTATTATTATCATTATTGTTATTATATTATCGTTACTATTAGTATTATTATATTATTTTTTATTATTATTATAAATATAAATAAATGTTAATATTATATTATTATATTATGAATATAAATATAATTATTTTATTATTATATTATTACGATCAAGATTATTTATTATTATATTATGATGATTATGATTATGATTATTAATAATTATTATTATTTTATTATGTTGTATTATATTATTATATGTTGATTATAGTGATAATTAATTTATTATTATATTATTATAATTATAATTATTTATAATTATTTTTATGATTATGATTATATTTTTATTATTATATTATTATGATTATGATTATGGTTATATTATTATGATTATGACTATAATTATTATTATCATGATTATGATTATGATTAATTGATTATATTATTAAAATTATGATTACTTATTATTATTATATTATTATAATTATGATTGTAATTATAAATTTTTATTATTATGTTACTATATTATGATTATGTTTCTATTTTTATTATATTACTATTATAATATTATTATTTATTATGATTATTTTTTATTACTTTATTATTATTTTATTATGTTGTATTATATTATTATATGTTGTATTATATTATTATATGTTGATTATAGTTCTGATTAATTTATTATTATATTATTATAATTATAATTATTTTTATGATTATGATTATATTTTTATTATTATATTATTATGATTATGACTATAATTATTATTATCATGATTATGATTATTATATTATGATTATATTATTAAAATTATGATTACTTATTATTATTATATTATTATAATTATGATTGTGATTATAATTTTTTATTATTATATTACTATATTATGATTTTGTTTATATTTTTATTATATTACTATTATAATATTACTATTTATTATGATTATTTTTTATTACTTTATTATTATTATTATCATCATCATCATCATTATTAGTATCATAATTATTCATATTTTAACTATTATGAGTAACAACTGCGAAACGATATTTTCACTCTTACGAATAGTCAAGAATACCACTCTTCTACCACCGTTCCAAAAAATATATTATTCTACCACTCTTCCAAAGCTCTTCCTTGATTTGCCAAACGGATCCTAAAGAATAGCTTTGGAAGAATGATAGAATAATATTTTTTTGGAAGAATGTAGAAGAGTGATATTCTTGACTATTTGGAAGAGCGAAAATATCGTTTGACAGTTGTTAATCAGAATAGTTAAAATATGAATAATTATGATACTAACAATGATGATGATAATAAAAATAATAGTAATAATAATAATAATAATATAATAATAAAATAATAATCATAATTCACAATCTTAATCATAATAAATAATAATATTCATAGTTATAATATTAATATAATAATATAAATATAAATAATTAATAATAATAATAATCATAATATATAATCATAATATAATATAATAAAAATTAATAATAATAATAAATAATATAATAATATAATCATAATATAATAATATATAATATATATAATAATAAAATAATATATAAAATAATAATAATAAAATTATATAAAATTAATAATATAATCATAATACTACTAGTGATGATAATATAATAATAATAATCATCATTATAATAATATAATAATAATACTAATGATGATAATAATATAATAATCATAATCATAATATAATTATAATCATAATAATAATACTAAATAATAATATAATAATAATAAATAATAATCATAAATTAATATAATAATAAATTATAATAATAATCATAATATAATAATATAATACAACATAATTAAATAATAATCGTTATTCCGACAAGAACTAATCCGGTATATCGGATTAGCACTCTTCCGCACTATTCTACTTAGTCTAAAATTTGCTTGACAAATTAATTCGTCGGAATAGCAATTTTATTTCTACCTTTTGCTATTCCGTGGAGCGCCAAACAATGCCTTAGGTTTTATGGTTTTGAGTACTTAAGTTTAGAAGCTAGTCAAAGTATTAAAATTAAGCAAGTTGAGATTTAGACAAGAAAGAGTCAAAGAGATGGCATAAAAATGAAAGATTGAGAGTTTCCAAGAACTCGAGAGATTACCGGCAATGAAATCAGGAGATTTGAAATTTGCAAAACTTAAGGTGTATTTCTTCTTGGTACAAAAAAATCAATTTCATATACAATCAGATCCAACAGTACTCATTTAGTTAATTAGTTTGTACAAAGCAACAATCCATTGAAGGTACCAAAATATTCATCAATATTCATCTTATTGGTAAGAAAGTACAGACTACAGAGCAACCATTTATTGTAGGTGCAAATATATTCAGATCCAAAAATACAACACCTGATACTAACAGAGGAGCATAATTGCCGGATAACAAAATAACCTCTAGTAGAGAAGCTAATAAAGAAGAAAAAAAAAACAAAAGGGAGATGGAAAATATGGAGAACCTTCATAGAGTTTATATAAAAATTTAGCCAACATTTAGCTCAAATGATGCTTACACAGTGATGCCATTTCAATCTGTTCAGCAAATAGGGATAGCATGAAAGAACAGTTCAGTATATAACAGCATGTCTCCATAACATCACAAATGACACCGTATGAAATAGTCAAAGAGAAACAAAAACTTACAGCAGTAAGAGCTGCTTCCGCACCTTTATTTCCAGATTTGCCCCCAGCTCGGTTTAATGCCTGTACATCCAAAATCAAATGAAATAACAGAAACTTGAAAATATGATTAAGACATTGTGCAAACAAAGAAAGTAACTTTGCCTGATCCATATCATCACAAGTGAGTACTCCAAAAATGCAAGGCACTCCTGCACAATGTAAATTATTATATTGTGAGATAAAATCATATTTGGAAAATTATACGTGTTTCAGAAAGGCTAGCTGAACATCTCATCTATATGTTTCTTTTCATTTCTTCATTGAATAGATGCAAATTGGAGCAAAATTGTTTAAGCCAAATTGAACCTGAAGATAAACCAGCTGACAGTACCCCAGAGGCCGCTGAGTTTGCAACAGCATCGTAGTGGGTTGTATCACCTCTGACCTACAGAAGTTTCACATCAGTATCTTACCAATAACTGAACCTGGCAGATTTTGACAACAGAAGAAACAAATATATAATTGAACATCAACATTACACAACAGACATAAAGCGATATGGCATACTAAATTACCAATACAATGCCAGTACCAAGCCCACCTGGTATTGTGCTAAGACACAAGATGTCTACTCTTTCGTTAATATTTTTGTTAATACACTTATTTAATAAAAGTAGTATACCTTAATAATCATAGAGTTCAATTATAAAAGTAAATTACCACAGCGCCAATGCATAGTATAGCATCATATGCTCCTGTTTTTCCAAGCTTCTGTGCCACCACTGGTATTTCAAAACTACCTGGCACACTCACAATCTGGGGAAGCAGTACAAGAAAATTAGAGATAAAAAGACAATCTCTAGAATTGAGTTCAAATTAATACAACGGAAGCTTAAAGAACACATATCTGGTTATTTAATTGTTCATTTGCACCTAAAACATTGTGAACTAAAGGATTTCTAATCAGTCATAAGAAAACTAGAAATAAACACATGGGCCGATATCGTACAATTTAAATCTGCTGCATGATATTATCAGTCATTATTGACTAGTTTTAGTTCACTACACTGCAAATTGCTCTAACATAAGCATGTTTAACCATCAACAAAAGTAAAACCTGATATGTTTCCCCAAAAGAACAAGATAACCTACACCTTGAAAGAAGAATATCACGTGCGCCCTGCTAAAACACAGGGAATGCCACTGATATCTCTTATTTCCATAGAACTCTGGAGGAAGGTAGGGGGTGTCTGGTTTTTTTAAAGAAAATTGAACATTGAGGGGTGCATTGGCGCATAAAACAATTTTATTTTGAAAAGACACATGCACAACAATTCCCAACATTTTGCAAGTGAAAGCATGTCAAAGCATGTCTTGTTTTGGAAAGATAAGCGTATGATATGAAGGATGCTAGTAACAAAATGAAAGTGGTACACAAATCTCACTGTTATATCTTCCTCTTTAACAGAATATCTCCTGAAAGTCTCTAATGCTCCCTCTAATAATGGGTTTGTAACAATCTCATTAAATCGTGCGACAACCTGCAAGTACAGACAGAAGCAATGTTGTTTCCTGTGTTATTAGATTATTTAAACTACCATATAATTGACTTGGTATGAGTCAGTCAAAGTCACACATGGAGAAGAAATAGGCTCAATTTGTTGATAGGACATTACAAATGTATTTTTTTTTCCTATATATCATAATATGAAATTTCAGGTACAAAAATGACTTGTTAAGAAAATTGAGTAATTTCAATTAGATGCCACCAAATCAGTAACAAAATCAGTAACTGAGTTCCAGGAATGACCAAAGTGACCTTACCACAGCAAATTTCAATCCTTGTGTGCTTGTCAGTGACCCAATAAGCCGCTTTGGACCCGTGGCAGCAGAAGCAATAAGTGAGCCAGATCGAAAATTCCCAGTAGAACTAGCACTTATAGAAGGACCTGGGAGGACAAAACAGATAAAACAAAATTCAATCAAACTAGAATTTAGAAGTAACAACGAAATGCGCACTTCAGTTAAGTGGAGAACTTACAAGAGGGAATGGGAGAGAAGGAGAGGACGGATTTGTTAAGAAAAGGCGAGAGGTGCTGAGGCGATGAGGGGGAGGGAGACGGGCGTATAAGAGAGAGCCTGTAGGCTGTGGTAATCGAGGCCATTGATAATCACGCCTGCAAACCGTTAGTTGAAATGCCGTTGAGATGCAAAAGAAGGCCAAAGTGCGGGGTTTAAAATGCTGCTGAAAATGTTTGAATATGAAAATAGGTCACTTTCAAATATATCCATCGGGTCTGGATTGAAAACTTGCTATCCAGAAATAATTTCATCGCCAGATTGGTATTGATATTCATACGATTGCAATAATGAATGATGTACTAGACACTGCCAACATACAACATCGGTAATATTTGTCTTCTCGTTTCTTACTATCAACTTAATTTTATTCATAATTTATCTCAATATTTAAATTTAATTTTATTTTTACTTAAATATAAAATTTTCGGCTCTGAACCGGATTTGAAGAAAATCGCTGATCAGCGTATTGATCGTGCACGGATCTAAAAGCAGAGAGGCCGGTAAAAAAGTCCAAGTTTAACAAGTTATGTTGGGCCCGTTGCGCAGGGATATTCGGACAGGAGTTATAAAAGTACGGGGAAGACCGGATCCACCTGAAATATTAATAGATCAGAAATCCAATTGATCCAAATATGAGCTATGAGCTTGAGCTTTTTTATAGAGCCCTAATATCGCATTCCAATCTCAAGTATTTAATTCAGAAAAACAAACCAGTCCTACCAAGCTTTACTCACCAAAATGGAAAGATAGATGAGGGATTGGAACGGAGACGGAAATTTTAAATATGAGGGTCAATATTTTGAGCTTTTACAAAATTATTACTTAAATTGTACATTTTTTATGTATGGTGGTCAATAGTGTAAAAAATTATAAATTTATAGGGTTAATATTGAGTGAATTGCTAATTTTCATCAAAATATATGATAAAATTATATATAAATTAGTGATTTTTAAATAAATTTGATCCACTTATATCCGCTCCTGAATTCAAATCTTAAAGAAATGATTCCAGGCCATTTAGAGTGCGTTACTGTATGTATATAATAATTATCCGAAGTCAGAATAAGATGGGAATTCAACCATTTGCGAGTATTCGTCTCCAGGCACCACTCAGAGAAAAAGAAAGAATCTCTTGCTCTCTCCTGACAATGTGGACCCAGAGAAAAAGAAAGAATCTCACTGCTGTCTCCTGACAATGTAGTCGTTCTTATTTTCCCCGTCCCATCTCGTTCCCCTGGTCCCAGCTGCCATATCCATCTAGAAATTATGTATAGTGTGAACTGTGAAATAATAACCCTAATTCTCGCGGTTCATACTTGTAGGATAGTGACGAGTTTGATTGATTGTTTACGGAATTTAGGTAATTCAATTGGTCCATTGGTCACTCTCTCATTTAATATTATATTACATTCACACGAACCTGTTCACTTTGACGAGCACTTGCGGAGGAAATTGAACAAAACTTGAATTCAAAGAGCAGTCAGAAACAAATTGGATATAAAATAAATTAAATTTATAATTTACACTAAGAATCTAATTAAAAGATATAATAAAAACATTTTATATACTTATTCGGATAATATCATATAGAGTCAGATATTAATAAATAATGATTAAACGATCAGATATAGATAGATAATAGCTAAATCAAACAATTTCAAATACACATATAAATATCTCCAGAGGGATCAAATAATTTTCACCATTTCTCAAATATATCATGGATAAAATCGAATATTATCCTATCCATTAAAACCGTAGTCACATTATAGTCATTTTCTCATTTTCTTTCTTTTAATTCTTTTACTTGAATCCTGACAAGACTAACGCCCAGAAATACCAACCATAATCAAATACAAAAATGAAAGGGGCTATATAATAAGTCAAATTAAACGGGAAACAAAGCAAAGCAAGCGTATATAAATCTTATACATACATATACAGGAGGAAGTATTGCAATGAAGTAAATCTTTGACTGTGGATATATTATAAGATAATACAGAGTTCTTCCCATAAATCATCCTTTTCCAAAAACATTAACTCTTTCCCAACTTGCTAACAAGCGTGAACAACCGAGCGTCAGATCAACCCATACAGCAAAACCACTTCTTCTGCACATTATATAAAAAATTGTAAGGCAAAGTTTAAGCAAAACCCCTACATTTTATTAAATTGCAGCACAAGAGATACCATGGTAAACAACTGCAATATTTTGCACGTCTAAGCACATTTTCTTTTCTTTTTGAAGTGGTCATACCAACAGTTCAAAATAAAGTGCATTGGTACCACACCCAGTACCAGTGGGGTTAGAAGCTGCAATAAGTTCTATACCTGTAATAACCAACCATAACAATAAACTAGAAGTCCATACCACAAGACAACCAAAATGTAACCAGCTCTATGATACCACAGAACAGTATGCAGATCAGATTTGGTGCCTTACAGACTTACAGCAGTTATCTAATTTAAATAAACAAAACAACAGTACTGAATTTTAAATTGAAACTTGCCTCCTCAACCTAAAACCTACTGGGAGATTAAAATAATTAATTCCAACTTTGTCTCCCCCTCAGTAGGCAGCAGATTTTATTCGCCAGGAACTAATCTTCTTTTTTTTTTTGAAGGGGGGGGGGGGGTTAAGAACTCTCTCTTAGTTCTTGTATATTGAAATTGCTATAATTTTCTAAAGCTTTTGCCAGCAAAGCGAAACAGCATCCAATCTTCTTTTTTCCCAATATAATACTTTGATTAACTATATGTGATTTTGCGGTGTTCACCAGAGCATTTTTACAGGTTGACAGAATAGTTTGACAACTTGATGACGCTGGCAAGTTAGGAGGCGCAACCTAATTAGGTCTGATGAGGACAATGGTCATATAATAAATCTGAAACGTGCCAGCTTTTAAAAGTAGGAATATCTATCCTACTTTTCAACAATAATCGGTACAGTATCAGGCTACCCAGAATAAGTACAGCATCTCTAAGGATAATATCTAAAGTAAACTATGTAACAAATGTCCAAAAAAAATCTTGTGCCAATTTCCAAGTCCTTTCGATTAGTTCAAGACACTTAAAGATGAATTATTTGATGTTTTAACAAATTTTAACTGCTTGATCCAGATACAAAACAAACAAAGATAAATAAAAAGTTATAAGCACCTGGCTTGACAAGAAAATCAGCACCGACAGTTCAAATTTGTTGTTCAAACAAGTCTGCTGGTTTTTGAGGTTAAGCTCCTGAACCCCCTTGTTGTAAGCTCAAGCTCATACTGGTATTATCACATTGTGCTGCTGACAGCTACTACATACAAAGTACTGAAGCATACTAACTGCTGCTGTACCATTTACAAGTATTGATGTAAAAATAACTTTACCGGGCTAGGCTTGGTAGTGGTGTTGTATGGAGCATCCTTGCAGACCGGGTCTACCCTTGTAGATGGAGAATCAGATCCTGGTGCAGTAGTAGCCGTCTTCTTTTCATCTCGAGCCTTATTGAAAATTACAGTAAAGCCCTCAGCAGATGCTGGGTCATTCACATCCCACTCCCCAAATTTAGGTAACGGGCCTCCAGCTTTCTCCTATGACAATTTAAAAGAACATAAATGAATTTCCGATCTAAGTTGGTACACCAGGATACTAGAAGGAGCTCCAGAGTTCATAATAATACAAACAAATAAATAAAAAATCTACACCATACAATTTCCATCTATATGGTTAAGCAAACCCTAACCTTGAGGCAAAACACGATCAAGGGAAGACCAAAATTATATAAAATTAATAAAGAATTTGAGTTAGCTTCGAGGAACAATGGAACACAGGCTATCCTATCCCTTTGGGGGGGGGGGGTCAAATAAAAATAATAATTTAAGTTACACTTTGATTACTAGAAAACACCAACCACACGTATAACCTGAATCTCTGCATGTTGCGAAGTCAATATATACAAACAATCCCAATTTTACTCTCAAAATTCTAACAAATGGGACCTTATAATCTTTCAAAAGAAAAAAAAATAGGGGAGAGCGCATTCAGAGGAGAACTAATCAGATATAAACAGACTTTGTCAGGCAAACTGAAAGTCAAAATTACATAAAAGATCCCCACTAATAAGAGAAAATTCTTAAAAAAATCAAACAAAAAGAAAGCTTTTAGTGTTTTCAATTAATAGACAAATGGAAAGCGCGGATTCAGATAGACCGAGCTAACGAAGGAGATTTTCAATCTAAAATACAAATTTTAGAGATAGAAGAAGAAAAGATCGGAGCTCACCGACATGAATTATTTCAGTGGGAAAACGACAAATGATGAAAGAGAAGAGAGAGAGCGAGCGAGCGAGCGAGAGAGAGAGAGAGAGAGAGAGCTTGGTGTGAGTAAGAACTTGGCTGCCTAACTCGTGTTGAATTATTTCACCATTTTTTCCATTTAACCCTTCTGTATTTCTAATATTTTTGTAAACCCAATAACAGGTTTTCTGATTGCATGGTGAAGTTGTGGAATTTAGCAATCATTTTTCCTTTTCTGTGCCATGATTGAAAGAAATACAAGAAAAAATTACGACAGGTTCATAATTAGCAATATGGCTGAAATGTATTAGATGTACATCTCGATTGAGAAATCCGTATTATTCTCGGCGCATGGGTTCTTTGTCCCTCCCATTCTCTCGGACAAATAAGCTGTTTGATAAATTAATAAATGCGAATTCCAATTTCAGAAGCAACAAACCGGCTCGTATAGAACAATAAAAATGTTGCAATGTCAATCTACTAAAAACTATGTAATCATTTTTCACCGAGGGAATTAAAAAAGAAGAAGAACTGTGCAATAATAGTATAAAAAATGCTCCTAATAACCGTGTCGTATGAAAAACACCTTCAATTAATAGACAACAGTAAACAAATTAGAGGTTGGAGACCAGCATAAAATATCAATAGATAGATCATAGATCTCATCATGTACTTCCATCTTCATGTTAAGGATTTCCTTTCCTCCATTCTAATTCCAAGTTATACAAAATTTTACGGTAAGGGATTCATTGACATTCAAAATTTTCAAATATTGATAATGTTTTTCGAATAAATTTAAAGAAAATTAGAAATAACTTACAAATTAATTGTGCTAAAAATTTAATGCAATCTAAATACCATCTAATATTTCAACAACAAAAAAACTAGACTTGCAATAACATTTGATAATGGTAGAAATTTGTATCAAATATTATCATTTTATGTATGAAATAATAAAATAATGTCACTATCAATGATCCCACTGTATCATTGATCATTTGTATTGAAGTTATAATTTTTTCTTAATTTTGATTGTTACACGTAACGCTACATAATTTAGGAGTATAATTGATATACTTTATTTCATTTTTTCTTAGATTGTCATCAAATATGAATTTCAACTTTTTTTAAATTCCGAATGTCAATTTTTCTCTCAATTCTGTATTTATTTTACATTAATTATGTATTTATGATTGAAATTAATATTAATTACTAAATTATCTTCATTTTTATTTTCTTTCTCTTTACATGAAGATATGAATTTTTATATTTTTAAAAGACATCACTTTAGCAATGTACGGACAAAATACTAGTGAGCTGTGATGTAGGCTCAATGATATCGTTAGAAAAGAAACTTGTATTAACAAACCTATTATGAATAGACTCGGTTTATTAACATGTTACAATTATCTAAGCAAGGATATAATTATTTTCTGCTGAACGACAAGGACAGTACATTTGTAACGATCTATGCACAAGACACAAATATGGTTTAACATACAAAAATATATTTAATTTAAGATAATATATAATCCATATAGGTTAGAAAATATGCAATATATATAAGTTATAAAAATTTTAAATTTATCCACAAAAGCGACTATTAAATAGTCTGTGAAGGAAAATATTTGTTGAAAATATATAATATGTTTAAGGAAAATACTTATAGAAAATATACAAATACGATAGAGCTTAATTAAAACGAAACATATACAAAATATAAACATGTAAAATCAGGGCGTATAGGGGTCAAAAATTAAAAAAAATTGGAGTCAATTTTTTTTTGTTTTTCCAAATATATATAATTATAAAAATATTTAAAAAAATTCTGATCAGAGGTCAACTAACCTACCGGCACTATATAGATATGCCCCTGTTTAAAACCTTTTGTCAAAATCTGAACCATTATTTTGTCGACCTTGCTTTTGTTAACAATTTGGAAATATCTCATTGTTCTGTAAATTAGGTGGAAACAATTGCCAACTAATTAGTCTAATCAAAGTTTTTTTATCCATCCTATTTATAAATTTTCAACATTATTATTTTAAGTTAATTTATATTTAGACAAAGGTCATGTCTACCTTCTCAAGGTATGCATTCGCAAGTGATTTCAACTCACGCCGTTCACACATATGCTGTTGAATTTATTTTTTTCTTTTTCAAGACCAAATAAATTTACTAACACAAGACTTGCAAACACATATATTAAGAATGAAATGTGCATTTATGTGTTAAAAAAATTGTGAGTGCATGTAACCGGTACCCTTCATTCTTCAATATGAATGTATGTGTAATATGTCTGTATTGTTCACATACATATAATCGTTTTATATGTTTTGGTATTTAAAAGGTTTTCAGAGTTTTTAGCTGCGAACGCATAGTGAAAAATTATATATGCATTTGTTGGAAAAATAAACATAGGGTTATGAAACTTAGAGAAATATGGATATTTTTTCTCCAATTGTCAAACGATTTTTTAAAGAGGAATAGACAAAAGCTATTAATTTACAATCATAAGAAATAATATATAATTTCGAAATATGATAATCAGATTTTAATCTATATCTTATGCATTTCACACATGAATGAATGAAACTTGATGTCTATATTCACCATTAATTAAATGATTCAAACTCTATAGTACTTCTTAAACAGTCTGCTAGTCGCAAAGTTTGTTTTTATAAAAAAATAAGAGTGAAGCTCATAAATTTTATAAATATCTATAAATAATCTACATTCATATTTTTAACATACGACCTCTCATACAAAGAACATTATCTCTTATCACTGGATCAAAAATTAATTCTCTGAGTTTCATAAAACTGTTACACAATCAAACCATGAGACAACAACATTTGAATTTTATTTTTTTATTTTTTACTTGAAGGAGCAGTAAAAAGTTCTCTCTTTTTTTTTCCAGAAAATAAAGAAGTTAACTAGATTTGAAAATTTGTTGTTGAATGTTTCATACTATAAAAATACGTATTATTCATAGTCATAGGAAATTTTTAGATTCTAGACAATAGAAAATTGGAAATTATTTAATTAATATGTAAAACTAAAAATGCGGTCTTTACTCTTAATTAATGGTAGACATATACAGGAGCAAGGACTCGAGGTCATGCGTGAGACTGAGACGCATACTGTCCATCTAAAAAACAGCTATAATGTTTTCACCTACATAGAGTATAAAATTTAAATGTGATATAATATTATAAAGATACATAGTATTTATCAAAATGATATTTTTATATTATTTTGGTCAAGATAGATAAAAACCGGTTTTGAGTAAGTACTATTGTTATTAATAATTTGTACAAGAATCAACTTAAAGAAGATCAAAGGATAATGTACAAAAGTAAGTTGAGTATTGTATGCAAATATATAAAAATATGTCTTAAATGTTCAGCCAAATATCAATTATCAAAATATCAATTGATGTAAAACAATGTAACACAAGAAATACAACCTTTTAAAAATTTTGATTATGAGAATAAAATAATGCAAAGGCTGAAATTCTAAAGAACACTCAAGATATTAACGGAGTTCGATTATAGAAAGCTACGTCTCCGGGTCTCACCCCACTAATGGGATGCCGCTTTATTACTAATAAAAAATGTGTTACAATTAAGAAGTTTTAGTTTCTTCACAATACAAGTACAAGAAAACTAAAAACTATAAAAAAAAGGAACAACTAAAGAGCACTCAAAGCTAAAAAACACAGCACAAAAGCTGAAGAGAAAATTGAGCCTAAGCTCAAAGATGTGCAACGCACTAATCAGAAATTATACAAGAATTTTAATAGATTTGGCTAATTCAAGATCTTTATTTTTTGTAATTTACAAGGAAGAATGTATGGGCTCTTTGTTTACTGTAAGGTGAGTGCTCTGGATTGCTAGGAAATTTTGAGAGTTTGAACTAATAAACATAATCACAGAGCATCCATCTTAAATAAATATTTTAACAGAGAACTGATATTCTTGTGAAGGGAAACGTTATAACGATTCACCAATCATTATAACGTTTTTGTATAGTGAATCTTGAGTTTCCAAGAATATCCCTTGTAAGAATTTTAAATAACGTTATAACGGTTCAGAAATGAATAGGATGAACCGTTATAATGATAGAGGGAAACGTTGAACGCTTTACAGAACGTTACCAATGTTTTGACTGTTTGACCAACCTTCTAACAAGTCTACTGGTCTTCAGAAACGTTATAACAATTCACTGAATCATTATACGTTTCATGAAGCGTTAAACACTTGACAAAGAGTTACATAACGATACACTCTGTTAATTTTGGCTCATATCTGCTCATAGAAAACTTAAAATATTTTTTAGTATGTGTATTGAATCGTTATAACGATTGGAAAATCGTTATAACGTTTCTCTGCGACGAGAGAGCTTTATCTTGCATAATTATGAAAAATATAAGATTTTAAATTATACTTTTATATTGTTGTGTATTTTTTTAAACTAATAAAATTGACCTAATTCACACAAAAGGAAGCCACAAGTGTACGACCTATCGTGTAGTAAATAAGTATCGATCCCACAAGGACTGATTTAAAGTACCGATGTTATATAATTTCTCTAAGCTAAATAATATAATTTGGTTCAGACTTTAACTAAAATAATTTTATACCAAAAGTGATGTGGACAGAAATTCGGGTCTTATGCAGATAAATAAGATCTAGTGTTTCGACTTTACTCTTCACTTGGGCATTAATTTTACTAGTTGATACATTTACTCTTAATTATGTGAGGGTTACCATCCAATTTAATATTTATTTTCTAGTTAGGGTCCAACACTGTACTTGAATCAAGTCAAACTTCACGATTAAGTATATCGTTCTATTAATTCAAGCCCATCAAGTTTATGATAATTCTAAACTACTAAAAACTGGTTATTCACGATTAAGTACTTCTACCCAATTACTCTAATAATTCAGAGAAATTTCATCTAATTTAGACTTCACGGTTAAGTACTTGACCTAGGACTAGATATCGCTTTTGAGTCTGAAAACTTTCAAATTTTGATTAGAAATATGAACAATCTTCTCAAACATGTACACATCCTAATATCAATTTATATTTCATAAATTTATGCTACTTAGGGTTTCTAATCCTAAGCGGATTACTAATACAAATACTAAATAATTCAATTCAAGCACAATAATAATTCAATCACAAAATCAATTTATAAAAATTAAGAACAAACAAACAGACAAGTATAATTAATTGCACTAAGTTTCAAGTGACATGCCTAACCCTAGACAGAAGATTACTCTCTAATCATGGAGATAAATCTATGAATATTCATTGTAACTAAAGAAGGAAAGAAGAAAATAAGCATCGAAAGAATTACACCGAGAATATGCGATTTCTCTTGATCTTTCTCCCTCCAAGAATAGTTTCTCTCTAAAATAAGTTCTCAGTCTCTCCAGATCTCCCCAAATAAATCTAGGGTCTCTATATATCAAAAAACCCAAAATTCCTCCAAAGGACACAAAAGAAACCAATTAAAAAAAATGACGGCACAGATTCGTCTGGAATTGACTGGGTTCCGTCGGAATTGGAAACTGAAAAATTGGCAATACTTTGAGTTCGGCCGAATTTTTGAATTACGATGGAATTAAAGTTTCTGGATGTTGGATTGAATTGAGTTCGGCTGGAATTGATTGAGTTCCGGCGAAATTGAAAATTGGTTTGTGTTTTTTTACTTCATTCCTTGCTTCGATCTCCTCCGTTTTAGCTCCGACTTGCATCTTTTCTCCTATTTTCTTCTGGGGTTCTCTTTTTTTCCTGAAACATAAATCAAAATATAATAGTACCGCAAACTTGTGCAATTTTAACCCTAAAATACTAAAATTAAACTAAAGGTATATTTTTTCGAGACTAAACCTCAACTAAAATATAGCATTTTATCAATTTATCATATATTTTGTCTAATAATTTTATATCAATTGTTCAATTTTTATGTTATATATGGGGTGCAAAAGTTATAATTGTCTTTGAGGTAGATAAATTATAGTTAATAACTATATATTATACTTAACAAATATTGTGTTTAATTTTAATAAATATATAATCATCATTAATAATTATCAGCCATTTAAATTTTATACTGCAAGTGAAATAAAAAAATTAGAACTATTTTTTTATGAAGGGGTGCATAAGAAAGTTCAGGCTCAACTCGGCTCAAACTATTCTGGCTCGATTGTTAAATAAGTCAAATTTGAGTTGGAATTGACTCGACTTATGGCTCAATTTGGCTCGAATAATAATAGCTTATATGCTCTCTCTCTTTTTTTGTTAAATCCTAATTTGATAATTCATCTCTCATTATTTCTCATCATCTCACCATCTCAATCTCAACAGCTTAAAGATTTCTCTTACTCACTAGTGACTCGATAGTTTTTTGATGGTTCATTTGTTCAAATTAGTGCAATAAAAATATCATTAAAAATATAGTTTGTTAATATATTAATTTTGTAGCAATTCATGTACTGATCTTATAGATATATCAACTTTATAGTTTGTAGATGTACTAAATCTACATGTCAAACTTAATCAACGTATATGTATTGGCTCGTGAGCTAGCTCGTAAGCTAATTTGAATAGTAATGAGTTGACTTTGAGCTAGATTTTTCAGTTTGAAGTGTTTTACGAACTCGATTCGATTTGACTCGATTCGACTCAAAATTTTATGAGCCGGCCTTAATTTAAAGGCAGCTCGCTCAAACTCAATTCATTTACAGCCCAAGTGTCAGCGCTCGTTCTCATATAGATCGCAAGGATCATGTCAATATGTCATGTTGTCGCGTCTGTAAAAAGAGAAACGAGGTCAGCTTTTGTTAATTTCTTGGAGCTCTACAGCTACAGCCTAGTTAACCAAGAAGTTTTTCTTTAAGCTCGTACAAATCTCAAACTATTACAATAGCCCTTCAAGAGAGAAATAGTGAAATACCCAGCCCAGTTTAGGAATTAGGATGTCTTGTAGCACTTGTGCTTCTGTAAATAACCTAATTAAATACATGAACGCTGGTGTTTTTTTTTTTTTGCAAGATGAGTATTTTACATCAGAACTTGATCTATATTTTAGGTAAAAGTTAGATGTATATTTATCAAAACTTTTACATCTATCATTAAATTGGTACGAAATTGACAGATGAACTAAATTCGTTAATGGTAAATTTTGACTATATTTCCTCGATTGGACTGCAGGACTATCATCCGGCCAAGAAGCTGGGGCCACTGGGATTACACAGCGCAACAGTTGTGGCCATAGATATAGTTCTAGGTGCACTGGGGAATTAGTTTTATGTTTTATTTTTGAATTTTTAGTGATTAATTCAGTACGAAATGTAGTTGCCTTCAGTTTCATTCTTTCAATTATTACCGGAGCCCCCCTCCCCCCCCCCCCAAAAAAAAAAAAAAATAAATAAATAAATAAAAATCTCTACTTTGTGTAAACTCTTTTAATTTTTCTTAACACAATTTTATAGTAGGCCCTTCCCCTCCTAGTTGAAAAAAAACTTGCTTTTTATATATTTATAAAAGATGCCCGTATAATTGTCTAATCACACGGATCCATTGTCTTTATTCACTATTAATATTTGATCAGAATTGAAATCCATCGGACAAACTCATCATCATCCTCTTGTGAGTTAAAATTGTATAGCTGCCCAGAGAAATCTGGACCGTTCAGTTTCGAATCTTCAATTAGGATTTAATTTCATAGAACTCTCTTTAAAAGTTAAAACTTGTGTTATACAGAGGATGTGAATTCCTCGTCATCTACTTTTGCAAATGAGTCATGACCATAAATTTCATCACTATTGATTGTCAACCGGACAATTAATATCTTGTACGTATAACATGTTGACTGATCGCACATATTTTTATCTGACAACCCGGCAATGTAATAATTATCTACAAATTTACACCTTTTCTTTTACACTAAAAACTGTTATACGTTTTATGTCTTTAATCATTCTTCATCAGAGTCGGTATCAATTGGGCATGATCCATCATCCACAGTAGCAAGTGGGTCGAATTCCGGTGAATTCGGATCCGTGCAACCTGCCACCAAATTCAGTTTGCAGCTTTCCCCCTTGTATAAAAAAATGAAACCGAATAAAATGTTATTGTGATGAGCGGAGGGTATATTCAAAGGGCTTTGAACCCAAAAATTGGTTCAAAGCTCCTCTCATCCATTGATTTTGCATTGAGATTCATACTTTTTATTTATTCAAAGTTTTCTTTCACATCTTTATGAATCTCAATGCAAAATCAATGGATGGGAAGAGCTTTGAATCAATTTTTGGGTTCAAAACCCTTTGAACCTACCCCGTTCCCTATTGTGATATAAGAGAGGTACAAGATGTGTGCATCCTTAAGCACCCATTAATCCTCTATTTTGGCAAAGTTAAAAAAATAAATCACAAACTAAATACCAAAATAAAACAGTCAGGTACGATTATCCTTTCATACTGCACAAAAATTCACCACATTTTATCTCATTTGGATGAGAACAAGAGCATGAAAAGATTAAGTCCAGAAACCAGTTGTCCAAATTGATAAATTCTAACAGTGCACCTTGGTGTCCAGCAAAACATAGTAAAAAAAGCCATAATTTTTTATTTATGCACAGGAAAAAGATAATATACATCATATCTAACTGTTTATATTGATACTTGAGGTCTAGATTTTATGTTTATTGAACTTTTAATATGAGCATGATAGTTATCATCATACATGGAGGCACTTGTACAATGCTTGCACAAGTAACTCCAAATTTGTACTACTTTGATAGATAGAATCGGTATATAGGTCAAATTATTATAATACTGACTTGGAACAATGAAATCTTCTAGAGAGTTTCATGTAGTGTTTTAATTGGTATAAAAGGACCAAAGCATAACTTTACCCCTGGCACCAAACTATAAAAAAGTACTAAAGAAAACACCTATTGTCTTCAGTATCTTAATGAGACATGAGATAGATCAGCTTCTGAAGATTAACCAAATGATTGACCGCAAAAGAAGGTGTGCTATTGTAATACTGTCACTCATAATTCATAACAGATTTTAATTTTTACTATTACTTTGGAAAATTAAATGGTAAGACAAAGAACAGGAAAGGAAAACTACTTACCCCTTTGATGTATAGATTTCCAATTGCGCAGCTCAAGATTGCATTAGAATCTGGAAATATTGCTTTCTGGCACGCCCCATCAGCACTTAGTTCTTCTGCCAAACCCTAAGTTTATAAAATTTATGATATCAAAAAATAAATCCTTAAGTTTGATAAAACATAAAACTAAGAAAATGGAAGTGCAAACTCATACGATTTCTTTCTCAAGGCTAAAAAGATTGGCATGCACTTGTTGATTCTATGAATATAAGATGGTTGGAGAAAACTGACAATACATTTTGCTTACAAAACCACTAAAATTGGACAAAGATGAACAACTACAACGACGACAAAGCCTTTAATCCCAAATAAATTGGGGTAGGCTGGAAAGGAAACCCAATCCGAAAGTGGACAAAGATAAAACAAATGATAAATGAATCAAAACCAAGACAAAAAATATATATATAACATAGAATTTAAGCAGTACCATGATAGCTCAAGGCTGGTACAAGCTGTTATGTCTTTAAACTTTAAAGGATAAACAACTTTGACTTGACTGGTATTGTGTCAACTATCATTTTACAGAGGCAGTATAATTACAATATATAAATATGATCGTGTAAACTGGGCAGAATCCTACAGTATAAAGGCTGGTGCAGTAATTGTAAATATATATATATAGGGAGAGAGAGTAAAGCTACCATACACTTGAGGTCTCCGGTGAGCTTAACTCAAAATATATATCAAATCACCTCGAAATTTCGATATATGTTGGTCAATAGATGCTTTATATCAAAATCTTATGGGATACAATTTTTTTTGAGTTTTCTAAGTATTTATTTCAGATTTTTTAATATGACTCTAAACAAATAATAAAATAATTAATATTTGCATATCAAACATGTCACTTTTAAAAAATTCTAACCAAATACTTAAAAACTTCAAAAAAAGAAAGATTTTTTTTTTCATCCCATAAGATTTTGATATAAAGAATTTATTCAGCTACATAAATCGAAATTTGAAAATAACTGGATATATTTTTGAGTTAAGCTCACGATAGCACTCTCTCTCTCTCTCTCTCTCTCTTTATATAAATATATAGAGAGAGAAAAAAAGAAGAAGTAATTGAAAACTCACCTCGTTGAAGAAGCTGATTGGTCGGTTTCTCCAGTTTTTAAGGACCTGAAATTGAAGCTTGTATGGACCATCCCAATCTTCTCCATTTGTAAATGAAAATACAAGATTCACAGCTGCAACAGCACATTATAATGAATAATCGAATCAAACAAGTAATTGATTAATTAATTACTTAATAGCACAAGCAATAAATCAATAACAATACCCATGTAGAGAAATTTACAGAAAATCCTCATGAAAATTAAACTATGGTAAAATAAGGACCGACTCAAATGCACAGCTATAATATATAACCAAATTACTTTAAAATGTCCTATGCAATTAGCTAATAATTAATTGCAGAACTTGGCACATCTGCAAACACTGCATACTTGTCCCTCAATAAACATACTTTAGACCTTTACTACACAAAAATAACAAAGAAAATAAATTCAGAAATAGAAGATTTGAGTGAAAGATGAGAGTACCATGTCTTGGGACGCATATCTTAATAGTATAATATGGAGCATCAGCAATGCCTCGGTTTTTTCGTGTCATCACTCTTGGTTCGCCTCCGCACATTATTGGCTGGTTAAATCCACCTACAATATCATGGGGATTTTTCATTTAATTATTTTACACTATAATCCCCAGGTAATTCAAGTTGGTGAAGTACCATAATTCTCAGCATCAAGTCTGAGCACAATACTTTGGTGAAGATTGCAGAGTTTTCTGGTCTCTACAGCGTCTTTTTTTCCTTGGTCAGGCATCAACTGAACTCAAATCAAGATTAAGTTTGGATTTATCCTCACGACAAAAGACTAAACAGGTATGTCCCAACGCTTGGTTCCATTTGAAGCCTTATTTTTTTTGCCAGGAGTCATATCTCATAAATTGTACATAAAAATATAGAAAACAGTAAATTAACCATACCATTAAATGCAATCCCATGTTTTTCATTTGGCACTAAATTAGTAGCCACTGGATTGTAGAAGAGGGTCAAAGTCTCCCCCTGAAAAATTATATGTTTTTAAATTAAATATAGAAAAGAAAGCATAAACATTTTCAGTGTGTATGTGTGCGCTCTATAGTGAGATAGTATCATAGTACCATAAATAAAGACCATAATTTTCCCATCTTTTTCTGGTGCTATTCATGACTCATGGGGAGAGCAATATTCTTTTTATTGGAGGTTCACGATATATAATTTGAGGTTTCAGGGACACAATAGAAAATGGCATGATAGATTCTTTAAAATTGAAAATGTAAATTTACCGAAGCAGGAGGGAGCCCACTTGCAGTTCTCCAATAAACAGGATATTTTCCTAATTCAAATTCAGACCATTTTGGCCGAAAGCACCTTCAAAAGATAAATAAATTTATCAGTTTTGAGTAAAAATAAAAAAAAATAAAATTGCCTGCTGGGTCAGAAAGAGACAACTTATTACTCTTTAATTTCTTCAGTTTGAGGTACTGCGAGAGTAGAGCTAGCTTTTCCTCTCATCCCTTGGAATTTTTTCTGATGTCCATATCTCCTCATGCAACCTACAAAATTATGCAAAATCTCAGAAGTTACGTGAAGCTGAAAATAAAACTACATCCCGAAAGCATATGATGTTCCCAACCTTCTAAATTTCGTTTTCAATGTCACTGTATTACTGTACTTCAAGTTGTAAAGAACGCCCAAATTGTACAAACTACAACGTATTATAATTTTACAAGTGGGACAACCAAAAGAATGGACTTAAACACAGTTAATTACATGCTCAAGATACTGGTACAATATATTTTCCAAGCACTATTCATGGATGATTATCGGTACATCTGACAGTCCCTATGATACTTCTCAGCTCTCACAAATCTGATCAATGAAAATTTTCACAGGATATGTGTGTAATATTCAAAATTCCGGGTCACAGAAACAAAACCACAAAGTTCGTCCCAAAAGTAGACGGGATAAACAAAGAAGAATATATAATAATTTACCATTTGAAGAAGAAGGCTTAATGATAGAGGCAAAGGAACCGTTCGGGCCCGAGTTTTTAGAAGGAGAAGGTTTCAACTGAAGGAGAGAAGACGAAGTGGGGCAGGAAGAGAAGGTCGCCATTAGCGAACTCAGAGAGAGACAAAAGGGGGGGAAGAACTTGCGAGAGAACAGCTGCGCGCCACACAAATGGGAGTGCAGAAAAAAACAGTGCTGTAGTAGATATGAGAAAATGAGAAGGCACTGGATGTATTTATAAATAATAAAAATAGAGAGAAACTGAGGATCTTTTGCGGCAGTATCTGTGATGCCAAAGCAACTTGAAAACTTGATACCTCTCTCAAGTTGTCAAGTTCATACTTCGGTTTTAGAGCAATCCTGTGCTATATTTTCAAAAACTTGATTAATAGAATTTGATTTTAAGATAGTTGATTTTATCATATACTCATCAAATATATGGTCACTTATTTTTCACAAATGTATATTGATTAGTTTACTATTAAATATAGTTAGTTGAAACCCGATTGTATATTTTCTAGATTTGAATAATTCGATTTAGAACAAACACGTCATATATGTACTATATATACTTCATTCTAGTAAAATTAAATTTGAAAATTATATTATCACTTTATCAGTGTACTATTTGTTTTACTCAACTTTTTTATTGTATACCTACAAAAAACTTATCAATTGTTAGTTTGGATAAATTATTTTAAAGAATTTTTTTCGTTTTAACTTTTTTCAATATAGCACATGTGAATTTTATACTGAAAACCACCTGTTATTTCTAAGATATAACTAGCTTACTCCTGTTCTCCAAGACGCAGCCTCGATTTACCAATTACCATTTACCAGTGCATCTCTGCATTAGAAAATCTATATAGACAAAGACACAAGAAATCCGGAGTTGTAAAAGCGCAATATCCCATAGTCTGGTAAGATATTTTTCTCCCACGTTCGGTAGTAAAAAAATAAAAATCGGGTTGTTGACTTTCTACCCTCAAACTGATGATATTTCTTATTTTCTTTCTTTTGTTTTTCTTTTTAATTTTTCTGGTGTCTATCAGTCTATGTAAGGAGTCTCAGATATTTATAGGAATATAATTCAAAAATAAAATAGCAGTTCTAATAGAGTTGATAAATATTATCAAGTAATGAATATTGTATTTTATTCATACTAGCCGATGTAACACGAGATTTGAAATTTTATAATCGGCAAAATTAGATGTACCTAATAATTATTTGTAGTTGAAAATTCTTTCAATAGAACATAAAATTTTAAAAATCTAGTATGTGCTTTAAGTCATTAGAGCAGCATCTTATAAGATAAGTTCAACTCTAAAATATATTCAATTAACTTCAAACGACGAACCTAGATCATTAATATTAGATAAAATTCACCGGATGTCACTTAAATTTGTTCTTTCTCATAAACTAGGGTTGTAACACGAGTTTCATCCTGATAATATAGTCCTCGAATAAATAGTTAATAATATCAAATTTTAAATATATTTAATAAAATTTCACATTAAAGAAAATTTAGACATAATATTTTTAAATGCTAAGTAATAATGATAATTATTATTATAATAATAATAAATAATATAATCAAATATATAATAATCTATAAATGATCATATAAAAAATTGGATCGTTTTAAGAGTTAAGTTTCACCTTAAATATTATTTTAAATGAGGAAAGAAGAACTATTTTATATAAATCATTGGATTGAAGAAGATGAAAATATTTAAACAAAATAAATGGTAGAAAAAAGTGATGATGTGGTATGTTTGAAAAGTTTAGAAGTTTAATCCTATTAAGAATTATTATTTTCCACATCTCCGGAACTGTTTTTGAATTTAATGGATTGTCAGAACAACTTGTTATTTATCTTTTAATCTTTTTTTTTAAATATTACAAACATTTTTTTACTGCGTTGCAGAATGTTATTTTGACATTCTTTTATCATAAGAAACGAAATATTTTTCATTCTTTTATCATAAAAACCTTTTAGCATTGAAAGTTGTTGCTAAAAGAGGAGTGTGAACTGTGAAAGATGAAATATTACGTTGAGTTTTAACAATTTTGAAACACTTAACTTTATACAGAACGAACTTGAAAAATTATTGGGTTGAAATGAAAACGCTCGATTTGTTAAATAAATTAAAAAAAAAAAGGTTAAAGCCAGTTTTTGAGACGATTTTCTGATTTTTTTTTTTTTATAAATTAAAGCTCACAAACCCGCTTTGATCAGTTGCGACTTTTATCAGCTTGAATATATGGTATACTCTACACATATCTAGTGGTTTGGAATTTTTAACCGTCTCGGATCAACGGTCATCATGCATCATCGAGAAATACTTAAACAAGGTGAAATTGTATATCAAATTATCTATGCATCTAATAAAGTTAGTGTGAACTTAGATTTACAGAGGCCTCATTGAGTGTAACTAGAAAAATATATCTAATTATGTTTAAATTTTAATTTATGTTATCTAATAAATTTTATATCAAAATATTACGGGATATACAAATATTTTACTTTTAGACCTTTCTAATTATTTGTTTTCAGATTTTTAAGATTAACTTATTTTCACATGAAAATAGTTATTATATTATTATTATTATTATTTTAGACCTATTGTAAAAATTTGAAAAGAAATTTATAAAACTAGAAAATATAAATATTTGTATCCTATAAAATTTTGATATATTTATTAAACAACATAAATTTAATTTGAAGGTAATTAAGTATATTTCTTAGCCATGCTCATCAAAGATTTTGGTGAGCTTAAATTCACGTCAATCAACTGTAACATCCTACTATATTCACGGATTCAGGTTTTAGTTTTATTTCCCGAAATCTATTATTAATTATAAAGTATTTTGTTTGTATTGCCGTTGCAACAAATCATAGCTTATATAAATTCTTCCTGGAATGCCGCGTAAGATCTCATATTTTTCAATTAATTTATGTGAAGTTTCTACGATTTATAAACAATTAAAATATAAAAAAATAGATATTGAAAAATAATAGCTCGAGTGAATAAAAGAAAAGTTGTCTTTTTCCTGGGTAGCCAGGATAATGTACTTTTTTTTTCTCGGAATCTAATTAAATTTTCCTTTGGATATTTATGGAAAATAAATTAAACAGAAAATTAGTGTAGTAGTGTGTAATATCTGACTATTGCATTCGGCTTAAATTCGGCTAAATTAAATATTTAAATTGGTTTAAATTAGTCCTTGAATTCTTAAATTCGGTTCAAATTGATCCATAAATTCTTAAATTCGGTTCAAAATTATCTTTTAACTCTTTTTTAGTTCAAATTGATCCCTAAACTACTAAATTCGGTTCAAATTTATTACCGAACTCTTAAATTTGATAAAAATTGGTCCTGATGTTTAATTCTCCATTTAATTCATTACTGAATTTTTAATTTATTCTCTTTTTCGGTTGAATATTAATTAACAAATGGACCAATTTGAATTCAATTTAGGAGTTCAAAGAACAGTTTGAATCAAATTAAAAAGTTCAAGGTTAATTTGAATCGAATTTAAGAGTTTGAAAATCAATTTGAATAAAAAAAAAGTTGACCCATTTTAACCAAATATTAGAATTTTGATAAAAACGGACTTTTCCCTATTTTTTTCAGTGGCCTGACTGTCGGATTCGGATCACAGCCTACTCCTTCCAATTCGAAACATAGTTCTCGCCAGTCGCTAACCCGAATCCGTTTTCCTATCATCGATCACATCCGGAAAAGACCGGAATCAAATCCGTAAAAGAGAAATCAAAATCTGAACACTCGATCACTTACGAAAATCGCCCAGTAATAGGCTCGACTCAGACGGTGAATCCCTTCTGACAAGCGTTGTTTCACCCAAAACGTGGACAGTCGGTTCTGAAAATCGCGCAATAATTGGATTGAATCGAGCAACGCAACGATGGACTCTCGGTTTCTACGATAGAAGGTCCTATTTTTAAGGTACTTCAGATACAATTGAGTTTTGGCGGTTGAGGGAGAGAGCTTGTACTATAATAGATTTGTACTGGTGTTTGGTAGCTTGTACTTGTATCTAATTTCGTACCTGACTGGCACAGTAGAGCAGGTTCTGTACCAAGCTGGAGTTGGACTCTGAACATAAGTCAAAGGGCTAACAAATTAAATAATTAATAAATGAAAGAAACAATAAATGAATTGGTTATGTATGGTGTAAGCTAGGAATGACTTTGCCACATGGACCTAAAATCCTGCTAGCACAGATTAGATAGCAAGTGGCAACAAACATATTCTAATTTGGTTTATGTATAGTATACACCAGACTGACTTGGCCACATAGATTATACCCTACTTGCACAGATTAGATGGCAAGTAGCAACAACCAGCATGCATATTCTAGCATCAAACTGGTACAAGATAAGTAATGTTGAGCTGGTATTCTGGTGAGGAAACAGGTATGGAGAGTGAAGGAGAGAAAACAGAGGCAAAATGTCAGAGTGCATAAACGGATTAAAGCATCTTCTTTTTCAATTCTTGAAGTGCTGTGAAATCGAGTTGCAAAACAATCCAAGAGGACTTAGAGAGCCCCAAAGACTAGCCAGGGAGACTAACTGTATGTATTTTCTCTTAAAGTGTAAAATGATGAATCTTTTTGGTGGGTATTATGAATTCAATAATTTCTAGAAGATATAGTATTTCTTCTGATATTAAATATTGAAAACATTAAAGACTAGAGAATTGGTGGACTGGCACCTATTATGTTTATGTAATGGCAGATTTGTGTAGATAGGAGATATTTTACTTAATTATTATTTTTATTTTATTTCTATTGAAGAAACCAAAAGATGATTGAACCCTTGTTGCAGGTCCTTACACTATTCTTTCAATCTTCTATTTTTTTCAAAAACAGTTAGCGTAAGTGAGATTGAAGCTTTATATGAACTCTTTAAGAAGATTAGTTGTGCTGTGATTGATGATGGTTTGATTAACAAGGTATTATTTTTGCCCTATAGCTACTGTGAGTAACGTGTATCTAAAAATGACAATTTTTAGACATTTGTTTAAGAATATGATTCCTTTCTGATATCACTTTATATTTTTGAATTGTGCTAAATAGGAAGAGTTTCAGTTGGCACTGTTCAAGACCAATACAAGAAAGAGCTTGTTTGCAGATCGGGTAAGCTTGATAATTTGAGGTTATTTTTGAAAGGCATGCATGTCTAGAATAAAATGAGAGTGAAGAGGTTTTGCAGTCATTCAACAACATGTCAGAGGTATAGCGTGAGGCGGTTTACTAACTTTAGAGACTTAGGATAATGTACTCACAATTGCATGAACACTTGAGAGGTCTTGGAGGGAAGGAGGGGGGACAGGGTTATGATGGGCAGTTTTGTATGCACGTGAGCTATTTTAATGCACAGTCATATTTGGCTTTACCACTTTAATTATATGTTGAATCAGGATTTTACCTTAAGACCTGCACAAGTGTAGGTTTCTAATAGCCAAAATTAAGTGCTACTAGAAAAATTAATTTAGTTTAAGAATCTTAACTTACATAAGTCTTTTGCCTTGTCTGGACTTTTTTTTTGTCTCTCTTTTGTCTGTTTACTTCAATTAATGGGTGGCCAAACAGCTTTAGTACGTAAGTTTGCGGGCTAAGCCTCAGCAAATGGCAAGAGTAGTGATTGACAATTTTACATATACCCACCAATGTTTTCCTTCATCCAAAGCTATTTAAAAAATTTACCTGGGCTTTACCTAATAATGTTTTTGGTTGAATTTGCATACTGGAACCTAAATTAGAGACACTAGATGGTGTTTAACAGGGATACACTAAAACACTCAAAATAAAAAAGTTCAAGGCCTGTGCACAGACCTCCACAGCAGTCTATACTCTATAACACTTCAGGAAGAAAAAAGAAAAATAATGATAATTTTAAAATTTCTTTGTCAGGTGTTTGATTTGTTTGATATAAACCACAATGGCACTCTGGGGTTTGAAGAATTTGCACGTGCTCTCTCAGTCTTTCATCCAAGTGCCCCAGTTGAAGACAAAATTGAATGTAAATCTCAATTAAAAAGTAGTATTTGTTTTCAACTTTAGAAAAAAGAAGTTTTGTCACCGTATATACCTTGTACTGCAAAACAGTTTCATTCAAGCTGTATGATCTGAAGCATCAGGGCTACATTGAGAGACAGGAGGTACTACTTATGTAATTTATGTCTGAACAAGCTCTTTCTTTTGATTTTTTGGGACAACTTCCTACTTTTTGTTTTGTAAATAATACCAAGCACGGGACTCCACCTTCCTTTGTGTGATCAATTCACATACCGGAAAAGGATGGTATATAAGGTAACAGTTGCAACCAGTATCAATACCTGTAAATCTGCTAGAGAATAATGCTGCTTTAGTTCTTTATTTTTTTTTCTTTCTTATGAGAAGTGGCATAGCACCACCACTGCACTGAACAAAACAATTTTTAATTCTTTATTTTGCTTAATCAGGTGAAGCAAATGGTGGTGGCTACCTTGGCTGAGTCGGGCATGGATCTTGCTGATGAAACAATTGAATCTATCATTGATAAGGTGTATAGATTCTTTCATCCAACAAAATATGAACTTAAAAATACTGAAGTGAAAAGGTGTACTTATTAGATATATTATTTGATAGTGCATTCCTTTTTGTTGGCCCTTTCCTCATAATTGTTTCATAAAGGCAACTAAAATAGAGAGAAAATATTAACTGATTGGATTTACTTCATTTATTCTGTCTCCTCCTGTTCTCAATTTTATCATTTTTTTTATCTTGTGCAGACATTTGAGGAAGCTGACACAAAACATGATGGAAGGATAGACAAAGAGGAGTGGAGAAATCTTGTCACGAGGCATCCTTCTCTTTTGAAGAACATGACACTTCCATACCTAAAGTCTCTCTCTCTATGTCCCTCTCTTCAAAAACTTGGCAGCGCCTGCCAAGGAACTCTCTCTCTTTTGAAACCTTGGCAGAAGCTGCCAAGCATCTCTCTCTCTCTCTCTCTCTCTCTCTTTCGTGCATGTGTGTGTGCGCGCTGACCCGTAGGCGAAGTTTTGAAGAACTGATTTTCAAATTCTATTGAAATATTTAGAGGCATTGTTCATGGAATCAAGAATTAGTACAATAGCTTAGCTTTTATTGGTACTGTCCAGAGGACACTTTTACAACGTACTATTGTCTGTTTGGAATAACACACAGTACTGGATACACAAGAAACCATTGAAAATCAAGAAGTTGTGACAGATTTAATGACCTCAGCATTTTTGTGATAGGCATACGCATGCTGATACTGATTTTGATTATAATCATCACTTAATGGTCTAAAATAACCATTGAAGGTCTAGATTGTTTTTTTACACAATCCTACAGACCTGAAATTAGTCTCAAAACATTTTATACTTGTAGTCCTCGCAGTTCCGAATTGTTGGTACATTAATGTGAACACCTTATTTTTGTAATTGAAATTTAAATTTTCCATTTCAGGGATATTACAACTGCTTTCCCAAGCTTTGTGTTTTATTCTCAAGTTGATGATGTATGAAAAAGAATGGATAGGCGTGAGGGGTTTGTTTCAAAGTTGTCTTTTTTTTTTAGCAGAACTGTAATTTTCTTCCTTTTTTACTGTTATTTACTAATATATAAAAACTTAGTGGTTGGTTATCTTCTGGTGGAAAGGTTGAAACGGTATTGATGTAGTTATCAAATTGTTTAATTGTTAATAGTTGGAGGGGAATTTTAGGTGGGATTGTAAATTGCATAGCTACATCCTACCTAGAGTTCAGTAGTAGGCATTAGCACCCAACCATTTCAACAGAATAATGTGTAGCTTTCCTATCAGTATTTTGTTTATTTGATATTTTTGTTTTTGTTTTTATGTCCTTAAATTTGATTTTTTTTTCTTTTATTGAAAAATTGGAAACATGCTCTACAGACTGTAATTCTGTTGTGGCTTTATAATGTTCTCAACTTCGATTGTGTTTCAGAATAAACTTATTGGAAATTGAGTTCTTTGAAAGAGATTTAAAATGCTACCATTGTTGTTATGGCACAACAATTATACGTCTGCTTTGGATCAAACTCACTTGACATGGCGTGACTTTAAGAGTTTAAAAGGATTCATTCAAATTTACAGTGGACTGTTTGTATATCGGGGGTGTCAATCATAAACTCATAATACAAAAAAGTTGCATCCGATCCTTGGAAATGTAAAAAACACGTCAGGGTTAGTTTGACAAATTAAAAAATATCTTTGAAAGAGTAGTAGTTTTGGAAGAGTGATAGAATAATATATTTTTTGAAGAATAGTAGAAGAGTGATATTTTTGATTATTTGAAAGAATAAAAATATCATTTGACAGTTGTTAATCAGAATAATTAATATATGAATAATTATGATACTAACAATGATGATGATGATAATAATAATGATAATATAATAATAATAATGAAATAATGATCATAATCTATAATCATAATCAAAATAAATAATAATATTCATAGTTGTAATGATAATAATATAATGGAAATATAAGAATAATCATAATATAATAATATAATAATAAATTATAATTATAATTATAATCATAATAATAATAATAATAAATAATCATAATTCTAATAATAATATAATATAATATAATTATAATATAATAATACAATACAACATAATCAAATAATAATAATAATCATAGTCATAATCATAATAATATAATAATAATATAACCATAATCATAATCATAATAATATAATATAATAATAATAAATAATTATAATCATAATAATATAATAATAATAAATAATCATAATAATAATAATAAATAATCATAATAATAATAATAATATAATCATATTTATAATCATTAATAATATAATACTAAAATTATAATTATTATAATATAATAATAAATAATAATAAAATTAATCATATAATAATAATATAACAAACGTTGATGTTAATATAATAATAAATTATAATCATAATATAATATAACATAATCAAATAATAATCGCTATTCCAATGAGATCTAATCCGGTATACCACCTATAACTTGGTATACTGAATTAGCACTCTTCCACACTCTTTTACTTAGTCTAAAATTCGTTTGACAAATTAATTCGTCGGAATAGCTATTTTATTCTAACTTTTTGCTATTTCATCAAGTGCCAAACAAATCCAAAGCGAATAATTTGCTAGTTTTTGTTTCCCTCTTCTTCTCTAAGGGTCCTTTCTGCATGGATAAAATAGAGAAAAAAATGAAATTGTGTCGGAATCGTAGTTGAACGAGAATAAAATTATAAAAAAATAAAAAAAAGTGAAATAACAATAAAAATACATAGTCAAATCCTTTCTTTTTGTGTTTTGGTCCGTCTTTATTCTATTTAGGGGTGTCAATGGGTCGGGTTCGGGTCGAGTCATATTATTTTATTATTTTTCTTGACCCGACTCGAACCTGACCCGATTAAATTCGGGTCAAAAGATCTTGACCCATACCCGACCCGACGGGTCACGGATCAACTCGACCTGACCCGTGTAAAATAATTAATTATTTTTATATAATTTTAAGTAATAAAATATTAATTAATTTATAATTAATCTTAATTAGTGTATATTTAAGCTTTAAATAGTACTAAATCACAAAATTATTTCAAAAAATATAATTAATTGGGTTGGGTTAACTCGAACCCAATCCGACCCGATTCGAATAAAAAAAAATAAACCCATACCTGATCCATTTATCTTTGGATCATGTCGGATCGGTTTAACCCGTCGGGTCGGGTCAAGAATTGACACCACTAATTCTATCCCACTATCTTAAAAGGGGAGGGGGACAACTGCCCTCTAATTTTTTTTTTATGAATACTTTTGTAAATATATATATTTTCAGAAAAAATAAAAATACCCTTATAAATACATATATACCCTTATAAATACATATAAAAATTGGACCTCTCGGCATAAAACCAAATTGATTTTTAGAGACGATTGTCATTTTTCTTAAACGATACTCGAACACTCTCTCCCAAAGTTTTATAGTATGACTCATGAGCTTAATTCCTCTGTAATTAGTACAACTTTGAATATCTCCCTTATTCTTGAAGATTGATATTAATATACTTCTTCTTCACTCATTGATGTGTATTTTGCTAAACTAATCAATACCCTAATTTATACTCAATTTCATCCGCAAGCGCACGACCTAGTCAAGTAGTAGTCGGGGTGTCGAACCACAAGGACAAGGGTGAATTATCGGTTCTCGCATGTTTCACTAATCTAGACAATCGAACGAGAGTTTTGCATTAAACTAAAGTGCATAAATCTAACAACAACAACTGAAAAATTTATCAAATAGAGGATTCTAGGGGTTTTCGGCTTCACTCTCACTCGTTTGGTCAATTCACTCTATTTGATCTTTTAATATGTTCTAGTGTTTGTCGGGGATTCAATCTCAGACAAAGAAGGTGTCGGGGATTCAATCTCAGACAAAGAAGGTGTCTGAGATTAAGTACATCACTTTGGCATAAACAATTCGGGTTTCACGATTAAGTACATCACCTTACAAGTCTAAGCCCATTAAGATCAGTGAATCACTTTGGCATAACCTAGATTTTGTACTTCGCCTTTCGGTACCTCACACAATTTCTAGGGTTTCCTCGGTTTTCCCTTATGTAATAAGTTTCACGATTAAGTACTTGGCCTACAACCTAAATCACTGTTTTGGGTCGGAAGATTTAGTTCCACATTTCGGTTTTCGCTTTCACTTCTAGGGTAACATATAGTTGATTAAAACTAAGCATTCAATTTAGACAAAATAACAATCACAAACAACAAGAACTAAAAGATCAACACACGAGTAAATTAAACCATTCGAGTTATCGAGTTTACACCTAGACCCCTAGAAGAGTGTCTAGCCACAAATCATGTCAATGTTTGCACAAAGATTCATGTTTAAACAACAGTACAACATGAGAAAAAAGTAAAGAAAAGAATGCACCAAGAAGATCTACGATTTCTCGCCCGGTTCTTGAGTTCTCCTTCAAATCTCTCTCCAATGATGTTCTTCCTCTTCTTTCTTGCTTAGGATCTATTCTCCAGTCAGTTGAGAGATGTCCTGGACGAAGGGTGTTAAAAATCTCTTAATTCCAATGAGAAAACGCTTTAAAACTGTAAGTTCGCGCTTCTAGCCCAAAAATTGTGGTCCGACATTTTTGTACTTTCTTAACAGAGCGAACCATAGAGCAAATCTCATAATTACGGTTCGCAGTTTTTGTCCAGAAGTGCTTTTCACTTGATTTCTTCGTGTAGGTTCGATCCATCTCGTTCCAAGCATCATTTATCATGTTGACATCCTTGTTTACATTCCATAACCTGTAAAATAATAAGAAATGCAGCAGTATCTCGAACTCGGTATAAAAACTAAATAAATTCTTAACAATTAACATAAAATACATAGTTTTTGAGATAAAACCCTAATTGAATATAATATATAAATGAGGCTTATCACTCATCAGATATTTATTGGACCAAAAAATAGTATTAAATAGCTTAGTGAGTCACACTATTGCTATATCTCCAAGACATCTTCATAGCTCAATCGGGATGTCATCAGGTCCTAAAGCTTTACATATTTTTATCTTTTTTTTAAGTTTTTTTCACCTCAGATTCTTGAATTCTCCGAACAAATCGTCTGTTTGTGTCAACTGAGTCGTCCAACTCGATCGTGATTTTCTCACTCTCGTCGTTGAATAGCTTGTCGAAGTATTATCTCCATCTGTTCTTAATCTCATCATTCTTTACCAAAAGTCTATCAACCTCATCCTTAATACATTTAACTTGGTTTAAGTCTCTTATCTTTCTTTCTCGAAGTTTAGCCATCTTGTAGACATCATTTTCGTCCTATTTCATATCTAATTTCTGATATAGCTCCACGTATGCGATCCCTTGCTTCGCTCATAGTTTTCTTTGTGTTTCTTCTGGCTTCTTTGTATTTCTGTATGTTTTCATCACTTCTGTTGTGATGTAAACGTTTGTAACATTTTTTTTCTTCTCACTGATCGTCTTTTGTACATCATCATTCCACCACTAAGTGATTCACATTTATTTCCTCTGGTTACTCCGAACATCTTTATAGTCACTTTCCGAATGTGAGTCATCATCTCCTTCCACATATTATTCGCATCCTCACCTTCGTTCCACGACCCTTCTACAATAACTTTATTCTTAAACACCTGAAAAACGTCCCCTTTGAACTTCCACCACTTCGTTCTCGTGATTTTCACGACTCTATCTCGCCGGACACATACCTGAAAATGAAAATCACCACCAAAATTTTGTGTTGTGTGACAACACACTCGCCAGGTATAACCTTACAATCCATGCAGTTTGGTCTCTCCTCCCTTTTAGTCAGGAAAAAATCGATCTGGCTCGAGTGCTGGGCAATGTTGAAAGTAATTAAATGAGATTTTTTTCTTTTTAAAAAAGGTGTTCTCTACCATGAGGTTGTAAGTTATAGCGAAGTTCAAGATTTTTTCTCCCTCTTGATTCTGTTCGTCATATCCAAAACCCTCATATACTATCTCAAACCCCTCTCTAGCTGTGCCAACATGAGTATTAAGATTTTTCTTCAATTAAGAGTTTTTCACTGATGGTCACTCCTCTTTATATGTCCTTTAAGTATTTTCCGAATCATCTCTTGACATCATCACTCAAACCTACTTGTGGGCCATACACACTGATGACGTTCAAGATCGAATTTTAAAACCAATTTGATCATGATGATCCTATCCTCTTTTCTCCTAATTACGACAACTCCATTTTTAAGACTCTTATCAATTAAGATGAACCATTTCTACTTCGTTCTTTTCCTATATACCACAATTTAAAACCCGTATTCTTCATCTCCTCACCCAAAAATGGACCCAACTGCCAAGAATAATTAAACAAGCACCTGATGTTCCCTTCAACAGATACGATCAGAAAGAAGTTAAGGTTAGCTGACGCGTCAGCTTGAGATTAGTTAGGATAGATTACTCGATGGATTTGGCTAAGAATTGGGATGAACCATCGCCTATATAATTGTAATTCATACATCTTTCGGATTATGAAAGAATTGAATGAAGTTTGTTATTCAACTCTTAGTTTTCTCTTAGTTCCGCCATTGTTAAGTTTGCTCTATCCTGCAAATTACTTCAAATTGCCTCAAATTTTAGCTAAATTCTTCCAAGTCACGCCTAATTACAATTAGGGACGTGACAAAAGAAGAAAACAAATAAATGAAAATAATAATAATATGCTATCTTGTGACAAATTTTGTAACAGCCTCTCAATGATAGCACTCCTTTTTACCCACATTGAAGTTACTAAGAATATGTTCATATATATTAACAATATCATTCCATGGTTAGAATATAGTTTCTATTCCATTCAATTCCACCATAAAAAAGAAAGGTCGGGAGTTCTTTAATAACAACTTATATTGACAACTTAAATAAAAGCTATTTATAAAAAAATTAGAAATAGGTTATTTTTCTTATACATTGATTGTGTTTTACACAATTTGTTGACATTTCAAATAAATAATGTGAAATATAAACAGTTGTAATTATACCTTTTGGTGAAGAACGAAACTTACATAAAATTTCATTATTTTTTATGTCTTTGTTTATTTGATATTTTGGTATGAATAGAGTATATTATATTTTTACTTGTCAGATTTATGAAACATTAGTTATATATAATGATGTTAATATCATCAAATTAATATGTTATCAATGGATTATGCTAAAAAGACATTTTCTAGCACAATTTTCGATGTAAAATGATAATTTTCATGTGAACTCATGCTTACAAATCGTAGAATGCTCAATGTTTTTTAACTCTCAAAAAAAGGACATTTATTAGTTTGTTAGTGCCTCATTAGGAGTTGTTCGATGGTATCCGTTACGGATGGTAAGTAATTTTATCATTATCGTCAATGTCGTGGGGTTCAAATTTCAGCATACACTAGAGAGGACATTTGGCACCTTAAAATAATTGAGTGCCGAGCCCGAATTCTAATATAAAGAGGGCTTTCATAAATATAAATATAAATATATATATATATATATATATATATATATATAGTAGAGATACCGTGAGCTTAAGCTCACGGAGGCCTTCCGTGAGTTTAACTCAAAAAACATATTAAATCATCTCGAAATTTTAATTATCATTCTCATTAAAAAAAAATTAAAAATGGTGACTTAAAAAACTCAAAACACTCCAAATTTTTGCATTCCACAAGATTTTTATATAAAGAATTTAATGAGAATGATAAATTAAAATTTCGAGATGATTTAATATGTTTTTTGAGTTAAGCTCACGGAAGACCTCCGTGGGCTTAAGCTCACGGTATCTCCACTCTCTCTCTCTCTATATATATATAGACTATGAATTTTAAAAATTTTAAGTTTTAAGTTCTATTTTGATTATACTTTAAAATAATTATTAGGATAGGATACAACATTCAAGTTCTGTTTTGGTTAATATTTTACTAGATTTTAGCTCAAAATAAATTGCTTTATATAATTCAATTTCTCTAATTTTAAATCAGCCTCCCTAAAATTAGTCACGTCTCATTTATTTGTACTTGTATTTCTCTCCATCTCAACATAGAAAAGGGGCAAATCAAAAGAAGCTCAAAAAGATTATTGAAATCATCATCGTTTTCATCCGCAGTCAGACACAGAACTATAGGCATCACTATCTTAAGTCTGTATGTTATTGTTTTTATTTTTTTAACCGAACAGTTTTTTCAATTGAATTTAAGTTCTGAAATAGTAGTATTAGAAAAGAAGGAAAAAAATGGTAAGTCTTATTTATATGTGAGTAATAGAGGAATTTCCTTGCAAACTGTGATATTGTCATATTGGAGAGGTCAGCTGGAGGGAAAAAAGATATTACTTCTTATTTTGAGGTCAATTATACAAATAGCCTTGAAATTATCAGTTTTTTTTATTTGATTCATTCTAGTGAGTGACCTTCATCATTCTATCTTTTCGCATTTTAGCCCTTTCTTAACGCGGTCTCTTCGCTCCTGCCATCGCTCGATCGAGAGATCCGTCGACCCAAATATTAAGCGAAGAATCTCTCTTCGCTCCCTGTTTACATACCCTAACTCCCTACCTCATATAGATCAAACTAAACTCTGTTAATTTGTACACCGATCCATCCGTTGACAAATTTGTTGCTTCTTCTAGGTTTGATTTCATCTACTTTTATTTTTAGTTATTTCTTTTTTTGTTTTGTTTTGCGGGGTCGATTGGGTTCTGAATTTGATCGAATCGAATTATAGTGATCCCACAATTCAGGGTTTTATCTGACAAAATCATAAAATCGATGCCCTAAATATACAATAGTCGTTAGTGGGAAATGGCATAGCAATTTATATCGATTGATAGGTACGAGTCGGATTGTTTTCACGTTGTTACTATATTCCAAGATATCTCCTCGTCACTTTATTTGCTGCTTTTATTGCATAAACCGGAAGAACCAGATATATATAGTTATAGTTGAAATGTTTACAGACTTTTTTCTATCTGATTTCATTTTTTTCTTTTTGTTTCCTGGTTCTGAAGCATTGTCTGATTTGAATCTGATTTGATTGAAATCAATTATGTCCTAAGTTTCAGCTAAATGGTTTATCTGATCACCAGATTGGCAGTCACCATGATTCATAGTTTGATGGTTCTCCTTTGTTGGTTTTCTGTTCTTAGCTTTAATTTATCAATCTCTCTCTCAGTTTTTTTTGCTATGTTATTTAAATCAGTGTTTATTTATGCATTTTAACTTTAAGTGGAAACATGGAAATTTACATGTTTTTCCTTTCTTTTCCAGGTATTAATAACAAGTTTCAGGTTTTAAAGATATTGCAGGATGTTTAGTAGAATATTTGGAAAGCCGAAAGAACAAGCCAATGCCTTGGCTACTCTTGATAAATTAAATGAGGTAACTTTTGTAATTTTATCTTTATGTAATAGGTTTTGAACTTGTTCCAGGTACTTATTTGTTTATTTATTCATTCCTGACCAATGTAGTACGGAAAATTGAAAATATTTGGGTGTACATGTTCTATTGTTTTTTAATATGCTTCAGACACTAGAGATGTTAGAGAAGAAGGAGAAAGTTCTTTTGAAGAAAGCAGCCCAGGAGGTTGAGAAGGCCAAGGAGTTCTCACGCACCAAAAACAAAAGAGGTACCTTGATTTTATTTGAACCAAAACTCTGAGATTTTCTTTTGTGCACATATCCCGTATTAAAAGATGCCATGGACTACAAACTATTTAGCAACAGAAAAATATCCTTCTTGTTTATTGGATTTTGGATTGTGTGTGAGATCAGTATCCAGATCACTGTGGCTAATTGGGTATATTACTACATCTCTCTTTTTGGTTGGATTTTGTTAATTAATTATTTAAGTATCTGTACATCTAGCGGCTATACAATGTTTAAAGAAGAAGAGGCTATATGAACAACAAGTTGAGCAGCTTGGCAACTTCCAACTTCGCATTCATGACCAGGTAATTTGTTTCTTATTTTGAGAATTGATTTAATAAATACCATTTCTGTAATATTACCTGTTAGTGTTATTACATCACGTAACCAGATAGTATGTATTTATTCACGGGCCTTGTGCGTTTTACTTTCATCTGAAGTACCTTTTGTTGTTCTTCTGTACTGATAGTGCACAAGTCCTTTTTTATTTGTTTGTTGGCTGTTTATTTTTTTGTTAGTTTTGTAGAATTTTTTGGGTCATTGATACTAACAGCTAACTGGAAGGCTGCAAAAATATACTAAGCCAATGTAATGTATTATGCACAGTTAGCATGACCTGGACTATGTCAGTTCCATCAATAATGTACTATTTATGTGTTAAATAAACAGATGATCATGTTAGAGGGTGCAAAGGCTACAACAGAAACTGTAGACGCATTGCGAACTGGGGCAGCTGCTATGAAGGCCATGCAAAAAGCCACGTAAGTAGCTATGATCATCTCATTATGATTGCAATAATTACTTCAAAATGGTTACAATATTAAAGCGAGCAATAAATTTATTTGCTTAAGTAGTTATTCCTGCTGTATACACTGCACTTGTTAACTTAATGCTAAAATTGACAAAATTTCACTTAACAGAAATATAGATGATGTGGACAAGACTATGGATGAAATAAATGAACAAACAGAGAACATGAAGCAGATTCAGGAGGCATTGGCTACCCCCATTGGCGCAGCAGCTGATTTTGATGAGGTAATCAAACCTTTATACCCCCTTTCTAACGCACAGACAACATTTGCTCCTTGCTATCAAGGAAAAGATTTGGTGTTCTCCTTCAGTGATGCCAAAAAGGCCCAATTGCCCTATTTTTGTTGTAAATGGTAATTAATGAGTTCATAAGGCATTAAGATTGTGTGCATTCCAGAAACTATATTGCGAAGTCAAGATCCAAAGTGCTATTAAAAGTCAAAAGAATTATATAATTTATATTGAATATCAATAAGTTCATGTTTCCACAAAAATTGTGATCCACTTCAACTGAAAGTGCATTTATAATAATGTACTATGTGCAGCATACTGTTGCCAAAAAAGTTACATTATCTGGTGCACGTGGTGCATTTAAGAAGTCCTATTAGTTTCCCATCGATGACTTCTCTTTATTTCTGAGTTCTGATCATGTGAACTTTGATTCAAATAAGGATGAGTTGGAGGCTGAGCTGGAAGAGTTAGAAGGATTTGAGCTAGAGGAGCAGCTGCTAGCACCAGCCACTACCGCCCCTGCTGCTCCCATTTACACCCCCACTCCGGCTACCACATCCGCCTCTACTGCTGGGAAGCAGCCGATGCGGCCTACTCCACAGAGGGCTCATTCTACCCCTGAGGAGGATGAGCTTGCCGCTCTACAAGCAGAGATGGCCATGTAATCTGCCTACTATTTTGGGTATAACTTTCCACTGTCATATTTTTCTTTTTTGCCAACCCTGCCGCCCTTTTGAAGCTGTGAGCTACTAGTTTAGTCACTAATTTTTGTAGTATAAATTGAATAACAATAAATCACCTGAGAGTATTGCATGTTAGGTTCTGCACTGATATGAGCTTGTACCAAGTTTTTAATGAGATGACAGGACACTTTTGGGACAATATATTAATCTCCTGAGAGTATTGATGTTATTTTTTTTGGGTTTGTTCCAACTGGAAAATAATCGAAAGAAATAGGATCATATTTACAATTTACAAGTATTGAGCATATGGAGTTGTTCTTTGGAATATAGTGAAAACCGGAAGTGTTATGCTAAAATAGATCCCTTCTTGCTCTTTTGAGGTTTTTTTTTTGGGGTGGGGTTGGGTGTTGTTTCATATGATTTAAGTTCCTTCATTTCCGTGCTTGAAATTAAAATTAAACCTGTAAATTAAATTACTCACAATATATACAAATGGGATTCTATTTTGTTCAATACATTTAAATTAAATTTGTTTTATTGTACAGGTTGTTGATGCGAAACAAGATGACAATAATGTAAAGTTGATTGTTGTCTGTATTGTCTTGTTTTAATACCGTGATGTGTTAGATTTTCATATATCGATGAATATACATCAGCTTCATTTTCTGTGAAGACGTCTTTGATACTGTTAGGTAGATATTTCAAAATGTTTGGCACAAAGAGGTCGTCCCTTTATGTTTGACAGAATGTCCTTGAATGATTAATATGTGCGGTGTATCTTCATAAATCAATTCAATTCTCTCTCTCTCTCTCTCTCTCGCCTCTCATATACTGTGTTAGTGATGGCTGCCTTCCATTGTTTCTCAATGAATAGCACTAGATATTTTAACAGAATGGTAATTTTTATCTTCTGAATGCTGAGTCTGTATCCTCTATGCTACTCCACGCTGCCTGTGGAGTAGACTGGTCAAACAATTTGGATCTCTTGTTGCTATTAAGGGGGCAGATTCGGATATTATTATCAAAGTTAATGTTGAAGAAATGAACAGTTCAACATAGGACACTTAGTGTATTTAGGATGTGAGCTTGAAGGGATGCGTCGTTACTCAAGCTACAGTCAAGCTTGAATCATTCGTTGGTCATTGCACGCTCGTTCCTTTGGTGTCTTAATATTTTAGCATTTAGCGTAGGAAGTACACTAAAGCGTTTCGAAAGGTTTAGGATGCAGCTCGTGATGCTGTCGGAATATGATTTATATTTTAAAAATATTTGGATTTAAATTTGGAATCATATATTGTTATTTATAAATTGGATCGGTTTTAATTCTGGATACTCATCTATAGTAAACTTTTTGGTATAGTATTTGAGTTCAGTCCGGATCCGAAACGGAGCATTAATCTCTTTATTTTTGGATTCGGTCTGGATAAAAAACGAAACATTTGAGTTCTTTATTTTCGAATCTATAATTATATTTTTTTAAGGAATAAGATAATTGTTCTTCAAGTTAAAGACTATTTTTACAGTTAATCACATGATTTACGTGAACTTCACACACAACTTCCGACTTACCAAGTGTAAATGTACAGCACCATGCGTATTAATAGTTAAAGAAACAACTAGTAATAGTTATTCAAAGGTATAAAAAATCTGACAAAAAATACTCACGTTGTTATGAATGAAGATGCTCTAACTATTTGAAATTTAAATTAACATTGTCAATATTAATACTTAGCATTAACGAACCTAATAACATTTGAAACTTTTCCCCTGTAACTATTATTATCATATTTTAATATTTTATAACTACTAGCAAAGAACTCATGCATTTATGGGGTCTATCTTAATTCTTAGCATGATAAATATTATATAATTGACTAGTATAAATATACCTAGTTTCTTATTTTATTTTTTTATGACTTTTGTTGTTTAATTAATTTTATCTGTTGTAGGAAAAAGAAATATAAATATCATTTATGTGGAAAATAACTTCATATGTAACACATTTATAATTTTTAGAAGCTTTGATATTTATCTTTCTCATAAGCTCATAATTAGAATTTCAAAAATAAAGAAGCTATTTTGATCATTACACTCTCTATTTTATAAGGGATATATTGCACTTCACTTATAACAGATATTGAACAAATGGACGCCTTCAATTCATACATTATTTATAATACAATATAGATTAACACCTAAGAGCATAATTGTTTATACTTTGAACTCTAAAATATTAGCACTGATATATTCTTACAAGAGTCTGTTATAGCTATTAACACCTAAACTTCAAATGCTTATACTCTGAGTTTCAGTATTAACACGAACATATTCTTTGTATTATCTATTTTAAACCAAAGTATAAGTAATTATATTTTCTAACTGTTTATATTATAACTCAAAAACATTAACATTGACATATTCTTACTATTAACACTATCTATTTAAATTATTAATAGTGACGTATTCTACCCATAAGTACTTGCAATATAAACCAACTATTCTAACTATTTATATGCTTACAATTACTATAAAATAATTAACACTAACATATTCTAACTATCAACACTTGGAATACAGATAAAAATTTAACACAAAATATTAAATAAGTCTAACATTCAGATTCATGCATTCATCAAAGAAATAAAAATAATTAAAATGTGCAGCTTCACAAAATAAAGCTAACACAATCATTTAACAATAGTAGATATCTAACAACAGTAATAACAACTAATTATATTTTTTTAATGTGGTTGTATACATTCATGATCATCTTATATGAAAAAATGAGTATCTCATTCTTAATGTTAATTCACAATCAAGTGAATATAACTATTAACACCTGAGAAGAGTGCAAGAGCATTAAAGAAAGAAAAAAGAGAATAGAGAATAGAGAACAAGTACGATCAGGAGAAGAAGAGTGCGAGAGCAGGAAATGAATTTCAAAAGAAAATTAAGAAAATATTTATTATAATTATCATGAACAAATGAGAGAACGAGCACACAAAAAAGATTGAATGATAAAGAAAGACAAAAAGAGGAGAGGACGAGAGAGTAGATCAAATGCGACCGATGAGAAGAGAGAATGAGGGCAAAGAATAAAATCTAAAAAAACAAGTGAGAGAAATTTAATAGAGTATTAATTATATTTATAACTAAGTCTTAATATTTATATCAACTAGTGTTAATATTAATTGATCGAGTAAATGAATGAGTGAACAGAGCAATTAGAAAGCAAAGCAGAGAAGGAAAGTTGGAAAAGAAATCAGAAAACGAAAACAAAAGAAGAGAACGAGCGGAGGAGACATCAGAAAGTTTGAAAAATATCGGGAGAAAAGGGAAGATATGGAAGATAGAATCTTCGAAGAGATTAGAATTTCAAAATTGAAAAAGAAAGAAAATGTTAGCTACGAAACAATGAGAGAGAATTAGTTACACATGACATAATGGGGCATTGAATGGGATATACTATCTTTTCTCTAGTTTTTTTTTTAATATTTCACATAAAATATATTATTATAATAATATAACATAAAATTATGCTTCCAAAATTAAAAGTATATTATTTTCACATAAGATGATAAATAATATTTCTCATTTGATTTGTAATCCATCTAAAAATATTATTTGATAGTATTAAAAAGGTGTAAACATTGGTTTAAAAAAATAAATTAAAGTCAATAAAATCATTATAAATATTTTTTATTAAAAGAAATGTGCAGACTCACATATCACATTATTTTATTTCCTTAGTTCCCGATTTGCTCTCCAGCTCTATTTTTAAGATAATTGAATTGTTAATTGTACATATCTGTATTAATATTAATACGATATATATCGAGTATTAATATGGGTATCGGGTCGGATAATTAAATTAAAATCATATCCTATCCATCTTATTATCGGTTCCGGTTCTGATCAGATATTAAGATACTAATTTTGTATCGTATTCATAATTTAATCGGATATATTTTTAAAACCAGACTCTATCCAAATTAAATGGATCCAATTCGTTACCAGTTCGGTACCGGGTAATCGGGTAAAGCACCTCTGAGTTTAAAGATTTTTTTTGGTCTAACCCTACAAAAAGTAAGTTTTATAAATAAATCACTCTTTTAAAATATTTAACACGATTATTTCTATTTCTCTATGTTTTGCGTTCAGATGCGAAATTAGAAACGATCGATAGAGGGTGTCCAATTCAAATAAATAGAATGTTCGGATTAAAAAAAATATATTTTTACGTATAATCTTTATATTTTAGTAAATCGAAAGGGTATATGATATTTATATTTTAGTGAACTGAGGGGTGCCTGAATACCGGCTGACGCCTATCTTGTTTCCGCCTCTAAATGCGTTTACAATTCAGAGTAAACAATTACGTTCATGGACAAAAACTCTTTTTTTTTTTTTTTTTTTCATTTCATCCGTTTCCACGCGGAGACTAAACACAGCGTCCAAGCATAACGTTCATCTAGAATCATGAATCAATTATTATTAAGTCAATGCTCGTGTACAAAAAATGACAAATGGAACACAGAGCCTGAATGCAATGTTCAGATTTTTTAGGACGGAGGTTAATAGAAATTGCTTATCGCTCCCCCTTCTTTTTCTCGTGCATCGTCAATAACTTGTATAACTCAATTAACTGTCTGGAAATGTGATGATACTGATGATACTTCTGCGGATGTTTACTGAATATAAAACTAAAATTACGCATGCGAAGAAAGAGGAATTGATACTAATGAAAAATCTACAATAGCTGCTGATAATTCCATACTGCTTACTCTACAACCAAAGAAAAACTACGATTAACAAAAATAAGTTAGAAGGCACTACTGAGATTGGAGTTTTTTTTAATAATCCCAACAACATCCCAACTATGACCCCTGTAATGGAGCCATCTCGTGATTCGTGCTTTGCGGTTCTTGATCGATGCATATTTGCCCTTGATCCACTGCTTAGACACCTCAACAAATAGTTTATTCATTGATTTTTCCGAAGTAGATTCTTGTATCCCCTTATTACCATGACCACTCCCACCATTGCTCGTTTTAATATTTACATTGTCGCCTTCTTGAAGATTGGTGAATTGGGATTGGAGTCGCTGGAGAATAACAGCAATAACTCCCCAGTTGAAGCCACGATATTGGAGCCACCTGACAACTCTTGCCTTGCGACTTTCTGTCGACAAATCATGGCCTCTCAGCCACTGTTTGGAGGCTTGGATGAAAAGGTGATCCATGGATGAATCTGACATGACCAGTTGTATGTTGCTAGATTCACTCTCATGGAGATGAGCATTCTGTTGATTATGGTAATGATTTGCATCATCACTTCTATCATCAACATCATCATTATTCTCAAAGACCTTTCTCGTGGCTTTGTTTGCATCTGCTTCTGACACACCCTTCTGAAGCAGTGCCTAATTAAAAAGTCAATAAAGAAATTACATTAACCTTGCTGTAGGTCATATCATCATTATTAATTAATTTATGTGCCAATCTTCAGCAAGGGCTGCTAGCTGGAAATAAATCCACTGCCATACTTGCTTCTATGGTAACTTATTGTCATACCTTTTAGTGTCTATGACAGTGGGCCTCACTTAATAATAATAGCTCTCCCTACATCTAACCACAGCCGTTTAAACAAATCCGACGGTCGTTTTTTGCTGCCATAATTTTTCTGTCATAGTTTTTATGACAGCAGATACTGATCCCTGCTAATTTTTGGTATATTCACCAATTATGAAGTTTTGAGCTAGTATTATCATTCTATGCTAACAGCGTGCGGATGGGGCAAGTATTTTGTTCAGCTGTTCTAATTATAGGGGAAAGAAGCCCAAAAGACCAAAAAGAAAGAAAAAGAATTAGTAAACTAACTTGTTTGATACGACGCGGGCCCCAGGTTCCATTGAGCCATTTTGATTGTGAAAATGATTCAGCATACAAGCCATCATTCACTAATCCTCTGTTAGTGTAAAAAGGAAAACAGATGTACAGTCAAACTAAGAGAAGAATAACAATTACCAACATCAGTTATTAATAAAAATGTGGGCAGTGGTAGACCCATTCAGATGCTTGGCAGTCAACTTGTTAACTCAATATATTAATTGTTGGTTCTTTGAACAATATCAGCTGGAAAGCCCAGAGGGTGTTCAAATTGTAAAAAGCCATACTTTTCACAGCAGTTAGGTACTATAGAGGGAAAGGATTGACAACCAAACTAAACTGGCAACAATAATAACCAATTTTAAAATTCATTGATGTAGACAACTATAGATATGTTCTTTATCATTTAGATGGCTTATGTACAAAGTTTGATGCAATTTGAGAATCAGTTGGCCAATTGATAAAATGCCGGTGAAATGATCCATTATATTTCAAATCACTCAATGGTCAATTTGGTTTCAAAATAGCACAAAATTCAATAGACCGCCTATCATAATAGTGTACACATTGACAATTTTATTTATTTCTTTTTTGATAACCTTGTGTTTGTTGTTATGGTTGTCAAACAATTTCTTTCAATATAACTTCCCCTATAACTAATTATGAATAATACATAAAAATCAAAACCTGGCCTTAATGTCAGCTGTGACTTTGTTCACCACTTGAAATGGAAATTTCTTGCCAAGTAGCTTCTTTCTTAGTTCAGCTACAGTGAAAGCCCTGTTTTAGGAAATTGATTTGAGTAACTAATTTGAAATTAAAAAAATAGAGAGAAAATTTTATCAGAACAGGTAACTGAGAATAACATATAAGAAAATTTCGATAAAGCAAATGTATCAGATCCAGTTGATCGATAAAGAATAACATATACTATAAGAATTTGAACGCTTCAATTCTTCTTGAATTTAATTCGAGGGGTAATTTGGCCATCTTGACCTTTTAAGCTAATTAGTTCTGAGCTTTGGCATGAAGTATATATTTTTTTAGTGTTTTTATGTTTAAATGAAGGATGTAACTGTATTTCCAATTAAAAGAACTATGAATTATCAGACCTCCCTGCAAGTAATTGAATAGCAACATTTTCAGCATCTTCCAGTAAATTCTTGCTGATCTCTTTCTCGCTAATCTCCTTCTCTTCACTACTGTTATCATATAAACTAACTGCTCGAAAGAAACATTCACAAATAAATCAAAGAAACTTTTTAAAGATTGGAATAAAAACTGAAAAGACAAAAGTCCTTAAATACACAAAACTATTTTGTAAACCAGAACAGAACCATTTTGCTTTACACTAGGACAAGTTCGATCTATGCTAATGGTTTAAGGCTTATTATTTGAGAAAATTTTATGTCAGCAAGCATTAATTTGAGAACTACAAAAGTATAAAAGCTCTTATTATCCAATACCAAGATGGATAAAAGATATAATACTAATCAAAGACCATTTAAATGTAACACAAGATCTGTGTGGATTTTAAGCATCATATAAATGGAAGATACACTGAACTTCTGCCAATTAGAAAACACCATTTGAAAACCCCACATTGCATAAAAGCTCTTAAACCCCACATTCTGAAAAATATTTCAGTGGGTTAGTAGAATAACATATTAAGTACCATGCATGCCGATACAAATATATAATTTTACTCACCAGCCTTCAGATGTCTGTTCTTAGAGGCATTACGACAAACACTTATGGGGTGATCAGCATCACTATCTCTATGTACCTGCTTGTTGGTTCTATTCTTTGGTGAACTAGCTACAATAATACAATTTGAAATTTCTTAATATGAATAAAAATTGTACAGAAATAACCTAGATCTTCCTAAACCCTTGTACAAGCTTGACCATGGGACTATGGCAGATTCACCAACCTAAAAGGTAAATTGATTTGTCCATCTATTTTTTATAATAATAATAATTATTTTTTGCGAGGACACACCAGTTTCACCAGTTTTGTAAAGTCTCTTCTCTGAGTCATTATTAAATACAGTTTCCTGGTACTGCAGTACACTGCCATCGCTTGACTCCCCAGATGGTTTATGCTTCCGTGAACTAGACAGAGAGGCTGAAACTTGAGAGTTCTTGATTTGGGGAGTCGAAAATCGCTCTGAGCGCAAGTACTGGTTAAAGAACGATAACATCTTCTCGACCTAAAGGAGTTACATGAGTTAGCAGATTTAGTAGAAAATGAATCTTTAGAATTAATGGGAAGTATACTGTCATATATTCACTTTACCATGGAACTGTCAGATGGTAAGAGCGGAGTTGGAGGTGGATTTGGAATCTTCGATTTAAAGCAGCAGTTCCCATTGATTTTTCTCTTCTTTTGCTGTCAGAATTTCACAAGATTCAAGAACTCCATGGGATGGCTGGAGGAGCTTATGTGTGGCCGTTTGGGGGGGGGGGGGGGGGGTTAGCAAGCTTAGTTATTTACATTGTCGATCCCCATTAAAACCATCGTAAAAACGATGCCCCAGTTCAAATCCGTGCCAAGGCTTGGCTTTGTAATGTGCAATGCAATGAAAACTCTAGGTCGCGTTCCTCATAATATACGTCAATGCTTTAAAATCATGTTTTGTTTATAAAATCTTTCCTAGCTCTAGCTAATTGAAATGGCAAGACATGTATTGCCTATAATTTTTTATTAAAATAAAAAATATGCTTGTAATTTTTGTATTCTAAAATTTTCTTTATTTGAATATAAAATATAGAATCGGGTTTTAACTTTAATAATGTAGTTTCAGCCTCCGGTAGAAGAGTGATATGCAATAATGAATTTTATTTAGATGATTCGAAATAAATGAACAAAAAGATGAAAGACGTTTTTATTTCGAAGGAATATTTTTATACAAAATACACAATTTGAAAAAAAAAATATTATAGGCATAGATGCGCGCAATTAAATTAATCCTAAACCTTTTTCTGGAGAGGAACCTGTGGGACTGCCATTCGTCGCCTTGCCAAGTTGCCATCCCTGTGTGAAAGTGAAATCATCATGGTTGGGTCGACATCCACATGTATAATACATGTATTTTCTTTGGAAAACCTCTCAGCCGGGCGGTCTCTGCGGAGTGAATTTTACGTGGAGATTTTGTAGTGAAATTTAAACAGTTCATTTTATTCTCTACGGCCATAGTGAAATTTAAATATAAATTTAAAATGTATAAAATTATTTATTATTATTAAATCAGAATCGTTGATTAGTGATCGGACGGATAAGCAGATAACGGGAGGGTACCAGCAGCCGGGTAGGCAGATAACGGGAGAGTGCAGTGCAGCCCTTCAAGTTCGACTAAAATAGTGGATAGCAATCCAGTTGAACCAGAGCCAGGTTCTCCTATTTCTCCCAATAAGCACAAAAAAGAAAAGGAGCTAAAAGAGAACTAAAAAGCAAAAATCAACAGCAGTTCGGAAAGCTTCGCCTATATTGTGGTGGCAGTGGCAACTGGCAAGCATCATCTCTCTCTAATCTCAGATGCTTTGTTGAATTATATATAGTCGGAATTTCTGGAAAAGAAAGGTTGTTTTTATGGCTTCTCAATCGTTGAACACACTCTATCCCCTCAAAAGCCACGCCGAAACCAAAATTTTCTCATTTAGTTCCAAATCTCCCGTGCTTGGTCGCCAAAGACGAAGTTTTGTTGTTCTATGCTCAGCCACGCAAGAATCACCAACTACTGGTAAGTCATCGTTTCTTTTGCTTTTTTTTTTTTTTACTTTTGTAATTATTCTTTCCGGGCCATATTTGTTCCTTATACTTGTTTTTATTATATCATGCTTCAATGGAATATTGAAAAACAAAAAAATGCCTTTATGATTTAAACATACATTACAAGAGAGATATTTATAAGAAATTTGAATATTGAGTTTAATGGTGATTGAATACTTCTGTATGATTGAATACTGCCAAGTAATTAGCTGTAGATTCGCTGCTGACCATAGACATGATACATCCCTCTTGGTTTAATTACTTACATTATTAAATCATAATACTGAGTATCTTGTTTAGGCAGCAATTTCACAAGCATTCCTCGTAGCGGTCTTCAGTTTGGAATCAATATTGCCAGGGGCGGACCCAGTTAAATCCAGGGGCCCCCCCTTGGATTTTGAAAAATAATGCTTTTCGGTAATGTTTTCGGCACGTGCCCCCCCTGGAAATTTTTTTTACCCCCCCTGAATTGTCTGGTTATTTTTATTGAGAAAAAAATATTTAATACCGTGCATAATGAAATAATTATACAAAGATATCAAAATATAAAGTTCCTTAGTCGAAAACTTTCTTCATCAACTTGATTATCTATTACTTTGAGCTTTATTTTATTGTTATTTTAATATATAAAATGTTATTATTTAATAAAAAATTTATTAGTAAAGTATATATATTAAATTATTAATTTTTTTTATTTAGTACCCGATTAATTAATGAATTTGAACCCGATAAGCCATTACAATCCGATAATTGTCTCCCCCTAATCAAAATCCTAGATCCGCCACTGAATATTGCTAAATATGCATCATTTCATATGTTCTACTAAGAACATTTGCTTTTACATGCCTCCTCATTTGCTACATTATAATCTCTTGAATCAGTTGATGACCGATAATACTCCAATAATGTACAGCAAACAGGTGAAAAGCAATATGAAATAAAAAAAAAACCATGATGACTATGAAAAAATAATACTCTGATAACTTTTTCCCTCAAAAAAAAAAAACTCTGGACAGCTTTATCTTCATTTACTTCACCATATGCGATACTATGCCAGGAAATTTCTGTAAGGTGTTGAATAATGTTTATAGTTTTAGAACTTAAACCCACTTTAAATTGACCATTTATGGCTTTGAATAACTGTCGCGGTGTCTCCTGTTGTTAGTTACTATTATGTTTAGAAGGAACTTACACTTAACGAGCATTTTAATGCAAATTTTGCATCTGGTTAGTTACTGACAAAAAGGATACAAGCGAGACAGCAGCACCAGGAACAAAACCAGCGGCAGGGGCAGCAAAACCAGCAGCTGCCACAAAACCAAAAAAAGCACCGGCAAAAGAACTGCCAGAGCTAATGCAAGAGGATGTGATTCCTTCACTAAAATTTACACTCGAGTCTCAAGAGGATTTGTCAGAAATAGAACTCTCCTTTCAAGATAATAGGGTAAGCGAGATGACTGAGCATTTTTTTTGTTTTGGAAAAGTGTTATTTCTGGATATACAAGTACTGATATCATCTTGCTGGTGCAAGACTTATTGGTGATTGAGCTATATCAATGACACCATACTTCTTTGAAAGATTTATCAATGCATCAGTGAAAAGGGATTGTCTTCAATTATAAATATAACAGTTCTCAATTTTGAATTTAGCCTCTAAAAAATTATACATTTTATTTTGCTTAAATGAGGCTTCCATCAATATTTATCTACTTTATATGCTGCAGTTGGAGGGCACATTTGTTAAGGATGGCATTCCCTATTATTTCTGGGCATTTTTTCCAGATGGCAATCTAGCTGGTAATTAGCTCTTTGAGGTTAAATTTCACACTTAAGGACATCATGTATATCCACGTTTTATAGTGGAAATATGTGTGACATTATTGCTTTGTACTTCTCTTATTGAAATAACATTAAGAACTAGTGAACTACATTAGGACCTTTGGCATCTATTAGCAGTGTCAAAGGAGGATTTAGAAATCTTTCTCAAATTTTCAGGGTTAAAACAACATAAGAAAAGTTGTTTTTCCACTTTATAGCATTAAAATTTATCTGAAATTTGGTTGTTATAATTTTAGTCCAAACATGGTCCAAAGGGATTTTCATTAACTAATCGTAAAATAATAATAATTTAATATATATTCATAATAAAAAATTTATTAGAATAATAACATTTTATATATTAAAAATAACAATAAAATAAAGGTAATAGATAATCAGTTGATGAAGAAAATTTTCGAGATATCTTTGCATAATTATTTCATTATACATGATATTAAATATTTTTTTCTCAATAAAATTAATTAGACAATCATTTCCAGGGGGACAAACTGAAAGTAGAAAATGAGAAGATCCGCTCCTGGGTCCAAATTTTCACTGTCATCATATGGGTCAGGAGTGAGCACAGTAGAACCGTTCCTGATAGATGAGAAGAAAATAACAGCAAAACATGCTGCATTTTGGATTGAGAAAGATTGGCCGCTCAAGGCATCCTTCACGTTTGAAAAAAAGATGAAGAGGAGAACACAGCTGCAAAATAATTTTCTCTAATTCTTTTGGGTAGATTACAAAACAAATCTATGTAAAGACAGCTCAAAAATTGTAAAGGTGCGCATACGTATGAAGGGGACAGATCGTCTATAAATCTATATTGAAAAAGATTTCTTAATTGCTTTTTAATTTGCTAACTCTTGATCAGGGACCTTGATCAAATTAACCGTGTTAGTTTATTAGCTAAATTTGTTCGATAACTTGTAATTAGCAAATAATCATAAACTCCGTGGGTTAGAAGTTTAAAACGCTTTTGTAAGAATGATAGAGATAGAGTGATTATTTGTTTTAGTAATTAAAATACTTTTGTAATTTTTTATAATTTTCTTGATTTATAATAAGATTGTTGATCATTTGCCTTTCAGTGGAGTAGGCTCTGCCGAACCACTTTATTTTTTGTGTGCTTATTAAACTTGATATATCCCATGATAACACATTTTACTCAATTGTTGGTTGATTGGTTGTATGTATTGATCGATTTTGTTTTTAATTTATCGGGATCCAACTTGTGTGTGAAATTATTGTCATGCTTACGGCTGTTAGAGTTGTTCTGATAGTTAACACATATTGTATGAGTAATATATATGTTGTACTGATTTGTACTAGTCCTCCCGATTTGTGGGCCCAACATGATGCAACTATGCAAGTAGGCAACTGTTTTCATTTTCTCGGTGTAATGTTTAACAAGCGAAACAGTGATAATTTAAGTATTCATGGTATAACTGTATTAAATAAAAAAAATTAAAGTTAAGATAAAGTAAAATTAAATTGCTAATATTAAATATAAATAAAGTTGTAAACTCAAAAGAAAAATGAAATGACAAAAACACTTCTCATTAATAACTTTCCCAAATTAAATCTTCATAGAACATAAATATTTGATATAAAGATATTTTAATCATCATGAATTATAATTGAGTATTAAATACAAACTATAAGTTGGGGCCACTTGTCAGAAGTGACATAATTCATGAGTGTTTGGTCAAATTAAAAATTAAAAGGTCAACTTGTCATAAGTAGATAGTTCGGAACCGGAATGCATTGTTTCACTTGTAAATGTAATACACGAGGATAAATTAGTCTTTCTACTAATGTAAATATTTGGCATTATCGAATAACAATGATGTTCGCAGGTTCGATCTTTTACTCAAAAAGAATATCAACGATGTTGTTAGTCTTTTCACAACTTTTTTTTACGCGATTTATTGTATTATTCCAACAAAAAGTTGTCAAACAAATTTCGCTCCTTTCAATAGAGTTCGCTGAGGAGGCCATTGTTTCTTTAGTTGTTGTTGTAGTGACAAACTAAATGGAAGGGATCACTAGACGATGGTTATTTTGATTATTTGACACTGATTTTTTAAATAAATATAAAAATAATAATTTTTTTATAAATATGTTCATCTACTTATGATATTTAAATTTCATATAATTTCATTATTGTTTGATAGTCCATCAAAAACCGTTATCGAAACTAAAAAATTAAAGAAGACTCATAAATTTAAAGGATGTTTTTGTTTTTCACTTGATTGTCTCCCTCTCATTTGGTTCAAATTGTCCACTGTATGCATATAATACTACAAATGATATCGATCCTCTGGACAATCCCCCATTGCTATTTATTTGGTGTTGTACTGTTATATGATCAAGATGTTTGTTTCCACGGAGGCAATATGCATGTATATTTTGGTGTTATAATTGCGAGTTGCTTTGCAGAACTCCTGCGTAATCTTTAGTCTCTTTGAAATTTTATGGTGGTATTAATATAAAAGCAGGTGGTTTTCCGCTTTTTTTTTTTAAAAAAAAATATTGTGATTTTACTCGGAAAGGAGTCTAATAACAACTTTTTAAGCAACCACAACAATTTTGTCTTTGAAGTCTGAAGTTGATGCTGATTAGAATTTTTCTAATTGATAGATAGCTGTATGACAATAATCTTTTCAGTAATCAACTTTTAAGAGGGAAATCAGAATTTTAGTACAAAAAGATCGAAATATAAATTTACATTATTATAATATTAAAATTGATAAATTATAAAAATTAATATATCATATAAAATAAAAATACATAATAAATTTTAACTTTGACGTATAACTTATATAAGATTTGAGAAAGTCGGGCTTCCTTTTGTTTGTCTGTTCCCTCATCGTGGACCTGAACACCTTGTGCAACAAACAAAAGGAACCTCACAGCTACTGCCCACTAGAGACTAGGGGTTCAGTTCTATGTAAACTTTAATTCTAAAACAATCTAGGTTTTTTCTTAATTACAGATGCAATTTAGCATTGAGCCGTTTGTACAAAACTTTTGATTTTTAATAGTGGAAGTGGAAGTGGAAGCCTAAGACTAAAAAAAGTAATGATTGGGTAAGTGCTATTTTTCGAAGAATCTCCAGAAAATTATGGTAGAATTTGATATATTCTTCTAAAACTTTAAAATTATATATTTTCCTCTCGAAAGATCATAATATCATGTTTACCCATTTGAACTATTAAAACTCTCATATTTATCCAATATATCATTTTTTCCACTAAAACTATTTCTACTCTTATAAATCCATATTTACCCTTATTTACAAATAAAGTTATCGAGCATTAATATCAACCATAAACCATTAAAGATTTCAAGATCTTTGAAATTGAATTCTCATGGTATGAAAGATAAGATGATATATATTTTGCAGCTTGAAGAATTATTTTTGAAATTATCTAAATTACATAATCTAAAGCGGTTATAAACATGAAATATTTATATGAACTAGATTTTTATTTTAGATGTTTAATAAGATTAATTTGAGTTTTTGGATAAAATTAATATATCATATAATTTCATTTGGTAAATACGAGAGTTCTATGATATTATCAATTTTAGAAGAGAAACATATGTAATTTTTAAAATTTTAGAGGGTATAGAGGAAATTCCGCCAAAAAATTATTATTAAATTAACCACAAATTAGTCGGGATTCGCGCGTAAAGTTCACGCAACACCTCCCAAATCTCTCCAACGGACGGTCTAGATCTAGGGACCCGTCGCATCACCTCCCACTTACTTCACAGCTCACAGGCTCCTCTATCTATAAGCATTTTCATTACTGTGCCATCTCTCTGCGTTCTATCATCCGAGTCCTCGCTCTTAGAGAGAGGAGAGAGAGAGGGAGAGAGCGGTGAGAGGAAACGACGGATCGCCTTTTTCTTCGTGCTTTGGTGAGCTTTTCTGTCTTCGATCGATCGATCGATTTACGATTTTTGGTTTGTGCTTTTCTTTGTCTCTGGGGTTTTTTCTATATGCTTCAGGAGAGGAAACGACGATCAGATCGCCGTTTAGAGTGAGAGAGAAAGAGAGAGAGAGAGAGAGAGAGAGAGAGAGAGAGAGAGAGAGAGAGAGAGTTGCTTTAAGCTTCGACAATCATCTTTCCAAATTTACCCATTAGCCAGGGGGAGATTTAAAAATGTAATTTTCTTTTACCTTTTCTTTGAAAATGTAGAAGATCTATTAGATTTAGAGAGCTGTTTATTGTGGCTAAAAATAATCGAAACTACATTAATCTCGTTCCAAAAGTTCTTCAAAATGCCATTTAGCTGGGCCTCAAAATGATTTTAACTACTATTATAGAAATCCCTTCTAATAAAACATAGTCTATTCTGGTAGTACGTTTCAAGATATCAGAAAAAACAGTTGTTATAAGAAATGATTTCGAATCGTACAATGTATCGTGTATCACAGTATTTAGTATCGTATCGTGTATTGTGTATCATATCAAATTGTTTAAGATACACTAAGTTATTCTAGATATTAAGTAATATAACTAGTTACAAACGAATTTCATTAAAAGAAAGTTTCAATAACAAAATCTATCATATTTCTATGGCGCAATGTTATGTTGCATGCTATATGATCATTAAACACTATCAAAATAAACTATTTCATTGTCAATTCTAAAAAATACAGTTAATTTGTAAAAGAAAGTCACATGCAAATGTACAAGTTAAATATTAACATTGTAACATACAAGAAACATTTATACCTTGTAAAAGATAAATTATAAAATGTATAAGTTTTCTAATATATACACACTACACAGAGAAGTCACATTTATAGTTTTTTACCTTGTGAATAATTCTATGGGTATTATACTAACACACTTACACACTAACACATAATGTACGGTACACTAAATAATAAATAGTCAAATATTAATACTGTAAAATCGTACCATATCGTACTACTCGTATCGCCAACCTATAGAATCGTACTGTATCGTGAATCGTAAGATACTGAAATCACTGGTTATAAGTGCTGATTTCTGTGTATATATATGTCTAATGATAAAAGATGTACCTTTTGTGTGTTTTCTTGTGGTTTCTCTGTGGACAAAAGCAACAGGTTTTCTATAATTCCATGTATGGAAAGTCCAAATCACCCCTCTTTTTTTACCCATTTCCTTAGTGTAAAATAGAAGGGAGAAGAGTGTTTAAAGATTTTGAAGTAAAAGGGAAGGCAGGGAAACATATGGTATAAGTCAGTTTTTAGAAAAATACATGTTAAATTTTCTTTGCAAGATATAGATACAATCTATATTACCCTGTAATCCTAATAACCCTCCGCACCCATATCAGATATGTATCTGACACGGATACACATCAGATTCATATGTGGTGCATATCTGATACACCAGCAGGAGCACCACAATATTTTAATTAGTTTATATGTAATTAGTTTGACCTGAGGATACAGTCACCCATATGCAAGGATATGCATATCCTTCAATGAACAGTCACTCAGTATCAAGCTATCAACCTTCCAATGGGGAGAGGTCAGCCTTCCCATAATTGCATTGCACTGACCACACTGCATCTATATAAGGAGTGTTTCTGGCAAAGAAAAATTGAAACTGTGGGACTAACGAAGCACTAGTCCGGTTCCAAAATAGAATTGTTATTGTAAAATTGTAACCTTCTAAAAATTCATACAAGGGTAAGGAACATCTCCTGTGGTTTGGATATGGATGATACAAAGCAATACATATTACTTATAGTCTAAAGGGTAAATATTCTTGGCCCAACACCGGATCTCTTCATCGCTCACTCTTAAATCTTAATATTTTCCACACAATATATGATATTTTATTTCTATTATCCTATCTATTTATTAAATCAAGATTATCATGTTCATATATTGAATAACAGTTATTACATATAATATAATAAAATATATCTTAAGCTCATAGGCTGTAATTTTAAATGTAATCAAACATGACGCTTATTTGATTATTCCTCACTGCTCAGTAACTTACTTGGATATTATGTTATGATTTTTGCTATGCTAGTATGTGGTAAAGTGACTTAATTATGAGCATATTTTTCATGTTAAAATTGAATGAGAACCAGAAAAAAAAAATTCAACCATTTTGATATTTATTGTCTTTTTAGTAAATGGAAAAATATATTTTTTAATTGCCGCACCCACATCGTACTGGACAGTGGAACATAGGATACAATATATGCTGATGTTTTTCAGGACCACCATCAGATTGGTATCTTCTCTTTGGGCTGTCAATTTTTTTTTTCTTTTGTAGAACATTTGACAAAGAGGAGATGGCTTCAAAACGGATTTTGAAGGAGCTGAAGGATTTGCAGAAGGACCCTCCAACCTCATGCAGTGCTGGTTTGTTTTTTCTTCCTTCATTTATTATTCTCTTTTCTCCCTTTATAATATGTTTTGTGTTTATATGCATGTTTCCATTTTAGTTTGGATTGTGCTCAGTGGGTATTTTGTAGGGATATACTGATCCAGCATATACTTTACCATTTTTCCAAAGAACTGTCAATATTTATTTTAATTGCATCTTTACCCTTATTTTCATTGATTCCAGTAGCTTTAAATGTCTGGTACTCAGGTTAATGTGATGGACAACTTTGCTTGTTGAGGGTTGAGGCTTTCTCTATTCCTTCTTTTACCTGAGAAGAAGTTGAATTAGAAGCAAGCCATCTATATTTATGCCTTCTTACTGTACATTAATTTACTCAGTGTTGACTCAGATGATTTTATATGACAAAGTAGGAGAAAATATGGTCCTTTTTTGCTAGCAGAGCTTCAATACATAGTTAGCCCAATTAATAAATTACCCACTACTGTTATTATATGCTTGAGAACTTTTATCCAAATCAAAGAGAGGGCCACTGCCCAGTCCCACCCTTTAAGAGCTCCGCCTCTGATTTTTTTGCCTGGCTACGAGCTTTGGCATGCTCACCTAGCAAATAATTAATTACTATGCATTAATAACTCAGTGATGACTTGATTGATTTAATATGATAAAGTCGGGAAATTATGACTATTTTTGCTGGACAATTAGAAATAATTATTGTACATTAATAACTCAGTGGAGACTTGATTGATTTAATATGATTAAGTTGGGGAAATATGAGAAATTTGGTAAGTGGAGATGACTGTGAAATGGGTATTGAAGGAAAGTATGGTCATTTTTGCTTGCTACGATCCTTGGTGCAATCACATAGTGATGGTACTTGCAAATAATTCCTGTACGTTAAGAACTTGGTGGTGACTCGGTTGTTTTAATATGATTAAGTTGGGGGAATTGGTCCTTTTGCATGACTTCTTGGTTGAATGCTTGCATAATATGTGCAAAATTGCAAATGGTTGCCTCACACTAATACTGAGTGAAGACTTGGTTGGTTTAATATGATAAAATTGGGGAGAATATGTTTTTTTTTTTTTCTTGACTGTTAGATAAGTCTTTGTCAATTGCTTGTGTGGTACATACAACTAATTAGGACCTTGGCGCTTGTTAGTAGTAAGCATATGACTAGTGAGGTTCGTTGTGTATTACCTGTCTAGTATTGGGCATAATATTAAAGCAAAAATCCTGTATTCATTTTGTTATGTTAAATTTTCCTAGGATCAATATACTCTTCTGTCAAAATCAAGAAATTAACTAGATTTACAGTTACACTTATTTCTTTTTTAAATTTGTTCACTAACAGGACCTGCTGGGGAAGATATGTTCCATTGGCAGGCTACGATAATGGGACCTGCTGACAGCCCTTTCTCTGGTGGGGTATTTTTGGTCAATATCCATTTCCCTCCAGATTATCCTTTCAAGCCTCCTAAGGTATGATTTATCATTTCTCAGACCATATATACCTGAACCTGAACCAGTTATTGGCATTTAACAATTAATTAAGTTTGTAGTTAGTCCCTTTCTTTAATAAATAGTACAGTTTTTGCTTTTTGTTCCCAATAAGAACAAAAGATTTCCCAATTTTTTTATTTTGAATCAACAAGCATCTTCTCTTTTGTTTTTGCATAACATCCTGTAAGCAAACATCTGTATATGTGGTGGTTTCAGGTTTCATTTCGTACCAAGGTGTTCCATCCAAATATTAATAGCAATGGAAGCATCTGCCTTGATATACTGAAAGAACAGTGGAGCCCTGCTCTTACCATCTCTAAGGTTGTTTTTGTCTTATATTTTACTTGCTATGTTTCATATCAAACTGAGAAATTTGATGTCGGCATTGTAATAAATCATCCTAAGCTGCATAGTTTTTCTTAATCAGACAAATTAAAGTGATCCTTCAAATCTACATTTCAGGTGCTGCTCTCGATATGCTCTCTCTTGACAGATCCAAACCCAGATGATCCGCTTGTGCCTGAAATCGCACACATGTATAAGACGGATCGTGCCAAGTATGAATCAACTGCGCGCTCCTGGACCCAGAAATATGCAATGGGTTGAGCACCAAAACAATTGGGAAGTGTCTATTCCCTAGTCGCCCCTGATAATAAAACATGTATTAACGTAAAATTGATGAGGGTTTAGCGTCTTTTGCAAGGTCTGGGTCTAACTTATGTCGGTTCATCTACTTGTTGATCTACTCTTTGTTGAAACTTTCAATTGTGGTTTGAATTTGCATGAACTGGAAAGCAGTTTGGTTAATGCAAGTTTGCTATTAATAATTCTTGATTTTACTTTTGAGCAGCAGCGGGTGAGAACAAATTTTGGCATAAACATTCTAATTAACTTGAATTTAAACAAATTCTTATAGGAACCATTCAACTGTTCTATTGTTCCTTTTACAAAACTATGATTCGATTCGACTATATGATTGCTTTTTTATCAGCTTTTATCCATAATCAACATATCAGGTTGGATAATTGTATTTGTTCTCTAGGTATCTGCGATCTCTTATAAAATATGCATATATTCCATTTCGTATGGTCGACCTCTTTCTCAATTTTCAATTCATAAATTATCATCTGGAACTTTAAGCGCGATCCGATAATTGGGTACTGTGCTGTGTGGGATGACATCGTCAGAAAAACATGAGGCGTGTGACGTAGTTATTCCCACTAACGGTTTATTACTACGTTGGTATCAATTATTTATTCTTTTGCTTCCCTATTTTACGATTTCTGCAAATCACCGTGCTAATGATTACTCTTGAACCATGTGAATTTCTTCGGCACAACCATTTGAACAAATTTGTGGAGATTTAAAACAAGCTATTTATTAAATTGATTTTCTTTTTAGAATGAAACTTGTAAATTTCCAAGTTAAAGAAAAATCTAAGAGCACAGTTGACTAAGCGCAATGTGTTCCAGGAGAGAGACGGCTAATTATTTCAAAATGTTTTTTTTTTAAAAAAAAAATTGAGACATTATGTTCGTCTTAAGAAACCGCAATATCCATTTTGTATATTTCCTTATCTAATTACTGTAGATAAGGTCGATATGTAAGATATAGAGAATTACGTTTTTAGCAGCAAGACGTATAGATGGCATTGCGGATATATACCACATTTTGTCATAGAGCAAGTCCGTAACAAGTAAAAAAATTATCATAAATGGATTAGATATTTGCATCTTACAACAGATAAAGCTTATGCCATCAAAAGACTGATCTTGTTGTCCATAAATGATGAAGGTGATAAGCATCACAAAAAAAAAGGAACACCGGAGCATCGCAAGAGCTATCTGTTTGTATTTTCTTTTTAACCATAGAGAATATCTCCAAAAGACCGGCAATAAATATCAGAGACGTATTTTTTTTTTCTTATTTACAACATACAACATATTGAATCTATGCCCTGAAGAAACTGATCTCATCTTCTGATCCATGTTCCATACTCCAAAGCTCATGTTGTCCATATAGAATAGAGATGAGAGCATCAATCACATAAATTTAAGGTGAAGTAACGGTATCCTTTGCAGTCAAAAACACTTTCAAGAGTACCATAGATATGGGGAGATTTACAAACCTATACAGATGTATCTATATGTTGCTGTTGCACCATTGCAATATCTCAGCTTGTCGATATTATTATCAGTCACTCGATAGGTAAAGCTTATCTAGACATGTGATGCTACAGGAGCACCTACGAATCACCAAGAGCCAACTATGGATGAAGCACCGCGTTTATATTTCTGACGAAACCTTTTCTTGGTCACACACCAAGCCTCAGTGAAGGTACTCACCTGATGTCAGTGCCAACAAGATTGTATTATATTTATTGTTGGTAAACTGATTGCTAATAATTCAATTATCAGAGCTGATTACAAGATTGTATTATATATGCCATATTGGTTAGTCTTATATCTAATCATGACAAATGAAGTGAGAACTACCAGTGTAGAGTAACAACACGAAGTATGTTTGAATGGTTGTTGTTATGCAATCATGGGAATTGAATTAAAATTTTCCAGATTAATGGAAGAAGAAATTTCTCTGCAATTTCTTGAGAACCTAGGGTCTCTTTGAGAAAGTTCTTATGATCTTACATTGCTAACCATCTTTGCACCGAACCAGGCTGAGTCAGTGCCATATGGTGGTGGAGTGACCTTTATGCCCTCTGACATAAACTCTGGTAAAAAGTTTGTCAGCTCTTTCTCCAACCTTTCTGTCATGCCATCATATCACACATAGAAACATAATATTGTGAGTTCCTGGAAAGTATCTGTTTGACTATGAGAGCACCTCTGTATGTTTTGCAAGAGAACATACCAGGGAGGCCAGGTAAGCAGCCAGTACCACCAGCAAGAACCACAGTTTTGTACCAACTTGGATCAGCGACAATGTTGGAATTATAGCAATGGTCCATGCAAAGAGCCACAGCTCTGTGCACTGCCATAACCTGTCTGTTTTTGCAAAAATAGAAAAACACCTCAGTAGATTAAAATGTTAATTCCACTGGATCATAGTCAAAACTCAAAAAATAAAAACCCACAATGAACAACTATCCTATCTAACTGCATTGTTAATTTGTTATCAATAACTTACTACAGTAGTAATGAGATTAAAAAAAATTGAGCTGACAGGAACACTTACACGCCTCCAAGATGGGGCTGGAAGAGCAACTCTCCAACTTGATACCTTTCTTTAGAGAGTGTGAACCAACCTTCACCTGCCACCTCACATGAGGCACTTCTGTCCTTTTTCATTTCTGAATCATAATCCAGGGCCACATAACATAACTTCTGTAAATTATTTGAAAAAGAATTGAGCGAAGATTTGAGACAACTATCATTGAAGAGGCGAAAAAAAAGAAATAAAGTGCATTTGTTCACACACTCCTCACCAGCACCTCCTCCCCCAGCCCGGCATTTGATAAGGTGCAGTAAGATTCCAGCAATAACTCTCTCACTTTCTATCTTTCCCCCACTCTTCCCTTCCTTTAGAATGTCCATTAATGATAGAAAACATGAAAAAGACCTTGTAGAGCCCTCATTAACCATCTTCTTCAATCCTAACTTCTCAGTTCTCACATTTTATTTCCCTTAGGAAACTAGTTGTTAGGGCATGAGTGCATTTCAAAATTAACTGAACAAGCGGTGTCCATACCTCTTTGATGGTCCGAACAGTGTAAAGTGACTCATAAGTCATACTTCTCCTTTGCATCAGCTCTTTCAAAAACCCTGTTAGCTTGAGAGCACCTATCCCCACTATTTCCACACCAATCTTACGCATTACCTTGCCTCTATATACTGTTAAGAACAACAACAAGAGTGACAGATGAGTATTAACCAAACCAATCATTATATAAGAACAATACAATATGGTGGAGTGAAGAGAAGATCTTTCTCTTGCTTCTTTAATAAAAAAATGTGTAAGCTGTACAAATATTAAGGTTTGTAATGCTCAAACTCATCTACCCAAGAATGATGTGTTATGCATTAAGTTAGTCTATTCTAACACCATACTGGTGATACTCAGTGCATACCATGAATTAGTTGAACAAGAGGGTTACCTATTCATTTTGTTTATGAGGAGAGATCGGATAACCACAACTTACAATACCCCATCTTGCCAATAAATCAGAACCGCTCATCATATGATCCATCAAGGAACAAGATTCAGATTTGGCACCCTCCTCCTTCCCCTCTCGTTCCATCTTTTCTTTACGAACCAAGAAAAGAAAACTCAGAGAAAGAAAACTTCTCTGAGCATCTCAGACCCTCAGTTGACCCAATAATTCACTATCCTCTCGAAATCCAATTTCACCATGATATTTTGTTCATGTATATGCATGTGCATGTCTGTCTGTGTGTTTGAGAGAGAGAGAGAAAAGATACCAGGAACAATGGAGGTAACATTGAAACCAATATTTACAACAATGCCCGAAATCCTTTTTGCAGCATACAATGCCAGTACTGCCTGTTTATTTTTGAAATCTGTCAGTATTGTTAGGAAACGCCACCCACCCATGCCCATACTCTTTCTCTAAAAGCAATTTTTTTAATGCAAGCCCTGAACAATCTCAAAACATTTTTTGTTATAGGGGTCAAAATAAAATTTTGTATGTTCTATGGCGGCAGTTTTTCTAATAAATAGAAACATTCAGGATATTCTTGACATCTTCCTTCAAGTACTCTCAAGTCTCAGCATCCCTTTTATTCCTTTATTGCTTTTCAAAACAACACCAACAAGAACAACAAGAAAGCATTTAGTCCCAAATAAATTGGGCAAGCTAGAAATGAAACCCAATCAGAGTCACAAAGACCAAAGTAGATAGTAATAATAGTAACAACAATAATAGTACTACTAATAATAATGATATCAATACTAATAGTAACACTCTTGTTATTGCTTTTCGCAAGCAATATATATTTTTTATTTCTAATTACTTACCAAAGAAATTTAGCAGAAAGGATATACCTGATCAATTGCACATATTGCTGGTACATTCATATCAAAGAGAACAGAGCAAATAGCTTCTCTGTATTGTTTTCGTGAAGCCTTAGCTGATTCTGTATCTGAAATAGAATAAGAATAACGATAGATGAAGTCTTAGGAATATTATATTGCATCTGGAGCCCAATGAAACCTCAAGACAAAACATATACCCTGAAATTGTTAATGTATAACCACTGAAAATTCTCCAGTATTATATTGATTTAATTAAGCCAGGTAAACTTAAACAGTGTAATTTTTCTCATCGTATTGATTTCAAATTGAGGAATGCTGAAATATGTTTCAAGTATTAAATCCATGTACGAAAAAAAATGGCTCTATTACTAGCAATAGTAGCATATTAGCTAATACATTCGCATATTTGGGAAAACACTCCTAACACCTCCCTGGTATTGTTCAGACTTCCGAGCAAAATTCCATATACAAAAATAAAATTTAAAATATATGCTAACCATCACAATGACAAATTGGGATGACCAATATAACCGGCTGAGATGATGCTTTTACCTGCATCCTAAGACAACCCAAAAAAAGCAGATTAGGGGATTTTGATACGAAAAACAAAATGATAAAAAAAATACATGTACAAAGAAAATCAATAAAAGATGGCAGGGATTACTGACTATTGAGATAATTAAGGTTTAGCTAAGGAATGCATAAAAGTTGTACAGTAGTTTGACAATGGATCAACAATAAGTACATATACAAGAACAGTAACAGTCTGATTGTCCTACCAGTGCTTGGTCAGAAAAGTTCATAGTGATGTTAGTTTGATCAATACTTATTTTGGGAGCCAACTAATAGATATTCTGCTCCAGATGAAAGGGCCAAAGTAGAAGTCTGAACACCAACAAATTTAAGCAAAATTGATATAAAATGCAGTAGCATCCGGTTAGTGGAATAATAGAGAAAAGACCTGCTGTAAATGGTAGAGAAGAAATGGCGCAGCCTTGCATACATGGGTGACTCGATATTTCCAAATTCCTATAGCCAAAATAAAATAGATGCATGTACAAAAAGTTTTGTTCTTTGTGGATTGGAATCCAAGCACAGCACAGCATTGTATGAACTAAAATACACTTTGTTTCAGACACAATACCAGTGCTTGATATAGTAACTGAAACTTTACCTGAGATCAATTCCACCAGTAAGCTTAATTATGCAATTAGGACTTGGGAGTTACAGAAAATGCTCAGATAAGTTTTTACTGCTGTAATAATATTTGAACAAGATCTCATTTTGCATCAACTAACCCACTGTAAATCTGTTAGTGGTTCTAAAAAAGAGAAGCAATTTCTGATAAGAGAAAAAAAAGGAAAAAAAGGAGTTCATACCAAAAAGGTAGCACAACGTCCTGAAGGAGAAGCAAACTTGCTCCAACCATACTTGCAATAACCCGATCCACCTTCATCAATTGGTCAAAAGTTCATCACTCAATGTATGAGCTCCTTATTAATTTAAACTCACAAGCATTGATTTTCAATAAAAAATGCTTTTCTAATTTTCTCCTTAATAACCTACAAAAAATATTATTTTAACATTTCTTATGGGGAGTAAAATCTAAAATTCTTTCAGTCATACCAGAGGCCTACATAACTAGGGCAAAGATAGAAAAGTACATTGACAAGGAGATATGCACTGTACAAGAATAAAACTTGTCTCAGAGGGCTGTAAATAAGTTTTGTGTTCACAAAATACATTAACAACGTACAACTAGACAATTTGCTGAGAAGAAGATGAGATCATACCATCAATTATAACTGCACCAGGAACTACAGAGCGTTTAGCATAAACATTCATAAATGATAACTGGCCTGGATGATCATAATAGGTCCTGAGAATTTGAGTAATTCTGTCAGATCAACTAATACAAAATTAAAATTGCTACCTTCTCCAATAAGTGATCCTATTAAATATATACAAATCAAGCTCATTCTAAGTTTCCTTGAATTGTTTTTTGATAAAAGAAAAGTTCCTTGAATTGATTTTGATAAAAAAAAAAAGAGTTTCCTTCAATTGAAAACAATTCTATCTAAATAGTGAATTTAGCTTTTCTCTGTGGTAACCTTGTAGGTCTTAGTAAACAAAATTGAAACCAAGGAATCCAATTATACAAAAGGACCTTTGCTATGTATTCCAAGAAATTTAGAATACAAATCTAACCAAAAGAAAAGAAAAGAATGAATTGTGACTGTGTGAGAGACTGAGTTACCTGAAAGGAGGCCCACCGTGCAATTGAGTTTCAGAGAAAACAACCCAATCCCAAGAGTCCTTTCCATTTTGAAGAAAACTCATCCAGAGCCTATTGTCTGACGCCAGAACTCTAAAATACCGGCACACAAGGGTCAATCTGGCTGTCTCTTTCGGCCCGAGTAGATGTAATATTTGCATTATGATATCAATTGGGATATGATCCAGTGCACCGAGAGAGCCAGGATAAAAGAAGAAGTCAAAAGAGGCAGAGCGCACACTGGAACTGGAAATGGAACTTGAACTTGAACTCGAACTCGAACTGATTCCTGATCGGTTGATTACAGAGCCCCATACCTTTTTCAGTAGGGATGCCATTTTGATCCAAGCGAATTCGAACTTTTCTTTTGTCAATTGGATTGGATTGGATAGAGTTGTCCAAATTGAAAGATATACACAGCCTTCTCTTATCTTATGCAAGGATTTTATACACTTTGCTGATATTTCCGCATGAAATAGGGGATATTTTGAGCTAATTCAAATTAATGAATAGGGGAGATGGAGTTTCTTTTCTCTTCGTCGCAATTAAAGAGGGATAGTCGCACCAGTTGCATAATTCGCCAAATCAAGAAAACCAACTTCATATATCGGAAATCAACGACTGGAATTCTTTCCGATCAACTATGCACAAATTTCACATCTTATTAGAACGAGGGAAAAGGGAGAGGGACCGCACAGTAACTTTCTTCTACTACGCCGCTTGAGCAAAGAATTAAGAAAGGTGGGGTCGTCGACAATCCACGTTGGTATGATGTAATAGGAAAGACGATAATAATTTAAGAGATATCAATTCGGACTTTGGAGTTTGGAGACTGAAAATGAAATCCTGAAATATCGTTGCGGAATCGAATATTCCAGTGGTGTAGAAGCAATGGAGCATGCGCCTGTAATATAACGGAAGCAGGTATAGAGTCAGACTATGAGAACTAAAAGATAAAATAAGAGGTGGTGTCTGTGATGAACTGATGATGCATTCCGGTCGTTCGTTAGGTTTTATGTCTTTAAATATTAATGTTGGTAGCTTGGGAATGAGAAGTATGACGGATTTAAATGATGAGATGGCAGAGTCAGTTTAATCTCTAATTAGAAATTCTTTTAAAAATATTATTATAATTATATATTTTTCATAAAAAATAAAAATATATATTTTATACTAAAAAATTTTTAACTTTTGATCCGAAGCCAAAAATTTAAAATTCAAAAAGCTGACTATGAAAACTGAAAAGTGATCAGCTGATGAATGCACATTATGCACTGGGTTTGGTGAGGGATTCTTCATTTCGATTTCGGACCTTTCGGTTTTCAATCAGCCTCGCGCTCCAGTCTAATGTACCATTTCATTTCCAACGTCATCTCAGTAGTAGTATTCTCAGGGGTGGTAGGTAGATCTACTGTTTACTGTTTAGTGCAGATCAGTGAGATTACCTTGATGTACATTGTATCCTACTATCCTAGGCCCAATTTGAAGCATTAATTTTCAGAAAGACTGACATACATAGATTATTGTCACATCATAGATTCAAAAGCCGGCTTAAAATCGGACATGGGCCTATTTTTAAAGCCCATCCTTCTCCCTGCATCCAGGATGGGCCACTGGAGTGGAGGCGTCTAGTGTAGCGAATAGAGAGAGGGTAAATTAGTCTTTTCAGCTGTAAACCCCAACCCCCAAGGGCTCAACTCACCATAAGCCCTCTTCTAGTTCTCTCCATTTCTTGTTCAGCAAGCCCTTTTGTCGCCGCTCAGTGACCGCTACCCTCCTCTCTCGTTTGAAATTGGGAGTTGTCATGGCTTCTAGAGTAATCTTGGCACGCTTCTCTAGGAACAGTGCCTTCTCTGTCAACCGTTTGATCTCTGCTCGGCCTCAACCATGGCTATGCGGTTCTGAGCTCGTCTCTTCGTCCCCGATCAAGGTCGAATTTTTCAATGCATATAGATTTAGTGTTAACGATATATGGTTTGCCTCTTTTACATTTTTGCATGTGTACCTTTTCCAAGTTTTGCTTTTGTCGATTCCTGTTTTTGGGAGCTTTAGCTTAACACACATTAGATATGAAGTCGTTAATCTTTAGCTTGCAATTTGTTTCTCTTTACTTCCGTTATTGCAAAATAGGCCCTTGCTATATGGTTACTTTTTCAAGTATTCCTTCAAATGTTTGTTTGGTTTTATTTTAGCTAAATATAAACTATAAAGAAAATTTTATAAGTTGTAATCTTTGGAGTATGATTGATCAATTTTCTTATATACGGATGTGTAAAATGTTCTATGAAATAAGCAAGGAAGTCTTGATATTTGTCTCTGTTCTACTAACATACTTTCACTAACTTTATGAAAATTTAACAAGTGTTACAGCTGTCATATTTTTTGCTTGCCATATTCTAAGGAAATTGTGTATGATGCAGATGCAAGTAAATCAGTTCTCGAGCTTTTCAGCTGTGCTAAATGGAACATTCCAGAGATTAGGGTTTTCATCTACAGCATCGCCTCAATCTAATTTCTCGACAGAAAATGGGAAGGTGAAAGATTCATCAGATGAAAATTCGAAAGAGTCATCAGAAAAGGATACATCTAAGGCTGAAGTAGCACCAGACTCAGGTCAGATTTTCAAGCTTTTGTGAAAGATCATAGTATCTCTCTTATGTCTCTTTCAAAGCTTGTCTATGTGATGTTTATTGGTTCTCTTATATTTAGGCAGAGACGGTTCCAATGATCCAATCTAGTTATTCAATACTCATTATTGTATAAATAGTCCTCGACAAGTTTTATTTCTAGAAGACTTCTGTTGACCCATTTAATTTTTTTGAATTGGATTTCTAGAAAAAGCTTTAAAATAATTAGAATCAGAAAAAAAAAAAGATGAATTAACCAAAATTTTCAGTAAAAAATGGAAAATAACAAAAGCAATAATCTTAAATCACTATCACTTGATACCTTCATACTCAAATGTTAAAAATTGGATTGACATAATTACTTTGTTTTTCACTTTAAATATAAATATTATTGACGCTAACTTTATTTTCTCATCTTTACTATCAATTTTATAAGATCCGTTAAATTAATCACGTTTGATAATATAATAGATGATTTTGTGAAGATGAAAAATAGACAGGTCACACTTCTCCTCAATTAACAACTTCTTGAATAATAATATTATTAGTCAACTTTTATTTTTTTATGTAATTTTGAAGTTTATATTATATTTATCCAATGTATCTATCAAAATTGTTTTTCAACTACATATTTTTAATTGATTGTTGGTGTAATACATATTATTGAACATTTTCAATTTAAAATGAAAATTGTTATATTATTAATTTTTCTGGCCCCCTTTATAACAGAATTCTGGCTCTGTCTCTGTACGTGGGAATTAGGTAACTTAGTCATCCAATTTTAATGCATATGAAGTTAGTTCTGAAAGAAAATATGTTAACATATTAAGGTCGTAGAATTGAATTCATGGAAATGTGCACCCATTGGGTCGGTATTGCCACGTTGCCAAATTTGGTTGCTTAGTATATTGTTTTCTACTTGTCGCGGCTTTTCTTTTGAAACTTTGGCTAACTGACAGTTCAGATTTTGTTTATAAATAAAAGTCAAGCGCAGAGAGTGTTAGCTATACGGATTGAAACCAAATTGACATGTTTGGTCCTGTCAGCAGTTTTGCAAATTTGTATCTGCAAGACAACTGATACTAGCATGAATACTTGAGGCTGATTAAGGTTCTTAAACAGATGATGAGGTTGAGCTGTCAAAGGAAGATTTAATGAAGCTGTTAGTAGAGAAAGATGAATTGCTAGAAGAAAAACAAAAGGAGTTTGAGACGATGAAAGATAAACTTCTCAGAGGGTATGCTGAGATGGAGAATGTGATGAGCCGGACTAAAAGAGAGGCTGAGAACTCTAAGAAATTTGCCATTCAGGTTCCGTCTCTCTCTCTCTCTCTAGGATTTCCGCATCCCTATTTATGTTTTTGAAAAATTTTGGAAGACAACTTTTAGACAACATGAGCTCTCAATGAATCCTTCGATAATATTTAAAATGGGGGTCAATTTATGCCCCCCCCCCCATTGATTTTCAAAACTAAGATAACGGTATTTTTTTGTTTTATTATATATTGTGAAGATAATTCATTTTTTGACCCCGGTACACTGAATAAAAAATTACTCATTATGACCCTTATTTTTCTAAAGTTATGATATATGATCTACAAATATGTATTATTGACCCTCATTGTGATTCTGCATCCGATAATAAAGCATGATTTTCTCTCCTTTTATGATCTTAAGTGGGATTGAACTGAAAGTCACATTAGAATGATTTTGATTTTGCCTTGAGGTTTCTCTAAGGTTCAACAAGTTATTTACTGAAAGTTAATGCAAAGATTTGATAGGAGCAATCTGGTTTTCTTTCTCAGGAAAAAGGTTGTTCTAGCAGTTCTTTCATGCAAATGAATCCCAGAAAATTTTGACTGTTCCTTGTAAATATAAGAAATGGTGATATATATGATTCTATGAAGATATTTTATTACATCTGCACTCATTAACAAACAATCAACTGTGTAAATGTATTGACTATCGATTTAATTCCACAACAACATTTTATCAAAAAAAAGAAATCTGCTACACAGCATCACCTTAAAATTATTTGTCAATTACAAATTTTCCTTATTAATAAATGATTCTCCTCTGGGTATGGAAGGTTTAATATTGTTTTTTGGACTACATGCTGAAATTTTAGAGCTTTGCAAAGAGCTTACTAGATGTAGGGGACAACCTGGAGAGAGCTTCCTCAGTTGTAAAGGAGAGTTTTGCAAAAATCAATGAAAACGAAGCTGACAAGGCAGCCCCGCTTCTTAAGACCCTATTGGAAGGTGTTGAGATGACTGAGAAACAACTGTCTGAGGTATATTCTGCAATTTCTTTCCTTTTTCTATAATAGATTTTAATTCTGCTTTGTGTCTATAGTGCTTTGTACCAGTGATCAATTCCAGCCCCCCTGATTTAACTTGGTGAGACTTCAAATTGCATATGCCCAAGCTGGCCACACTGTTATTGTACTTAATATTTGACACATTTTCTTTTTGAGTGCTATTTGCTCTATGGAGCTATAATTCAAAGGATTTGACCTGCAATTAGCACCCAGCATCAATTAAATCTCTTTTTTTACCATTAAATAATACTTGTGAATATTTTTTCATCTTATTTTTCTGCTTCTGTTTGCAATAGGTGTTTAGAAAATTTGGGGTTGAAAAGTACGATGCAGAAAATGAGACGTTTGATCCACATAGACACATGGCGGTTTTTGAAGTTCCCGACCCTTCTAAGCCACCTGGCACTGTAGCTATTGTGCTCAAGGTAGAATTGTTTTTACATTCTGTAGTTGGTTCCCTCGACATTGGAGCAACATTTGATATCACAGTAATGGTAATGGTAACTGGAGTGTCTGTTTGGAATTAGCTCTTTGCTAACCATTTTTTTCTTTTTTAAACTATTACAGAAAGGTTATATGTTGCATGATCGGGTCTTGCGCCCAGCAGAAGTTGGTGTCACGAAATCACCAGAGCAGAGTTCAGAATAAATTTTGGATAATTATGCGTGACATTTTGAACGTATGAGATGCGCTCTTAGGTAAATTAGAATTCCTGCAGAACTTCATGGCCATATGTTTTACTATGTAGATGCCTGAGTGTACTGTATTTTTTTTATTTAATTCACAGCGCATTCTAATACAATGCGCACCTGAGAACCAAGTGGATTTGCACAAATGCGATTTTCTTGATAGATTAATAAAGTCCACTTGAGATGCTGTCTATCAAAAATGCGACTCTTGATAGTGACTTTCTGGAAACTAAAATTAATGAATGCCAACAACAACTGTTTGCGGCCATTTTGATTGGTATTCTCAAGATATATATATATATATATATAATTAGGCTATGGTGTTTTGCAAAGTACAAAAGCGTTGTGTGTTTTGCGCTCTATTTTTAATTTTAAGTTAGAAATGATCGATCCAAGCCGTTCAATCTAATATTCATATCAAAATCTATTAGTAAATCAAATTTTATATTTTTTGAAATTTATTTGTTATTTTTTTGAATAGAGGGAAATTGTCATTTTTGGATGAATCAGAATTCTCAGATCAAATTATTTTCTCCTCATCAGAAAAAATAACAAAATAATTTTAAAAAATATAAAATTTGATTTACTAAACGGTTCATATTGATTGTTTTTGATTTGAAATTAAAAATATAGCACAAAACACACAACACTTGAATGCTTTGCAAAGCACCATAGTCGGATTATATATGTATATATATTTCTTCTGCGGTACAGATATATTTAGAGGCGGTATTGAGGTCGTGTATGATATGAAATTAGCAAGGGGGTTCGAAATCTGCTCTGGTTGACAAAGAGTGTAACAACTTGGACTCTCATAGATCAATTATTTTCAGAGTTGGCAAGTGCAACATTAAAAAAATGTCTTCTGGTAAAATTGTATTGGTATGAGATGATTCGGATATCTGATCTGAAAAAAAAACTCTAAAGAGGAGAGGCACTTCATCCCAAGGCTTTTCTGAATTCCAAGTACACACGTCTCGTCAAAATTCTTTACATTAATCCCCAAACTGTAACCTTCTCCTGTTTGATGTTTCTCTTGGACATTTTCGAATAAGACTGCTTGATTATCACTCTTAAATCTTAATATTCATGTCGTTGTGTATATATGGAGTATAAAATGAATGAGCAATGATTCGGTACCGCATTTACACTATGCGTCGCATTCGCATTCCGTCATGTTCTTACAGCAAGTAGAGAAGCAGCAAGCACAATAAGAAAATAAATAGGCAATAATTGGGACAAAGTTTTCTGAAAATTTCCATTTCGAGCGATAATCACAAAAGGAGTTACAATTATTTGCCATTTTTTTATGCAAGTGCATACACCCTCGGGTATTGACTCTCTCCTCTCAGCATGGCAATTGGCTCAACGTGACAACCGGCTACGATCATGGGCATCGACCACATGGGAAATTTGGAAGGAGAGGAACACTCGAATTTTTCAGAACGAGAACAAACCGCCTCTCATCCTATTGGACAGAATTAACCTCAACATTGCACAATGGAGCCTTGCTTACAATCGCCCTCGGCCGCTCCCTCGCCCCCTGCTAGGTCCAACTGATGCCTAACTAAGACGTTTGTGGTTCTAAATTGTAATAGAATAATTAGGGTTACTAAAACGTTCTAAATGGAGTAGACCTCACATAGAATAGAGTACACTGTATAATAGGAAGGTAGCTTAGAGCTTGTTTCCCCGAGCTCTAACAAACCCCCCTCCCCCCTCTACATCTGTAATCTCTTCTTATTTTTATTTAATATAAAATTAGTAGGTTTTTCGCCTGTTACTTCAAAAAAAAATTATTTGCCATGTAGCGGGTCAAAGAAATTAGGTTTTCATTCTCTTGAAATGGACAAAAATATCTCAAGAAAAAAATAAGAAAGAAAGAGGGAAGTCATGCTATTGGCGCGTAACGTATAATAGTGTTCAATAAGAGCTAATGTATGAAGTCAACATTTACATCATTTGAAACTAAAATAATGAAAATAAATGCAAAAAATTCATCAGCCTGATTCATCTCTAATCCCCTTCATTTTCTCAATCACAGAATCAATTGCAATATCAAAAGCATCTCTTTTGCCTTATACATTGTATCTTGGATCAGTATAAACAAATTTTGGAATCATGTTTATTATCTCTTCTCGCATCTCTTTGATTTGCACTGCACTGTATGCAACCAACACATCCTCTATCTTCACTGTACCATTTGTGCAACCCCTTGGCAGGTACCACTTGTACTGCTCATGCGCCATCTTGTGGTGAACCAGCTAGCATAGGAGTATACAAATCACCTGAGGTAGCAAGCAAAAGACTGAGTTTTGATCAAAGCATTTGGGGCTAGTTCCATTGTTTGATTCCAGAGATGGAATATATTTCTAACGTGAATTGGTCGCTACCATACCTGTTAATTAAAGGTAATTTTTTCATCCTAAAACCAAAGCCCAATTTACATTGACTAATGAAGGCAACATGACTTCTATAATTGATGAAGCAGCTGAAGTCAAATCTATTTGATTATCAGGCACATTAATTGTTTAAGGGACTTTGGTCAATCCTTCTGCACTTAAATAAATTTAAAAATATATATAGTACAAATGGATAAACTGTTGGCGTGTGCGCAGCTAATATGGAAATAATATTATTTTTATTATTTCCTGATTTCATTGCATTTGATTATATATTTATAGAGGTAGTTATGGAGTAAATCTTGTAGTAAAGAAATAGGATATTTTTAGTGCAATTTTTGTTTCACTACCACTCGATAAAAGCAACTTGCTGCATTTATCCTTTTTCTTGCGCTGTAAGAACTAAGAGGGTGTTCATAATCAAGTACTAGAATTTTATATGATTTGTTACTAAATTAAATTTAGTTTAAATAGAAACTTGCCTCCAGATTGATGAGTGAAAATTTGTCAGATTGATGATATATGCATAACATAATACATATAGCAACAAATTGTTGGCTGTAACGACAAGCCATGCTAAACATATGATACGCTTGAAGAATTTTTTTTTTTTGCTCAATTAGATCCATATAACTTCATTATATAATTGTCTTTTGCTCACTTATTTCTGATTTGTGTAACCAGTGTATTCTCTGTCAGTTCTCTTTAATTGAGTTCCAGTAGCTACCTTCTATCCATTACAGAGTGAGCAGATTTTAATATTAATAATTATTAGTAAATTAATATTATTAAAAATAAGAATGAGAAACGGATAAGTTCAAAAATACGAATCACAACGCGCCACTGCCAGTGGCGTCTTTACCAAACGCGCCACTGCCAGTGGCGCGTTTCCTTTAAACACGCCACGGCCAGTGGCGCTTTTGTTTGCTATAAATACTGACGCCCGCTCGATCAATTCTCACAAACACAAAAACAACAAACATCCAACTTCTTCAAAATGCTACCAGATTTAAATTATATTCCCGATGAAGAAAATTATACTTCAGAACAACCGAGCGGCAGTAATTTTTTGACGGAATATTTCCAAACCAGAATGAAACCAATTCTTATCAAACCTACGATCAAACCAATTCCTATCAAACCTACGATCAAACCAATTCATATCCAACCTACGATCAAACCAATTCCTATCAAACCTACGATCGAACCAATTCCTATCAAACCTACGATCGAACCAATTCCTATCAAACCTATGATCGAGCCAATTCCTATCCAACCTACGATCAAACCAATTTATATTTGTATCCAGCTATTTACAGTAACAATATAATTTATCAATAACCGAACCTAGCGGTGTCACTATATAATTTTTTTGGCGGTAGTAGTAGTACTACGTGGCTGTAATTTAGCTGATAATATTGATGACGGAAGTAGTGTTGAACCAACGATAATGGAATTAAGTGATGATCACGATGATCAGGATGAGCAAGATATTTAGCTTAATCACAATTTGTGAACAAAAAAAACTAAAATTCATGTAGAGTCTAATCAATTACCTTCCATCTTTGCAGAATGCGGATATATCATCCTGCCCAAATAACTGATGGATGTATGCCGAAAAATCTCCATCAATATATCCAGTCACCGGCTCACCAATGGTGGATAAACCCCACAGACATGCGACGTCCTAAAAAAATTATATTACTATACCATCTTTTTAATATTGTAATTAAATTAATAATATTTTAGTATTTACCTCTAGAGTCACGGTCATCTCGCCAAAATTTAAATGAAATGTATGAGTTTCTGGCCTCCAAAACTCTATTAACGCGCTCAATAAACCTGTATCAATCTTCAAGTTATGGGCCTCCGCTTCTTGCACATAAATCTCACGCAGCCTGGCGAGATGAATAAATCCCATAACTCGCAACCTACTCTGAATGTGCGAGATGTATGGTATCGTCGGACGGTGAGTGCGGAAACGGATGACATTGTTATCTCTCTATAATTTTCATTTCATAATTAGCTTCTCATATATATGTATTTTATTATTATTTTTAAAAATATAATGTACCTCTGCCTGACTATAATGTGTCCGATGTTTGTCTTCAAAGAGATAAATTATGATATTTTCATTTCGTTGCTTTGATCTAGTACAAAAAATCATTTCATAATTAATTTATAATTATTTTGTACTTCATTTTTAATCTATCTATTATATAATTAAATAATAAATGAATTCTACAATTAAAAGCCTAATTAAATATATATTATTCTATAATTAAATATATATTATTCTACAATTAAAAGATTTTACAACTACATTATATTTAGATAATTATAATTTATTCTACAATTAAACTCTAATTAAATATTTATTATTCTACAATTAAATCAATAATTATTCTATAATTAAATCAATAATTAATCTACAATTAAATAATAAATAAATTAATTCTACACAAATAATTAATAACTAATCTAAAATTATAATTACACAATTCTACAATTCTATAATTTAATCTATATTTAAATACTTTTTTAATTAAATAGATAATTAAATCTATAATTCATGAATAACTAAATCTATAATTAAATAATTTCACATTTATACCTACAATTAATCTTCAATTAAATTATAATTAATACATTTTATAATTAAATCAATAAATAAATTACAACTAAATTATATTTAAATCATTCTAATTTAATCTACACAACTAAATTATATTTATATTTCAATGCCAATTATTTACATAAATAAATTTTACCTTTAATTGCAATACCAAATACGTTGATGCACTTGTATGTTTTTTCTTCTCTTCCTCTCTCTGATCTTCCTCTCTCTTCTCTTTCTTCCAAGCTCTCTCCTCTTTCTTTTTCTCTTTTTTTCCTTCTCTTCTCTTTCTTTCTTTCTTTCTCTTCTCTTTCTTCAGCAACGCGCAGATGAAAATCTGCACGTTTGATATATATAGAGGAAAACGCGCCACTGCCAGTGGCGCGTTTCAATATAATAAGCAAAACGCGCCATTGGAAGTGGCGCGTTTCATCCACACCCGTGCCAGTGGCGCGTTTCCATTCGTATATTTAAAATTCCACCGTTATCATTCTTATTTTTAATAATATTAATTTACTAATAATTATTAATATTAAAATCTGCAGAGTGAGTAGCCCGTTCGTTCTTATAATTTTGGATAGCATAGTTGAAGTTTTGACCATGGCATGCTACGTTCAGAATGGAGGAAGCTAGCGAGTGAAAAATCCAGTCCGAGTAGATTTTCTCAAAGCCAAGTTTTGTCTCTTACATACTTTTTTTATCGATTTTCGTGCCAAACCAAGTTTTGTATGGTTTTCATATTTGTGCACCGAACAGGTAGTGGTTAGAAAAAATTAAGACCAAGGCTTCCTACCTCAAAACTTGTTTATCGAACGGGTTTGTTGTTTTTGTGAGCTTTTGTATTTTTAATGTCTTTTCTAGAGCAAGTTTTTATTTCTATGAATTGTTTTAGCTCATTCAAGCTTAATCACAATTCCAACGAAGATAAGTTTTTGCTGCACAACCAGGTTTTAGTCAGTTCAGGATATGTAGTAATTATATATGTAAATGATAATTATGTCTTCATTATGTCAATATTTTAGTTAATTTAATTTATTATGTTTTATTATTATTTATAGATATGAATTTATATGAAAAAGATGACATTGAGATAGAGGTCGAAAATAAGATAATATTCATTGTACTTTGTATCATCATTAGAAAATAGTATTTTCTTCTCATTTTTTTCCTTTCAACTAAACAAATGGAAAGAAAATAGTATTTTCTTTTCCGTACAAATGAACACAAGAAAAAATATATATCTTTCCTTCATATTTTTATTTTCTGACGAAATAATTTTTCATATATTTTCCGCACAAGTGAACATACTCTAATGAAAAAACAAATATACTTTCATTTCATTTCAATTAGTTTTGACAACAAATATAATTTCATTTCAATTATTTTTAAATGAAAAAACTAATGGGAGTAATCAAATATGAATAAACATCAAAATTCAGTGACTAAAAACGAATAAATAAAAGTTCAATGATCAAATATGATTAAACATCAAAATTCAATGACTTATCAGTAAATTAATCCAAATTATTAATTTATTCAAGAAAGCATACACCTATTGATATGCACTGGAGATCTTTGGGTAAGATACATAGAAACAATTTATTAACAACAAGCTCTATAGACTGCAAGTATCTAGAAAGAAGGCAACAGAAAAAAGAGACTAAAAGCAACACATTGTACAAAATCAATACGCAATAAAAACTGCCGAAAGCATATCTGGATATAATAGTAACACTGTGCAGTCTTTGCTCCACAAAAGAGGGGGAGGGAAGGAAAATAAAATAAACGAGTGAGACAAAGAAAGTAAAATCTTACACTCCACTTTGAAGATAATTTTTTTAATGAGTTTGTATAGTACTTCCTCTCCCCTTCTCTCCCCATCTCTCCCCTTCAAAATATATCTTTGTGAAATAAGTAAACTAATTTGGATAACTAAATATTTTATCCAGTCACTCCTTTCTTCCCTTCCCTCCCTTCATCTACCCCCGTCTGAAGCACAGTGTAAGAAAAAAAAATCAGAAAAAGAGTCTCCTATGCAGCCTAGGGGTGGTAGATGGTTGGGTAGATGATCCACTAGCAACACCAACAGGCTGCGCCCCAGTTGACTTTGCATCTTGTGTCTCTGGCAGACGGCCCCCCTGGGGTCAGAAAGTAGTGACTTTTGGAAAGACTGAGGGAAGCCAGTGGCAATAATGGTGACATGAATCTCCCCTGTATACCGGTCATCAACCACTGCCCCAAATATTATATTTGCTGATGGGTCAGCCAGGCTTGTCACCACCTACCAAAATAAATAATTTTAATAGAGAAGATAAACAATCATGTCAAAACATCATGTACATACCTGCATAAAAAGAATCCTATGCATAGCTTTACACTCTTAATATGTAACTCGGCAGAACATGAAAATATCCTTCATGACCTCTCACCCATCTTTTTCTCATGATGCTCAAAACTTTCTTCTTTTTGCCAATATCATGATGCTCAAACTAACCTTTTCTCTTCTTGCATTTTTAAAGACGTTAAGAAAAAGAGAAGCTTGTGGGATATCATGCATGAATCATGATTCAGATGGGCAAGAGAGATCTCTCTTAAGTCTCAGGTGTATATGCAAGTAACGAAAAAAGAAGAAAAAAAATGAAGGAAGAAAGAGTGAATTAAGCAAATGTTCCCTCCAGTTTCCATTCAGTCCTTAAATGTTTCAGTTGCATATCACTATGGTTCAATATTTTCAAGCATTTATATCCAAATGATTTTAAATCCTAAATTGAGCTCTTTCCTAAAGAAATTGTTTCGTTCAATCCTTTCAATGATACAAGGAAAGATTTAATTAGCATAAATCACAACATGAAGAATTAAGAACTAAGTAACAGGATAATGCACATTATTTTTGGGTCCATTTGTGTAATTTACAGCAAAAGAAAAAGTACAAAGCTGAGAAAGAAGAGGCGAGAGAGATGACAGAGTGAACCTGAGAGACTTTGTTGACCTCTTGCAAGGTGATATCCTTGCCACCGGTGATGTTATACACTACACCAGTGGCGGACTCGATAGAGGAACCAATGAGAGGGGCGAGGGTTGCCTGTTCAGCTGCCTCCTGGGCCCGGTTTTTGCTTGATGACATACCAACCCCCAGCATGGCTGTGCCTGAGTTCTTCATCACCGCCTTAACATCCGCAAAATCTACATTTACCAACCCTGGTATCTGCACAAGAAATAAAAGTTCATAATGTATTTTTGCTACCTATGAAGCTGACAAATCAGCATAGTTGGCCGTCTATGTTAGGAGATTAATCCAACCAGGAGTTGGCATTTGTTCAAACTAATGCCAGTGTTAGTGCTGTGTCAAATCCTTATTTTGATTTTTGAGAACACGTTATACTTCAAAGCCAACTACAACCATAACCATATGTAACAAGCAGGAATGCAGATTAGTGAGAGAACTTTTGTTTAGAAACATTAATTCACCAAATAAGCACATCAAAATACCATGTCCAATAATTATAAAACATGAGTTACCAACTTTCAAATATAGCTCAGGTTAAAATAAGAGCTGCGCTTTGGAAGTATAGTTTTCAAAATTAAATTACCCGTTGTGTAATTTTTGATATTAATGTTGGCAGGAACTTCATATAAAATGAATCTCAAGAGCTGTTATATGCATTCCTACTTGTACTGACTTCAGTAGATCAGTTTTTGTTCCAGCCAAAACAAGCTGGACCTGAGGATCAGACAAAACAACACTCTCCTCTCAACAAGTATAGTCATGAGCTAGTTCAGTAAAGATTACATTACCATGAACATAGTGCCGCCAGACAAAAATCCAGCCAAAATGAACATATCAGGAAGAGAAACTATCACCAATTATCAGCCGTGTCAAAAAACAGCAATGCACTTTTGGTATATATCATATACCCTTTTTTTTGTATAAGAAAAGTATCAATGCACCTGCATTCCTGATTTTGTGTTGACTTCATTTGCTGAACGAACTGGGTAGTCACTATTGCTGTATTGCAGATATCAATATTTGACAACCTTTATAAGTAAAGCATTCTAGCCCTATCATTGTGACATAGTATATACTACTAATGGTGATAGTATCAAAAATTCCTGACATAGTATACTCACAGTGATAATATCAGAAATTCCCTGGACACCCTGGCGAAGTACGTCATCAGCAAAGAGGAAGGCATCTTGGAGAGGGGTGTTTTCATCAACAACATCCAGAAGTCGGTCATTAGGGATTACTATAAGCGTGTCCACACTCTTCTGCAACTTCTCTATTGCTTCTAATGCCTGAAGAAAAATAAATTAAGCAAAGAAGATACAAAGTTCAGTTGTGTATGGATGAGACTTTAATAGCGCTACTATAGTGAACTGCCTCAATTAAGTACCAAAAAATGATAAAATAATTATTGAATAAGTAGAGATCTGACTGGTACAACCTGTACAAGTCTAATACTGGCAAAGGAATGATGAATATCAATACCAGGTAATCAAATTATTTAGGCATAATTAACTGGACCAATTGTGGAATAATTGCAATTAGTGCAACTTAAATGAAATCATATTGCTAGATTAAGGGAAAATTGCAGTATGATTGGAGTAAAATTAAGCATCAACTGAAAATAAGAAGAAACAGAGAGCTATAATATAAGCTTTCTAGCTAACATTTCATTGAGTATTGAGGAAAACTTATTTGACAGCCAATAAATTCTACATATGTTCTCCATAATTAGATAGGCATCAATCAAATTTGGTACAATTGAATACAAACTAGTCATATCTTGAACAGTTTATCATTGCTTTCTGATAGACAACCAAATGAAAGTTCAATTTTGCACCAAATTTGAAACATTACCAATCTAAGTGATGAAGAACATATCACATCTTAATTTTTTCAATTTTTTGTTATTTGATTTTTTATGTCAGATATTATGATAATCAAATTATTCCTTTTGTTAATAATCCTATCCTTAATAAAAGAAAGGTATATTCATTATTGGGCTTAATTTCTGGCAAGTAACAAAGCTGCAGATATTTAAATCTTATTCTATTTGTATTGTTTGCCATCAATCTGTATTATTAAGCTTAGCAAAGTTTTTAGTCATTTAAATTTGGTAACAACCAAAATAAAGTAGTATGCTGTTGTCCCAATATTGAGTCTTTTATTTATTCAGCATTAAACTAAATATGGTTTTGTTTTAATGGCACACCTCAATAAAGTCAGACCTAAGTTGCTCGGATATGAATCAAGATATGTCACAAATATGGCTATTTGCAATTTTACAAAATTCTGGGATGCAATACCTTGTACATATGTTACTATTATCAATTTATCATTATTTTACGCTTCTACATGAAATAAACTTCTACAAACAGACAAATACATGTCATTTTAATTTTAAACAGTTTACCATATGCATACTAAGAAAACATTTAAATCTATCTTTTCACTATTAAAATTATATTGATAAAAAATTACAACTTATATACCAATGATACTAAGTTTTTAATGGATTTATAAAGGCAAACAGTAAGAATATTGAAACTCTATAACAATTTTTAAAAAAGTTATGGACCAAACTGTATAAATTCATATCTCATTGACTTATTTAACACTGAGGCTTGGTCTGGGCTCCAGACTATAACTGCTTTAGTCCCACAAGCACGAATATCAGTAATGGCACCCCCTCCTTCCTGTATATAACAATGAAGGGGCTTCTTGAAAGTAGTTATTGATGTAGATGTTCCCGTGTTACTCCTTTCTGCAGAGTCTTTTGGGCAGATACTGATGTCCAAGTGTATCTTTGCCCATATCAGGTAAAATTCAAACTAAAATATTTGATATGTCATGTGTTTGTGTGGTACCTGTTATCCGTATTAGATATGTGTCAGGTGCCAGGGCAGCAATTGCCATAGCTGGATAGCATAGAGACACGCATAAGAAATATTAAAGGAAAGAAATTACATAGGATCAATTAATATGGAGAGAATATTTCAGCTACTACACAGAAAACCAGTAAAAAACCACAACGGCGCTGCAATTAGCAAAAGAAATTGTGCATTAATTCACATGTATTGTAGTTACCTGTAAAGAGCGTTTACGGCCCTCGAAGCAAAATGGATAGTTACGACACCCACAGTAAGATAACCAGCCTCCTTAGCTACCTGTGCCACAACAGGAGCAGCACCAGACCCAGTACCACCTCCCATACCGGCTGTAATGAACACCATATCTGAATCCTTTAGTGCATTTGATATGACCTCTTTTGATTCCTCTGCAGCTTGCTCTCCCAATGATGGGTTGCCACCTGTACCTGTTATCAAAATTATTAACAACAAAGGATGATAAATAAAAAGAACAGACATCTCAATTCTTAAAAGTATGCATGAAATGTCAAAATTATTTCATTTAAGTTTCAGATGGGATTTGATTTTCGGATCAGCACTAAATAACACCATCTTTACTCAACATTTCCTAATTCTTACAAAAATGCAAATTAAACCAACAAACAGTTATAAAGAATAAGCACTAAACTGAAACTACATTAAAGGAAGATAAATACCTAAGCCACGGGTCAACTGCTCGCCTATCTGGAGAGGGTGTTTTGCCAGAGAGTTCACCAGTGCTTGTGAATCTGTATTAATTGCATAAAATTCCACTCCCTACAATTTCACTGATGTTAATAATTGTACGATGGTCCCTATTTTAATTTGTGTTTGGATCTAACACAAAGAATTACATCAATTACAAAATATTATTCAAGTACTGACATAATCTGATCCTATGTGCTTGTAGGGAGATAAAGTTTGCTGCCTCCTAATTTTTAGAATATCTCAATACCTTTGAGTATTCAGTTTAGCATGTTTTTGACAACACTCCTGCTAGAATGTAAAAAGCTTAAGCATAAACAATGACAAAAAGTTAAGCTTCAAATTGATAGGCAGCAATGCTAAATTGGCACTTGTAGTCAAAACCTCAAACAGGAACGATGTTGTACACAGAATGCTAAACTGAGTAACAAAGCTTAGGTTTCCACAGTTTTGTTACCTAATTTGAAATAACTAGTCTAGCTAGCATAAAAAATTCCCACCGACGACAACTAAGCAAATGTACTTGAATGTAAGACAAAATTCTGTTTACAGAGAAAGAGAGAACCTGGAGACCACTACCAATCATGCGATTGACAGCATTGTTGCCACCGCCACCAACTCCTATCACTTTTATCCTGGCCGTGTCCATTGGATCCCCCAATGGAGAGGAAGAATAGACACAGCTGACTGAAGAACGACCTCGCCACCATCGCCGGCGAAGGGTGGCGCTCGACGGAGAGACGACAGGTAGATGGGTCGAGAGTCGGAGAGGCGGACCGTAGGTTGACAAATAACCCATTTTGTTTATTTCTAAATTTCGTTTCCCAAGGATGTGGAGCGGAGGTGGTTGGGTATTGGTCCTATTGCAATAGGGGTTTTCTCTCAGTATACTAGGGTTTTGAAGTAGGATAGTATCTTTCATTAATTTTATTTTTCAATAGCTCTTAACAATAACAACAGCACTAAAATCTTTATTTTTCAATAGCCCTATCATAGAGTCTCCTACTCGAAAACATTTAATGAGGCTCGAATGGAGGCCACAAACCGAATTCGAAAGCTTCTATAAGCTCATAATTTATCTTATCCGTCACGAAGGCCCACCTCAAAATAAAGTATCTTGAATGCTCAGACGCGACATTAAGCATCATGAATGCCCGTACACGACGTGCCATGAATGCACATGCACTACTTAAATGTCATGATTATCGTCTCGAAGACAGCGACTGAAACGCCCCAACGATCATATGGTGCGAAATATAGCCTATATAAGGCATATCCCTGATATGCCGGGGACGACTTTTTGAACACACATATTCAAATACACACACACAAGACAGTCTATAGGGAAGAGTAAAAACATGTCGAACTCCTCTCTTAGTGATCGAAAATAACCCGTATCATTTGACGCCCACCGTACTTACCACTCCAATGGCAAGCATGCAATCAGAAGACGCGCAACTAGTTCATGTTACCTCCCCTTCATCAGTGCATCTCCCCCCAAAGGACATGGAAGGGACGAGGCATTCGTCCAACCCATTCAACAAGTTCCACCTCACGTTGAACAATCCACATCTCAACCTCCTTCTGTTTAGCAACCTCAATTCCAACACCCATATAATCCAGGTTATACTTACACATACCAACATTTTCAACATTCTTATCAACCATAATTTCATCAACCATATTATCCAATGCGCCCTCAATGGCCATTTTACCTGTACATTGACCATCAGGGTTATCGCCCTTATTGGTACAATGGTGCTGCATACCCTGAATATGGTGGTTACCAATACCATAACCTAAACAACTTTCACTAAGTCACCCCAGTTTAGTCTCGAGAAGGGTCTCATTCACAACCAATACAACCCCACCTTCTTCGAGATAGCAGGAAGGGCCCCAACAAGCACCCACAGTTAATAATAATAAGCGTTGACATGCCCCGAATAACAATGAGTCTTCGCACTCATCTACTAACAATCGTTCCCAAGTTCAACAATGATTAAATGGTCCAATCGATCTCACTCACATTGAGTGTTTAGTTCAAGAAGGAATAAACAAAAGATTAGCCAATGATGTCGACTCAAGTGTGGATTTCTTAATGTCAATGATAGCATGTTAGTCGAGAACATCTACGCCAAGGCAATGCCGACATTCAACTTCTTGACATTGGATAATTTCAAGGGAAATGTCAACAATCAAGATTCTGAAACCTTCGTTTTCGGGTTTTGAGAAAAATTAAGGGTGTTGGAGGTCTCTGATGTCATCATGTGTCGTTTATTCATTATCTGCCTTTGGGACGAAACTTGGGAATGATACATGAGACCCTTTAAGAGGTCTATCAATAATTTTGGCGACTTCATAAAGAAAGATTTATGCAAGGAGAAGAGGATGCCGAGGGGCAAGAAGAACGGAGGTCACAATTCGTTACATACCCCAAAATAACAATGGTCGATGGAAAAATGATCGTGATCGCCCAAAAGGCGTCCGAAGAGAAGAAAAGCAATCTAACCCTCCGCCTGAGTACCGCACTTATTTCACCATTTATGCCAAATTGACAAAACCACGGCAGGAAATTTTGAAATCGTAAGGAACACTTTCGACATGCCAAAACCACTAAAAATGGACTTATTCGAAGTGAAGGATCTAAACCAATGGTGTCACTTTCATAGGTCTAAAGGACACAACACGAGCGATTATCTTAAGCTAAAGGACAGCCTCGAGAAGTTGGCTCGACAAGGAGAATTAATAAGGTTTATCAGCCAAGGCTTCTACAAGAAATTCACCTCGAGATATGATGGGTCGGAATAGAAGTTTCAAAATATCATTTCTAAAAAGCTAATCAAAGAAGAGAGGATTCACATGGCGATAAGTCGGGTAATCGAGATGAGGAATGTGATAAATCCAGTCGAGAATAAACCCCAACGATCAATGTCATTAGTGGTGGTTTGACATCTGGTGGTGACACGAAACAAGCTCGCCGAAATTATCAGATTCAAAGAAAGTTTCCTTCGGTGATGAATATCGAGAAGAAAAGATCGAGATCTGAGAAAACTATATCTTTCTCGAAAAAGGATTAAGGCGATGTGGAAGGTCCTCATGACGATGATATCGTCCTTTCTTTGAACGTAAACACTCATCGAGTGAAGAGGGTGTTGGTCGATATAGGTAGCTCAGCCGATATCTTATACCTCGACGCATTCAAAAAGATAAGGTATAGTGTGGAAAATCTGAAGAAGGTACAAATACCACTTATCGGCTTTACATGAGACACATTGTACTCCGAAGATATTATCGAGATGAGAGTTGAATTCGGATAATCTTCACGATTAACTAGCACAATAGTAGATTTGTTGGTGGTAAATATTCCTTCAACTTACAATGTCATTTTGAGAAGAAAAACTCTTAATATGATCGGGGCTGTCATCTCCCCGACGTTCCTAAAAATCAAGTTCTCAACATCTAATGGCGTCGGAGAAGAATGTGGTCATCAGATGACAGCCGGGACATGCTATGCAATGTCCATTAAAAGTAAGGATTCAAATTCCATGAAATGTAAGAAAAAATGACCTCGAAAGAAGCATTCGAGATCGGATCAGGCGAAAAAATCGCTCTTGACACTAAGGATAATGCTGAGTCAAAAGACACTATCGAGTTAGATGACGAAGTAGAAGAATTTGTTGTTGGTGAGGGCAAAAAGTTAAATATTGACAAGGCTCTCTTGAAAAGGCTCGAGAGGATCTCATCCAATTCCTCATTGGGAACATTGATATATTTACATGGAATGCATCAGACATATCCGATATCAACTGACAAATCATCGAACACGGGCTATATATCAAGTCAGGATATAAGTTGATTCTACAACGGAAGAGAAGCGTTGGGATCGAACGGCAATACGCGATTCGAGCAGAAGTGGAAAAGTTACTCAAGGTAGATTTCATTCGAGAGGTAACATGCCCATCTTGGTTGTTGAATATCGTTCTCATGAAAAAATCAAATGGTGATTGGAGAATGTGTATCGACTTCACATACCTCAATAAAGCCTTCCCGATCAACCATTTTCCATTACCAAGAATAGACCAGTTGATAGACTCGACATCCGGATTTGCATATCTCAGGTTCATAGATGTGTTTATTGGATACAATCAAATAATAATGCATCCCAATGACGAAGATAAAACAACGTTAGTAATAGACCAGAGGTTATTTTGTTACAAGGTCATGTCTTTTAGCCCACGAAATGTCGACGCTACCTATCAAATAATGGTAAATACATTCTTTGAAAATCAGATAGGGCGCAATGTTGAGGCCTATGTTGATGACATGCTGGTAAAAAATATGACGGACATAAAACACATCGAGGATCTCGACGAAACATTTGAGACCATACGCAAAGTTGGGATGAAACTTAATTCGAAGAAAAGTTTCTTTGGCTTGGCAGGAGGGAAATTTCTCGATTTCGTTGTGTCAATACGAGGGATAGAGATATACCCCTCAAAGTCGAAAACTATTCTTGAAATGGCTCCTCCGAAGAATCTCAAGGAGTTACAATCTTTAACAGGAAGACTTACAGCATTTAACAAATTCATTGTAAAATCTGAAGAAGTATGCTTACCATTCTTCAAGGCTATGAAGAAATCAAGTAAATTTGTAAGGTGAATTATCAGATTTAGCATACCAGAGTACGTGCCTATGCACACTCACTCTCCTAGGGTGTTATCGCCCCGGGAGCCCGAATTGTCCGTTTATGCGGTATTGGTGTCGTATAAACATAAAGTCCTAAGTTCGTAAGTTGGGTCACTGGTGGCACCCGCTTAGGCAAGGCCCAAGTTCGTAAGTTGGGACGCTGGTGGTGCGCCCGCTTGGGATAGATCTGGTGATTTACAATCTAGGTATTTATATCGGGTGTTTGATTTTCGTACCTTATATTTTATATTATAATATTATTTTCACATATTTTCTATTTTGGGTTTAATTATCGTTTCATGTCATTCATGTAGGAGTTTTCTCAAACGTGCATAAAATATTATTATATTCACACATAATTATTATATTATATTAAAATACGGTATCGTTATTTGGGTCTAGTCTAGAAAGAAGATCAACTTTTAAGGCTGAATCTAAATCTGTACTAAGTAATTTTTAAATTACTCATGTTTCCACGGTGGTTGTGGGATCCAGGTTTATAGGTGCGGGATTGATTTTTATTGAGAGTGCTAAGTGCAGTCCTGCGTGATATCAGAGGTGTTTCGCCGCATCAGCACAGTGAGGCGGGTAGTTGATTAGGACTTATCGGTTATCGGGTTTTTGTTTTCTTCTTTGGGTTTTGTTTGAGAGATTTTTGCTATCCATTCCGATGGAGTTAACCCCGCCGGTGTCGGGCGTTGTACCTTACTGTATATTCTGGACTGTATATTATTTTGTATTATTATTATTATTATTTTGTTTATTCTGAGATTTATTTTATATTATTCATTTAGCCTTTCGTACGCACGTATCGTCGTGCATATGTGGCGGGATTAATCACCCCAAATCCGACTTATTTATTCTTGGGTGTGACAATACCGATGCAGATTGGGTCGAGAGTTTTGATAGAAAATTTACAACCAACTATTGCACATTTGTAGGCGAAAATATAATCACGTAGAAAAGTAAGAAGACAAATGTCATAGCAAGATTGAGTAAGTAAACCGAGTATCGAGCTATGACATCAACTATTAGTGAATTGATGTGGATAAAGCAACTACTCACCGTCTTGAGTATTATAATCCAAAAACTAATAAAATTATATTGTGATAATCAAGCGGCACATCATATAGTTTATAATCCGATATTTCATGAACGAACCAAGCACAAAAAGGTGGATTTTCATTTCATTCGAGAGAAGATACAAGAAAAAGAGATAGAAACACCATTCGTGAGAAGTAAAGAGCAACTAACTAATATATTCACTAAAGGACTAGAGCCGAGTCCGTTTGAAGAAAATATTCACAAGTTATAATTGATTGATATTTACAATCCGAATTTGAGAGGAGTGTTAAAATATGTAAATAAGGTTTATTATATTGGGCCTCAGTTCCATCACAGACCCATATTAGATTTAGAATAGATTTAATCATCCAACAGTAATGTTACCGTTTGTACTATTACAATGTAGCGTTGGTACACTTCTATAAGTAGCTAATAGACTAATTGTAAAGCTTACGTTTTTTTTTTTTTGAGAAAAGTAAAGCTTACGTTTTTGAGATATATAAAATAGCAATATTTAATAACAATAACAGCACATCTTATAAGCTTCTGAATTTCTACACGCCTTAATTGAGAATAATGTATAATTCCTGGATTAATACAATTCTGTTGAAATCCAAATGGACCCAACAATTATCATTACATTCTTGCTAATCTAACAGTACTCCCATAAATTTACTTCGCCAACTATCCTATTGAGAAAACTTGCGATGTCGCTGCATCTCCCTCGTTGAATATCCTTACGATTTCACTTTTTTTTTCTTTTGTGTTAGTAGTTCGTCTTTGTAGTTTTGATTACTTGATTTTGATTTTGAGACAAAAAATATTACTTGTTTTTTTTAGGCTTAACGAAATCAATAAAAACATAAAAAGAAGCCGAACGATCTACCGAATAAACAAACAATAGTGGTTGGTAGTAAGGGTTTTGTCCTTCACCAAGAAGCAGGATGGAATGTTATTAATGATTTCCAAATAACTTTTTTATTTTCAAAATATACAGGTTCAGATTTGTCTTCACAAAAAAAATTTAGGAACTTGTATGATTTTGTGATACATGGATCCCTTAAGCGATTGAGAGTTAAATGTTGCAATGTAAATTGTTTTGGTTAGCACGACATTAGATGAGTGTTCCCAATATTTACATTGTTTGGTAGAAGCCACAATTCTAAAATTGCTTCATAGTTCATGCCAGTCTCCGTTGTTTCAAGTTAAGTTTCTATCAAATTCACTTGCCAAAAATTTCTGCAGCAATTAAGCTGCAACCCAATAGTCATCCGAAACTAAAATAATGAAAAAAAAATACGTCAGTTTTTTTAAGATGAGAAAATATTTTTTTGTCAGAATAAAGTCTGCTCAGTTTCATGGAAAGGAATTAAGGTTTTGCCCTGACTAGATCTGATGATAGAGAGTAGGGGCAACCCAAACCTAAATCAAAGAACCCGCAAAGAGGCAAGGCTGCTGCGGAAAAAAGATGAAACATGATACTGCTATAAGATCTTTTAGTAGCTTCATTGCATAGCGATTACAGAGCAAACTTATCATCTTGGGAAGTTAAAAAAAATGTATAATAAACTACATTCAAAAAGAAAATTTGCCTCCAGTCGAAGCTCAAGGAAATACATGCCAAAATCTGCGTAAAAAAATTAATGTTGAAAGTTACATTTAATCCTGCCTAAGGTACCAAATTGATTTCATCCTCCTAACTTGCCAGCACAAGCAGCTAATAAATAGTTTTCACTTTTCAGCTATTATAGTTGGCTAACATAGAATCAGGAGAAGTGATGATTAATTTACTATAATTTTTTGGCAAGACTTTTCAACACGTCCTGAGCACGGTGCTCTATCTTTGGGAGGGCCCAGTCATGTTGTATGATGTCCAGACTATCCTTCTCTGCCCCTAGGCTCTGAAAATTTTAAGATAAACATCATATTAATACCTATGACTTTTCCAAATGGATCATACTCCAAGTTCTCAGTTTCCTCAATTTGACCAAAGCAGAAGAGTTGGCAAGTTTAAATCATGGCAGTGACACAGAAATCTAATATAGCTAGAGAAGTGTTTTTTTGTTGTTTACTTTAAAAGTAGAACAATCAAGAGTTCAGGCAGATGCTATATTAGGGCAAGTCTAATCTACAGGCCCCCGAGAAGTGGATAGAACCAAGTTTTTAGGTGCATGCAGCTCCATTTGTTGAAGCCAGCTTCGGCATGCTTGTTCACATTGCACTAAAGGATCAATCTGACTTGAAAAATGACCGGGAAGTACCATATATGAAATTCTGATAGAGTGATTTTTCTTCTTTCTTTTTTTTTTCAAATACCTTTTATCCTTTTATTAGTCTTTTACATAATGTACGTGAGTTTACATAACTATTTATGAGCACATTTTTTTTTTCATAATGTCAAATTTTGATAGCATTATTTCAAAGGTTTACTATGACTAGAATCGACTATTAAAGACAGAAACAAAAATTCACAATTATTTCAGAATATTTTGGTACCTTTGATGGGTCAAAACCAAATCCACCACCACCACTCATTTGCATCATCCTTTGTGCATCATCAGTTGCTGAATAGAAGTAAAAAGATAACATCATTGAGTGTTAAGTAAATAGTATAAAACCACATACAAGATATATTTAAACTAAATTTAATTCCTACTAACCATTTTCTTCTCCAAGAATGAGACTGAACAAACCCCTCAATCCAAAGAGATTCAAGAAGTACCTAAACCGAGGCAAAACAAGAAACAGACAAAATTAAATCTAAATCTCATGAGAAAATACTAAACATAAGGCAGATAAGGGCACATCATATCTACTGAGATATCTCGAGTTTTGTAATCACATGTTAACCTTTTGAGCACGTTTGTAGTAACAAATTAAAATTTTTTACCAAGAACGGCTGCTGACATAGCTGACATCAACAGTGCTCAAGTCAATGCCATTTTGCAACATGGCCCGAAATCGTGGAGTTAATGGAAAAGGTATCTTTGCTGAGATATTAATTAAATTCACAGGAAAAAGTATATCAGGTGCCAGAAAATTATAATTATATAAGCAAGCAACATTTTTTTAAGCAAGAAATTCATCAAGATAGTTGCACAATGCAAATCAATTTTTCCCTTGTTTCTTGTCTAAATAATATGGTTGTCTGCACTACAACAAACCAGGATTGACGTTATTTAAGCAAATTATTGGTCCTAAATCAGGAACTAAATTTATTTTTCAAGAAATTTGTGATCTTGTTCCTACCAAAACAGGAGACTTGACAACAAAGAAATTTAACAGCAGTAAAAAATGTTTAGTATTCCGTCAGATTACCCTTTTATTACACATGAAAGGAATAGGACATATTTTTCCATAAGACTATTCCTCCGTAGTAATTAGCATCTTTTGCAAGATATCCAGAAGTTCATCTTGTGTTTGGAACTTCACTTGTGCCAAATTAAAAGTTCTTAACTTGGAAAGAAATTATAAAATAACAATAAATGCTTTGCACTTACCTGCTACGAAACCAGAAAAGAAGAAGTTCACCCATGCAAATGTAAGAGTCTGAAAACAAGGACAATTTCAAAATTTGAGCGTACTATATATCATTGTTTGGTAAAAAGTTTATGCAAAAACCCATAAACTATGAAAATGTCCCATAATGAGCACCATCTAAACAATAACTATCACCCACACCCTATAAAAGTGGAACTACAAACAAAATTAGAAACATGAAACCTTTTTCATGGTAAATGACAAGCATCAACATATTGAACATGTTTGTATGGTAAGCATGACATAACAAATTATATAGCGACATGAGCGATATTTTGTAATTCACCAGGGTAAGTATGTAAACTAATGAATTAACATTACCTGAGGTATAATCATGGAAAGATTTTTCTTCATCATGTCCATAGCCATGTTTGGGTCCTGAAACATCTGTGCTTGAGCCTTTTGTGCCTCTTCTTTTGGGACAAAAAGCAGTCCATTTTCCTATCACACCAAAAACTCTCTTTATGAATAGAAACCATGTGTAATAAAGGTAATAGAACTTATTGCAACACGTTTCTTTTTGCAGTAATTCTACACCATTCTGTGAAATAAATTCAACCATATTCACTACATCGACCGGATCTCTCTCTCTCTCTCTCTCTCTCTCTCTCTCTTTTTGAAAGATCAGCAGGTCTGCTAATTGCTCTCTCTCTCTTAAAGATAGGAGACCTTCCAATTGCTCTCTCTCTCTCTCTCTCTCTCTCTTTCTCATTGATGATTGCCATATGAGCTTTTCTCGCCGTGTGGATAGGTTTCAATAGCTTATGTAGTCTTAGAGCTTATTTAGGTATATAACATCATACCGTAATCCTTCGATGTTTGATCCATCATACTAAAACCTATATAGCACAGACAGGCTTTGTATCTAATGCACTAAGTTATACCGCTACTACCAATATGCCTCAATTGTTGGTCAGTACTCACAGCCACATGCCTTAGTTTATAATTGGCTGCAACCAAATCTCTAGGCAAAAATCCAACTGCGGAATTAGACATGATAAGACATGGTATGCCAATTTAAAAGGGCACTAAAACAAGAATGCAACCAGAGCAAACAAGCAAGGGCCAGTACTGTATTGTTGTCTGGTAATAAGACTTTGTGCTACCTCATTTGTGAAGTAAGTTCGCCTAGATCGAAATGACTTTGTTGGGATCAAATGAGCTCCAGATCTCAAATTTCTTGCTCTAATTACTGCTTGCCTATGTACAGAATGAAAGACATTAGCAACAATAAAAAAAATGAAGTCTGTTCACAAAGATAATTTGTTTTGTAATTCATCGCAATATCACGCTGAAAAGAAAATCAACGCGAGGAGATCCAACTATTGGCTGAAACATACTCGGATTAAACCAAAATTTCTTCCACAACCAGATGTCTATATAGCTTGGCAACTGAATTCCAATTAAATCCCAAATAATAATGTAGCAACGGACCAACACAACATCGTATATAAAACATATCTTCAAAACTAAACGGACAAAAATAGAAACATGTACAGAAATAAGCAAAAATACCCTTCTTTTATCGCCTTGGTGTCAGGATTCTGGGACGATCGAATTAGCTTGGAGACGAAGTAGCGTAGCACACCTATGAGAACCATGACAACAGAGAGAGGCACTAAGACCCAATTCTTGATCGCCGTGTCCAAAACCAGATCATCGGCCATTTTTGCTCTAGTCAAGCTCAAGGGGCAGAGAGAGATCTGGTCGAACTTGGAAGGACCTTGGCAAAGGGGGAGGTGCTTTGGGCAGCGGCCTAATTTCTTCGAAGACTCTAAAATGTTTGCAATGACGGAAAAGCCCCCAAGTATAAAACCAATTTCGTGGATTGTTAACTGAGTCGGTCAGTCGGAGGTGAAAAAAGGTATTTATTTAAGAAAAAAAAAGTGAAAAGCCCCCTCGTAGCATGAGTCATGTATTGTTTTTTTTTTTTATGTTCTAGCTCAGCATATAAAAAAAGTTTATTTGTTGCTGTTGTTAATTTTATTTTTTTATTTAAGAAAATTGTTCATCAAAGTATTTAATTCTATATTTATAAAAAAACTATAAAAATGTTCAATGATTGAACTTTTCTTATACACACACACGTTTTATGTTAGCTGAAAATGATCATCACTATATTGGAATTAACAAATTATCTTGTATACTATGTCTTCCTTTATAAAACATCAAAAAACAACAAAAAAAGATATAAATTTAACAAACCAGTTATATGATGTGGAATTGTAAAATGCTATGTTAACATAGTTGTTACTAACTTTGTGACGATATTGCTTGAAATGACGTGAAACATGTAGTTAATTACATTAAAATGACCAGATTTTTTTACTTTAGTAAATAAAATAAAAATAAAAATAGAGAACTTGTAAGATTATCTCGTTTTTGAGCTATACTGGCCTGGATCAAGTTTTAAATTCGGTTCTAAGTGCTGGGATCGAGTTTGAAACTCGGTCCCAATTTTTTTTTTTTTACGTTTGAGTGTATTTGAAAATAGCAGAAAGCTGGGACTGAGTTAAAACTCGGTTCTAGATGTTTGGACTGAGTTTTAAATTAGGTTCCAACCTTTTGCTATTATATAGCACACCAACACATTTCTCTTTCATCTTCCTTCAGCCAACATTTCTTCAAAATCGCCATTGTTACTGTTCTACGAGCTTCAACTGAAAATTTATTTTTCGACAGATCTAGAGCCGATCCGTATTCACCACTCTCGTCTCATCAATATTGTAAGTTTTTTTTCCTATTTGGACTATTAATTGTTGTTGTAAAATTAAATATACTAACAGTAGGGTTTAATGTTCATATTGTACAGACAAAAATATTGCTGATCAATGTGTATCACGAAAGTCGAATCCTGAACACTTCAATCGGTGTGGGTTACGACATTCGTGCAGCGTGCACATTTTCTGCCGACGAGACAATCAATTTTCGTGACCTGAAGAGGCAGATTCATGCTGGTTTGGAGCTGCTCTCTAGCCAATTCAATATTAGCATTAGTGCACAGATCAACACTGCCCCAGCAGGTTCGGGTGTTTTTTTTATAGCTTATTTGGGGTTATTTCTGATGAAATTTGGGGAATGATTAAAACAACAGCTCTGTACCAATTACCCGGATATAAAACACTGGATATAGTAGTTGAATCTGAACCAATATCCAGTTCTGATTATTATGATCCGATTAGTATTCCTAAAAGTAGTAACCCAGTCATGGCTGAGGAAAGAACTCACTCCCGAGCTCGGGAGCAGCGACCATCCCGTGTTTCCGGTACAAAATATGGATGTTGATGAGGATGAGGAAGAGTGACACCTGAATATCGATGAGGATGACATCCAAGATATAACAGATATAAATATGGATGAAATTGAGGATGCGATAGATGTCGAAGAAATAGTTAAGGAGTGACAAATGTCTGTTCCTTTCATCAATCGAGGAATGAAGCACTCGTGCGCACAATTTGCTGATAATATGTCGATGTCGTATGCAGACGACCCTTATTTTCATAAACCACCTAGAATTGATGAACAATTTGGTGTCGGTCAGCAGTTTAATATAAAATCAGAGTTGAAAATGAAAATCGTTGATTTTTATGTTCAAAAGAATATAGAATTGGAGGTAACAAATAGCAGCAAATCAAAGTTAGTGATAAAATGTAAAGATTATAACTGCTCACGGAGGATGTATGTCACACCCAATATAATAGGTATTTAGGAGATCAAAATAAATCCTCTCGAACACTCTTGTTTTGGCAGTGCTACTAGGTGGACCACAGTTAGATGACTTCTAGAATGATAGCAGATATTGTTAAGAATCAGTTGAGAGAAAACTTAGAAATGACAGTTAAAGAAATAAGGGGTTTGGTTAACAAAAGTTTCCCACAGTACAACCGAGTTATAATAAATTATGGAGAGGAAGGAATCGGCAATTGCAGACATTTTTGATAGTTATGAGAGGTCATACGAGATGCTTCCATTTCTGCTAGCAGTCATATAAAATTCTACACATGGCAGGAAATACATCATAGAGACGACGCCCTCAATAAAGTTCGGTGTTGAAAATTTTGATCGTGTTGCATGGGCATTTGGTCCGTGCATTGCAGCATGACCTTACTTACAACCAATCTTAACTATCGATGTTGGATTTTTATCAGGTCGGTATGCCGGTAAACTATTTATGACATGTGGTTATGATGCAGAACAACAACTACTACCACTTGTATTTGTTGTTGTAGCAGACGAGAAAGTATGAAAAACTGGGGTTGGTTCATGCAGTGGTTGCGTAAAGAGGTTGTTGATCCTGGTAAAATTACCATTATCTCATATCAACATCTAGATATAAGAGCAGTATTTGAGAGACCGGATTTTGATTGGCAGGAATCAGCAGGCGAGACTGTTCACCGTTATTGTACTCAACACATTGCACAAAATGTGTATAAGAACTATCATATGAAAAAAATAAAAGCTTATTTTCAAACAAGCTGCAAGACATAAGAAACCATGGAGGTGCGATAAATATATGAAAAAAATTAACCACATTAGACCACATCCTATAAGTTCGTCAGAAAAATAAGATTCATGCTAGAAAATCTCCCAACAGAATAAGTGTCCAACTGAAGGATGCGAAATAACAAAAATCGCAATAATTAACCCGCTGCAACTGAGAAAGTGTCAGCTGAGGAATTCCATTATGAGGAGTTAACCCCAAATCAAGTGGCTGCATTGCATCAAGAAAAGATGGGCACAACATCTAGACGGGGGGTCTCAATCGGTGGGGAATAATGATAAGCAACGGTTCAAAATCACTAAACAACGTGTTTAGGATCACCAGACAACTTCCGATATGTGCTATCATTGAGAGTACATGGCACAAATGTGTTGAGTGGTTCTATAATCGCCGAGAAGTTACAACGACTTGGGAATCTCAAGGTTTGGTGTTCGACCAAAAGGTCACCGAACTGATAAAACATCGCGGTGATAAGGGGATAACTTACGATGTCATACCACTGGATTGGGGTATCAACAACTACAATGTTTACAACAGAAATGGACTTATCGAGACAGTAATATTCTATACTTATATAATTTTTATTTCAATTCAAAATTTAAGTAATAATTTATAATTTCTATTTAAAATAATAGGGACAAAGGGGTGAAATGAAATATGAGGTTGAATTAGCGATGACGGGAATTGATAATTGTTGGTGTCAGAAACTGCAATTGATCGGCATCCCATGCGACCACTTGCTTGCCGTTTGTTCATTCAGAAGACTGGATTACACTCAGTATGTTAGTCCATATTATACGATCCAGTACTACATTAATACATGGTCTGGTCATTGGCGTAGTTATGGCAATAAATGAGATTAGTCAATGTACAACGGTCCGATCATTAGGCGAGATCCAGTAAAAATCAACAAATAAGGAGAAAAAAGATACGTATTCTAATGGTTATGGATGAAATGGAGGGTCGTATCAACAAACTACCAACTCGAGGTTGAGCTCGTTCCAGTAGAACATGATTTAGATTAGCAGAGTGTTTATGTTTTATTGTTATATTTATCAGAACAATTAGATTTTAATTGTTATTATAATATTTCAATTTGTTTGACACTATTTTAGAATAATGTATTAATTGTGCTTATATTTCGCTTTGTAAAACTTTATTTTAATTCTTATTATAATATTTAGACCAATATACTTACTGTCATATTTTGTTTTTAATATAACACTCAAACGTAAAAAAAAACTGGGACCGAGTTTCAAACTAACCGTGTTTGAAACTCGGTCCAGGCCAGTATGACATAAAACCCGGATAATCTTACTAGTTCCCTATTTTTATTTTTTTATTTACTAAAATAAAAAAAAATCTGTAAAATGACCATCACTTTTGAAATGCACCTATCACTACAATTTCAAACAAATTCATCATCTAAAAAATATAACTAAAAAATAAGTCAATTTAGTAACAAATAAACATGAGATGAAGTATATTTGACATTGAGATAAAGTATAGTTGTTCGTATATAAAAATCATATGTTGACGGAGAACATTCCAAATAGAATTCATGTATATCAATGTATCTTTCTATTTATTTTTATTTTTGGAAAGCTGTAGTGGCCAGTATGTGTATTCAAAATCAGAAAAAAATAACATTTTCCAATTGCAGTGAGCATTATTCGAAATTCAGACGTACGATTTAACTTGAACGCTATAAAGATAGATTTATCATTAATAATATTTTCCAGTTTAAGAATTTAAACTGTTCGGAAAAAAATGGACCGTGGTCGATGCACCACCCTTGGCAAAGCCCCCGAAGGCCTGAAAGAATCGACAATCGTGATTCTAAATTAATTACAGATCTTCAAAATGACCCCTCTAACATGTCAAATTTATGCTATCACTATAACAGAATTGGGTTTTACTAACACTAATTTACTACCATTTTTTAATGAAAACCATTAGTAACATTAGACGGTGGGAGTTTGGAGAATAAGTTCAATTATTTTATAACGATTTGGAAGAAAAAAAACGTTACAAAAATATATCAGAAAGTGTAAAAAATTTGTCAACAATTTTTACTAACGATTTTCTATTAATAACCGTTAGCAAAACCCAGCGTAAATACCTTTCCTAAGGTTTTTAATTAAAAACCCTTAGCAAGTTTTTGCGCTGGGTTTGCTAACGGTTGTTAATAGAAAACCGTTAGGAAACCTTTTTACGCTGAGTTCTGCTAACGGTTATTAATTGAAAACCGTTAGTAAAGGTTCATGCGCAAATAATATATCCCAAATATATCCTTGTGGCAGCCATCAACTCATTCAATTAGGTTTTTTTTTCTTCAACCAGCTTCTGATTTGAGACATTTTTTCTATCTCTAAATTAGGTTTTAATTGGTATATTTATAAATTAGTCAATTTCTAATTAGATTATTAATTGATCAGCAACCAACAACCATTTTTTTCCTTCAACTAGCTAGATGCGCCATTCTCTAATGTATATTTGTAACTTCCATCTCTAAATTAGTTTTAATTAATTAGTTGTTAGATGTACATGATAAATTAGTTATTAGTTGCTAGCATTGTTTACATAATTAATTGATTAATTACACATATATAAATATATATAATTAATTAATAGTATTGTCATATAGGATCAATTTATCAAAATTTAAAAATAATTTAGGTCGGTACCCGTTTGAGATTAATTTAATAGGGATTAATCTCGAATAGTCCCTAGTGGAACTACTCTTTGAATACTTTATCTCATTCAGGATTAGTGAAGATACGTTATTTGTAATTTGGTGTTTGAGAATAATTCAGTGCTAGTATTTCTCTTTTTGTGCCTATGAATACGTACTTACATGAAAATGTGCATTGGCGTATTCGAGGAGCAAAAGGGGAAATGCTATCAGATTTTTCTCAAATACCAGACTAAAATTAACGTATCTTCACTAATGACAGGTTGCTACATGCCGAATATCATTACTTACTCTTATCATACGTTGAGGGTAAAAAAATATTTCTCCTGTAAGATATTTATTTCTCAAATTTATATTTTTTTGAAACTTAAATATATATGATTTGTATGAATCATTGGATCTTTTTGGTTGTCAATATTTATAAAAATTGTGTTTATATATTGAATCTCGTGAATCACGATGTAAGCAGGTTGCAGATTCAAAATTTACTAAATACGTAAGTTCTTTATTTTTTTATCAATAATATGTAAATATATGAAACTTATGCTAATATGATAATTTAAATTTATTGTAGGACATTTAAACATTATTAGATGATACATAATAAGAAAAAAAGAACTGACTTGCTTATATCAAACCCACGGTATAAATTCTACACCTAATTGAAATTAAAAAAAATTATAATATTTGAGGTTTTTGTATAATTTTATTAATTATTTGCTTGGTACATTTATTATTTTTAGAGTCCAACGCAACCTGACGGCAAATAATGCGATTATTATGTTATGAGATTAATTCATGATATAATCTCAAATTACCACGACTCGAAATCTTTGCCCAAGGTTTTAAAAACTTATAATGCGTATTTTTAATTATATTTATTATTTAAATTACTAATTATTTTGTATTTCTTTAAAACAGTGCATGGAACCGGATCCAACGTCATATCGACAAGATTTTATTGATGAGGTAAAAAAATGGTGGTTGAATTTGTTAAGGAAGCGTATACTTGTTGTAAATTTTATTCTAAACTTTTGTAATATATATTGTGATGATGTGAATTATCAAATTGCATATGTGATATGTTATTTTTATATTTATTTTGTGTACATGTGATATGATATGTTTTCTTTTGTGTTGAAAAAATATGTCAATTTAATGCGTTGATAATGTGTGAATTATATACAGCTAGCAAAATCAAATGGGCTGGCCATAGAAAATAGAAAATAGAAAATATTAAAATTAATATTCTTTGTTAACGGTTTGTTATACAAAATCATTAGAAAAATAATATTTCCTAATAATTTTACATTTAAAACCGTTAGTATACATCTTTCCTAATAGTTTTATAATAAAAAACGTTAGGAATGTTCAACGATAAAATCCTCTTCGCACCAACATTTGCTAATGATTTTTAAAATAAAACCGTTAGGAAAGCTCAATGAAAAATATTTGAAGGCCATGCATTTGCTAACGATTTTGAAATGAAAAACATTAGGGAAGCACTTACATTTGCTAATGGCTTTTAATTAAAAATCGTTAGAAAATCTCAGCGAAAAACGTCTATATTTTCTAAAGGTCGCTTAGAATTTTCTAATCCCCCATTAATAACGGTTATAAAATCATTATTAAATTCTTTTTAAAACAGTTAATAAAGCTCTTTTGTGCGGTAGTGTATGGTAACTTCTCTTATTGAAAAGAGTATTTATACGGCCCCGCGTTTGTGTCGAGTCTTTTTTTTTAAACAGAGTTTTCATAAATCTCAACATATATTATTTTTTATATGTCATTTTCAAAATTTAAACCTGCATCATTTTGTAGAGAAGTGAGATTTATTACCATCTATATTAGACATGGTTCTTCTTATATTGATCGTTACCAGTTATAGGTTCTATAAAATTCCGTGTTTATTTTTGGAAGAACAAGCGGATTTATTTGTAGAATCTGAAAAATAGTCTGCGTTGGATATTGCTTTTTATCCAATTTTGTTGTACAGTACATTTAGGTTTTTACTTAAATCAGATCACAGTAACAAGAATCCAAATTTCTTGATATCAAATATACAAGCTAAAACAACTTGAGAATCTATTTGATTAGATTCGATTAAACACAATAGATCTCGTTATCCAATTTTGTTTTACAGTACATTTAGGCTTTTCCTTTTATTTTTTGAAGCAGAGGGCGACTGCCCTTCTGATATTCGATTAAAAAATAAACATATAGTTATTTACAAAGAAAGAGAGGTGCTAGAAAAAAAAACAAAATAAAAACAATAAAACAATAAAAATAAAAACACTCTAGCCTATCTTATCTATACTATTATATAAAGCAACTAAAAATTGGAGAGTCCATTTTTGTCATGGTATTTTTTTTATTATACTCATTTTATCCCTCAATTAGATGAATAATATATATTTTTTATAGATCGAACGTATATAATTGCATCCATTGATCACCTCTTTCTCTCCATTTCTTTCTCATCTATATTATTATTTCTATTTATGCACATAATTTATAAATTAGAATACTCAATATCTTTCTATTTATGTTATGATATAAAATTTTGATTTAATATTTAAGGTATGCGCTATGATTAGAAATTTTGTACATATTTGATAAGAAATTAATGGTGATAATATATATTAGAATAATTCACTTTTTTACCATAAACATCATGAATCATTAATTCTTATTGTGCAGAAAATCTCATCCAAGATTAGATCTAATTTTTATTATAGGTTTTCTCTATAATTTGATGAATTTATAATTTAATATTCGATTAATGTGAATTTTTTTATCTTATATTGTTTTCATGTTTAAATAAAAAAATCCGCTACAGCGCGCGGGTATATTGCTAGTCCTTGTGAAATGCTCTAGCCTACGCCTGTTTTAGGCTTGTCCATATGCCACCGACGTTGCAGTCCTACTCTTTCATTGTGCTATTTATACCAACGCTTAAGGTTGTAGTCCGGGATTGTCAACTTGCGCTGTTGTGCCGGCAGCTGTAGGTTGCGCCAAAGCTCTACCTCAACAATGATGTTTACTGTGAGCTAATTGTGCGACTTCACTTTATCTTGAAATATGTGATGATATGATGTCTTTCTTTTCATGTGTTTCAGCAGATTGCATCATACTGTTGGATTATCAGGCCAGTTGTTGATCGCTATATGAGTTCAGAAAACGGGGGTCTTCAACCGAGGGTGGTAATCTGTGATTATTTGGCAGGATGTCATTTCAAATGCGGTGTAGCGGCATATATATATATAGTAGGAAACTAGGAATATGTGGTCTGTTGTTTCTTACAATGTTTCATTACATAAAACACACGTGGTGCCACATGGTCAATTCTTTTTATGAAGGTTCTCATTGGTCAGTAGTTTGTTCCGAATCATGAGTCAGAGAAAAAAAATGACTTTGTTCGGGAGTGGTAGCTCTTGGAGGTATATTTGGATAGCGCGAGATGATGCCTGGATGAATGATGAAATCATATGCCGACTTGGAGGAGTAGTTACCACTGGCGTTTCTATTCCACGTGATAGGTTTCCTTTCCTGTATTTATTGAAGTTTATACTCATAATATCTTTAAAATCATTCTCCTGGCAGCTCAAATTATCTAAAGCTATGTTGGGTAATCATAATCAGGATTTAGGCCCAGTTCTTCCTTTATGTCACAAAATCATTAGTTTACAATATGATGATGATATAATATTTTTTTCACAAAGTTGATCGACTTGTAAATAAACTTTTCAAAAACTGAGTTAATTTCACTTAATATTTCTTTAGAAAAATGCTCTATTCTTTTGTAATATTTTGAACTGCAAATAAAGTTATCTCTTTAAGTATTTAGTTGTTTGGTTACACTAGAAGAAACTTAATTAATAAAGAAGCTTGGCTAGGTTTTATCTCAAAAATTCAGAATAAATTGGATTGTTCGAAGGGTAATTTTTTTTATGGGGGAAAGGAGTTGTTATGTTAAAAATTGTTCTTTTGGCCTTACCTTTATTTTTTTATCTATCATATTCCTTTTTTTGTTTATCTATCATATTTCTAAATGGATCTTGGGGGAAAATTGATGGTTTGAGATGAAGGTTTTTATGGGCTGGCCTTGGAGTAACATCTATTAGTAAGTATGCTTTGGAAGTCTTGGGTTTGAATTAAATGAATATTGCACTTTTATGTAAGTGGATTTGGAATTATTTTTTTGCCGGCTATTCAGGTTTATGGAAAAATATTAAGGGTGAAATATCAGGATAAATTTACTAGCAATTTATTTTTGAAAAAAATATTTGTTCTTTATTATCTTTTATGAGAATGTGTATGCAAAAATTAATGGATAATAGTACGGATACTCTCTTTTGGCATGATATTTGACACTTAAATTCTTCTCTTGCTATTCGATTTCCACTTTTATTTCAAAAAGCAAATATACTGTTACAGTTGCACAGATATAAAATAATGATAACATTCATATCCCTCTGACTAGGAGGGTTAGTTGGGGGCTTAGAAGGGAAAAAACAACTTTAATTGATATTTTACAGCATTTTTCATTTCAAGCTTCATCTACAGATATCATTCTTTGGTGTTTGCAATCTTCTGGCCTTTTTTCGGTGCATTCTATGTATGGTTTTTGAATTTTAGGAGGGTCAACATTTTTTTGATGGTTCTGTGTGGAAGTTACCTGCCACTTAAAATAAAATTATTTATTTTGTTAGTCTAGTAATGTAAAATTCTTATACATGATGTTTTGGTACAATGAGGTTGTACAGGGGCTTTGTTATGTGTGTTTTGTGGTTCTGATGATTCTATAAATAATTTGTTACTTTCACTTTTTGAAATAATTTTAATAGACAATACCGGGTGTATTTTTTTGGTATTGGACTCATTTGCTGCTATGTAGCAATCTATGGTTTCTTTGGAACCGCATAACAGAATATATGTTCAATCTCTATTATGTGTGTATGGTTGGTAAATGTGAAAATTTTGAAATTCGGTAATATTCGGAAGTTCCTCTTAATTCATTACGATCTTTTTATTTTAATGTTCTATCTCAATTTTTCTATTTTTCTGTATATATAAAGGTACGAACAGCGAATTAGAATCGTTGTACTGTTCTGGTAAAGTCCTTATGGATTTGGCTGATGTTCACGGAGTACATCGCTAAATCATTAGATTTTTGGGTTCGTTTGGCAAATTAAAGAATAGATTTGGAAGAGTTGATAATTTTGGAAGAGTGGTAGAAGGGTGATATTTTTAACTATTCAGAAGAGCAAAAATATTGTTTGCCAGTTGTTAATCAGAATAGTTAAGATAAGAATAATTATAATACTAACAATGATCATGATAATAATAATAGTAAAATAATAATGATATAATAATAATAAAATAATAATCATAATAATAATAAATAATAATATTCATTGTTGTAATCATAATAATATAATAAAAATATAAACATAATCATAATATAATAATAAAAATTATAATTATATAATCATAATCATAATCATAAAAATATAATAAAAATAAATAATCATAATGTTAATAATATAATAGTATAATCATAACATAATAATATAATACAATATAATAAAATAATAATAAAATAATAATCATAATCATAATCATGATAATAATTATCATAGTCATAATCATAATAATATAATAATATAATCATAACTATAATTGTAATATAATAATATATTATGATATAATATAATAATATTAAAATAATAATAATAATAATAATAATAATAATAATAATCATAAATAATCATAATAATATAATAATAATGTAACCATAATCATAATATAATTATATAATAATAATAAATAATCATAATTATACTAATATAACCATAATATAGTCATAATCATAATAATATAATAATAATAAATAATTATAATCATAATAATATAATAATAATATAATCATAATAATAATATAATACTAAAATCATAATTATTATAATATAATAATAAATAATAATAATAATAGTAATGATGATAATATAATAATAATAATAGTAATAATCATAATATAATAATATAATTATAATATAATCATAATCATAATAATAAATAATATAATAATAATAAATAATAATTATAATATTAATATAATAATAAATCATAATCATAATCATAATATAATAATATAATACAACATAATCAAACAATAATCACTATTTTGACGAGAGCTAATCCAATGTACCACCTATAATTTGGTATACCGGTTTAGCACTCTTCCGCACTCTTCTACTTAGTCTAAATTCGTTTGACAAATTAATTCATCGAAATAGTAATTTTATTCCTATTTTTTTTGCTATTTCATGGAGTGCCAAACAAACCCAAAGTCCTAGTATTTTGTTGGATTTCTGATACTTGCTTATTGTGTTGCTTTAATATTTTGTTGGGGTATATGAGATGTTGATACATTCTGGGATAGGGTGATTTATATTTTGTATTAGTGGCTAAATTTACTATCAGTAAGAACTATGGTTGATGTTTTCAAAAAGAAATAAAAACTAGCAGATGATTTCATCTGCTTTATGAAAAAAAAATAGCACTTAAACAATTAGATAATTTGTATATGGCTCTGTATTTCTTGACAATTTCTCTCGTAAGAGCCTAGAGAGGAAAATGAAAGAGAAATTTTCTCTTCTACTCTAGATTTAGCTTCAGACCTTGTGAGTGAGAGCACGTTACTAGAAAGAGAAGTTTAGAGAGAGAATCAGCTTGTATGAAAGTAAGGGTTAGTTTGAGCATAAGCGTGAGAGGTTGAGCAATCGCTCGATATACTAAATATTATAAGAGGGGCTAAGGGGCCTAGCCAGTAGCCATCATAATTAGGAATATTGTATCACATAATTTTTGTTTCATAAGGCGTGTTGGCCTTCTAATTTAATAATCTAAGTGCCCTCATAATTGTAAACTCATATCTCGACCTTTTAAGATTAAAATTCTGATTTCGTCCATTCTCATTGTGCTCTTGATTTTTGTTTTGTTTTTGTACTTGCATTATGGTTTCTTAAATTCTTGTTACTTTTCGGTTGTAAATGTGACCATTATGTGACTATAGTTGCTCTTGGTCTTGGATTGGGTTTTCGTGCTTGCTTTTATTTGAATCATATCGCGTGCGGTGGTAGCGATCTTGGATGTACACAAGTATTTGCGGAATTGACTTTTGACTTTTGATTGTTGTTTTATTAATAGAGTAAGCTCAAATTTAATAAGATAAATATTATAATTTTTATTTCTGTTCATAACTTTTTATTAATAATTACATTAATTATTTTAGACTTTATCATTTTACTCTCTTTTGAACTCATCATTTTTCGCTAAAAAATATTTTCTTTTAAAAGTACTTATTTAATATATTTAATTTACTCCTCACATATGAGGCTGAATTATTGTTAGATTGTCGAACTATTTAGTTCTAGATATGTATAATTTTATGTTCGAACCAAAATTTTATCAAATCCCTCAAGCTATTAATATATTTTGGCTACAAATATACTTGCTAATCAATTATTTTATATTTTTATTCAAAATATTTATTTTCTATTTTAAATAATGATTATAATTATAAAAATAAAACTAAAAAAATATTAATAATATTATTATAACTAACAATGTGTTTCAATATGGCTCATCACCCCCTATCAATGCATGATGTTTTTGGACTCATCCTTACTCTTGGTGAAGATGTTATTGATTCTGAATCCATATTGGGCTATTTACACTATTAAATATTTATACATATAGAGTTCGTTACAAGATTTTTTACGTTTTTCTACTACAAGCATTTAATAGCATTGAATTTAAATACACCAATATATAGAGTTCATATTCTTGTTGTGCGGTATTTAAAATTGCATTGTGACATTGTCCGTCATTTAAAGTTAGATATTGTATGTACCAATAAAATCATGTATTCAAACTTTTTAGTGTTTACAACCTATGTTAGAAATTGTTATTCTTTTTATATTCTTAGTTGTTGTTTTATACAATTTATTGCTTAGTGTTTATACTTATAAATTGTTAAATATCTATTTTATGCTTATACTAGGAGTGTCAATGGGTCGGATCGGATCGGGTTCGGGTCGGGTCATATTATTTTATTATTTTTCTTAACCTAATCCGAACCCAACCCGATTATATTCAGGTCAAAAAATCTTGATCCATATTCGATGTCGGGGTTACGGGTCGACCCAACCCGTGTAAAATAATTAAATATTTTTATATTATTTAAATAATTAATTATTAATTAATTATTAATTAGTATATAATTAATGTATATTTAAGCTTTAATTAGTACTAAATCATAAAATTACTTCAAAAAAAATAATTAATTGGGTCGGGTCGAGTTGATCCGAACCCAACCCGACCCAATTTGGTCAAAAAAATTAGATTTATACCCGACCTATTTATTTTCGAATCATGTCGGATCGAATCGATTTGAATCGGATCAAATTAACCCGTTAAGTCTGATCAATAATTGACACCCTAGCTTATACCCACATTACCCTACATTACGTTGTTAATATTTACAATGGTATTCATGACTACAACGCTATATGTGTTTAAAATTATTATATTCTACACAAGCATTTGACAATGTAACACTAAATGTTACAACATTCATATCGAATGCATATGTTGACTATTCGGTGTTAAAAGGTTAATCTTTTGACAGATAACTAAATTTTGATGTTCACTAAATTTTTTTTATCTATTTTTAATCACTCAATTTTTATATTTATTCATATTTGATCACTCCTATTAGTTTTTTCATTCAAAAATAATTAAAAAAATTAATGAAAAAATAAATATAATTTTATTTTAATTAGTTTTGACAATAAATATAATTTCATTTCAATTATTTTGAATGAAAAAACTAATGGCAGTTATTAAATATGGATAAACATCAAAGTTCAGTGACTAGAAACATATAAATGAAAGTTCAATGATTAAATATGAATAAACATCAAAGTTTAGTGACCTATCAGAAAATTAATCCGATGTTAAAACTTGCAAAAAGCAATCTAATTTATAAATCTTTATTGCATAATTTCTTATAATAATTTTCTCCTAAACGGCTGTATTTTACAAAAAAAAATCTATGAAAAGTGAAAAAAATGATATTTTAGTATTTTTTTTTCCAAAGTAAGAAAAAAGGAAAGACGGAAAAGGTTGTTTGCTAGAAAGGAAAGAGGTGGAAGAATCAACATATATTAAAACAGGTACAACATAGGAAGAAAGCAATACTTTTTCATTTTTCCTAAATAAAAAGTTAGAAAAAGTTTTGAACATACCCCTCACCCCCCCCCCCCCCCCAAAAAAAAAATCCACCCCAGTTTTCCGGTCCTCCTTTACGTACTCTTCTCCTTATCCAGTATGTAAATATTATTTTTATTGTGTTTTTTATATATCGCATTTTAAAGTGTTTTTTAGAACTAATAATTAAGTAAATTGCTTCTAAGGTCACTAAAGGCTTTCTCTGTGCACAACATTATAACTAGATTTGTTTCGTCTTTATTATATTACTAGACTTCTTTATGTTCTGCTAAGTTAAATCTTGTACAGTAATTCATCTGCCTGGACATAAATAATAGATTTATTATTTTTTTAAAAATAAGTTAACGATCAAGTCCGAAAATCACGAAATATGATATGACGGTTACATAAAAAAATAATAAGATAAACTAACAGAGTTAAATACAAAAAAATACAAGAAAGAAAGAAGAAACAAAAAGCAGAAGTGTAACTGTGTAAGATAGTACAATCATATCGGATCCGTATTTGCTGTTATTGAATCTAAACGTCATATTTAGCCAATAAAAATGTATTTTTTATTTTTATTTTGATGAGTCCGCTGATCATAGTAACAATGACAGTTGGCTGCCATCGCCAATTCTGCTGATTCGTTTTTTCAATCATATCTGTTATGTGTTCATGGGAGACCACATGCTGTTCTCCATTAAAATTTCATACGGATAAACAGTAAATTTAGTTGAAATATATTTTACTTTACACGAGCCAAAGCCAATTGAATGTTTTATTGGTTTTTTGGTCTGAAGAGTTCGGACGAGTGATTTAATTGAAGGAACGATATAAGCATAGCCGTTCGAAGGAGACCAATCTGTGCTTAGATTATGAAGTCCAGCAACCTCTAACAAAATTTATATTTGTAATTTTGGAGTCATAGATCACAATGGAATCGATCAACGAAGTAGTAATTAATTTTAACCTCTCACAGAATATTTTTATCTTTTGTATGCAGGGCTTGTGATTGCACCGTTCAAAAAGTAGTGATAATATTATTAAAAGTTTTAAAATAAAGAAATAGACAAAAAAATCAGTCATCATGATATTGAGATTTGAGTATTGACGAAACAAGAACAAGTTGTAGGGGTGTTTCCGAAAATAGCCAACCCTATCTCAATTCGCACATGATAGGAAATCCTGCACAATGCCGTTCCAACAAATTAAATTATTCGAACCGTTAGATATTATAAGACGGCTGAATCAAGAGAACTCCCATTTGATCCATCATCCATCGGAGTCTCACTGGATGGTACACAAACGCAATCGCAACTTTCCAGTCATACCCTCAGCCTCAAGGGGCAAAATCGTCAAATCACCATTCGCTCTCTCAGCATGCCCTACGTCTTACCAGGCGAAGAGAGAGAAAGGCACATAAGGAGAGAGATAGACAGAAAGAAAGGGGAAGGGTTGAAAGAGAGAGAAGGAGACAAATAGGAGAGAGATAGAGAGAAGGAAGAGAGAGATAGAGGAGATTCTTCTAAGAGAGAGATAGACAGAGAGTCGAATTGGTTTTTCCAATAATTTCAGAGTATTTTCAATTTCCTCCCTCCCGCCTTTCGTACGCCATGGTTTCTGACCAGGAGATCGCGAGTTGTGTCGAGTCTCTTCTCTCCTCTGGAAATTCGTCCGGCGGTTCTGTTGCCGGAGACACTTCGTTCGCCACCGTGCTCAGAGGCGCCGAGGCCAAGCTTGGAGTCGACCTTTCGCATAAGGCCTCCTTTATTCGCGACCAGATCGACCTTCTCCTTGGCCCACGGCGGCCGCCTCTGAACCCTGCCCCGCCGCCGCCGGATCCTCCACTGGTACACCAACAGCCGCAAGCGGTACAACTGGTACAACAGCCAGCACAGCCAGTTCAAATGGTACAGCAGCCGGTACAGGTAACCTTGCCGCACCCCCCGCCACCTGCTCACCTACTGTTCCAGCCTATTCCGGCTCTGCAGCTTATAAATGTGGGTGGGGGCAATGTGGCTGCACGTATGACGGCTGGTGCAACAGGGACTACTAGTGGCGGGACTGTGCAAGTGGGTCAGGTGCCAGCTGGCTCAGGATTAGGGGAGGGAGTTCAGCTTGGGCAGATGGGGCAGGTGCCGGTGGCTTTCTATCCGCCCCCTCCTCTGGCTTACAGATTTGGGGCGTACCAGGCTGTACCGGGTCAGCAAGCTATGATGTTAACTCCACAACCTGTGGTCCATGTTAGTGGGTCCCAGAGTGCAGATGCTACTAAGGAAAGGTACAGACTTTATGCACCACTCTCATGAATTTAGGTTTTATGCCCTCGAACTGGGTAATGGTTTGAGTACTGATAAGTTGTAAAGAGTAACAGTACATTATTTGCAAGAAAGTTGTTTCAACTGTAATCAAAGTTGTTTCATATGAATTACAGTTGAATCATGTTCTTCATAGCTTTATTCAATAAATATTGTATAAGAAAATAAACCATCTATAACTTGAACCCTAATTTGTTATGGGGAGGGATCCCTTGACAATGTGTTATCTTGACAATGACTTTTTAAAAGTCAGAATGTGGTCTTATGTTATCTTAGTGTTTGTATATCAGAACCCCTTGCTTCTTTGAGTTGTAATAGTGGGCGGTTGCACAATTGAGAGTTAATTGTAGCAAAGGTAGATTGAAATTGAGCCTTCATTGCACAGTGAATGATTGAAAAATATTGTTAGTTTTTGGTAAAACTAAAATTTGGGTACATGCCAGTACCTACAAGCACAAATTCAATACAAATCTCAGTCATTGAGCTCAGTTTTACATCTATCATTTTTTAACAGTGGGACTGGTGCGGCTAAGAGAAAAAGAGGAGGACCTGGTGGCCTGAACAAAATCTGTGGTGTTTCTCCTGAACTCCAAAAAATTGTTGGTGAAACTTCCATGTCTCGTACTCAGGTTTGATTTTTCTCTCTATATACTCATTCACTCTGTTCTTTCAGCCTCTGATACAGACAATACTTGGAGAACTTACTTTTGGATGGACTAAAAGCAAACTTTGACAAAATAAACTTGGAAAATTTTAAAAATAGAATTGCAAAAACAAATAATGCATCATGAACATTTCTATTTTCCTTTTGCCTTGAGTCTTTGAAAAAAAGTAAACCTCAAAGAATGTGAATGGCTATAGCATATGTCTTGTTGTTAATGTTAAGATTTCTTTACCAAATCATATGTGATAAACAGATAGTGAAGATGCTGTGGGCGTACATAAGAGAGAACAACCTGCAGGACCCAGAAGACAAGAGGAAGATAATATGCAATGATCAGCTCAAGTCTCTCTTTGACACTGACTCCACTGATATGTTCAAGATGAACAAGCTCCTCTCCAAGCACATCATTCCCCTTGACTCACGTATACCCACTACCCCTCTAACATGATTTCATTTTTCTGTATTTAATGCATTTGTTTGGGTTTACTTTATGTCTGTGTGAGGGCTGTGTTTCTTATGGCTGAGAAAGTTGTCATAACGCATATCACAGTTCCAAGGTTTTCTGATAAGCCTTAGTCCTACTCAATTAAGCATATTATAGTTTCAACTCATAGCTTTCCTAATAACTGGTTAAAGACTTAAAGTTGATCCGATCAGATGTTGATAAACAAGCATTCTGTAAAATGATTTTTCTTAGCTACAGTTGACGTCAACTGTTCTATAACTTGGAGGAAGCACTCTGATAGAGCCTTGAAAATGCTGAAATTATATTTCCTGCAGAGCATAGTATTACAAATTACAAAAATAACTCACTTTCTGCTACGTAATTTGTTGTGATTCAAACCATGAATTTTTCTTTCAGGTTGCATTGTGAGTCATGAGTAAACTATTATCACAATAAACTTAAATAGCTCATTGCTGCATACGATAAACAAATGCATTACAAGATCATTATAAAATCAAGTTATCAACATGGAATTTATTCTGAGTTTTAGTTGGTACATCCCCTAACAAAATGTCTCATTCTGCAATTTGAATTGAATTATGAATTGCAGCAACAAAATCACATGTCACGTGATTCTCTCAGCAATAATTTTTTTTTGAGAAGTCTCTCAGCAATAATTAATCCTCTGATATGCATTCTCACCAATTCACATGATATCTCTCAGTAATAGTTCAAGTCAGAAATTGTACAACTCATGAAATAGATGACCCAACTTCAGTTCTGCTACCTATCCAAGGAGATGGGAAGTAATGACTTGTCTGCTATCTGTGCAAGGGGGGAAGTATGGAAGGAGGGTACTTTTGGGATATATTGAACAATGTGAAATGGGATGAGGATATTTCTCATGCCCTTTAGGGTTATATGTGCTACTTTTATTCATATTTTGATGAATTGTTGAGGACTTTCTCTTTTTCTTTCGGGGTATGCAAGAAACTGTGGTTTGCAGAATTACACACGGGCAGAGGCGGATTTAAATGGAACAAATGGGGATCAATTGACCCCATACTTTTTCAAAAATTGATAATTTATATTGATTTTTCAGTTATAACTCAAGAAATTTTGTTACATATAGCGAAATAATGAGTAATATCAAACTAAAACAATCATATAATCACGGTTACTAAATTATTGACCCCCCATTGAAGAAATTTCTGCATCCACCCCTGCACATGGGATTGGCTTTCTTAGTCAGCGGGTTAGACCGTAACTATTCTTGTATGACAGGTTCTGGGTCTCAGATTAGGCACTCTGTGACTTCAGTGTAACATGTGGTACCATGAATTTATTAATTTTTCAATTTAAATATCTCCTCATTAATTAATCATTGATCTGTTGAGCAGTTGAGCTGGAAGCAAGAAAACGTAGAGCTGCAGAGATATTGGCAGCTAAGGGTGACAAGCCTGAATCGTCGGATCAAATTTCAAGTTCAGATTCAAATTTAGTACTGGTTTCTGATGAGCTGGCCATGTTCATTGGTACAGAGGATAAAGAAATGACACGAGAAGATGCCCTAAAACACGTATTAGACTATGTCAAAGCCAACAACTTAGAGGTACTGTAATCAGACTAGCTGGTATGTGTGGATTCATACCATTGAGATATCAGATGCATGACAGCCAGTTCTTCAGTTATTGAAACTTCGACTTTTTCTTTGAATGGAGCTTCTTGTCATGAAGCTCATGGTTACTAATGAAACCTTGAACCTGGCTTGTTGTTCCAAAAAATCTGTGACCATATTACAAATTTATCTTAGTACACATACTGTGACTTTTCTACATGACTGGTGACTGAGTAATGCATACTGGTAAGGGCCTGACTGTTTGTTTGGTTTGTAGTTGGTACATGCTGTTGCACCCTGTTCAGTCCAACTTGCTTCTAAATTAATTTCATGCAGGATAATGCGAATGCAACAATAGTATGTGATGCAAAGCTCAAGGAACTCCTTGGGTGCGATAGTGTACCAACTTCCAGTGTGCGTGATATGCTGATCCGCCATATTATTGCAGAGTCATGATAGTTTTCTCTTTAACTGGTTAGTCTCTGTTTACCTCAGATCGGTAGTATCAAAAATACTTGTTTTCTAAAAATTTTTTTTTTATTTGCAGGTGCAAATTTAGTTGATTGTGGTGAACTGAAGTTTAATGTCTAACAGGTTCGAAGAGGACAGATGGATATACAATAATATTTTGTACTTCTATCTAATTAGATTAGTTCATTGTATGAAAACCATAAGGGTTTCCGTGGAAGTTGTTTGTGTGTGTTGTGAAATTCTTTTTAATTTTGCTATAAGTTTGATTGTAGTGTGCTTTGTAGTTTAGTTCTAATTTAGTGTTGGCTCATGGATTTGTTGTGGACTCCGATATGTAAATGTTAAAGTATTGATTGCAACTGCAGGAATTACTTTTTTTAGTTTACCATTTTCGTTAAGAACTCCCTTTTTGTAGTTTTAACTGTTAAGTTAATTCTCTTCTTGAGGAAATCAAATCTGTGCGGGGATCATGCCAAAAAAATAAAAAAGGCTATATTCACCAAGGCATTTAAAAGACAGAAAAAAAGTTGGGTATATGCGCACACACTGAAAACCATAGCCATTTAATTTGAGCCCAACTGAGGTCGGATTAGAAAGCTCTGACTACTTTAGATCTATATTCTTCTAAAAATTTTGTGCTTGTGGTGTCAATTTGAGCCTCATGTTGGTTTATCTGCCTATAGCCACCTTGATGGTCACAAAATTACCATTTCAATGTAACAAGGTCTTGCATCAAGCGCATGTGCCATTTCATACCCAGTAAGAAAACCGAGGAATGTTATAATATCCTTTTGCACCTTGAAATATTCAAAGTTGCTAAAACAATTATTATATCCCTTGCGTTCTGAAAGTCATACATATTTTCTTGATATTTGGAGAAATTAAAACCTACTAGACTTTGCATGAAGGTGATTCAAGTCAATACTATCATATACAATTTTCTTTTGTCAGCATTCTTAGAATCTTAGTTTACAAACCAGCTGAATTATTAATTATATTTTGTGCAAATAACATAGTTTCTCCTTCCTAATTTAATGGATTTTGCTGCAAGAGGTTTATGCAACAACAATTGCCTTTTGTTATTCTGCAACTATCTTTTGTCGCCTGAAGAATTAAATTCCAAGCGTGCGAAGAGCCTTGTCAATTTCCCTGTATAACTGACATAAAGGAATAATTGATTGCACATAAAAGATCTACATTCCGAGAAAAATAAGTCTTATGAACACTGCATTCTTTTGTTAAAAAACACAACAATAGTTCGAACGAGGGGGGGTTATAAAACCATTACAGTAATGACTAGAGGTGGCCGAATCCGACCCGACCCGAGAAATCTGACCAACCCATTCGGATCCGAACCCGATCCAATCTGATTTTATAAAACAGTTAAAATGACCAAAATCCAATCCGAACCCGACTTGATCCGACCCTAGACCAAATGACCTTCAATCCAATCAAAATCTATCAAAAATCTGAAAAAAAAACACATGTAAATTGACCTGACCCGACCCGACGCGATTTCTTCCAGAAAGTCAAACTGACACGACTCGCCCGACCCGAACCGAACCCGAACCCGACCCACCCGATTGCCACCTCTAGTAATGAGACGGTGCATAATTTTTGTTTTTCTTTTAATTTTGAAATAGTTTGATTTACAAATAAAAGAATGATATAGAATATTCTCGTACATATCTATTCAAATATTTGAAAATGGTGTATTGTGTTATAAAACCGTTATAGTAACCTGATGATGCATCATTTTTATTTTATTTTATTTTGAACTAGTTTTCTTTCAAATGAAAGAAAATTATAGAATATGTTCATTCATATCTGTTGAAGCATTAGTAATTACAATACAATAAATTAGAAATATAATCGGCTCGATAATAAAGAAATAATACAACAAAAACTATTTTATAACGAATGGAAGCTTCGTCAAAATAAAAAAATAATTGTAATCAAATTATACTATTGTAAAGTTAAAATCATCTTATTTCATTTTCCAACATTACTTCGATACAACTATTTTATTAAAAGAAATCTTGATGCACCTTAAAAAAAATATTTTGAGATGGGCAACTTAAAATATTTATATGAGTTGGGCTATGGTGCTATGCATAGCACGAATCACTCTTGTACTATAGATCAATTCTTCGTTATCAAAATACAAATGATCGATTCAACCGTACAAAATGATTTCCGTATGAATATCTAGATGTAAACCAAATATTGTATTTTTTTTAGAATTTTTTACTTTTTTAAAGATAGTTAGAAAATCACTTTTTTTGAATGGCTCAAGTGATTTTCTAATTATCTTAAAAAATAGTAAAAAATTCTAAAAAATATTAAATTTTAAATACATCTAAATATCCATACAAAAATTTTTTGTATAGTTACACCGACCATTTGAATTTTTAAAATAAAGAACCGATCCGTAGCACGAAGACAATCTGTACTATGCATAACACCATCTTTTATATATTTTATCTACCAGCTGGAGTCTCTAACTACTGGCTTTTTGTTGAGAATACTAATAAAAGAAAGGGTTCAAATGCAATTAGTAGAATAAATAGCTAGTTGTACTATAGGAGTGTGTATACTGATGGGAATAATAGCCAACAGTAGTCTAGAATTGGGTTAGTTTAGAAATTTGAATATTACGGCTAGTTAGATTTTTTATATAAATAGATGTAAAGACTTTTATATAAATAGATGTAAAGACTTTTATATAAATAGATGCAATAATACAATGAAATTTCATTTCATATATCTTCTATTTTACAGCACAGAAACTTCCGCATAAACCTCAGAAATTCAACATGATATCAGAGCGGGATCCATAATCCTGTTTCAAAACAGAAAAATTCTGCAAAGATCTCAAACCAGTATAGCTAACAAAGAACTATACCGAGTATACCAAAATTCCTATCCAAAAACCATCCAAGCTGAGAACATCAGCTGGTACCTAAAACTGTTTAACAGTTCATACTAGAAAACCAGAAAAAAAGGAAAAAAGGCTGCAAGTCAACTCAACTGGTAAAAGGTACCAGGAGCAGCAAACATCAAAAATCAAGGTGCATCTGTTCTCATCAGCAAAGATCATTTGTACCAAAAAGAAAAAAACTCCTTGGAAGATAGCAATGTCAGGCAACAAAATAACTACCACGACAACAAACAAAAAGAGAATCCAAAGCCGACAGAGCCAAGGAACCTCCTATGCAAATCAGAAAAGATGGTACAGCTGACAAAGAACTGTTCTAGTCATCGAAGAACTGCAACAGCCACCAAAAAAGGCCAGCCAGAGCCAGAGCCATGAGCCTGAGCAAGAACCGAGAGCTTGAGCCATGAGCCCGAGCCCGAGCCTGAGCTGGTGCAAAACACAGAAATAAATCAAGTCTGAATACCTGAGACAGAAATCGAGTCTCGATAGCAAAGAAGAAGGTACAAATTAAAAAAAAATCCTTGTACCAGAGACTGGTAAAGTATCAGAAAAATCAAAGATCTGAGCCATAGTGTTGTTTAAAAAAGGGGACCACTCAAAGCTCAAATAGAGCTGATATCAGTCCAAAAGGAGAACAAAGCTCGGCAAGAAATCACAAATAATCAATGCATATAAACCAGAAAAAAACTGGTAAAATTATCAGAGCAACAGCCAGTAAATATCAGTAATGCACCATAAAAATATACTTGCAACAAGAATCCCAAAACCAAAAAAAAAACTCATCACAAGGTGTAAGCAAGGCAGATTCAGGCAACAACCAAGAAAAAACAACCCCTGACCATAGAAATTCTAAAAACATCCCACAATATATATATAAACCTAAAATCCAATTATAAAGAGCCATATTACCCGATTCATGCAAATCTATACCCCATTGCCCGATCAACCTTCATCATCACCAAACTTATGTCACATACCTTAAAGGAGGTCATAAAAGCATTTGCAACGATGGAAGCTGCAAGGGGGAGGGATTGGTTGCTGCTTTCTCACTTGGTGCAGCTTCAGTTAAGAATTGAAAGAGTGTTCAGGTAGAAGTTAGATTCCCTGGAGACATCACCTTACCACTGGAAGCTGTGATGGCTGACAGAATTGATACATCAGCTACACCTTCAGAAACCTAGATGTAGCTAGGCATGAAGAGGAAGTTTGAGCTCTTGCAGCTGAAAGCAATGGAAAGGAAGCTGCAAGGGGGAGAAACATCAGCAAGAATTAGATGTGAATGTGTGGGGCCTTATATGAATATCAGGTATATAAGGCATCGTACCTTGGCAACGCAGTGAAAGTCGAAAGGGCAAGACAACTCCAGCAGGCTGTTATTTCCTCACTGCCATGCAACAGTTCAAAAAAATATATCATGCTACTACTTGGGGAGTTGTGTGAGATAAACATTAAGCTGATAGATACAAAGCTGACCTTGAATGAAGATGATGCTGAAGGAGGTGAAAGATAAGCTCATCTTGTCAGAGGCATGCAAGGCCAAAGCAATGCAAGAGGTTGAGGCTGCCAACGAACAACTGACAAAACTGAAATCCAAGTCTTAAAGCAACAATTTGAGACCCTTGCTGAATATGGCATCCAGAACTAGGATTTGCACCCTTGAAGAAAACTGTAAACAATTGTGTGAACTTGACGATGAAAATGAGAATGTGAAGAACTCAGTATTGTGGGTTGAGCAGCTGAGATCAGATCCCAAGGCAGCTTTGAAAGTGAAAACTAATATGAAATAAAAAATACACGAGCTTGAGACCGAGCATAAAGTCAAAGATGCTGAAATTGATGAATTGAAGAAGGTTATTGAAGAGAAGAAAAAAGAACCTGAAACACAATCAGAAGCAGTTGCAGCCCCAATCGAATTTGAACTAGCCAAGGCTGCTGAGCAAGACACGAGATTGTAACTTGGTTATGTGATTGAGGAGGCTGACAAAATTAGTCGCATGGCGGCTCGTGTGACAGAGCAGCTGGATACGGCTCAGGTAGTGAATTCAGACATGGCACATGGCTGCGAATATCTCAGTCAGCTTATCACAAGAAAGGCAAAACCAAAAAGGAGACTAGTTAGTAGAACCGAACATCTAGTATTCTTCACTTGCTTCTCTGGTTTGGTACGACTCCAGCAAGCTCAGAGCTAGAGCTAGAGTTGACGGGGAAATAGAGGGCCGTCTGACAAAGGGGCAGGCACCATCTTTACCAGCAGTTAGCATTACAAGCACCACTTGCACAGCTCCACCACCGGTTAGATGAACAATGGTACTGACCCCGGTCCAGGTGGCTGGCTGTGTGGAGCAAGAGAGGTACTACCACATGGCGCAATACCAGCCGGCCAGACCAGCCTCCTGACCTCCGTTGAGTTCCCCCATTAAGCCGCACTGCTCCACTGCACACTACGAGACAACATAACAGAAGCAAGACAAGCGAGAAAGATGGGTGTGAAGACGAATTTAGGTCAGATTTGAGAGACCTGATTCGGTTAAAGGAGGTAAAGAGTGAGAAGCTGAGGTAAGAAAGTGCAAAGGGGGCAAAGAACCCTAGATCGCTGAAAAAGGGGAGAGGTCTATCCTGAGGGAAGGTCGTAAGATTATTTAACTCCTGAGTGTTTGTCGCCTTCTGGTGGCACAGTGCTCATTGGAGCTGTTGATTGGCCTTGCCAGGCATGACTCCCACCGATCGCTCTCTGCACAACCACCTCTGCACTATCAAGGACATGGTCCTCTGGACTGACAAAGGAATCGGTGCAGACCGGCACAGACTCGCAGACCACGCAGCCTCCGATCTCGCCAGTCCACGCCTGAGCCGAGCCGCAAAATAGAAACAACAACAAGACCACGAGTTCTCTGACTCACCGATTCTCATCCGTCCTTTGCCCGATGAAGAAAGGAGGCAAAGGCGGAGCCGCGGAGATCACCAGAAGGAAGGAGTAAAGGAGAACTCGAAATAAGAGGAGAAAAAAATAGGGAAAATTAGTTATCTGCCGCAACAAACTTTCAAAATTAGATTTTTGTCACTGTAAACTTTCAATTGAGAAATTTGTCATTATAAAACATATTTATTCTTAAATTTGTCATTATACATATTTAATCTCAATTAAAAAAACAAAAAAAATCATAATACTAATTATACCCCTTCTTTTTCGCATACTCAATCGGTTCGATTTATCAATTCAGACTCAATCGATATATCAATATCTCTATTTCGACGAAGAGAAAAAAACAACTCCACTCCATTGATTTTGCTTTGTACCTTCGATTTCGCTCAGAAGGCAAAATCGATCTCTCAGACCCTCACCTCCTTCGCTCTTAGATGATTACTGGCAATCGTTGGTGATTACTCTGCAATTGACACTGGCGATCAGAGACAAATTGATTCCTCTTAGACAAACATATTTCGCTTAGATCCTCACCGTCTGCTCCTCTACTTCCATTTCGGTGCTCCTACAAACAAATTATTTCTCGAATCCGCCAATTCCAAGTATGAATAATGCATCAAGGGTTTAATTCATCTTCTAGCTTGGCTCAGCTTTTCCTAAAAGGACATTGGCCACATGGTTAATGGTAATAGAAGATCTTATTTTGTGTTCACTAAGATGCCACTTTCCTTTTAAATCCCAAATAAATATTAATCAATTCATTTATTCATAATAGTAACTTACCTCACGGAATTGCAAAGCAGGGAGGTGTGCTATGGAATTGCAAAGCTGTGAGGGGTGCTACTTGCCATCGATCGCCAGTGTGAGGGTGTGTGAGGTAAATCGCGACTTTAAGTGTCTAAGTAAAATCGATGGTTTGTGTGAAATCAAGAGTTTCAGTAGAAGATTTTTGTTCCTCGTGGAAGAGAAAAAGTAGAAAGGTGTCAAGTTGTCTGAATTGATCGTAACTCGTCTAAATCATATACTAAATCAATGAGAGGGTATAATTGGTATTATCAAAAAAATTGTTTTTTTAATTGTGTTTAAATAGGTATAGTGACAAATTTAAGAATAAATATGTTTTGTAATGGCAAAATTTCTCAATTAAAAGTTTGTAGTGATAAAAATCTAATTTTAAAATTTATAATGGCAAATAACTAATTTTCCCAAAAAAAAAAAAAAAAGACAAGCAATGAGAGGATTTGAGCCGAGTAGCACAGAGATAAGAGGTGAACCGGTTTTTGGGTAAAATAAAACCAAAGCGTGAATGGGCGGAATGAGATGGATTCAGCAACCAAAGCATGAATGGGCCAATTAATCAAGTGAGAAGGAATGGACGGCCCAATCTATCCAGTTGAGTATTTTTTTGCTACGACAAATACTCTTTCAGGTTTTTTATTTTCTCAAATTTTAAAATTTATAATTAGTACAAATATCATTAAATTAGGTGACATCAATCACATGATATGAGACCAGAACATGTTACTGGTATTAGAAGGAACTAAACATATAGCCAATTATCCGTGTAGAATGTTATAAAATTTTCCCCATATTTTCATCACAAATTACAAGAAATAAATTTGTTATGAAACTTATTTTTTATTTCTGTTTTTCAAACAACTAGAGATCCTAAAATCCAAGATATATATGATTTACTTATAAAAATGAATCATGTTGTCCAACTCATCAATTCACTTGTAAATAACTTTAGATAAACAAATATCGTTAACAAAGATGAGGAAAGGTTGTGCTTTCTTTTTGTTACAGGTTTTGATAATTGCACGACATGAAGGGAATTAATACACATGAGAGTTTGACTCAAGATCAAGAGCACGATAATTTGCGCACATGGAGTGAAAGTATATGGATTAAATACATTTCAAGCAAGTTAGAATTATCTTAATCCTAATTTGAGGGGAGTGTTGAGAATACTAATAAAAGAAAGGGTTCAAATGCAATTAGTAGAATAAATAGCTAGTTGTACTATAGGAGTGTGTATACTGTTGGGGATAATAGCCAACAGTAGTTTAGAAATTTGAATATTATTGTTGCTACAATAAATATTACAGTAATAACAGCTAGTTAGATTTTTTATATAAATAGATGTAAAAATTTGTACAGAAGAGAGAATAATGCAATAATACAATAAAATTTTATTTCATATTTCTTCTATTTTACTACACAGAAACTTCCGAATAAACCTCAAAAATTCAACACTTGTAGCAACCAAGATGTGATGAGGTTCTAAGTTCGCATCGAGACTAGAGACAAAATAAAAGATTTCTCCATATACTGTATCCCCCCCCCCAAAAAAAAAAAAAAAAAAAAAAAAAAAAAAAAAAACTGTTTGATACATGGGTGGGATATATGGACAATTATTATTTTGATAACGTTCAAAACCAACTTTAAATAAAATTAAAAAAGACCTGAAAAATAGAAAAACTTCCATAAACATATTCTTATACATATATATTGACTGTATTTTAAATTTCACATATTCTTATACTTATATATTAATTGTATTTTAAATTTCACATATTCTTATACTTATATATTAATTGTATTTTAAATTTCATATCATTTGAGTGTCATTTAATTTCATAAAAAATATCATAACTACATGACAATTATAATGATTTTAATTTTAATAAACTTTAATGAAATATCAAATAATATTCAAATTATATGAAACTTGAAATGTAGTCAATATATAAATATAAAATATATTTATAAAAGTTTTTTTTTTTTTTTGTAAATTTATTTGAAGTTAGTTATCAAGATCATTTGATTGCCAAGGAATCCCACCTTGTAGGGGTGTCAATGGGTACGGTACGGATCGGATGGAGATATTTTCATTATCATATCCATTTTAAATTACTCTTATCCATACCCCACCATTACCATTAAAATTAGATTTATCCATACCCTACCCTTACCCGTTAAAATAAATAGTTAATGAAACGGTAATAGGTGCTAACGAATAATACTAATGTATTACTTAGTTTATTATCATTTATAAAAAAATATATATGAACTCATTTCATTCATACAAATATATTTCTATTTTACTAGTATGAAATAAAAATATAACTATACGATCAATTCTAACTTAAATCATTTCAAAATAAATAAATTAAAAAAATAAACATTTCTTGCCAAACTTTTTAAGTAGAAAATAAAATATATTAAAAGTAAAAATAATATTTTGTCTAAAATAAAATCTAATATTATATCATTCAATCATTTTAAGAAGTACTCTACTAAATATTATTCAAACATTATAATTTATAAGATGGTTAAACTTAAAAATATAATAATTATAATTCTTATTAATTAACTCATAGAAATCGGGACAACTAACATATATATATATATTTAATTTTGATAAATAAAATAAAAAATAGGAAATTAGTAAGAATACCCTGAAGTTGTGCTCTAATGACCTGGACCGAGTTTGAAACTACTAGTCATTAACGCATAACTTTTGGATGTTCTTACTAATTCCTTATTTTTTTTTATTTTATTTACCAAAATAAAAAAAAATTATTACTCAAAATAATTATATTGAAAATAATATAAAATATTTTTTTAATAATTTATCCTATAAGGCAAACGGATAGGAAATGATCTTTACCCATATCCTTACCCATTTACTTAACGAAATAATATTTTTATCCTTACTTAACAAAAAAAAATATTTACCCATACCTATCTTATCGAATACGGTATGAATCGATAAATAGATAAAAGGATATCAGACACCCCTACCACCTTGATATATAAACTTTTCAAGTTTCCAATAAATCTGTAAATTGAAGTATTGGCCAGTCCCTGCCAAACTGGCCCTAAAATGGTGGGAAATCATCATATCTCACTAGAAGACTATAAACTGGATAAGATCATGACGTACAAAACCACTAAGCCATACAAAATTAATAATAATCCAAAAAAGGGCGTCCAAGAAGATTCCCAGCCAATAGGCACAGAGAGCAGTTAACCAGACCAAAAAAGGGGGTCAGAGAAGCAGCCCCCCTTGTTTCCCCTTTCCTCTTCTAATCCTGATTAATAATTACTCATAGATAACTAATAACAATTTTATACCACATATATATCATGATGATTATGTACACATGACATCAAAAATCAAAAGTCCTGCTTAAAGGTCCAGAGGGAATGATGCCACGCCATGGCCTTTATATGTGAATCACAGCTCCATCTTTAGTTGTTGGTTGGATTGAATAGGAGCTTCCACTACAAATTATGGGAATCAACCATAGGAGGAGAAACAAGATTAGTGATGCAATAAGTTGCCTACTCTAGTGCGCCTACTCAATGCACAATTTATTTTGGGTAACATAATTAGATAATTGCATAAGAAATTAAGAACAATGCTTTGATTTCCTACTTTATTATAACAAAGGTTCTTGTTTTTTTTTCAATTCTGAAATGTCCGACCAAAAAAGAAATTATCAGATCAATCTCATACATAATTTTAGATCAAAAAAATTGAAACACAAATAATAGAATTATCAATTATGCTATCCACATACAGAAAAGACCAGAAGTTGTACTGCTAGTGGGAATTTACATGGATTCAACAGTGACCAGGTAATCTAACCCAAAATTTACTTGAGCTAGAGATTAAAAGCCAGCAAACTCCATCCTTTTGTAGAAGAAAGGTAAGACAATTCCCTGATCTACTTCCTTTGACCATAAAGAGTACGAAGGTTCTTAGTTGTGTAGCGGGGTAAGATTTTTCAATAGGGTGTTAATGATATCTTTTTATTCATTTATCGGATTCGTACCGTATTCGATAAGATTGGTATGGATAAATTTTTTTTCCGTTAACTTATTTGATATGGATAAGGGTAAAATTTTTATTTCGTTAAGTAAATGGGTAAGAGTATGGATAAAGATCATTTCGTACCCGTTTGCCTTTTAGGGTAAATTATTAAGAAAATAACTTATATTATTTTCAATATAATTATCTCGTGTAATAAATTTTTTTATTTTGGTAAATAAAATAAAAAAAATAGGAAATTTGTAAGAACACCCCAAAGTTGTGCGCTAATGGCTAGTAGTTTCAAACTCGGTCCAAGCCATTAGTGCACAACTTCGAGGTATTCTTACCAATTCACTATTTTTTTATTTTATTTACCAAAATAAAAAAATCGGTATGTTAGTTACCCCGATTTTTATGAGTTAATTACTATGAATTATAATTATTATCCTTTTCAAGTTTAACCATCTTATATAAATTATAATGTTTGAATAATATTTAGTAGATTACTTCTTAAAATGATTGAATGAGACAATATTATATTTTATTTTAGATAACATGTTATTTTTATTTTTAATATATTTTATTTTCTACTTAAAAGTTTGACCAGAGATGCTTATTTTTTTAATTTATTTATTTTGAAATGACTCAAGTTAGAATTGACTGCATAGTTATATTTTTATTTCATACTAGTAAAATAGAGATGTATTTGTATGAACGGAATGAGTTCATATTTTTTTTATAAATGATAATAAACTAAGTAATACATTAGTATTATTCGTTAGCATCCGTTACCGTTTATTTTAACGGGTAAGGATAGAATATGAGTAAATCTAATTTTAATGGATAAGGATAGAGTATGAATAATAATAATTTAAAATGAATATGATAATAAAAATATCTACATCCGACCCTTACCGTACCCATTGACACCTCTATTTTTCAATCTTATCAAAGCTTAAGACATGCCCCAGCTACTTTTGAATCAGGCTGTCTATCTTTTGACAAGCTGGGCCCAACAATGCAATAGGCCCAACATGTTGCAAACCAACGCATCAGCAAATAAATGTTAGCACAATGATATAGAGCAATGAGTGGTAGTACCACTATTCCAGGGGACCCCATATGTATTTGGAATACCAAAAGATAGTATTTCATACATCTCTTTGAGCCTGTTCTTGTGATGTCTGTCTGTACTTGCAACACAGATGGACTCATAAGTATCAGCCACAGTGAATCAGGATTCCAAATTTGGGGACCAAGACCAGCCCAATGGACAATGGTGACAATGGGTTAGCCCAGCTAGATATAAAGGCACAAGAGCAGGGCAAGATCTTAAAATCTTCCCTCGGAAAGAATCATTGATTGCAATTGTTTTGTGTGTGGGCCACCAGACAAAGTGCCACTGTGCCAGCTAGCCCCCAAATTTATCAGAGTTTTGCCATCCAGAAAGAATTCTCTTTTTTAACTCAGAAACATGACCTAAAATTATTTTTTACCAATGTTCGGTCTCATCTCTATATCTCTCTCTAAAATTGCTACAGAATAATTCGAGCTAGCTGTTGCACCTAGGTGTGACCAGTAAGTTGCAACCAACCACCTGGATGAGTCGTTTGAGGTAAAACGTGTTTCTTTACTGTCAAGCAATCTGTTTACATTATGTGACCACTGACCAATGATATTGAATTCTGAATTCTGACACCGACCCAAGAGCAATGATGTGGTTATGCTGTACAACACTACCAAAATTTTGGTAAAACCTAAAAACCCCTGCTGTAAAAGGATTAAATGAAGAATGGCAGTACAAAACTTCACATATCGTTTAAAGAAAATGAGGTTGGACTTGGAAAGAGAAACTGTGTAGCTTCTTGGAAGGGTGCGCGTGGAATATTCCCAGTTTTTCAGGGAATGCGTCGACTATTTCTTTCCACAACTCGACCATATAGATTTTTGATAACAGAATGATTAATGAAAAACTTTGCAAAAATATTTTTCCAAATTGTGTTTATTTTAAAAATAATTACCGGAATTCATGCGATCAAATGCAAGCAGCGGCACGGTGCCAGGTCCGACGAAAGAGTGTTGTTCATCCCGCCGTACATGTGGGGCCATGCCCCCAGTGACAGCATCTCGCAACCACATCGACTGTTGCAAGTGGTTTTGTGCATTTAACAAATCGACATGCCAGAATTGCTGCAGTTGGTTCTGTGACAACTGGCTCTGCGGTCTTTTGCTGCAACTAGCATTTTTCATTTGGTTGGCATCACTGACTCCAACTTCAGACCACACCGGGTGTTGTTGTTGCTCGAGTTCGGTGCCGACCTTTGCATTTCCTATTGTTAACCTCCCACACTGCAACAACAAAGAGTTACTGATTTAGCTTACTGATTCGCTATCCATGACCAAGTCAGAACTCGCACTGAAATAAAAAAAAAAATGAGTACATTATACATACCATGGATAATGGAACTTTCAAAGAACCGACACTTACCGTTGACTAAGCCTATTCACCTTTTCTTTTTCCTTTTTTGATGTCAATTCACCTTTTCTTTTTTCTTTCACTTTGGGTGGTAATAGAAATGCACTGGCCTATTCTACTTTATTTTGCTGGGTCAATCATAGTGCAACTGTGCAAGTGACTTGTGAAGTTGTGATGCATTATTACATGTCGTACAAATCAGGAAAAGAGGCCTTTTTAGATTCTAACGTGTCAATAGGCAAACAGACGAGCAGTCAAACATAAATCAGATGGGATGGTACTTGTTGCATACCTTGTTATATCACATTTTCTCATTTTCTCTTTTTCTTTCTGATTTTCGATATCTTATATGTAGTTTTGTTATGTTATGTTATGCATCGTAAATTGAGCACCGTCCGAGGCCTGTCGTTAGATATGACATGTCACTCAACTCCGTACCATCTGGGAAACATGCCTCTGACAAAAGTTTGATTTACTCATTGATGGAATTAGTGTATTAAAAAATCCGAATGGATTAAATCCGATCCGTTAAATTTATGTTCGCATTTTCATCTGAGACAAAAATCCGTGTATTAAAATCCGATCCGTCTGTAAAATTTGTGTTCGCATATTGATCCGATTTGAGATAAAATCCGCGATAATCCGTGTTCCAGATAACCCATGATTCAATCACGGGTTAACAACATTTTTTTCTAAACAATCCATCCCAGAAAATCTTGTATCTGAGTCGACTCGTCCCGTCTAACCTGTTCTAACATGCAAAACCCTTTTATTTGAATTTTTTAACATTTTATTTAAATTTCTACTTAATTTTTTTGAGTTGTAAAAAAAATGAAAAATAAAAAATATAAATTAATCAATAATATTAATGATTATATATTTTCAATATTTTCAATAATTATTTTATGATTTTAAAATTTTTGAAAATTTATTTGAGTTAATTTTGAATTTTGAAAGAAAAACACGACGATCCAAAATACCCGATTAGACTCGTCCGACCCGTAATTCTAGAATGAATCGCAGCTGCACCCTCCCAAATCCAATCCAACCTAACTCGTCCCGTCTAATCCATCAACTTGTCCTTACCAAGCCCACCTAACCCGTCCAAATTAATCCCAACAAGTCTCGACCCGTCCCGATTTTAATACAATGGATGGAACCACTACCAGAACAGTAGTACGTAGTGTATATAGATATAGAAATAATTTTGTCAAAAGCACAATATACGAAGACAATTTGGTGATACTAGTATTTTTAAATGCGAATTTCAGTCGGAATAATATATGCGATTTTATAAGATTGATATATAAAATGTACATGTGGTTATAACAAAAACAGTGGAGCGGCTTGGTGGAATATAAATAAAACACCTATTTATATTTAGCTGTGATCTTTTCTGGAGATAGATTATTATAAAAATATTTACATTTCAGCCGCAAACATATCAAAAAATATATTTTAAAATCTTAAAAATTTTAATTTATGATTTTCATTAAATTTTTCATATAAAAACCTTATGGAATATAAAAATTTGGAGCATTTTAGTTTTTTAAGCTACTTTTTTAATTAAAAAAAATAAAAAAATAAAAATAATAATAAATATTCATGTTTGTGTTGTTTTTTTAAAAATTCAAAAAATGGTTTAAAAAACTCAAAATGCTCTAAATTTTTATATCTTACAAGATTTTCATATGAAAATTTTAATGAAAATCATAAATTAAAATTTTTGAGATTTTAAAATATATTTTTTTTATGAATTTGCATAATTCTCTCTCTTTTCTGATAATATTAACTACAATGTTTGTACCCTCTCCATTTCTCCAAACAGGACATGTCCATTACCGTGTTCTTGGCAAACTAAGTAACAGTTACTCAAATAATTATTTTACACTGGATTGTAGACTAATACTACAGTTTACCTACACTTTCCCTGCTAATACTATGGGCAGTACTCAAATTTATTTACAGAAAAAGACCAAAAAAATACAATAAGAAACCATCTGGAGGAATGGAGGGGATACTGTAGATAACATGGCAAGACCGACCAAACAGTTACATACTTAAATGTAGAAAACTAGACCTAGTGGTCCCATTGTCGGAAATTTAATGCATGCATGGATAAGTACAAGACGCAATTGCAGTGCATTTTTTTATACGAAACAGAACTTCTTGGGAAGCGAACAAAGGAAAAGAAAACAGAAATTTCAATGTTGAGTGAATAAAATGGATTACAGTGCAGGTGGCATGGTAATCAGAGAACGGTGTATTTTAAATTGAGGGTGCATTAATGTGCCCTTACCAATAGAATATTGCTATTAACAATATTTTGTTAATATATATTTGCGAAGTTTGAACGCAAATTTAATAAAATTGAAAAGGTAAACTGTCTTCTCATGTAAATAATATAAATTTCTGAGACTAATTAAAAAAGGTTTTGGAGGAGAATGGACAACTATGGGAGGATTGTCGGGCAAAATGATCAAGCTCAAAAGAGATTGATAAGAGAAAAATCCACAATAACCGTAAATAGTGCACATTATGCGGTTGGATCATTGTATCAGACTCGAGGATTGAAACGGATCAGAGTCTCAGAGCTGAACTTTCAAAAAATAAATTTTCAAATTTCTGACACGTTTCAGAGGTCTAACCTTTTTAATTTACTGGGAGCACATTTATTGAAGGAACAGAACGGAGCGATGACCATACCCTCTTCGGTAAAGACAAATATACTAGTGAATCCCCAAAAACAAAAACAAAAAACAAATATACTAGTTTCGAAACTTTTCCTGTTATTTTTCACAGAAGTCATCCCTACCATTCTATGAAATGGGATCAAAGAATTTTCTTATCAACAACTAATTTCCAAAAACTTCTGTTGGAAAGAAAAAGTAATATTGTTTACCTTAATATGTGTGATATATGTTGAGATAGTTTCATAAAATAATACCTCCATTGTTGTAGAAGATATAAAGTTGTCCAGTCCACTGAAGTCTATTCTTGGATTAACTGCTGCCAGCCTCATTGATAAATACTGTGCATTATTACACACTATTAAGATCTAACTACGTGCAAAATATTAGGAAATAGAACAGTCAAGGAAAGAGGTTAGTACCTCTACTTGGCGTTGTAGGTACTGTACATGGTTGATTATTTCATCCAACACCAGTGCCGTACCAGATATCTGCATTTTACATTTTGGAGTTTATTCAGTTCCCCAAAGTAGATTGTCCAATCTATGAATATTTTGGCATCTATCATGCACATCCTGACAAAAACCTAGTAAAATTCTCTCTTAAAGATGTATAGTAAAATTCTATTTCCCTAATGACATACAAAATTAAGAAGTGCGATTCGTACTTAAATAAGGGCTTTTATGCAACTCTTTACACTTTCTACGGAGTATGCGGACGCCACACCAAAAATGGTGTGATTTACTGTTAATAACCAAACAAAGTAATCACACATGGTATGCACTTTGTATTAACGTACCAGTGGGATTTGAGTTTGACCTCTAAAAGGGCAAGAAGTTAGCACAGTCACGAAAAATAATAACGGTAAGAACATTTGACAAAAGATAAAGTACTCTATCAAGAGCTGTGCTTTTTTTATAAAAAAAGTTGCTTACTGCCTAGACATGATGTCAGGATTAAGGACAAGACTATGTTCTTGCTGTACTTATTTTATTTATCGAATTAATTTAGAATGTCAAGTTAAATATCAAGTTGTGTTTTTAATTAAAACATGTCTGAAGCATTACCGTAGTTGAATCCCATTCATCAATATGCTTCTTTTTTATACATTAAAGTCAGTAAAACATCGAATGATCGAAGGATTAATCAAAGTCAACAGAATTGACAGTTTTTATTATAGCTTACCTTTATACTACAATAAACTTAATTAGTTCATTTATCATAAGATTTTATTAACAATGTAAAAACATTATTAATATTGAGACATGCTAGATTTACATCTAGAGAGTTAGCTAGAATAAATCCTAGCAACTGTGAATTACTTTTACTTCAATAACTTATCTAATTATCTCTATGCTAGAACTGTAATAAACGAAGCACACATGGTTCTATTCGCATAAAAGACTACCTAAAAATCGTGCCTGAATACTCTGAATTAAATGAATCCACATTTTATTTATAAAAAAATGAATGGAATCCACCTATAAAAAAAAAGTACCCCCAGCTCCTATTATTTACTCTCAATTCATAGTTAACAATATGTAAAATTATTAGGTGGCCATGGTCCCCACATAAATGAGTGAGTCTGTGGGTGATGGTGAACCCGGAAGCCACTATCTTGTCCCTATATGTGAAAGTATCTGGCCACATATGTGAAAGTATAGGAACCAAATCTGCTATTATCGGGGACAAATAATAGAACTCTACTTTTTTTAAATAAATATAAAAAAATTATAAATATGTTCTTTTACTTATAGATTGATAGTAATTTAATTTAACTTCATACAATTTTATTATCATTTGATAGCCTATCAATGACCATTAAATTAGAATCGTTGCAAATTATAAAAAAAAAATAATGTTTTTTGTTGGACTATCTAATGATAATGAAATTATAAAAAAATTGAAACATTATCAATCTATAAATAAAATAACATATCTATAAATTATTTTCTATTTACAAGATTATTTCTATATTTATTTAAGAGCAAAAGTAAGTTCCTATTATTTATCCACTATAATTTGTTATTTGTCCATAATAACAGATTTGGTTCCGAAAGTATAATAGGAGCAAATGATCATTTAAGTTACTGAAAGGCCTACAAAATCCTTCTGTCAGCAAAACACTACATCAAAAGAAACTTTGTAGATGCCACAAAAATATGAGACTTGATCTTTCTCGGTCAGAAAGGTCACCAAAAAATGGGTGGCCGAATCAAATTTACATGCGATTAGGAATCAAATTTGAACCCGGTTCTCCTTAACAAGTTTCAATTGTTTAAACCCAAATTCTAAATTTGGAGGAGACAATTGGCGCTTTTCCGTCTGGTGAACGTCCAGACCAGACGTATACCAGGTCTTGCTTCCAAAAATGTTCTTCCTCATTGATTAATTTGAGACAATAGTTTTTAATTATATTGTATACAGATATTCAAGAATTTTTTGAAGAATTATGGGAGCTTATGATAACATGAAAATTTGAAATTTCTATGTTTGCGCAAAAGATACTGTAGCATAATTATTGCGCACCATCATACAGGCAAGATTTGGAACCATATTTTACTTTCTATTATCCAAAACGTTATTAATTAATTGATAAAAGAATCAAGTTTAAGACCAATATAACTAAAGTCTTACAAAGAAGGAAAAAACATACCTTACTGCAGCCGGGGACCAGCTCTTGAAGAAGCTTCATCCGAGCATTTATCTTTTCTCTTCTTGCCTAAAATTTGATTTTTGAAAACAACAAAAACCATTTTCTTAGCTCAAAAATAGCAAAATGTACCAAACATGGACGCGTCACAGAAAATCCAAAATTGAAAGAGCTGAGACAAGTGGTGTGGTCACCCGCTCAGCAAGGCTGTGGCTATCAGTCGCCTGGCCACGGCGCGCTCTTACGTGTACATATGGAAGCTTATTCTCACCGTCGGTATCCTCCTCCGCCTGCTTTCCCTTCTTTACCTTGGCCTAGAAAACAGTAAAAAAATGATTTAATTAGAAAACTTAAGGTAATAAATGACCGAATAAGAAATGGTTCGCGCTCAAGCCACCGGATCCCATGCGCCTTAACTTGCCCGAAATGGAAGTCCTCGGTTTGTACGAAAATAATCATACTTTGGTAGACTTGGTCTATACGATACGTAGACTGAAACATTTATTCACTTTGGCCCCCTCAATTTGTCATATTGATAATCCATGACGTCGTTCGGATAATTGGACAAATGTGATGGAGCACCTTCTAGAGTCTAGACAGAGCTCATCACACATTTCAGATTTCCAATAGTTACGGAAAGTATGAAGTACCATTCTCTGATGATTTACTTGACGTCTTCATTATATATTTTTTATATGAATAAATAGTAAAAGTTCAAATTGATGAGATTGTTTTGAGAATCGAGATGCATATTTTCAATAGAAAATATGAATGCTAACTCTCTCTTTTTTCAAAAAAATAATAATAAAAGAATAAGAGCAAGTTAAACACACACATAGTATCTTCAGGATTAAACTAAAACTAAAGCCGAACCTAATCGTATTTAATTTTCATGATCGCAATGTTCACTTGAAATTCAAGAGTTGGTAATCCGAGCTCATTCAAACATGTCTAAAATCAAAAGTGGGAGGAGAAATCGCAAACCTTGCCATTGTTACTTGCACCTTCCTTTCTCTTCTTCGCCACTTCAGGGGGTGGGAGAGGAGTGACCTCCGGCGATGGGGCGGACGAGGCGGTGGCGAAGACGGAGAAGCGAGCGGCACGGTCGACCAAGGCGGGATCGGAGGGAAAGGTGGGCTCGTGAAGTAACTCAACCGCTCGGCTTGGAGGGAGGCCGAGAAGCGCCGTGAATGAGGCACCGGAGGTGGCGGGGGTGGGGGAGGGGGTGGAGGAGGCGGCGGAGTTGAGGATGGGATGGATCTCATCCTCCATCGGTACGAATGGCAGGCTTGATTTGTATAAGGCAACTCTGGATGGAGGCCGTATAAAAATGTGTGCGAGAGAGAGTGGCAACTGGCAAGACAGGAGAAAACAAAAGGCTGGAGAAAAGGAAGAGTCCGTATAAAAAGGTTGGTTTGATCCAGATCTCTGGTTTAGTAGCGAATGCAAACAAGATCTCTGGTTTAGTGGCGAATGGAGTGAGGAGTGAGGACTGAGGAGACCGGAGTTCGGTAAATCAATGGAATGGTTGATATCTCCTACACTGCAACCGATGAGAAAATGAGAGTGTGTTTGGTTCAGGCTTTTATTATAACTCTCAGGTTTGTAAAAATAAAACAGGTGTTCTCAGATTATTTATATCTATGTAATTACATTACCATGAGTGATTTATTGGTCCATTACCTTCAAGAGAATCTCGAGTCAAATACAGGGTGCTTCCACAAAGCGTCCATAATTCTCCGCAACCGGATAGTGAACGCCAAGTAATACTAAATATAATACATTAATATTATAGTCTGTATAATTGTTAAAATTGTTAGACTTGTGATAAAATATTTCATTTCAAGTGTCCTGATAAATATAAAAAAATGAATGAAATAAATATATAAAACATATAATTTGTGGAAATGAGTCTTTAATTTAGTAACAAAGACAAAGTTCTATATACTAGATGTAGCTTAAATTCTCATTTTATCTAAAAAATATATTTTCTTATGTGAAACATTTTACCATCTTATGGAAAATGCGCCAAAACTGAAAAAGTTTTGTTATAATTAAAAAATTAATCCAAAACAATGAGTTTTACTTAGTATGTTTCTGTTAACATTTTAGTACTAAATGTTAATGGGTTAAATTTAAAATATTTATGCTCAAAATATCATTTTATGTAGCTCAATAAAATATTTATATTCAAATCTTATAGAATACTAATTTTATTATTTTTTATATTTCTGATAATTTTTAAAAAGATAACTTTTTTAAATATAAATATTAGTATTTTTTACTATTTAAGGCTATGTTTTAAAAATAATTAAAAATAGTATTTTTTTTAAAATAATAAATTTTTTTATCCTACAAGAGTTTGATATAATAATTTTATTTGGCTACTTAATTTATCATTTCGAGCTTGAAATATTAAAATTTGACTCGTTAACATTTTCGACTGAAAAAACACATTAGTCATTCTTGCAAAACAATACATTACGTAAACTGAAACCAAATTTGCTACCCACATGAATTGGATCAAGCATTGCTCAATAATTATTTACTTTAAACCTAAATGTTAGACTAATCTATAAAATATATTAGACCTAGGAACTAGGGTGTCAATTATTGACCTGACTCGACCCGACATAACCCGATATGATCTGAAAATAAATGAGTCAGATATGAATTTAATTTTTTTGATCCAAATCGAGTCGGATCGGGTTTGAGTCAACCCGACCCGATCCGACCCACTTAATTATATTTTTTGAAGTAATTTTATAATTTAGTACTAATTAAATCTTAAATATATATTAATTATACACTAATTAAGATTATTATAAATTAATTAATATTTAATTACTTAAAATAATATAAAAATAAATTAATGATTATTTATTTATTTTACACGAGTCGGGTTGGATCGACCCATAACTCGGTCGGGTCGGGTATGGATCAAGATTTTTTGACCCGAATGTAATCAGGTCGGGTTCGAATCGGATAAAAAAAATACTAATAATGACCTGACCCAAATCCGACCCGACCCAACCCATTGACACCCTAATTGGACCAATCTATAAAATGTAAAACACAAAAAAAATACTAATGTGCAATGACGGATTTATGTATGTAATATTTAACGGATAAAACTTACAAGTTGCTCCGTTAATCTTCGTGCGGAAGCGGTTCTGACCAATACAACACTATCACTGGTTCTACAAGAAATCACGAGCCGAAGTCGGAAGCCTGAAGCCTTGCGTTTTTCACAACCTAAATTCTTCAAGTCTTAACAGAGTATCTTTTCTCTTTCTCTCTCTCTTTGATAATAGTGACAGATTCGTTTTTCTGATGATCTGTAAGAGAGAGTATACTAGTGTATATTTATAAGCCAATGCATCTGCTCAATACACTTGTTCAATGCACATCTCCAGTGCACCTGTTCAATGCACCTCTCCAGTGCATCTGTTCAATCTTATAACGGGTTGGGTTTGAATTCGGGTTTCCCATAATGGGCGTACTGATAATTAAATCCAACAATGTATCTCAAATGGGATCAATGTTCCACATCTATTTTAAAACGTAACCACTTTTTTAGAAAATTTTATTATATATAGTGGATTTCTTACATGTCTATATAAATAAAACCCATTAAATTTTACTAAAAATTCCATTATTGAACTTCATTGTTTTATAATTTTTGAAGTCTCTTTCATATGCATTTAACATTTATTTTGTTTTTAATGTTATATTATATGAGCTGCTTCTACCGAAAAAAAGAGATAGCTAGCACTAATGAATTATAAACTCAAAGTCTCTTGATCTTCACCACGTCTTTTATCGTAAGATTTTAAAAATATATATTCTAGTAGCATTTGTTATTAACACAAGTCTCGGTCTTAGAACTATTTTGACCTTCTACATGACTATAGCTAACAACTTCTCCATTGTTATTCATTTCACAGGTTAGTATAAAAGAGATTGTAAAAAAAAATCATAAGAATCGATATCTTAAACAATACTTCATATTATTTAGTAATTTCTGTTTAATAAAGTAATAATTTAAACTTTTATTATGATTCCCAATTTCTAATTCAGACTTCTATATATTTTTTTTCTCTTTTGTGATCATGCATGGTGTACGTAAATAAATTGCACCGCTTGGTAAGCAAGCTCGTGTTCTGGTATAGGCTCTTTCCCTCCCAAGATTCTTTATATATGTAAATTGACCCCAATTACATTTTAGAAATTAAGTAGATTAAGTTTTCCAAAATATGAAATCAAAAACTGCTTTCTGCAATGTGGGAAATATCTGTATTATGGTATTATGTAGTAATCACAACTAAATCCATGATGATAATTAGGCCAAAGATTGGTATTAAGTATCAGCAAAACTAAAAATTATTATTAATCAAAATTAATTTTATTTTTTACTAGCTGAAATGAATTAAGTGTTATCAAAACTAAAAAGGATGGGGATCACTTGACAATGGGTTATTTTGACATTCTTGACAATGAACTCTTAAATAAATAGAAAAAATCTTTAAAATGAAAAATAGTTTATAGATGTGTTATTCTATTTATAGATTGGTGGTCATTTATATTTCATACAATTCATTATCGTTTGATATTCCATCAAAAACCGTTAAATTGAAACCATTGTAAATTATATAAAACTTTGATAGTCTTTGATGAAGTTTCAAACGATAATAAAATTATATGAAATTTGAATGACCACCAATTTATAGGTAGAAGAACACATCTATAAAAAAAATATTTTTAATTATTTTATTTAAGAGTCCATTGTCAAAATTGACAAAATAACCCATTGTCAAGTGATCCCCACCCAACTAAAATTTATTATTAAGGGACTTGGATACTTGTTGTTACTTATGTGAATGTAATATGAATTAAAAAAATTATTTTGAATGTCAATCACTAATTGTTTATGAACAAATTTCATAAAACATAATGACAACAAAGGAAATCTTCAACCTCTCAAGTTGCTAAGCGGATTCAACTTAACTCTAAAAATTATTCTACTAATAAAGCAAAGCTTAATATGATTTTGAGTATTATACAAATGACTGAGATAAAATTAGAAGAATTTACTTAATATAGTTCACATCAACCAAAACATTGTAAGTTCAAACCAATTGAGATATATAATGATGCATGAAATTTTTTAATTTAATGTAATTTTTTTATTTTTAAAAACGAGTGAACTCTATATTAATTTTTTTTTTGGCTCTGCCCCTGTTTATGTCAGCTTACTCATCTAAATGAGAAGAAATAATTAGTTTAACTCATGTGTTTACAGAAATTTGATTCGGTTCCATTTATAATTTAGTATATAAAAATAACCTCGTAATTAAAATGACGCTTTTCCTGGGCACGTGCACATTACTCGCTCTCTTTACTTTCTAAATTCATTCAAATGATGCATACACACAAAAATTTCAAAGATGAGTAGATGATACAGATTCTATTAATTAATACCAACATTCATAAAAAAAATGGATTTAATGTCATGATATTTGATTGCACAAGGTGGAAACAATTAACTTTCTTATTCCATTTGTATTTCGAAATTTAAATATTGAATTATAATTTTTGAGTTCATTCTATAGTGCACGAGATATATAAAATAAATCAATTATAGTCAACTAGTTTCATTCAATTTTCTTTCCGCTTGCTCTTTTATAAATTTATCTCAAAAACTATAAAATCCTCTGCGCATTACCTCTCTTATGAAAATAAATAAGAACTATAATTTCGGTTCCAAATTTGAATTTTATATATTGAAATTCAATTGAAAAGGTTAACTTTGCAACACAAAATATACACTTGTGTCTTTTCAATTAGAGATGTCAATTATTGATCTGATCCTATCCAAATGAATGAACACTAAATGGGTTGGGTTACTTACTCAGGTATAAATCAAGTTTTTTAACTCATCATGGATCGAATCGGATATTTAACCCTATCGGTTTACTTAAATTTTATTTATTTTATGATTTAACATGAATTAAGCTCATATACACATGAAAAATATATGAATTAATTAATAAATATGAGTTATTTTTTCAAGTTGGGTCAAATAGACTTGTGACTTGTTCAGATAAGGTAAGATAGAAAATGATCCGATTTTAAACCGAATGGATTAGGTTGGGTTAAAAAAAATAATAATGATATAATTCGAACCCAACTCAAATCATTGACACCTTCTTGAAACCCACTTCCACAAAAATTATATCAAATATAAATAGTGATTTTCCTTTTTTATACAAATCCTCGACCAAGTTATTTTCAATGGGTGTGTCTATCAAAATTTAGTAAATAATCAATAGAGAATTTTAAAATTTGCCAATTGACAGGAAAATATTTTTTCTTTTTGTTATAAAACCTCAAATCAAATGACTGTTGATATAAATAAATAAGTCAATAAAGATTATAAAATTTTCAATAATTAGTGCAGCAAGAAATTGAATTTAAGCAACCAATCTTTGATAAGCATCAAGTTTAAAAGAAACTTACGCTCCATGATGTAGAAAGCTAAAAACGTTGTATCAACGAGTTTTTTCGCATTGAAGTGCATAAAAGAGCACCAGTATGAAATACGCCTGGGATCCATCCAGATAATTGATGCAATAAACTAACATAAGCACTAAATATTAATTATCAAATAATTAATGGTTAATTATCATCAGTTGTCATTCTTGAATGATTTGATATTGGAAATTAGTATCTTTACGTCAAGCTGCACAAATAACTTGAGTCCGACTATGGTGCTTTGTAAAGCACAGAGATGTTTGTGTGCTTTACACTCTATTTTTAATTTCAAATCAGAAATAATCTATCCGAACCATTTAATCTAATTTTCATATCAAAATATATTAGTAAACCAATTTTTTATTTTTTAGAATTTTTTGTTATTTTTTCTGCTGAAGAGAAAATGACTTGATCTGAGAATTCTGGTTTATCCAAAAATGACGGTTTTCCTCCTATCCAAAAAAATAGCAAATGGATTCCAAAAAATATAAAATTTGATTTACTAATAAATTTTGATATGGATATTAAATTGAGCGGTTTGGATCAATCATTTATGACTTAAAATTAATAATAGAGCGCAAAGCACACAACGCACATGTGCTTTGCAAAGCACCATAGTCTAATTCCAAATAACTTTTTCCTTTATATGCAATTTTATATATTTTTTAAGTGATCCTAGAGTTATTGGGTTCATTATTTTGTAAAAATTAATTATTTTTTTAGTAAAGATAAAAGTCTAAGCTATCTATATTTTTAATTGTCCATAAAAAACTTTTATTTGGATTTCGAACCTGCGACTTTCCACTCGTATATTGTCTTTGCCACTAAATCAAAGGATGCTTCTCATAAATATTAACTTTATCATTAATTTTTTTAAACGAACATAAGGACCAGACGCTTAACTTTTATTCAAAAAAAAAAAGACAAGCTGCACAAACAACAATTAATCTAGGAAAGGTCAAACATCCTAATTGAATGCTACACAAGTCATAATACAGGAGTTTTTTTTTATCAAAATAATAAAAGAGTTATTACATTATAACTGTCTAAACAAATTACTGACCTCAGTAACTTAGTTATAACAAGTAAATTTTCTCTCTCGCTTACATCAATTCAAACGGATCCTAAATGTAGCCGCCAAACAACTACGAAAATTACCTTCTCTCAAAAAAAAAACTACCAAAATTAGCAATTACAAATGCATCATAAGTATGTAAAAAAGAAGAGAAAATTACAACACTTTCTTAGCAAATTATGCCATGTCACAGTTGATTAACAAAAAAAAATGCCAAGCTAAAGAGAAAGTACAGGATATGTAGCTACGTGATTGCATTTTCTATCTCAATTGTCTAGGTTAGACACTACAACAAATTTGAGATTTAATAACGATTTTTAACGGGGTTTAACAATAGTTCACAACCGTTATTGAAGGGGATGTTAGAAAAGATCATTAAACAACCATTGTTAAATCTCTTACCTTAAAAGACGGAGGAGCACCTTTTAATTAGTAATAACCATTGTTAAAAGTTGCTTCAACAACAGTTCCTTATTGATAACTGTTGAGCAACGGTTTTAGTTAAGAAACGTTGTTGAATACCCATTTAACAACGGTTATCAATAAGGAACCGTTATTAAATACCTTTGTTTCTGTTATTTTATTGTCTTCAGCGACGATTAGGATAAATAACCGTTGTTGAATCTTTTTTTGATAAATTATTTATTTCTCTGTGCTATCCCACTGTTGCTAGCAATAATAAGATTATACAATCAAAACTAATAACATTCTGACAATCAAAACCAACAGCATTTTAAATAACAGATTATATTTATATATACATAACACATGCATATATAAATAAAATACATATGTACAAATAAAATACATATATATATATATACAAAAAGAACAGTTAAAAGTTAATTACATCAACATGTTTCAGAATATGTGCATACAACTCATTGCATCAAATGTTATCTTTTAGGAATTCAATTATCATTTTTTTCACCTCCTCAATGGTACTTAAATGGTATTGCGCCGTTGAACCCAGCGGGATAGTCTATGCATGAAAAATAATTAGGAGCATGTAACATAAAGAAATATGTAACATAAGAAATAATTTTAAATAATTATAACTTATTTATTACAATAGTTACCTCGTGCAATACTTTTTTCTTATTGTAAGTTGAGATAATGTCATGAACTAATTTCATGACATAATAGGCACATTCCGAGCCACCAGGTTGTGTTGAACCCTACAATTATACATAACTATAAGTATAAAAACTCTAATTATTTGATAATTAAATGCAATATGATAAAACTACGTACCTTAACCGTGACATATTTGAACATAGTTTGCTTCTTCTTTTTTTCTTGTACCGCAATCCAATAATGTTGTAAAGCTCTACAAAATAATTATAAAATTAGTATATAATAATATTATTTGACATTATAAATAGATAAACTTACATATCTAAAGCATTCTGGATGGCTAGCGGCCCCGTTGAGTCATTATTTAGAGGATTCAAGACATAAACAACACTCTTCGAGAAGTTGACAATAAGAAGAACCTAATGGTGCCTACAAGCCATTTATTAATTACCTGAATATTATAACGATTAGAAATAAATTAATTTTTCAAGAGTGATACTAACTCTTTATGGTACGGTAAGAACATAAAGGGGAGTTTTGAGATAACTCTGAACCTATCACTCAAGTATTGGCACGCTGTCGAGAATTCACTCTTAATCGCGGTCTCCAAGCATTTGTATGGATCCAAAAGCAGTAACTAGTGTCTTCATACGTCACACACTGTTTTACCTGAGCCCTACAAACAAATAATTACATCATTAGTATACTTAAACCTTAACATCAAAGAAATTAGAGTTAAATATATTCTTACCTGTACAAAATCTGAACAATAGAGATATTTAGCGAAGCTCCCTTCATTAGATCGATGACATCGGTCACAAACACTTGGACAGATCCATTATACCTGAACATCTTATTGTCGAAGTTGAACACAAAGGATTTGTTGTCGGGTTGGGTCATCAGCATTTGATACAAGTAGAAACCGTTGTCATCAAGGCTGACCAAAGTGGCATCGTCAAGCAGCGGCCCAACCCGAAACCACGATGACGCACTTAGCACTTTTGCCTCTTTCTTCTTACATTTTTGGCTCTTAACGATGGCCTTTTTTGGTGCGGTGGGCTGCATTAAAAGATGATTAGTATTATAAATGATTAAACTCTAATATTAAGTTATGAATTAAAAATATAATTTAAAAATATATTCTGAGTTGGATGCACGAGATATGTTGGCCATATAAGGAAACCTCCGATCAGATCAACTAGACAAGTGTCCTCGTTTGTCGGACATGGCACTTCATACTCCCGACAATCATCATAAACCATATCGATACAAACTCTTAGATTGTTGAGCGGGATAAGTTCATGATGCATGGTTCCACTCCCCATTAAAATCCTCCCATCCGCCACCTCGAGACAACTGTTAGGCCTCTCGACCCATAATTTGCATGGAATGGGGGATTTAAGAAGAAAACAAACAAATTAGGTACTATTGTACTTCCAACAACGGATTATGAAAAATACAGACATAAAACCTAATCTCATAATCGTAGAATAAGTTTTCTTCTACCTGCACTTCCTCGCTTATGTGAGTCAGAGGAGGACATTGCGGTTGAGGCATAACTATAAGTTGTGTCGCCACAAAGTGTGAATCGAGTACCGCCTGCAATTTCGCGTCGAACTACTTCATCAGTCTCGCCGTTATCACATCCTCACTCTTTGCAAGTATGTTCTTGAGCTGAAAAAATAAAATTAAAACATTAAAACCCTAAAATTATGATAATTATACAATAATTATTGCAACAACACTCATTTTAATTACCTCAGATGGAGTGATACATTCAGAGTGATTACTCCTTTTCCTGGTTGCCTTACCAAAAAAATGGTCTTCTGAGTGACAAACCCGGAGTGCCCTCTCAACCGTCCCAGATGCTCGGGCATCCCAATTGAAGCAGTTAATATGTCATTGCAACGTGAAGGTTTGAACAACCCTTCAGATGCTAGCTGAGAATTTTTTTTCTGCAAAAAAATATAGTTAAAACTTACAACAAAATATATTTTTTTAGTTACAATAACTAAATATTTCAATCACATACCATTCGCTTCAGGACCTCCTGAGTCGCCGGTGTCGGAATAACCACCACACCATCTTTAATCACTCATCTCGCACGTACCCATATCTTTGACCGTGGGTCTGAAATCGAGTTGTGTGGAGACATGGAGTCCGAAGAGGACGAAATAACATCTGTCTCCTCCCACTTCTTCTCCACGGTCTTGTAACCCCTCGATCCGAGCCTTTGTGGGTGTATAATCTTCTCTTTATTGGTGATAAGCTTCAATTATATATTATATTCAATTAGGGTTTTATCTCAAAAACTATACATTTTATGTTAATTGTTAAGAATTTATTCAGTTTTTATGTTGAGTTGCGAGATACTGCTGTATTTCTTATTATTTTGTAGGTTATGAAATATAAATAAGGATGTCAACATGAGAAATGATGTTTGAAACGAGATGGATCAAACCTACACGAAGAAATCAAGTGAAAATCACTTCTGGACAAAAATTATGGACCGCAATAATGGGATTCGCTCTCTGGTTCGCTATGTTAAGAAAGTGCAAAAATTGCGAATCATAATTATCTGGGCTGGAAGCGTGAACTTATAGTTTTAAAACGGTTTTCTCGTTGGAATTAAGAGATTTTAACAACCCTTCGTTCCAGACATCTCTCAACTGACTGAAAAATAGATCCCAAGTAAGAAAGAAGAGGAAGAACACCATTGGAGAAGGATTTGAAGAAGGAGAACTCAAGAACTGGGCGAGAAATCGTAGATCTTGTTGGTGTATTCTTTTCTTTACTCATTTCTCATATTTGTACTATTGTTTAAACATGAATCTTTGTGCAAACTTTGACATGATTTGTGGCTAGACACCCTTCGAGGGGTCTAGGTGTAAACTCGATAACTCGGATGGTTTAATTATACTCGTGTGTTGATCTTTTAGTTCTTGTTATTTATGATTGTTGTTTTATCTAAATTGAATGTTTAGTTTTAATCAATTGCATATTACCCTAGAAGTGAAAGTGGAAACCGAAATGTGGAACTAAATCTTCTGACCCAAAATAGTGATTTAGGTCATAGGCCAGGTACTTAATCGTGAAACTTATTACCTAGGGGAAAACCCTAGAAATTGTGTGAGGTACCGAAAGGCGAAGTATAAAATCTAGGTTATGCCAAAGTGATTCACTGATCTTAATGGGCTTAGACTTATAAGGTGAGATACTTAATCGTGAAACCCGAATTGTTTAGGTACGGTACCAAACTACGAAAGTATAAATTTGATACTAAAATCTGAAATTAAATCCCCGACAAACACTAGAACATATTAAAAGATCAAATAGAGTGAATTGACCAAACGAGTGAGAGTGAAGCCGAAAACCCCTAGAGTCCTTTATTTGATAAGTTTTTCAGTCGTTGTTGTTAGATTTATGTACTTTTAGTTTGATACAAAACTCTAGTTCGATTGTCTAGATTAGTGAAACTTATGAGAACCGGTAATTCACCCTTGTCCTTTTAGTTCGACACCCCGACTACTACTTGACTAAGTCGTGCGCTTGCGGCTGAAATTAAGTATTAATTAGGGTATTTTATTAGTTTAGCAGAATACACATCAATTGGCTTTCCCTTGTGCGCTATTTGCCTACCAATTGAGAGTACAACTAAGAATCAAACTTATTATTAGAGTTTTTATAAATATTTTTCAGATTTCAACCTTAAAGTCATCATCTTCACCTGCATGCAAAACTCTACCCACTGTTCTGGAGTTACATTGTAATCGTTGCAAGGATTACCTTTCACGTTGTTGGCATACTTGGTCCTCATTCTACATTTCCATTGCCTCTAACGATCGCCCATTATTCGAAGACAAGCATGTTTGTCAACGTCATCTTTGATATTCTAAAATTTCTATAACATTCACAAACATATCAATGCACAAGTAATAATATGCAAATATATCAATGCACAAGTAATGCTTATATTATACCTTGATTTCATTCCATAAGTTAGTCTTGAGATTTTTATCGTGGTTGTCGACTAACCTCCAATACACGATGGTGATCGATACTCGATCCCTAGCAATCATTGCAATATAATTTCAAAACTTATTAGCATTAGAACCGTATGACGTGCCATCACTCAAGAACTCAATCGTTCTTTTATCTTGTTGAAGTGCGCGTACCCCCTCGCATATAGTTCTTGACCATTTTCTAGTTGAGCCCGTTGATCCTGTTGATCTTGATATTTCTATAAACAAAAGGCAACATACATTTGAACAAAAGACAACAATATATATTTATAATTGACAACATACATTTATTTGGTAACAAAAGGCAACAACATACATTTAAACAAAAGATAACAATTAAACTAAACCCTAATTGGCAACATACATTCATTTTTAGTAGCAACATTAAACAAAAGGCAGCAACATATATTTATAATTTGGCGGTAACAAAAAGCAGCAATAACTTAATTATAATTTGACAGCCCTTACAAACCCTAAATCCTAAAACCCATAAACCTTAAACCCTAAACTATAAACTACAAAATACAAACAAAAAACTATAATTAACTAGGCTACATAACATATATATATATATATATATATATATATATATATATATATATATATATAGGGATGAAAGGGAAGGTAGGGCTTACCTTAACTGAGAGGAAGGAGGGCATGGCTGAGAGAATGCGACAAAAAGCGAGGGGCGAAGGCGAAAGGACAACAACAATGGACGGGCAGGAGGAGGACAAGGCAAGGCAGGGCAGGAGCAGTTAGGATAGCAATGGCCGAAAGAAGGAGAAGAGAGCTCTAGATAGTTGTGTCGAAGAGTTTATGGGAGTACTGACGTCGATCGGGTGAAAAGTATACAAGTCATAGAATTTAAAATGACACCCTTTAACAACGGTTATTAATTAATAATTGTTGTTGAAAGTGTTTTCAACAATGATTATTAGTTAACAATCATTGTTGAAAGCACTTTCAACAACTGTTATTAATTAATAACCGTTGTTGAAGGTCATTCAATAATATTAGGTTATAAAAATTAGCAAAAAATGGTCCAGTAAGGGGATTCAAACTCAAGCCCTTTGCCAAACTCATCACCTTAAGCCCAACTCCTTTGTCGCTAGACCATTATTATTTTTTAAAACATATGAGATAAATATTTTACTTATACATCTTCTAAACACTCAATTATTTTGAAGTAATATAAAATGGTTCAGCAGGGGGGATTTGAATTCAAGCCCTCTGCCAAACTCAGCGCCTCAAACCCAACCCCCACTACAACTAGATCATTGTTATTTCTCGAAACATATGAGACAAATATGATACTTATACATCTTCTAAACACTCAATTATTTTGAAGTAGTATAAAATAATAAATAATAAATATAAAAATACAAATTGTAACTAATAAATATAAAAATAAATATTATAATTAATAAATATAAAATTATAAATAATAAATATAAAAATATAAATTAAAAGTACTAAATATAAATTATAAGAAGTTTATATCGACTTGTACCAGTACCTTGGAGTCTACCCTCATGATGAGATTTCGGCGGGCCAATAGGTTACCTAATGCGGGAAAATCATTAATTGTGTAGAAAATCATAGCACGAAGGATAAAATATTATTGTAGATATGCATCAAAAACTTTCAAGCCATCTTTCCATAATTTACCAAGATCCTCCAATAAAGGTTGTAGATACACATATATATCATTACCTGGTTGTTTAGGACCTGATATCAAAAATGACAACATCATATACTTTCTTTTCATGCAAAGTCATGGAGGAAGATTGTAAATACACAGTAGAACTAGTCATGTACTGTAACGGTTATTCACATTATCATAAGGATTCATGTCGTTTGTACACAATCCTAATCTAAAAAGTTTACACTCATCGTCGAAATCGGGCCATTCTCTATTGATGTTCCTCCATTCAGGAGAATCAACAGGATGTCTAAGCATTTCATCTTCTTTTCTATATTTTTTGTGCCACCATGATCATTTAGTATCATTCGAATTTGAAAAAAAATGCTAAAATCTCGGGACTATGGGCAGATATCACAAGACTTTCACCGTTGGCCTTTTGCGATCAATATCATCATCCTTATTCTCCATAATTTGGTCGGTTTTCTATTTATACCGTGAAGCCTTACATTTCAGATATTTTTTTAGATCACTATATTCATTTAGATATAAAATGCAGTCATTTGGACATGCATGAATTCTCTTAACTTTCATAACCAAATGACACATAATAGTTTTTTAACCTTATAGGTCGAATATGGTAACTCATTATTAGCTGGAAGCATGTTTCCTAAAAGTTGCAGCAAAGATGTAAACTTTTATCGTTCCATCTATTTTTGACTTTCAAGTTATACAGTTAAAAAATAGCTGACATTTTCGTGTAATTTGTACAACCAGGATGTAACACAATGATTGATTTGTTACATAAATTTTAAAATATTATAGGAATATGAACTAAAACTGGTTCTGCATCATTCATCATTTCATCTAAACTTTCATTATTAATATTTTGATCAACCAAATCATCCAAACTTTTATTATCAACATTTTCATCTACTAATTCAAAGGTAGCTAAATTTCCTCATTTAAATATTTCGTTCTTGTCCTGACATTAGTCGATCCTTCACCATTGCACTCTCCATTCCATACCCATCGAGTATATCGTTCTTTAAATCTACGTCTAATTAAATGATTTCTTATTTCTTCGACATCTTGAAATCTACGTACATTCTGACATTCTCGACACAGACAAAGAATTGTTTGAGCGCTGGTTTGCCTCATATTTTCAGTTGTATAATTTATAAATTCATCAACACCTCTTACATATTCAAGTGTATCATGTCTGATTTCATACATCCAACCGCTACGATCTATCTGGAGAATAATAACATATTCTCATATTAGTTTTAAGGGTTAGGGATTAAGGGTTAGGGTTTAAGGTTTTTAAGCAATTTGATATAAAAATTATAAAATATAATTATAAATTATTAGTAAATAATATAATTAACTTAAGTCCTAATAATAACATAAATAAGTCTCACAATAAGAACATAAATAAGTCTCACAACACATAAAGTCTCTCAAATTTATCTAAATAAAATTATTACAACACATTAATTTTAAAATCAATCAAGTGTGATGATTGACTATTTCCTCCAACTCCTTAATCTTAGCCATCAAATGCTCAAGAGTGGCTGCCGTTGAACCTGCAACACAAACAAACATTAAGTGCACACAAAAATATAATACTTCAAATTATTTCATAAAATATTTTATTCAAAATACATACGTGACGACTGATCAAGTCACGGAGGCTCATAAGGTACTCCAAGGGCTATGGACATCACTTGATTGACTAAATTCATGGCCTGATTGATGAAAATCAGGTCATCTCTTCGATTTTCTCCTCATGGATTCATCTGCCGGATCATCTCTTTGAGCTCCTCAATTTTATTGAGGAGATCAACATTTGTTGGGGCCATGATACTAATTAAAAAATATGATATTTTATAATTTTTTAGTATCGGATTGCTACAAACATCTTTTAGGGTTTGAGGCATGGGGTTTATGATTTAGGGTTATATATGGGGTTTTATGATTTAGGGTTTGGGTATGGGGTTTAGGTTTAGGTTTATAATAGTTTAGGGTTCAGTCTTTAGGTTTTGGGTTGACCAATAATTCTAACTCACTCTTTGAATATTTTATCTCATTAGTGAAGATAAGCTAATTGTAATATTTTATTTGAGAAAAATCTGACAGCATTTCCCCTTAGCTCTCCGAGTACGTCAATGCACATACGTACTCATGAAAATAAAAAGAGAAATACTACCATATTATTCTCAAATAAAAGATTACAACTAGCCTAACTTCATTAATCCTAAATTAGATAAAATATTCAAAGAGCAGTCCCAATGGGGACTATCCGAGATTAATCCCTATTAGATTAATCTCAAACGCCTAAATTATTTCAAATGCTGATAATTTAGACCTATATGACAATACTATCAATTATATATATATATAATTAGGCTATGGTGCTTTGCAAAGCACAAGAGCGTTGTGTGCTTTGCGCTCTATTATTAATTTTAAATAAAAAATGATCGATCCAAACCGCTCAATCTAATATCCATATCAAAATATATTAGTAAACCAAATTATATATTTTTTGGAATTTATTTGCTATTTTTTTGGATAGGGGGGAAATTGTCATTTTTGGATGAACCAGAATTCTCAGATCAAGTCATTTTCTTCTCATCAGAAAAAATAGCAAAAAAAATTCTAAAAAATATAAAATTTGATTTAGTAATAGATTTTGATATGAAGATTAGATTGAACGGTTCAAATCGATTATTTTTGACTTGAAATTGAAAATAGAGCGCAAAACACACAACGCCTCTGTGCTTTACAAAGCACCATAGTCGGACTTTATATATATATATAATCAATTTTATGCAAATAATGAACATTATTGACTAATTTTATAAATATGGTATATTACATCTTGTTAGTTTATCTGAAATTATTTTGAAAATTGATAAGAGGTAGAGGAGATCATCTCACTAAGTCGAGCAGTAAGGAGTAGCCAACAAAAAAAAATTAAGATCAAGGAAAAAGAAAGGTGGAGATCGATCCAGCAAGCAACAAAGCACAAGAACTAGCTCTCTTCTTATACTTAGCAAATATTTTGAAGCCAGCAGTGCTGTGGAAAGAAAGAAAAGACTATAAGGTTTCTGTAAGAAATTAGAGTTGTCGTTGCCTAAAAAAAAATTTAACAACGGTTATTAAGAAAGAACCATTGTTAAAGATATCTTCCGCAACAGTTTTTCTTAATAATCGTTGTTAAAGGTTTATTCAGCAATCGTTGCTGAATCTTTTCCAAAGGCAACAATTATTATAATTTATAGGGGTATTCAATAACGATTTTAATATGCAACCGTTGCTAATCTACGCTTTTATAATGGTTGTTTTAATTAGCCGTTGCTAAATCTTATTCAACACTTGGACAGATTCTAAAGGAGTATTTTTAACAACATTTTTTCTGATAATCGTTATAAATTATGTTCATTATTATTACATTTTTGTCACTGATCCCTTTCAACAACGAAAATCATCTATAACCGTTGTTAATTGAATGTTGTCTAAGTCCCTTTCTGTTGTAATGAGAAGTCAAAATGTTGTTTGATTGTATGAAAATAGGTGTTTTGAGGGGAACAAAATCTATTATTGTTTGGTCCGTGAGTAGGGTCCTGCACTTCATAATCCGACGTCACAAGTTGATATCATCTTCTTGAGATTCACACAGCTATTTTCTATAAATTTTAATCATCTAATTTGAAGAGCAGACAGTGTCCTGCCTGCGATCGGGAAAAAAAAAAAAGCAAATTAAGATTTTTTTTTTTTTTTTTGAGGTAGTATGAAATGAAATCTGAGGCCATTGAAATGGGGACCGTGTGGATGTAGCGAAGCAGCCTTTTTAAAATCTGGGGACGGCCGGACTGACAAGTCCCTTTCTCTGCGCCAGTGTAGATCCGTCCAGGTGGGACCACTCCCCTTCCTTTGGACCATCATTTAATTCGTGGACCACGTTTCCAACTAATCGTCCCCTGGTTGTTTCGGATTCTCTCTGAGGAACCACATGTGTGTAATTGTGTGGTATACTGGTATTTCTCTGGAACTCTATAAGTAGCCAAGTAGGTGGACTTACTGATAGTCTGATAGTTTATTGTTTTGTCACTCGCCTCATGTTTCATAAGTATCCGCCAGAGGATTTGGAATCCCTTTAATGAATGGTGGATTTTTGGAAATGGACCCAAAAAAGTTAACGTCATATTATGCTAGGTATTTTTTTTTTGTACTCAACATTAGTCGCCTTTTATGATTTATCCTCACATGGTCATTTTTTATTGATTCATTTCCATGCGAGGTGAAACACTATATGCATTTCAAATTATACGTTCATTTTATAAAAGAATTTTAAATTGAGCCGATTTAAGTAAAATAAACGAATTATATTAATAATTATTGAATAAAATGTGTTTTGTGGAACTCATTGCACTAAATATTTTGGGACTTTGAAAGTTCTGCTATGAATTGCAATTTTGCAGCTATTGCATTTAGATGAATCACTGTTGTGATATTTTTAAATTAATCATTTTAATCTAAGTAAGAACAGTGGTAAGTTATAAGCGCACAATCTACAGTATAGTACTTAGATGTTGATTTCATAGAGACTAATTTTAATTATCGATATCGATAAAATTTCTAAGTTGAACAATAAAATCTAGAGTTATGTCTAAATCGTTATAGACTAATTGTTCATGATTAAATATTTCTAATTAATTACTTTAAAAGTTCAGAAAATATCTCATCTATCCTCGACTTCACAATTAAGTTCTTGACCTAGGATTAGATATTACTTTCGGGTCCAAGTACTGTTAGATCTTGATTAGAAAACTAAATAATTCTTTCAAAATTTAGATTCCAATATCAATTTATATTTCATAAGTCTACACTACCAAGGATTTCTAATTCTAAGCAGATTACTAATATAAATACTGCAATTCAAATTCAATACAAATAATTCAATCACAAATGAATTCAAAGAAAATAGCGAATAAAATAAACAATGAGTACGATTACTGCATCAAAGTTTTAAAATTTATGTCTTACCCTAGAACAAATTTATTCTTAGGGGTTCGTTTGGCAAATTAAGGAATATCTTTGAAATAGTGGTAATTATGGAAGAGTGATAAAATAGTGTATTTTTGGAAGAGTGGTATTCTTGACTATTCGAAGAGCAAAAATATTATTTGGCAATTATTAATCAGAATAGTAAAAATATGAATAATTATATGACTAACAATGATGATGATAATGATAATAATAGTAAAACAAATAATCATAATAGTAATAATTATAATATAATAATAATAAAATAATCATAATCATAATCATAATAAATATAATAATAATAATATAAACATAATTATAATATAATAATCATAATCATAATCATAATCATAATCATAATAATCATAATTTTAATAATATAATAATATAATACTAATCATAATTATTATAATATAATAATAATATATAATAATAAAATTAATAATAATAATACTAACAAAGTGATGAAAATATAATAATAATAATCAGAATTATAATAATATAATAATACTAATGATAATCATAATTTAATAATATAATTATAATCATAATAATAATACTAAATAATATAATAATAATAATAATAATAAATAATCATCATAATTAAAAATAATAAAAATAATAATAAATCATAATCATAATATAAATATAATATAATGTAACATAATCAAACAATAATCGCTATTCTGACGAGAGCTAATCCGATATACCACCTATAGCTTGGTATACCAGATTAGCACTCTTCTACTTAGTCTAAAATTCGTTTGACAAATTAACTCGTCGAAATAATAATTTTTTCCTACTTTTTGCTATTCCATGGAGTGTCAAATAAACCTATACAAGAGAGAGAATCACATAAATATATCATAAAAGTCAAGAAAAAAATCAAGAAAAAGAACGAAGTTATGCTCAGTTTCGATCTCTTCTCCTCCAAAAAAATTTTCCTCTCTGAAACTATCTAAAATAAATCCATGATACTTCTAACCTAAATCTTTGGATCTCTATTTAAAGAAAACTCTAAAACCAATTGAGAGAAATAAATAAAACCGTCAAAAACTATTTCTGACGCTTTTCATTGCTTAAGGTATGAACAAAGTACGAAAATTGACTACACACAATGTTTCGACCCGAACTTCCATGTCCTTCGGTCCGAAATACAAGGACCGGGCCCAAGCTAGTTGGCTGGGTCTGAATTCCTTTGCTCCGATCTTCGACTCGATCTCCAATTTGCTTCTTTTCTCAGATTTCATGAAAGCTACGGCAGTACCAAGATCTTTTGCAAATTTAATTCTAAAAGTAAACCTAATTAACGCTAAAAATAAAGTTTCGTGACTAAACCTTATATTTTAGTACTTTAATCAATTCATCAATCACGACGGTTAATCATTACTACAATCTTTTCATCTATATGTAGTACAAATTCTGATTTATAGCATAATCTGTCATAAAATAGTGTCATTCTATACAATGATGCATATTAAAAAATTATGTAATATTTTTGGATCATGGAATAAAAGGGTTGAGAAAGGCTTTTTGTTTTAGGTGCAAAGAGGATTTCTAACTACTTTGTCATGTTACTTGAAAAAAAAACTACTCAAAAGAAAGAAAAAAAAAACAAAGAAAATTCTTATCTTAATTGCTTTTCTTTGTTTTTTGTGAGAGGAACCTATTATTAGGATAGTCTTTGAAGTTTCGTATATAAAAAGAAAATATTGAATAAGATTATAGCGCACGAATAAATATTTTGCAGACATATATCAATAGTAGATGCCTATATTACACATTGTACGCTGACATTTTATTCAACAAAAAGAAAATTTAGATCTCAATAGCAATATGTGTACCCATCGACTCACTTTAAATTGAGGAGCAATAATTGCACTGTCTCCTTGATACACCAATATTCATGTTGTATTTGACCAATATGACAAAACATTTAGTTTGAGCTTTCTTATTTAGAAAAAAAAACGTGATGAACAGTTTATACAGTAAATATAATTTTTTGTGAATTTAAGATATGTTACTTTGCAAAGCACAAGAGTGTTGTGTGATTTGCGCTCTATTATTAATTTTAAGTCAGAAATGATTGATCCAAACCGCTCAATCTAATCTCCATATTCAAATCTATAAGTAAATCAAATTATATATTTTTTGGAATTCATTTGCTATTATTTTGGATAGGAGGAAAATCATCATTTTTGGATGAACCAGAATTCTCAGATCAAATCATTTTTCTCCTCACCAGAAAAAATAGCAAATTTTTTTTTTAAAAATATAAAATTTTGGTTTACTAATAGATTTTGATATGAAGATTAGATTGAACGGTTCAGATCGATTATTTCTGACTTAAAATTATGAATAGAAATAAAGACACAACATCTTCTTTGCTTTGCAAAGCACATAACACCTTTGTGCTTTGCAAAGCACCATAGTCGGACTATATATATATATATATATATATATGAAGAACTTCAATATTATATTTTTCACGTCCTTGATCAAGAATGAGTTCTCTTTAAACTTAATGGAATCACTTTTTCAGATCAGAAATTTCTTATTATTAATTATGTAAATTAACCTTATACTACGCAATCCCAATTACATGTGAGTTGAAGTGGATCCGTTGGATCTAAAAAAGTTTCAGAATATTCAGCATAGAAAAAGGAAGAAGATAATTTTTTAACCAACAAAGTGTTTTTCATGAAATAGTCAGATTTCATAAGTATTCTACTTCGGTGGCGGATGTATGATTTTAATTAGGGGTTATTAAATATATTGTAATGATTTATCAGTTTCAAACTCATTAGCTAATTAGATATTAAATAAAAAAATCAACAATTCATTACACATTCTTATCTAATAAAAAATATCAAAAATATCCTTTTACATATTAAAATAATAAAATAAAACTCAAATTAATAGATAATCAAGTGGATGAAGAAGTTTTCTTCTACATAAATTCATATTTTAGAACATTTGCATAATTATTTTATTATTTATGATATAAATATTTTTTTCTCAATAAAAATTATCAAACAATTCAAAAGGAGTCATAAATTTATTTCAGAGAGGTCAAATTAGCAAAATAGTCTAAAAATGTTATTTTTTAATGTCTAGAGGATCCGACTGTATGTGCATCATCCCTTATTTTGCATCTATTATAAACCTAATTTTAATGGTCTTCAAAAGTTAACATATATAAATCTTTATAGATGTCCACAAAACATGGTTTTAAAGTTCTTTTTATTTATTTTTGGATCCTTTTTGTACGGAATTAAGAATTTATTATATCGTAGTCATTCTTTTAAGAAGATGTCACATCATTATCACACGAATATCATAAAACTTATTCTCATAAGTTTAATTTGTTGTAAGTAAAAATATTATTGTTGACATTTTAAAGTTTAATCTATTTTTTATTTTATATTCATAATGACTCAATCTTATACATGACAAATTTGAGCAGCATCAATTCAAGACAAGTTGGTTCAATAATGTTTGTGATGGTTTGTTCATCTTCATCGAATGCCTTCTGAGGCGGTAGTACGCATACGCAATGATATTCTAAACCATCTCAAAAACATAAGAAGATGTACAAATCTATCGAGACTCAGAGGCAGATGTAAAGTATATCGGGGGGGGGGGGGGGGGGGGTTAATTGATCTCACTAGATTTTGAAAAATAGTAATTTTTGATAAAACTTTTGCTAATCTGATCTCCTAAATTTAATTTTTTATCCCCTAAATTTTTTGATTTTTTCTGGAGAAAAATATTTAATACATAGATAATGAAAGAATTATGCAAGGTTCTAAAATATGAAGTCTCATTGAGGAGAACTTTCTTTATCGACTTGACTATCTATTATTTTGAGTTTTATTTTTTATTATTTTTAATATATAAAAGGATATTATTTTGATAGTTTTCTATTATGGAAGAATATATGTTGAATTGTTGATATTTTTATTAGTATCGATTAGCTAATGGGTTTGAACCCGATAATCTATTGCAATTTGATTACTGACCCCTTGACCAAAATCCTGCATCCGCCTCTGTCGAGACTTACATGGGAGAAAGTGATAAAAATATTTGAAAATATAGTATATCTAAAGAGTTTGCTTTGGAAATGAGTGATTGGAAGATGATGACCCATGTATCAAAATCGTGATCTAGGAATTATAATTTAGCAGTAGAGTTATATACTTTATGTTCTTATATTTTTAGTTTTAGATTGCAGGGTTTATAATTTTGGAGTACGACTTATAGTATAGATTTACTATAACTATTGTTATTAGGACTATTATTATAGATATTTCTATTATTATTAATAATGTTGTTGTTGTTATTAATATTATTGTATCACTAACTATTACTACTACTATTATTATTATTATTATTATTATTATTATTATTATTATTATTATTATTATTATTATCATCATCATCATTACTATCAGTATCATGATTTTTAATATTTGAGATATTTTATCTTTATGATTTTCAATTGGATTTTATTTTTAATCTTGAGATTAAAGATTTCGTTGATGTGATTACTCAATGTTATGAACGATTTCCAATATTGCTTTTTGTCAAAACTTCTGCATGAAAGGGTAAATGTGATGAATTCTCTAGGCAAAAAGAAAAAGAAAAGAGAGAGAGAGAGAGAGATTGGTAAAAGTAGTAAATATTTGAATAACAAATGTGATGAATTCTGTGAACATATTCTCTGTCCGTTTCATTTTTTTCTCCTATTCTGTTTTTTTTTTGAGGATTTGCTCTTATTCATAAACATGCCTTTAATGATGTTGCTTTCTTATGGAAAAATGGCGTCCTTTGTTTGATATATGAAAGATGAGTCACCAACTCACCATCCACAAAAAAAGTAGAACAAAAAAATTATCTTTTTAAGATAAATATATGAACTAGCTAAAGCCATATAACTTTAAAGAGAAGGGATTAATTGACAATGAGTTATTTTGACAACCTTGACAATAAATCTCTAAAAAAATACAAAAAATCTTAAAAAAAAAAAATTATAGATGTGTTCTTCTACTTTTAGATTGATGATCATTAAAATTTTATGTAATTTCATTATCGTATGATAGTCCATCAAAGACCATTAATTTTTCATATAATTTACAACGGCTCAAATTTAATGATCTTTGATGGATTATCAAACGATAATGAAATTGCATGAAATTTAAATGACCATCAATTTAAAGATAGAAGAAAATATCTATAATTTTTTTTATATTTTTTTAGAGATCCATTATTAAAGTTGTCAAAATAACCCATTGTCAATTGATACCTTCTCAACTTTAAATAGTCATAAATAATTTCCAGCAACAACATGAAAAACGTTCTCTCAATCATTAAATCAAAGCTTCTCGGACTTGATACTGGTCAAGTCATATTTAATTGGCTTGTGCGAATTTCTCGGACTTGATACGTACCTTCTCCAATCAGATATTTTCTCTGGATTATATATTAATCTAACCTAATCTAATCAAGAACAACGTCGTTACCTGTAAACATCACAAAAGTGTTTCCTGTCTCTGTCATGAAACCCTGAAACTTTTGTCTTTCTCAATGGCACGAGAGACAGTTGTTTCACTGTTCACAATATATATGTATATTTTCCAAGGAATTAATCAGCAGTCAACATGCGACGTTGCAAAATATTCAACTCGTGGGAGGAGAAATGATGAAGCGGCTAATAAAACCAAAGAGAGAACTCGTGAACTTAATGGTTATATCAATTTTATTGCAGTGACACATAGCCAAAAGTGAGATTCTCACAGCTCTGATTAGATTTGATTCCTCTGGTCTCTGCTGCATGTCGTCAACTGAGGTAATGTAGACTTCAGTTATTAATTGTCTAGCGTCTTCTTCTCTTATGAAGTTCAAGTCCAAATTAATTGCTAGAGGCATTATTTGATAATTAATTGCAACATGTATCATTTAGATTGCACGGGAGGATTTCCAAATTTTATTATTGATTAATTGGACACGAGCTAAAGTAGGAGGATTGTAGGAAAATTTTGGTATTTATATATAGAACTCGATAAAAGAATAATTAGTAAAATTAAAATAATGAGAATAAAAATAATTTGGAATTCTGCGGAGCAATCATTTTGACAGTATTGAAAGCACAAAAACCGTTTTGACAGTATACGAATAATTTGGGATTTTTGCGTTCAGTCTCCCAAAGATAAAAACTGTTTTGACAGTATTTGTGAACTTCAAACACAATTTTTAAATTTCAGGCTGAGTACAAAATACATAGACAACTATTATTAATATTAATAGTTGACCCCCATCCGCCAATGTTTACTGTAAACGATTTTGTGCAAAATTCTTACTTTCTTTTCATGCTAAGAACAAATTATTATCAATCTGACCTAATCCAAACGATGTACTGATTTACTTCAGTTTTTTTACATGATTTAAATATTTCAAAGACGAGAAACCAAATGAAGAATTATTTGTTTACGAGGGACCACCGTGCTTATTTACTCGGAAGACTTAAATATAAAGAATCAAAATTTAAGTCGGTCAAAGTACAAAATAGCGACGAAATAAATGGACTGCAATAGACGCAGTCATCAACTTAGAATGGCACATGCAAAAGGAGACGATAAAATTTAATAGTGGATGACTAGGCATTCTCTGAGAAAAATATAATGGCAATAACATTAAATAATTTGAAGGCCGAGATTTCTCTGCAAAGAACAATGTCACAATGTTCTTTGTTGGGCCCTCTAAGCAGTGAATTACTGCATTTCTTAGACAATGGTGGGGCCCACTAAATATTGATGGTGAGTAAAATAAGATAAGAAGGTATTAAATATTTTTTTTCTTTACACAAAACATTATTTTTTTTGGTCTCTTATAATGTCGATGTTTAGATTAATTTATCATGCGCTTTGATCCAACACTCCTCAACTACCGGTTCTTCTTGTGTTACTAGAGACTGATTTTGCTGGTCCTTTCTTTTTGACAAACCAATACACAAAATCTCACCCTTCATTTCTCACAATTTTAAGAAATTTCCAGATATCCCTAATTAGCATTACAATGATGCATGGTCATAAATTATTATAAATATCTGACTTCCAAGTGTTGGCATCAAACGGTTAAAATAGGTCCATAAAATTAATTTTTTCAATGAAGCAAGCAGAGAATATAGTTTGTCCCCCGTTTCAATTATACCTAAACAGAAGGTATTAATTCTCATCACTGAACTCTAAACCTCATTCCATGTAAAAGAAGACCCATTAGAATAGATTGTACAAAAGTCCAATACACCTCAGGCTCCAACAAGGCCCATGTATAATACCAATAGGTTATTCTGGCCCAATCCGAACTATCCAAAAGGCTGACGTGTCAGAAAATTAATACCTCATGGTCATGATATGGTTAGAGAATGCGATAGATGTGAATCATATGTAATAAACCGTCTATATCTAATCAGGAAAGATCGGCACCATCAAAGTCGGTCAACTAAAAGAAAAGGGAAAGAATTAGGGTTGCAAACGGAACATATACGGATATATAATATTTTTATTGTATTCATATCCATTATAATTTTTCGGATGTGAATTCAGATACGGATCAGATATTCACCAAATATCGGATACAAATCGGATATCGGACGGATACATATATAAATACGGATATATTTCGGATATTAAGTAAAAATATTATATATATCATTAAAAAATAATTGCATATTATTTTTTGATAGAATTATTAATTATAAAAAATAAATATTAATTATAAAAGTTAAATATTAATTATCATTATATTAGTAGTTCAAATGTATCAATGAATTATTAAAAAATATGATACATTAGCACAAATTATATATATAATTAGTTAGATTTGTAATGTATGAAAAAAATTAATTAAAAATACATAATGAGATTTTTTTCGGATATGTATTCGGATAAAATCGGATAATATCAAATCAGATACCTTCGGATAATGTCGAATATTGACGGATAATAGTTAAACGGACGGTTACGGATAGGTAATAGTCAAACTGTATCCATATCCGTTAAAATTTTTTAGATACGGATATAGATACGATTTCTTCAGATAAAAATACGAATCAGATAATTTTTATTATTTTTCAGATCGAATCACACATAAAATCAGATATTTTACTATCAATTTGCAACCTAAAAAGAATCGGTCAGAGAGAAAAACAAGAACGCAAGTACAATTTATTGGAACCGTTGTTTGAAAAACGAACGGTCCAAATCTTATCTTGGGCATAATGAGTTCCGTCTCCAACTGTAGAGGAGACCAACCTTCTCAGAAAGTCGTTCGTGACTTTTTTGATCCGTTCAAGTTCAAACTTTCTTCCTTTCATTATTTCAATTCCATTGGATTGGCTACAGCCTTACATCATCCACAAACCCCGTTTAATCTAGTCAAATCCCCAAAGCCACCGTGCGAGAGAAAAAGAGAGAGAGATAAGGAAGGATATGAATCAACGGGTAGACTATGTGTTCAAGGTGGTTTTGATTGGGGATTCGGCTGTAGGAAAATCGCAACTGTTGGCGAGATTCACCAGAAATGAATTCAGTTTGGATTCAAAGGCAACCATAGGTGTGGAATTTCAAACACGAACACTGACGATTGATCGGAAAACTATCAAGGCTCAAATCTGGGATACTGCTGGTCAGGAAAGGTGCTTTGTTAACTTCTTTTTGTTTCTTTCCCTTCAGTGTCAATCTCCTTTTTTTTTTTTTTTTTTTTTTTTTTTTTTTTGGGGGGGGGGGGGTAAGATCGATTTTGTATGGATGATATTAATCTCGATTGCTATGCTGATGCTGCTTGACTGCCAATTTGACAATTAGTTTTCATTTGTAGTTGCTACGTTTCTTGTTTAACTTCAATTTAGGCAATTCAACTAATTGAATTTGTGACGACCAGGTTTCACTTTTTATATGTATTTTTGGTAATTTGTATTTTGTAAGCTGACCAGGAGTTAAGTAGAATATATAGAATTCAAGTGGAATGTGGTTAAGCAATACTTAAAATTTTGTTTAATTTTGGAAAAAGGAGCTGATTAAATTCTTAACCAGTTTAGAAAATTCAAAAAGGAAAAAAAAAAGTCAAATATGCACAATAAGGGAAAGCATCGGACCTGCTTTGCTGGTTCATACCCTTTTACCATGGACAATTTCTTAATGATTGAATCAAATTAATAGCAATATCTGATACCATGTCCATTGCTCAAACTTATTGTTCCGCTCCCAGATTAATCTATATCATCAGGTACTGAACCAGTACCTTTTCAATGTTGAACCTTTGTTTCTTTTTCTTTTCTCATTTTTTTTAAGTTTTGTTTATTTTGAGTTAATTTCGGGCTTTCTGAATGAACTCATGTTTCAAGTATTAGTACGGTACCAATGAAACTATTCCTGGTACTCATTCATGCTGGTCTGAAATAGTACTGACTAGGCAATCACTACTAAAACATCACTAATACCATTGGCTAGTTCACAATATTGCTTTGATTATCTAAATTGTGCCCTCTGTACTGCCAATATCAAACCTGCAAACCAATAATGTACAAGAAAGTAAGCTGGATAACTTTATGGAAATAGTTTCATGTTTAAATTCCATCTAACTTCTTTCTCTTCTAACATGTTAACAAATTGTTACTCCAGAAGTCCAAAATCAATAAAACCGTACTTATAGTAGGCTCTTAGCTTCACAATTCAAATCCCTAACACAGGTACCGTGCTGTAACAAGCGCATACTATCGTGGGGCTGTAGGAGCCATGCTGGTATATGACATTACAAAACCACAGACGTTTGAGCACATCATGCGATGGCTTGAGGAGCTGCGGGGCCATGCCGACAAAAACATAGTGGTCATTCTTGTTGGAAACAAGTCTGACCTTGTAACCCAACGAGTTGTGTCATTAGAAGAAGCCAAGGAGTTTGCAGAAAGTGAGAACCTCTTCTTCATTGAGACATCGGCGCTTGAATCAACAAATGTTGAGACCGCATTTCTAACTGTGCTGACAGAGATATACAAGACCCATTGCAAGAAGGCTTTAGTGGGCCGTGAGGATGAGCCTGAGGGTACCAATCTATTGGGTGGTACAAATATTGATCTATCAGGCCAGGACCACACCGGTACGCCTTCCAAAAGCACTTGTTGTTTTTCTTAGATTTGGTTACCCTTTTAGTAATTTCTCTTCTTTTGTGCTTCTGTTTCATATTTTTTGGTGGTTCAGATTAATTTTCGATTTTCTTTTTGTGGTTCAGATTGTAATGTAGGTTAATGATATAATCCTGAGGGGGCAGAGATGAGGGATTGGGTGGGGAGGGCCGGGGGGTAGGGGTGTCATTCAACAGTCAACACAGTGTATAGATAAAATGAAAATGAGTTAAGACAGGGCTGTTTTGTGTACTTTCATTCACTCTTGCTTGTTGGATCGTTGATCAACTATTTAGTACTTTTCTGAAACTATGGCAAACAAAACATATTGATAAGAGCGTGCAAAAAATACCATCGTTATTTATTATATTTATCTCAGTCTTATAGATATGAATACTGAAGTTAACATTACCTGACTAGGATCAAGCTAGAGTTTGCATTATTGTCTGAAACATGGTACTTTTTTTAGGTAAGATCTCTATATTCTGTTCTGAGCTATCATTCAAACGCACTTTATCATATCTTGAAAATCTGTGATAGAGAAACACTAAGCATCATCGGGTTGGAAGGAAGAGTCCAATGAAAATGGATCTGTCCAGAACAGAGAAGGTATGTCCTGTCCAACAGTATGAATATCTTTCGGGAACCTGGCTCTCCTTAATTTTACTCCTTTACTCCTCAAGCATAAATGAAATTCAAGGGAAATTTAGTTATATATTGAAGCTTCATTTATCCGTAATTTGGGTACTGTGCTCAGTTTGTTGAATTGACTGTCTCATCCCTGACTGAGTAAAAACCATGCTTGTTAAAAACAGTTCTCGAAAGCAATGTGGTATTTATTTTCAGTATGATAAATATATACACAAACACTCTGAAAGGCAGATCGACCCAACTTTAGTTGCCTTGAACAACACTTCAGAAACGAAACGTACACTTGGGAGTTGGGAGGATGATAAGCAAATGAGAATGATAACAACTGCTTATACACATTTTTTTATTTGGAATTATAGTAGTGAATTAATCCATAGAACTCACGTTAGCTGCTATTGTTGCAACATTGATGATTTGACAGTTAGATAATCTGAGAAGTTGGAATCTAATTAATAATACAATCCCTGTTGTGAATTTGAACGGTTACGATTGAATTATTTGAATGGCCCAGAGTTAATAATAAGGACTGCACAACTCTGGGGCCTATTCTTTTGACAGGGAGTTGCTTTTCAGAGCTGGTTTTAGTCTTCACTTAAGAGGGATGCCAGAAAAGATTAGATGAGTTAAAAATTTCCTATATTATTTTGTAAGACTAGCCCCCAATTCTCATTCATTCAATTCAGGGTACACACAAATCACCCTTGTCACCAAACAACTACCATGTTAACTCCATGATGATCGGTCGGATCGGGCATTTAAACTATAAAGACGGAGAAACGGTCCGTAGCACATGGACCATCCGTGCTACGTGACATTTCTCCACAATAATGAAATCCTTGGTTACCAGGCCTCCTAGATCCAAGCTATTGACTGTACTCAGCACAACCCTCCTATTATTGGATTTTACGGACCAAACAATGAGCCAAGTGTGCACAAATACATTTGTCAGATCACAGGATCAGCGCTTCATCTGATGCTGTGTTGGTAAGCAGTCGCTGCTTTTGGTGCAGAGCTGCCAAGTGAGTATACTTGCACTGCACTAAAGGTGCTTGGTCAACCAACCATGCCTTTGCATGCTGATCAACGGGCCACGAATTGCTGGTTTATATCACAGCTTGGCGATGCAGCTGCCAGCTAAATATGTGGCTAATTTTGTTCCATGTAAGTGAAAAAGAGAAGAATGTTTTGAAAAAAACATTGCTCCATAGGAAAAGAAATGATAGGAAATTGAAAGCTTTATTTAATTGCAAAGTTTAGATAGAATAAGTAGAGATTTGATCAAGAAAATAAGCTCAAGTTTTGTACACCTTTTTCTAACAAATTGTTTCTACAAGTACCATTAAAATCAGTGATGATAACAATAACAATAATAAATAAAGTATAATTTTTTGGTATGACAGTTTTGATACAAAGTCTAAAATCTCACTAATATGCACTTAGCATTAACTCATACAATAACCTAACTTATCTTGGAAGGGAAATTTGTGTTTTCATACCCACTACCAGTATTTATTGTCTCCATTTCATCTAAATCCAAACTCTGTGATTCAATCAAATTCCGACTAGCTTTGAGTTGCTCTTCAAACATTTGTTCTAGCTTCTTTCCTTGTTCTTCAATCCTCAATTGTAAATTTCTTTGGACCTAATTATAACCCAACATGAAACTTAAAAAAATGCTGGAATTATACTTGAAAGGACAATCCTTTCAAGAATAATTGACGATTAAAAAAAGGAAACACTGTTCCTGTTGAAGCGAGGCAATAAGCCCATAATTTTAAAGAAATATATACCTCTAGTTGCTCATGAAGTCGTCTTTGTACGTCCAACTGGATCCTTAGTGCCTCTGTAATTTCTATGCCACTATATGAAAAAAAAAAGCACATTCAAAACCAAACAGTTCAAGAATCAAATAATAAATGTAATTTTTTTTTATGAAAATGAAAATTAATGAACTAAGAATACAACATTCTGGTACCAGTGGTGATAGATACCTATCTTTAATTTGAGCTCGCTTTTCCATTTTTCCTGAACATAAACAACAACAAACAACAACAAAACCTTTAATCCCAAATAAATTAGGGTAGACTAGAAATGAAACCCAATCGGAAAACATAAGATCAAGATCTCAAATATCAGTGATAATAATGAATATGATGGAAGAAAAAGAAAATAAATAAATAAAATAATAATAATAATATATAAATAAAGATGATAATGATAATCTGAACATAAACAAAGATAGTATAATAAATGGAATGAAAGATCAGCTAAAAATAGGCCGACTTGAATTATAAATGAAGAAATTGATTATAGTATAATGTTGTTGCTTCTTGAATCATGTATGAGATTGTAAGAAAATGTGGTAATGATCTACCTTCTGCTGATTCTGGCACGTATTTAGCAGTACGGTACTTCTGTGAAAAATTAAAATTAAAATAGAATTCAGTTCATATTAAGTAAAAAGAAATCATCTTTTTTGCCCCTCTTTTGCATCAACTAATAAGAAAAACAATTGGAACATGTCAGCTTGCAAGTAGCCTCTGAAGTCATGTTGGTAATTCTTCGTTGATCCTGATCCCGTAGTCATCCTCTTTGTTTAGGCAACTTCTGGCAACATCGCTTCTTGATATCTTGGGATAACACTAGGTAGTTTTGAAAAATTTTGAGTTGAGAATTATGAAGTACCTGCAAGTGACTCTTGATATGAAAAATGGTCAATCCTTCCATGTTCATCAATTTCTGAATACCCTTTGGAGTCGCCTCTGCATCACAAATAAAATGTAGTCTATATAATTAATATAATATTACAGAAAAGTACAAAATCTACTCATTACGTGTAAGAACAGAAGCTAATACCAACGTGATCCAGATAAAATTCAATTAACCTCTGTTGCAATTGTAATTATGCAAGTGCATAAATTTACAATATGAGCATATACAAGAGGAGAAAAGAGATTACTTTCAGCACCACCAAGATGGTTGACGCATTGAACAAACCGTTCATGAAGATCTTGTGTCCACCTAATCCGTGTTTTACTTGGCACAACCGATGAACTTGATAAAACATTTGGCGACACAATGGATACCTCTACCGATGGCCTTGGTAATTGCTCCCTCTGGTGCGTAAGAGTTTGTTCTCCTACCATAGAATTGAATAGATTTGATCCGTGCTGCAACAAGAAAGGAATGAAAAAAATGAAAATTTATTCTTATGAGCTATATTTGAATGAAACACGGGTTTCCTGTTACTCAAAAAGGCCAATAATTTTCATTTTTCAGAATACACAAAAAAAAAAACAGTTTTCAGCGAAGGAAAGAAACAGAGAACATGATAAAGATACTAACATAAGGCTGATGAAACCCTTGTCCGAAGAACATGTGTGCATCTTCGGATGATAACATGTGTAAGGAGCTTCCATTTCCATGCAAAGAGTTCTTTGGCACAGACTCAGGTGCATCTCTCTCATAGGATCTAATAAAATTATCATAACCATATGGATAATTAACTCTATTTGTATTTGTTTCTGTTGGTTTTGGTGGAAATTTATTTATGTTAGGTATCGGTCCAAATTGATGATCAAATTCTGGTATGGCCATGAATCTTTCAGGGGTGTAAAAGGCTGCACGGTTGGATGCATCATAACTTGAAATGGAAGAAACTAAATTTGTGTGAAACTTGGCATTCAAATTTTCATGAAAATAACCATCCGTTGATTCATAATTGGCTTGATCATACACCCTCATTTTCTTGTTGTTCATCTATAGTTTGATGGATATAACCTCCTAAACCCTTTTGAAGTTATCTATATGTTTTAGGGAAGAAGGAGAGAGAATCATGCATGAGCTGCTTTATATAAGGCAAGAAAATAATAACCTGGCATTTTTCACTGTGCGTTGAAGGAATAATGTCCCAAGGATTCTCGAAAGTCTTGAAAGTGAAGCATGGAATACTATGTACATATTTGACAATAATTTCGAATTATTTTTACTGCAGATAGCGATTTAACAATGAGGTGCACCTTTCTGAGAAGTAATCAAAATAGCTGAATTGGCAACAGATTAAGAGGAGCCAGAAAAATAGTCTGAGATGAGTATTGCAAAAATGTAAAAGAGGGTGACGGAAGATCACACATGCCCAGGTTCTTTTCCCATGCAATCCCACTTGCAGGAAGTAGAAGATGGCAGCATCTTATCCTTTGGAAAATGGAGAGAATTTTGGAGGCAACTTGAGGGTCTGGATCTTTCAAGAGAGAAGATTTTAAAGTTTGATCTCAGACGAGGATTTTGCTTCATCTTACATTGCACAGGCATCATGGCATGGTTCTGTGTGCATCTAGGTAGGGGTGGATGTACATGTATCTAGGAGGGAGGGGGTCAGCTGACCCATATGAATTTTGAAAAATAGTGTTTTTGGGTCAAATTGTTGCTAATCTGACCTCTGGACCAAAATTTTTTTCTCCCTTAATTTTTTAGATATGTTGAATTGTTGAATTTTTATTTATTTAGTATCTGATTAATTAATGAGTTTAAACCCAATAAGCCATTAGTATTACAATCTTATTACTATCTTTTTTGATTAAAATTCCGCATCCGTCTCTGCATCTAGTCCAACAGTTTTTTTATTAGATGATTTTAGATCAATTATTATTAATGACCTTAAAATTAGGGAGTTTTCTTTAATTAATAAAATTAGCCGGATTTGACGCTACTTCAAAAAAAAATTAGGGAGTTTTATAGCTGTTCAAACAGAAACCATCTAAATGTTTGGCTTGAAATGTATGATCAAATGTACTTAAAAATTAGCAGTGAACTATGTAAATTTGGAGGGAACCTGAATAATTGCTGGTACAGTTTCACTCATCATAAAGGAGGGTATCTTCTATCAAGCAATAGAAAAGTGGGATAAGATTGCCAGAAGAATTAGATTATCCATAGCACATTATGCACACAAAACCGAAGGTGCTCTTACTTTCATTATATTTTTTAAAATATGTTGCTCTTTTTTATTGCTACTGTCTGTAATTTTAGGAATCACTACTGTTTATGAGCAGGAGAGGAATCTCTCTCTCTCTCTTTGGGTTGGGGGTTGGGGGGGATTTACTTTTATTTTTTATTTTTACTATGAGTCATTCGTTGATGTGAACCAATCACAGTAAACAGTAAGTTGTAAAAAAAGTTTCCTCCAAAGTAAAACATAAAAATTAGGGTGGGGATAATCCTACAAGGCATCACCACATCACCTAAGCATCTTGGAATCTTCTAATAACAAATTTGGAGTAATTGTGAATGTGATCTCCACCAGCAGCTTCCTACTGAAAAGAGATGACATGGAAATGGATTCTCTTCTCATTGACATAGTGACATATGTAAATAAATAGGTGCATTAGCATGTGGATTGACAGTAACTGATTCTCTTCTTATTGACATAGTGCACTGTTACAAAACAACTTTGTTTTACTAAGTATACACTTTGAATTGGCGAACAACTAACCTATTTCACCTTATATTTTTAAAGGTATCTTTTAGAGTTTGATGTGTTCTCTCTATAGTCTATAGGCTTATAGTTGACATGCTCTTTTGCGCCCATAAAAGACAGGAGCATGGACTATAGTAAGAGCAGCATACAAACAGGTATGATCACATAGTAATAGTTGATAGCAGTACAGCAGAGCATCTAAATGTATATTTTGTTGAAATATAAACTTAATTATTATTAATGATATTAAGTCTAGTGAAAAATAAAAGACTCTTAGAATTCAGCACTTACAGAATTTATGGCCTGATGATGAAGGGATATGAAAGATTAAATGACGTTCATTTTGGCTGTATGACATATAGATGGAAAGCTCTTGAAGTATAGTTTCCAATGGTTCAAATATCAAGTCGTTTGGAGTTCCCTACAAAGAGTTATGACTATTTTAGTGGACGGTGGTCAACTGAAACAGCTGATGTTTGGTATTCCATTTTTAATACGAATTTTCTAGATACTTCTGTTGTCTTAGTCTATAAATAGAGTGGTAATCTATTGTTTTATATGTAAGAAAGATACAAGAGTGTCTAATAGAAAGAAAGTTTATTTTATCCATTTTTCTCTTATCTTAAAGTGTGATATCCACCATTCTCTTTTAATAAATTGGTATCAGAGCCAGGTTCAGTCGATCAAGAGAGACCTACCATGGTGAAGAAAAAGAAGAAGAAGAAAAAGAAGAAAAAAAAAAGAAAAAGAAGAAGAAAAAAAGAGAGATGTCAGAAAAATAGGAAGAGAAAAAAAAACCCGAAAAATGAGGAGACACTCGAGCAAGCATTTCAAACCAAGGCATTAATCAAAGACGAAAATGTACTCTATTCTCAAAATTTTCGAGGTAGAGGGCGTGGCCGTGGAAGTCGAGGAAATGATCATAGTGGTAGAGGTCGTGGTTAAGAAGGGTATTATGAGGAGAATAAACAATCAAGTCAACAAAACAAGACGTTGAAAGAGGCGCGATCGAAGGATAAGGCGACACTATACATGTCGTTCCGAGCCGTTGACGAGTCGGGCTTTGAGAAGATTGCCGGTGCAACTACTTCAAAAGAAGCGTGAGACATTTTAGAAAAAGTGTTCAAAGGAGCCGACCGAGTCAAGCAAGTGTGTCTCCAAACTCTTCGTGGCGAGTTGGAGAGCATGAAGATGAAGGAGTCAGAAAGTGTATCTGACTACATCACGCGTGTACAAGCCGTGGTGAACCAACTCATTCGTAATGGCGAAGCGTTAACCGATGCGCGAGTTGTGGAGAAGATTTTGAGATCATTAACCGATAATTTTGAGAATGTTGTGTGCGCGATAGAAGAGTCAAAGGATCTTGCGAAGCTCACAGTCGACGAGCTTGCCGGTTCTCTCGAGGCACACGAACAATGTAAGAGAAAAAAAGAAGGAAAACTTATCAATCATGAGAGCTATGTATCAAGCAACGAATGTTACAAAAGCGTGGTGAAGTTTTTTTCAGTGGTCTTCGAAGAATCGGTGAGTGAAGCCGACATGAGCAATGACTCATGATAGCCTGTGCAATGAGTGCCAGGATATGAGAACTAGCAACATTATGAGATGTTTTGCTGGAAGTGTGCGAAGACCATGAGAAGATGTGATGTGGAGCCACATAAAAATATGCGGTGTGGGTGTGAATCTCACATATACATGACCTGAAGAGTCAGGCAAATTGGATGGCATATGAGATGAAACCACGATTGTTTTTTGAATTTCTTAGATCAATGAATCGAGAAGAAGCCGTCAATGGGTGGCGTCGCTATTCGCTGTGAGTTATGAAAAAGTGCAATGATGATTGATATAACGAATGGTAGAAGCAAATTAAGTTTATGAGGGAGTTTTGTTGAAATATAAACTTAATTATCATTAATGATATTAAGTCTAGTGAAAAATAAAGGAGACTCTTAGAATTCAGCAGTTGCAGAATTTATGGGTTGATTGATGAAGGGATATGAAAGATCAAACGATGTCCATTTTGGCTATATGATCTATGGATGGAAATTTCTTGAAGTTTAGTTTCTAATGGTTCAAATACTAAGTCGTTTGGAGTTTCCTACAGAGAGTGTTATGACTATTTTAGACTTTTAGTGGATAGAAGTCAGCTGAAACAGTTGTTGTTTGGTATTCCGTTTTTAATACGAATTTTATAGATATTTCTGTTGTCTTAGCCTATAATTAAAGTGGTAATCTGTTTATTGATATGTAAAAAAGATACAAAAGTGTCTAATAGAAAGAAATCTTATTTTATTCATTTTTCTCTTATCTCAAAGTGTGATAATCACCATTATCTTTTAACATATCTTACACATACCACACTTAAATCAGCTACACTGCCACTTGAGCAGTACAAATGAAACTGCCATAAAATGCTTCATTCTGTTGCTTCACTCGCAATAAAAGCATAGAATTAGATGCTCTTGAAATAAAGAGAATATAGAAAACTATTTAACAAGGTTCGCTAAATTGCGGTTTTCCATTTTCCACAGTTAATCTTGTATTTTGAGTAACCTCACTACGCTGATCATGCACAGGCAATCAGGTAATACTTAATTAATGAAATTTCACTTAATATATACATGAATACCTGAAGGCTTGATTTTTTTTTTTAATAACTACGTTCCGTAGATATTCACTTCATTCTGTTTTGATTTTTAAGTTGTATTTGGGTTAACAAGACAAAATCAAGAGCAACATGACATAAAGAAAAAAAAATAGAAGGGGTAAAAAAAATATAGAAAAGAAGGACATTATTTGGGACCGATAATTCATGTGGAAGAGAAGAGTTTTGTATGAAGAATTGTTGATAATTTCCTGTTAAAAAAATTGCAGTTCCTCTTTATTTATGGTTGCACGAGTTATATATGATCTGTAATAATCTGGTAATTTTTCTTTTATCAAGCAAAAAATCACTGCTCTCCAGCTGATTAACTGATACAAGTATACAACTATTATGATAATTGTTGTCTATTAAATGAAAATTGTTCAGAGGTTAAACACAAACAACGGAAAAAAGAAACAGGGAAAAGGAAAAACTGAACCATCACAATGATATGTTGATATTTAAAAGCAAATATCTTTAATCAGCATATATGAAGGTTCTCATCTCTAGGACCACCCAATATTAAATGTCAGGAGGGACATGTTGCAGATCACTGGAATTGTACTAAAATTAGTTTAGAGGTTGTTTATGTGTAATCTTTTTTTTTTTAGAGTCGAGATGGCGATCTGAATTATTTTTAATTTAGTACAATTATTGACTCCAAATTTCATAGGAGAGTTGTGCATAAAACAAAAAAGGACAAAATCTTGTGTCCTTTTAAAGCCTAACATTATCTTAGAACAATATATCTTTTCTTTAATTTCAAACTTTCCCTCCATGCATTGTGGAAGAATTATTCTTCCACTGTTCTCTATTTTGATGGGGAAAACCTTACAATTAATATGGCCCTCTTTTAGATGGTTTTAGTTCCCACACGGCACCGCAATTCTTTTAGTAAGACAAACCGGCGTAGCTGCAAGTTGCTCTAATATTGTAGCATATAATATATTCACAATATATATGGAAGAGGCTTCAAATATCTTAAATTTCGTGTCCGTTATGTCTCTATTTTTTAATTCTAATAATTCAAAATATAAAATTAAAATATCAAAATTAAACTGTTAAATTTAATTTAGATTATTTTATTTATATATAGATTAAAATGTTTAAATATTATTTTATGTGACATCAAGAGCATGTAAAAATACACTAATATAATTAATTTCTGAACGTTGATTTATATAACTTATTGATTTACATAAATGAAAGTGAAAAAATAAATATTTTTATTTATAAGAAGAAAATACAATATAGATCAAATCTAATAATTATATTTTTAAATTTTATTTAAATCTCGAGTTATTAAAAATTTAAAATGAAGGTATGATTAAGACATAAAAATTGAGGCATTGGAACTGATATGTCATGTCTTAGGAGGGCAGGCCGTGTCAAAATAAAACTGGATGATGTGTAAGTGTGAGTGTATGTAGAGGGGGAACGAGAGCTACTCTGATCTATAAGCTCTTGTGCCTGTGTAAAAAACTGGATCTCTTCCCCTGTCCTAGGTAAGGCCTTATATAAGAGAATGAGGGTGTGAGAATTATGGTCGATTCCCCATACGATATTAATAGATACTGCTAAAAGTAGCATCTGCATGTAATGGCAAGTTGATGAACTTTCCTTACTTAGTTGTATTATTTTAGGCCGTGACCAGTGGTAACCGCTATTCATAGTAGTGGGCGGTTATGAGGGCAATTATACTCAAAGAAAGAGTATCAAGATGATCTCGAGCTCGTGGTTATTTATCTCGAGATGAATTATCGGAATAATCTCGAGGTCAGGAACACCTAACTCGAGATATGCTTAATGAGATACATAATGAGTGAAGAAGGCTTGCTTAAAATCTCATTACATGTCATTTTGGGCTAAGTATTTGGGCTTGTGATATTTAAGCCTTCAGGAATACAACCCTATCATTAGCCCCTGAAGCCGAAATGTGTTAGTAATGACACTTTCAGATTAATATTGCATAAATAAGTATGAGTATAACTAGTAGTGTTAACATAAACCTATCAGTTGCCTCCGAAGCTCGGGAAGCATTAATATGTAGGTTTGTCGAGCTTAAAAGGAGGTCAAACTATGCTTGGTTATTATGTATCGAGTACACTCGAGATGTTAAAATTACGGATAGTACCTTTGGTCATAAGAATGTAATTTTATTTATTATCTCGATAGGATATATAAGTACATATGTATACATAAAAAACTTTATAAGTACATATGTATATATGATGGGGTTTGTTTTTTTAAAAGCATGGCGAGACAGACAGGTGATAAATGTTAATGATTACTTCGCATAATTTTTTTTGGGGTATGTGCATGAATAAGGGGTAATAAATACAGAATATTTAGCATTAAATGTATGATAGTCGAATGTCAGGTCGTCAGAAAAAAGGCGATGGTTTATCTCATTAATTTTTAAAAAATTAGAGTTAGGGTGGAGACATGTGTAAAGCAGACTGACACTGCCCAGACTTGCGCGACCCTCTGCCTTCAAAATGCAAAGTAGACAAAAAAAATTCATGACTATTTACTGAATGGACATGGAACGAATGTTGTTATGCCATGTGTCCAAAAAATGGAATGGTTTGAGATTACGATTTTTTATTATGAATCTCCTTCCTTTAAATGTCAATCTGAACGAGGTAGAATAAATCTTTCTTCACATAATTCAAACTCTCTTCTCCACTCTTTCAAGCTTAGAATTTAGCTTCGTTGATTACTAATCTTCTCCCTCCGCCGTAGCAACAAGATCGTAAGGGGTGAAATTTCTTCAACTTCTCCAAGTTTGCCAGTGTTAAACAAGTAAGTGCATTGTTCTTTTCAATTAGTTTTTGTCTTTTTTGTCTTTGAGTTCTTAATCCTGTCTTTGATATGTGATAACTCACATGACTTGTCTTGCATTTATATTTTTTTTCGAATAAACTATATTGATGACTGATCAATGAAATTAAATGTATCACAACTAGTAGTACTAACTTGCGTATGTAGTAGAATAAACTGAGTTGTGCCAGCAATATATATATATATATATATATAGCTAGGAAACTAATTGATCTTAGCCCTTCGAGATGTGAAGGGCGACAAAATAAATGTTGAAGAAAAAAATTTGTATGAAGTTACAAAAGTATAACTTGTGCTTGATATGTAATGGTTGTTGATGCTAATTCATAAATTTACATCTCGCTATTTGTGCTTAGGTTTTTATGCAATTTTAGCAATATCGAGGTCTGCAATGCGACCTCAGGATCTTAACATACGTAGGACTTTGAAGAAAATACTAGGTTGTCTTGGCCCTTCGGGATGTGAAAGACAACAAAATAAAAGTTTAGAATATTTTTATATGAAATTGTTAAGTCGATCATGTGCATGATGTATAATATTCTTTTTATGTATTTCACATCTCGTTCTTTGAGCTGAGTTATGTATGCAACTCTAGTAATATCAAAGTATGCAATGCGACCTTCAAGTCTTAGCATACATAGAACTTTAAGGTGTGCAAAAACTCAGATGTGCAAAGTCATCTGGTCAATCGTCTAAACGAACGTAATATAGAATCGAAGATGTGCGAAGCCATCATGCCTAATGAGCATGATACGTAGTCGAAGGTGTGTGAGGCCATCTCGCAATATATGTAAATGAATATAAATAAGGTTATCTTACAGCATGTACAAAATGAAGCATAATGATGTGCAAAATCATCCGATAATGTGTATAAACAGGACATATAGGCAGATAAGTACAAAGTAAGTTTATTACGAAATGTCTAATCTATAGAAGACACTTGATATAGCATTCTTGCCTCAATATGATTAATCATTATTCCATGCATATGACACACATATCGGAACTCGAATAAAAATGTGATGAGGAAATAGTCGAGGTGCACACCAAAACTTGAATATATATTATCAATTTAGAATTTTAAATGACACATGGTAGCTAGCTGTATAGGTTATTGGTTAATGTGTCATGTCCATTAATGATCATGCAAGTTAGTAGCTCTCATTAATAGCCACGCGACCTAGATGTCATTAATATGGGTGGTAGGTATAAAGCAGAAACGTTGAAGAATTGTTCAGGACCCAAAATATTTGTCCCGTAATGGTTATTAAATTATCGTTAAGATATATAAAATGGTCAAATCTTATGATCCCATTGGAATGTCATCTGGTTCGGTAGCGCATCTGGATCGTAAAGGGCGCTACTGGACCGAATGATATTCCATTTTGATATTTTTCGGAACAGTTATTAGTCCCACATGGACTATGAAACCCTAATGGGTAGGTATATAACCAAGGTACTGCTATGATGGAGCAGAATGTCATCTGCCCCGAGAGGGTGATAAAGGACCTTTTTGGAGCACATAATATCCTTTTGTTACTTTGAGAAAAGAAAATACATGCAATATTTACCTTTATTTAGAGTATAAGGAGTGCAGGACTCATTACTTTCCTCTTTTTTTCGCTTTATGTTGTAGAATCTTGAGAGGAACAAATATAATATTTTCATCTCACAAGTCGATTCTCAATACCTTCCTCTCTTATGCTCTTCCAAAATTCGAGAAAAATATTCTTCATATTTCCTTCTCATAAGTTGGGTTTTTTAGAGTATAGAGAGTACGTAACTCATTACCTTCCTCTTTTGCTCGAGAGGAATGTTCTTCATATTTTCTTCTCGTAAGTTGAATTTTTAGAATATAGGGAGTACATGACTCATAACTTTCCTCTATTTTGCTTTCAAGAAACTTGAGATGAACATTCTTCATATTTTATTCTCACAAGTTTAGTTTGTTAGAGTACAGTGAGTACATGATTCATAACCTTCCTTTAATTTGCTTTAAAGAAACTTGAGAGGAATATTTTTCATATTTTCTTCTCATAAGTTGAGTTTGTTAGAGTATAGGGAGTACATTAACTCATGACCTTCCTCTATTTTATTTTTAAGAAACTCGAGAGGAACATTCTTCATATTTTCTTCTTGCAAGTTGAGTTTGTTAGATTATAAAGAGTACATGACTCATAACCTTTCTTTATTTTGCTTTCAAAAACACGAGAGGATCATTCCTCATATTTTCTTCTCACAAGTTGAGTTTGTTAGAGTACAGAGAGTGCATGACTCATAACCTTCCTCTGTTTTGCTTTTAATAAACTCGAGAGGAACATTCTTCATATTTCTTTCTTGTAAGTTGAGTTTGTTAGAGTATAGGGAGTACATGACTCATAACATTCCTCTATTTTGCTTTTAAGAAACTCGAGAGAAACATTCTTCATATTTTCTTCTCGTAAGTTGAGTTTATTAGAATATAGAGAGTACATAACTCATAACCTTCCTCTATTATATTAGTATTAACAATTGAACACAAATAGTTGGTCAAATAATATTTCATTAATATTCGGACCAATATACATTTGCTTCATGGCATTTTTCCTTCTAACTTGTCGACGAGTAGTTCACCTATTGTTAGAAAATGTCACATGGTAGTATATCATTCTTCTTTTATCGGTCTGTCTGCTACGTTGAGTATTTGCGGGAGGTCCATGTTGGGATGAGGGACTTTCATCATAATAATATGTCTTCTTTCATCGAGATTCCTTGATGTTGTCAATTTCGAGAGTGCATCTGCTTGGGTATTCTTATTACGGGGCACATGCTGGATTTGCACCTTCTCAAACTCTATTATTAGGGTTGTGAGGTAGTCCTTGTAATGTGTCAGTCTGTCATCAAGTACTCTTATTTCATCATTGACCTGTCTGACGGCTAGCTAGGAATCGCTAAACAGATTGACTTCTCGAGCTCCGATCTCCTTGGCTATACAGAGTCCTGTAATATTGTTAGTAACCGGGAATAAGAGGTGCAATGCATAATGTAACACATCCCTCTTGGGCCCTCGTAAAGATACACCAGCACCGACGCCTACCATGGATGAAACGCCATCGACATAGAGTTCTTATTTTTCATCCCACTTATCTGGTGGGCTAGAATAATCTGCGATAAAGTTCGTGAGTATCTGAGACTTAATAGTTATTCTCGGATGGAATAATATATCAAATTTAGAGAGTTCAAGAGCCTATGCTAGAAACCGTCCAGATACATTATAGTTGCACAGTGCCTTCTTGAGCGGGACTTCTGTGAGGACTCGAATGGGGTGAGCCTGAACATAAGGCCTTAATTTCCTAACAGCATTAATCAGGGCCTAGGTGGTCTTCTCCATGGGAAAATATTTGGTTTCTACATCTCGGAGGACATGGGACACAAAGTATACTGGCCGTTGTTGGGTTCCTTTTTCGCGTACTAGGGCAGCGCTGATGATGTGTTCAACCATTGCCAAATATAAAAGTAAAGAATCACCCACGGTTGGTCTGGTTAGGCACGGGGGATCTGCCAAATACTGCTTCACCTTCTCGAAGCCTTCTACGCATTCATCGGTCCACTCGAAGTATGCCTCCTTATGCATTGCCTTAAAAAATGGAAGATAGACTTCTCCGGATTTGGCTATAAACCGATTAAGTGATGTCAATTTCCCTGTAAGTGACTGAAGTTCTTTTAAATTTCATGGTGTTTGCATGTCAAGTATTGCTTTATAACTTGAAGGATGAATCTTAATTCCTCGTACATAAACCATGAAATCCAATAACTTTTCTCCTGCAAGACCAAAATAGCTTTTGTTAGGATTCATCTTCATGTTTACTTTATTCATTGTTGCAAAGGCTTCTTCGAGGTCTGTTAGGTGGCCATCTTCTGTCATGCTTTTAACTAAGATATCGTTAACATATACCTCCATATTGTGACCTATCTGCTTCTCGAATACCTTATTTACCATCCTTTGGAATGTAGCGCCGACATTACGGAGTCTGAAGGGCATGACCTTATAACAATATAGCTCTAGATTTATAATGAATGTTATTTTATCCTCATCTTCTTCACATATCATAATTTGGTTGTATCCCGAGAATGCATCCATAAAAGAGAGGAAGGTGTGTCATGATGTTGAGTCCACCAGCTAATCATTTTTTGGTAGCAGAAAAGGATTCATATAGCATGTCTTGTTTAGATCGGTGAAGTCGATGCACATGCGTCATTATCCATTGGATTTCTTCACTAAGACTATATTAGAGATCCAACTCGGACACTTTACTTCGCGTATGAAATTCACCTTGAGCAACTTAATAACTTCGAGCTATACAGCTCATTACCTTTCGAGCCCCATATTCCTTTTTTTTGCCGCATATGTTTAGCATTTGGAATAATATGTAATTTATGCTTAGATATTTCTCGAGGAATCCCCAGCATATCTAAAGGAGACCAAGAAAATACCTCTTTGTATAATCATAAGAAGTTTACTAACTTTTTACGAACAACACCTTATATGGCTTTGCCGATATTCACAGTTTTGACACCATCAATCTCCACTTATTTGATTTCATCGGTTGGTTCGACGATGGAATGTGATTCGGGGTCTTTTGGGTCCTTATACTCCAAAATAGGTTTTGTACCGACCTGGTTGACTTGGGCGCCCCTCCCTTTTAAGAAAGGACATAGCAATCTCGTGACATCTGCTGATCATCGCATTCTTCACCTACCCCGCATGGGGTTAAAAACTTCATCTTAAGATATGAGATAGAGATAGTAGCTCCCAATTCATATAGTGTTTTTCTTCTCAATATGACATTATAGGCTGATAGGGCTTTTACTACTAAAAAGTCGATTATGAGGGACATGATACGTGGCGGAGTGCCGAATTTCACCTTCATACGTATGAGACAATTTGGTACCATTGCAACGCCAGTGAAACCCACCAATGATGTATTTACCTTGACTAAATATAGTGGATTGTATCTCATCTTGATAAAGACGTCGAAATACATGACATTGGCGGAGCTTCCTGTGTCGATTAGAATACGTCGGACTCGATGGGTGTTGATTTTAGACTTATGACTAGGACATCATCATGAGGTTGTGGTACTCCGGTTCCATCAAGTTATGGCCTCTTTTGGGCGAGATATCTTTTTATGCACCTCGAGAATTGAGTGAACATTAGTTGCTTTGTTATAACTTCACCTTTGTTGTATAGTGTCTCCTCCTGATGCAATGCCTCATACAATCACATTGACTGTCGGAGTTAGTTGTCTAGTTGATGGTGAATTGTGGTTGCTTCTACCACTTTCTTCTCTATATGGGCGTCGTTCGTCGAATCCTTCGGGATTCTCATAGTCCTTCTTCAGAATTTCTCGACGGTACTTTCTATCTTTACTATTATAATGAGAAGAGTATTTTCTGTAGAACTAAGGTTTTATGTATTGGATGAGGTCTCCTTGTCGAGCAGTTTTCTCTAAGATATCTCAGAGTTGCATGCAGTCTTCGGTGGAATATCCTTTAGACCTGTGGTACTGACAATAGTTATTCTCATTCGAATTTCAATTATTTATATGTCAATTGGTATAGATAAGTCAAACTTATGGCTGATTAGTTTTAGGAGGTCTTTAGTTGGTTGATCAAACTGAGCATAGGAAGTGAAGTGTGATCTATACTCGGCATCCAAATTTAGCTTGCCTCACTTATGTCCGTCCCTGCTTTCTTCGTCTTGGAAATCTCAAGGTCGGTTATCTCGCCTGATAAGATTGTAACCCTTTCTTGCTCGGGGCGAGGGAGATCTCGAGGACCTTCGAGGTGGTTCGGTATTGTCTTCTCCCCGTATGTACCCTTTGGCGAAACTTAGGAGTTTGTTAAAAGTTATGCAGTTTTTTTGGTAAGAATCATACTTCAACGTGTCAGGTCCTCCATTTCGTAATCCTCTCTGAAGAGCTATTAAAGCGAGCTCATCAGAATAATTCTCGATGTTTCTCATTACCCTGGTGAATCTATAAATGTAAGCTCGAGTTCATTCAGTAGGACTTTGCTTCATATCCAGAAGAGATTCTACTGTAACTCAAGGTATTTTGATGTGGCTATACCTCTCAAGAAATAAGTCTCTAAAATCATCAAAAGATCTAATGGACCCTGGTGAAAGGGTCTTATATCAATCTTATGCTTCCCCTGTTAGGCATGTGGAAAATATTCTACACATGATGCCATCAGTAGCCCCCAGCAAGCTTAATCTCTCGTGAAAATCATGAATGAACGATTCAACATCCTTTTGATCATTGCTCCCTTTGAAGGTCTCGAGTGAAAGAGGGATCTTGAAGTCATGTAGGGTCAATTGGTACATTTTGGGCGACAAAGGACCTGAGGCGGGTCTAAATCACCTAGGATGTGGTGATTTCTCATATTTGGCTATCTGGTCTTCCACTCTTTTCCGCACAATCTCTTCAATTTGGTTGGTTGTGACATAAGCACCTTGATAGACATGTGAGCTATCTCTGGTCCGAGAATACTCATGTGTTTGGGGGTGTTGAGGGTTTTCATAATGAACGTGACTTTGTGGTGGTCTGCCTTCAGGAATGTAAGGTTCATCCCTATTGGCAGAGACATGGCGATTGGTAGGTGGAACTACTGGTTGCGATTATCCCTTAGCTAGAGCAGTATTAGTCTATGTTGCTGGATGATGTGTGCTTGGCGTTGGGTTTTGGTCTGACCAAATACCGTTAAGGCTTAAGCTACGAAAATACCATAAAATAATTTTTTTACTTTTACTTAAGTTAGGGATTAAAGTATGTCATATGAATTATCGAGAGTTATATATATTTAAATCCTTTACAAAACACCATAAAATATTATTTTACTTCTAACTTAAGCGAATTATTAAAGCGGTATGTCAGATGAATTGCCGAGAGATAAATATCTCTTTAATCCTTTACAGATCTACTCAATGATTGATTTCTAAAAATTTAATCAACTTATCAATTAAATAGATTAATATAACATTTATACATTATTTTTAAATTTTAATTGGAATGAAGATACTCGAATCGTCTGATGCCTCTATAGGTTATCCATCATGACTAACCAGAGAGCGATTTATTTCTTTTATCAGAAATACTATAAACCGTGAAGTTTTGCAAAAACACTATTCATAGAAAGGCGTGATAATATTATTCATGACCCGCAGTTATTCAGTTTCACAAAAGTGCAGAAATACTACGACTTTCATAAAAATACTATTCACCAAACCCGCAAACACTATTCACCAAACCGAAATATTATACATGGATTACGTATAACTTTCTTTTCTAACCGAAATACTATTTCAGAGAGAAACCGAGAAAGAGAAAAAATAGATACTCGAATCGATCAGACACGATATCTCGAAATTAGTAATTTTCTCTCTACCCCTCCACCCTTATTTATAAGCATATTTGAGATTGTCAAATTATCAAAATACCCTCAATGGATAAGGATGATGTCATATATGATGTCGTAGATGATGCCATAGATGATGTCATTTATGGATAAGATCTAAATTAATATAATTATTCTGAATAATTATATTTCTTAAGGTTGTTGTTACGATAATTTTATACAATGTGTCGTACATGGTTATAAATTAACTTTTATTTTTGCGTGTCATTTTATATGACATTTATAATTTAATTATATCATATATAATTAATTATAACTATCTTATCATATATAATCAATAAGATTCTCCGATTATATCCTATACGGTGTGACCCGATAAGATCTGTGTTATGTTGATAAATAGAATTAAACTATTTTAACTTCTATAAATCATAAGAAGTACCTGACAAAATGTATTATGACCATCCAATTACATGAATGATGCTGTACTATATAATATCACAATCCAGTAAATTATTTACTCGTGTAAATTTTTTTGCCTCATAGCTATCAAATTAGTTTCAAGGTAGATGTGTGTAATCCATGCAAACTTAATTTTTTCTTGATCTTGAACAGATTTATCAAATATGATTACTTTTATAATCATACCGCATGCAGATAATCTTACTTTATCAGGGGGGCCGGTGATGCTATTACTCGTATAGAAATACGATGGACAATAGTACTTTTGGTAAACTATCTCTTCCTCAGCATAAATTATATATACTGAAGTGTTACCGTTATAGATACCTTTTACGGACAGCATTAGATAACACTCACACATATACATTTCTTATGTAAAAAAGATGAATACCTCATACTTTAGAAGTTAACACTGAATTAAAGCATTAATGATACAGACACAATTCCATTTAATATTTCATTCGGGGTCTGTCAAATATCATGTTCCTAGAACATATATCTATGTGATTAAAATGACATTTCTTGTCTATGATCTGTGAAACTTAACCATCTTTTAATCCACATACTAACCTTGTAGCAGTTAATTAGTGTTACTGCTAATTACCTCGGTCAGAGACTTTTAAGAGTATATATCATCTATATTATAAAGTTTCACAATTTCAGTCATTAACTCAAAATAATTCATAAATGCAATAATACTCAAAGTAATAAAATGATTAATCATCCAAGTCATGAACAAAATATACTAGTATCTTGTCTGTGCGTTGCTACGGTGATATCTTTCAGAAATATAAAAATTCATATCTTAATGTGAAAAATAAGGAAATAAAAATAAAGTTAATTTAGTAATTAATATAAATTTTAATCATGAATATATAATTAATGTAAAATAAATATAAATTGAGAGGAAAGTTAACATTCATCGTTTAAGGAAAGTTCAAATTCATAATTGATAACAATCTAAGAAAAAAAGGAAATAAAATAGAGCAATTGTACTCCTAAATTATGTAACATTTTGTGTAACAAACAAAATTGAGAGAAAATTCTAACTTCAACACAAATGGTCATAGAGATAGTAGCCAACCCATATCGTATCCGATAAGACAGGTATGGGTATGGTTATATTTTCATTAAGTCATCGGATATGAATATGGATAAGGGGTTTTCATTACCGTTATTCATTGGATAAATTATATATATAGTTAAATATATATAAATATAATTATTTTATATTTTTAATAAATATATGTAGTTAAATTATATAAATATATATAATAATTAGTATACATTTTTATGACAATTGACAAAAAATATAAGATTTTTATTACATCTAAAATGTTAATTATTGTTGTAATTTATTAGTATATTTATTTAATAATATTTATTTATCTAAATTATATAATTTTTTATTGAATTTTTTATATTTTTATTCGTCATCTACTGTTACCTATTTGTTACTTGAAATTTTTAATGAATAAAGATAAAATATAGATATTTTTTTAATGAATATGAATAAAATATAAATAATTTATTTTAATAAATATCGATATAAAAATACTCCATCCATACTCACCTTGACAGTCACAACCCTAAATATAGGGTATGTTTGGCACTCAATGGAATAACAAAAAAATGGAATAGAATTGTTATTCCGACGAATTAATTTGCCAAATGAATTTTAGACTAAGTAGAAGAGTGCGGAATAGTGCTAATCCGGTATACCAAGTTATAGGTGGTATATCGAATTAGCTCTCGTCGGAATAACGATTATTATTTGATTATGTTGTATTATATTATTATATTATGATTATGATTATGATTATGGTTATGATTTATTAGTATTATATTATTATATTATTTTATATTATATTATGATTTATTATTATATTAATATTATGATTTTTTTATCATCAATTGTTAGTATTATAATATTATTTATTTTACTATTATTTATTATCATTATATTATTATATTATGTATATAAATATGATTACTTTATTATTATATTATTATAATTATGATTATTTTATTATTATATTATTATAATTATGATTATTTATTATTATGATATTATTATTATATTATGATACTTATGATTATTTAAATTATTATATTATTATGATATTATTATTATTATTATTATAATATAATTATATTATTATAATAATTATTATTTATTATTTATTATTATATTTTTATTATGGTTATATTATTATTATATTATTATTATATTATAATGATTATAATTATTTATCATTATTATTACGATTATGATTATAATTTATTATTATTATATTATTTTGATTACGACTATGATTATGATTATTATTTAATTATATTATATTATTAAAATTAAAATTATTATTTATTATTATTATGATTATGAGTATAATTATATTTTTTATTATATTATTATTTTACTATTATTTTTATTATTATCATCATTGTTAGTATCATAATTATTCATATTTTAACTATTCCGATTAACAACTGCCAAATGATATTCTTACGAATAGTTAAAAATATCATTCTTCCAAAAAGATACTATTCTATCACTCTTCCAAAATTATCACTATTCTAAAGCTATTCTCAGGATATGTTTGGATGGGTCAGGAATAGCAGAATAACTACCGTTCTCAGAATAAGAATAACAGTTGTGTATCCAAACATAAATATGTTGTTCCAGAACAATGATAATAGCTATTATTCTGTGCAGAGGATGAAATAACTACTGTTATTCTCAACTCTCCATTACTATTCTCAGCAAACAATCCAAATAATATTTCTACCATCCGGAATAACATCACCTTTTTACTATCGTCGCGCTAACCGAAAAGTCACTATTTTTTCACTATCCTCATTTGATATTCTCAATTCCTCTATTATTACGCTATTCTTTGCACGAACCAAACACACCATCATTTGCCAAACAAACCCAATAGGGAATGGGTTAATTTCTCAATGGCTTGAGACCAAAATTTGTCTCAAACCTTGTTTCAACCATTAAATTAGCACTGAGATGAGAAAAAGTATAAAATGAAAAATGAGTTGTATAAAAATTGATGAAAAAAGATTAATCCAATGATTAAAACAAAATTTGTCTCAAAATTTGATTCTAATCCATTGAAAAATTAACCGGTTCCACCCAATAGTGCTTATCTACTTCACGAACTCCAGGGTCCCTGCGTTGGTGTCGCACATGCACCACTGCACCAGGCGTAGAAAGATCCCTTCACCCCGGATGCGAACTCAAAGTTAAATTTGGCTATATTCCATCTCGCGTCCACTTTCCGTTTAATAACATCTACACCTTCCCTTCCTCTCGTTCTTTTCCTTCTTTTTAGCGACTCTGTCACAGCTCGTTCTAAACCCTAGTCTTTCTCTCTGTACATCTCCTTGGAATCTTTTTGCGATGGATGCATCACGTAAGAGAGTAAGACCTCAGGCTAATGGAGCATTCGGCGGTGCAACGAAGAGGAGGCCCAAAGGTTTGTTCTTTTTTCCCTGCTTGGATCTTTGTTTTGCGTTTCTTCTTTCCTGTTCATGGTGATCTATTTAATTTGGCGTCGATATTCGTATCAGATGCATGCTTGGTATAGGGTATCTAGTAAACGTTGCAGATCTAGGGTTTCGTATGTTACTCCACCATTGCTGCAGTGTCCGCCGTGTTAAATTTAGTTTCCAATTAGCGATTCTCTTTTATATGCTTGTAGTCCGTAGAGTATGAATCTACATTCGCATGCTTCTGTGTTGAGGTTCCATTGTTTGTTTACTATCTAAGTCTTACCCTACTGAAAAGCCCTTATCCTTCTGTCTCCCCGTTTAATGTTTAAACTACATTCAAGGCGTGGAGCTTTTGTCTTTCGAATTGTTTTAATGCCGATTTCCATGTATTATTGTTGACCTATTTGATAGGGAAAGTCATTATTGAAGCAATTGTAAGGTATGGAATATGATCTAAGACTTTCTAATGCGTCTATTAGTGCAGTTCAAATATTACATCAGGTTGCAAAAATCTTCTTGTATGAAACAAAAGCAGGATATAAATTTGATTCAATTTATTTGTTGACTCGATATTTGGAAGGAGAGACTTTTAGAGTGGCCGTAGGTTGAGAGATGGAAATTGAAACAAAGCATTTTTTTATTGTCTAAAAGCCAAGCAGTTTGGTAGTGTCTAAAAGCCAAGCAAATAGCTATTGTCTAAAAGAAAAAATGTTCAGTGACATGTAAATTCAATTGAATTCATGATATTTCCAAATACAGAAAAGAGATGGAATTTATAGTCCAGACACCGGAAATTAGTTCAAACTGCATGTCACCTTTCGGGTTAAGTTGCCAGAAAAATGAGGACACTAGATCAGGATCTGAAAATATATCAAAGATGTTAAAATTTATTTTGAACATAGACTGAAAACTAGAAATTAATTTTATGTAACAGAAATGAACTCGTTCCAAACTGGGGTAGGAAGCAAATTGAAGCCATGCACCAAGTTTTTCAGGTTAACAATCTGAACTTTCTATATGCATAATAAATAATAATGAGCGCCATAACGGTATTACTCTACATTTCATTTCTATAATTAATGCTTTATGAAATGATCATAATCTGTAAGGCTCTCTTTAGTTGTGGGATATGATGAGAATTAATTATACCTTTAGTAGCAAATTAGCTCAGAATTATTTGTGTTGCACATAATGGGTTTAATTTAATTCATTTAAATTGGGTTGAGCCATTTTGTTTTATCCTACAAATAAAAGAGCCTTGGAACAGTTAACTTAATAGTTTTTAAAATTTGTGATTATGTTTTCAGGTACACCTATGCAATTTTTTCTGGATTAAATACATGTAAAATTTGGAAGACTGACGGATAATTATCCATGCGGGTCAATGGAATGCAATTAAAATACAAATCTGTTAGAGATTATGAGAATAATAATCATGACATGTACAGTTGGTTAACGTAGCCAAGTTGATCAGTGCAGGGATAACATTAAAACTCATTCCTCGTTTTGAAGACTAAATATTTGTCTTCTTTTCTTTTTGAACTTCCTGGTTCCAAATGGAAGCTGTTATATTGTTCGGAGTTTCTTATGAAGAAGTGATTTTGAGGCCATTTTTGTTGAGCAACCACAATGTTGTTTGGTGGCCTGTTAGTAAGATGTGGAACTAGGGTGCAATATTCAATTACCTGCTACTTTTTCCTTCTTTTTTTTTAACTTTTCTACATTCTTGGATTGTTGCATGACTTCCAATTTGTATCTTATGCAGCACTACGGGGTGCCCATTTGGGGACACCTGTCATTTCCTGCACCACTATCCTGGTGGTTATCAAGCTGTCTCTAAACTCATGAGTCCAGCGACAGCCCCACCACCTCATGCAATGGGTCCTACACACCATTATTCCATGCCAGATCCTACCTCTGCCCCTTCTCCTACCACCCCTACCGTCAAAACCAAGCTATGTACCAAGTACAACACTGCTGAAGGATGCAAATTTGGGGAGAAGTGTCATTACGCCCATGGTGAGCGTGAACTTGGAAAACCGGTCTCTGGTGGTCATTTTCATTCTAGTCATATGCAACCTGCACCACCAGCATACGGAATGGGTGCACCTGGTGGATTTTCCCATGGCGGCAGGTATGATCACCCTGCAGCGGGACCTGCGCCTGGCAGCTTTGGAGCATCTGCCACTGCTAAAATCAGTGTGGAGGCATCTCTAGCTGGTGCCATTATAGGTAAGGGAGGTGTTAATACAAAGCAGATTTGCCGTGTTACTGGTGCCAAGCTGGCTATTCGGGATCATGAATCTGACCCAAATATGAAGAACATAGAGCTTGAAGGTACTTTTGATCAGATCAATCAAGCCAGTGCTATGGTCAGAGAGTTGATTGTGAATGTAAGTGGAGGGGGTGGACCCCCCCGTGGAGGGAGAAATACTTCTGGGATAGCTGGCGGTGGTGCTGGTCATGGTGGACCTGCAAACCATTTCAAGACCAAGTTGTGTGACAACTTTGCCAAGGGATCGTGTACTTATGGGGAAAGGTGTCATTTTGCACACGGCTCAAGTGAACTACGTAAGACAATCTGATAGTTGATATCCGGAGTACGGATTTGTGCATGTATGTGCAATGATTATTCGGTTTCTTTTTAGATGTTATATGTTCCTCTCGGGAGATGACTTGTGGGTAAAAATGAGGGCTAGCTGAGTAATTGTGTTTGATGCGTTTAGCTGTTGGCGTAGAGGTAGGTGTTTTCAGCGGGCTGTATTCCTTCTTTGTTAGCCTAATTCTGATGACTTATTTGTAGACACTTTTTGAGTTTGGATGGTTGAATATGAAAATTTATTTGTAGACACTTTTTGAGTTCGGACGGTTGAATATGTAAATTTTCCTGTCATCCCTTTCGTTTTCAAGTAATTTTTGGCTGTACGTAAAAGCAGGAATATTTTTTTTGTCGTATAAGAGTGGGGTTTCATTGACAATGGATTATTTTGACAATCTTTATGATGGATCTCTAAATAAATAAAAAAAATATTTATAGATGTGTTCTTTTATATTTAGATTGATGGTCATTTAAATTTCATGTAATTTTATTATCATCTATCAAAGATCGTTAATTTAGAATCGTTATAAATTATATAAAAATTTGATGATTTTTTATGGACTATCAAACTATAATGAAATTATATAAAATTTGAATTACTATCAATTTAAAGGTAGAAAAATATATTTATAATTTTTTTTTTTTTTTAAAATTTATTTTATATTTATTTAGAAATTCATTGTTAAGGTTGTCAAAATAACCCATTGTCAATGGATCCCTTCTCATTGCATAAAGGGCCATGTATTACATATGTGTGGCTTTCGTTCGGCGGTTCAGGTTCGAATTTCAAAGGATTCCTTGTTGTATTTGTGAATGCAGTAAAAGAAGGATTGGGTCCGAAAAATGTCTATATGTTATAATTAAATGACCCTCCGGAATTTTGTAATTCAATTTTGTTTTTTTTTACGCTCGTCTCTTTTCCATTACAATTCAAAAAGAGAATTTTATCGGAATGAAATTGTAGGATCCAAGTATTCTTCTTTCCAAAGAGTACAATAGTTTCAATTCCAACGTTTGAATGATTTTAACAATATTGTTCCAATCCTAGCTCATGATTACAAATAAAATATGGAGTATCTTTTTTATTATGTTTTAATTTTGAGAGCTTTCACTCTCAGATTAAAAAAAATTACTCTTTAGTATTTCAATAAATTGTTTTCTTTAACCTATCATGACGAACAATATGTTCTGTAATGAATTAAGTATTAATCTTATAATTTTTGTTGAACAACTCCAGAGTGATCAGTTTCTTATTGTGCGACCGTAGTACTCAAATTAAAATCAAATTCATTGTATAACACTATATAACATATTGTTCTGCTAACAATATTTATTTTAAAGAGCTATTTTAAAAGACAACTTAAAATTTACATCACCATACTTTTGGGTGCATGAAAAAGATGTATGTAGAGCGAACATGCAATATTTTCATGCCATAATTAATTTCAGCAAGATAATTGATGATGCAAATTTATTTTGATAGACCTAATAACTAGAGAAGTGAATATGCCTGAATCTTTTTTGGAGTTTTTTTTGTAAATCAATATCAAATCGCACTATTACAATTCAATTTCAATTTTCAAATATGTAAGAAAAATGAAGCAGAGAGAGAAAGAAAAGAAGTCGGCAATGTAACGGAGTTTGACACTAATGTCTATGTCTCTGAGACCCACAACCTTCACCAAATGAGTTGCGTCGATTCACTAAAGCAATCGTTCAATACAAGCTTGAATCTAGCACTTTTACACCAAATAAACAAAGAGACTAGACCAAAGAAATCAACAAAGAAAAAGAGCATTCAAAACTTAAACAAGAAACAATAAGAATATATCACTCAATCTAGTTTTAAAAGTGTTTGAATGAGTAGACTTTATTAAAAATTTTGATTTGGCTATAGAGAGCATTCTAGTGAAAGATGACATCTTTAAAAATAAAAGATTTTTCTAAAGAAACATTGGAATGAAAGAATGAGAGTAGCCCCTTTAAATAGGTCTCTTAATTTAAATCACAATTAGAGTTTTTGGGTTAAGCCGTTGTAACGCCTTAACTTTGATAGCAAGAATATTTTTTCGTTAATCTTGACTTTTTATGATTTAAAATAGTCTAAGACGTTATAATATCTTATAAGACGTTACATAAAAGAGCTCTTAAAATTTTTTTATCAAATTTGGCTAAGTAATGAAGCTCTTAGTTTAATATTGACCTAAGGCGTTGTAACGCTCTGAGTCATTGCATAATTGAGCTCTCACAAAAAAATATATCTCAAGATTCGGATAAGTCTTTGAGATATTATTTTTATAATGTTGTGTATTGATCTAAAAGTTACAATAGCTTCTGAGCCATTGTAACACCTTAGATCATTAATCAAGATTTTTTTTGCTTTTCAACTCAATTCAAAGTTAGTAAGGATGAAGTTTGAGTATTTTTTTAATCTTCAAAACTCTTTATATATGCATATATTTTATTGATTTTGCAATTGAGCATCCTATAGTATATGTCAATGTAAAATTTAAATTTATTATTTTATAAATTATAAATTATATTTGAACTCTGAAAGCATAAGTTTAAATTTTGTTAAAATATGTATTTTGAAAATAAAATTTCAGGAATATATATCTATACTATATTGTAAAAAAATGTATGTATTGAAGATTCCAATTTGTTTAGTGACTGATATATATGAAATGTCAAATATAAAATAAAAAGGCATAATGATCAAAATAGCTTCTTTTTTTAAAGTTTTAATTGTGTGTCTATGAGAAAGATAAATATCAAAGTCTCTCAAAAATTGCAAATATGTTGGATATAAAATTATTTTTTACATGATTTTTGTGTTTCCTTTCATGCATCAAAAACATCAATTAATCAATGAAATTTATGAAGAATGAATAAAACACAAGATAAAAATATACCAGCTAATTATATAATATTTATCTATTAAAAATTAAGATATACCTCGTGATATTTGCTGGTATATACAATTATCTGAAAGTTGGTGCCTCTGAGCACATTAATTTAGTCGATATAAATTATAAATGGAGAAACCATTTGTTTGTTAAAATATCTAGGAGAGTCAGTACCACTGTACCAGTGCATCACTTCAACATCAGATAAGCACAGCTTCGGCGCTTGCAGTTTTTTGCGATTTGCACCGAGACCCTCTCGATTAACAAAAAAATTCATTCCCATGGCTGTTCCGAGCACGTGTCCATGCACTACTCTGCCGTGGTATCGTCACCGCAGCGTGAACCGGCGGCGGAGCGCTACGATGGTCTGTAGAGCAGCTGTACAGCAGGAGACCTACATGGGGGGGCCGGCTGGAAGCTACGCGCGCGAGATGGAGCGTCTATCTGCTAAGGAGTCCCTTCTCCTTGCTGTTCGTTTCTCTGTTTGTTCTTATTTTTTTTTACTTCGATTTTATGTTGTGTTTGTCTGGGTCCGTGGAAGTGTTGATAGTTGTTATCTTCTACTCCGTATTAATTTTGAACAATTGGGTCCCTTATTGTAGAATAAGGGATTTAAAGTTGAGGTTAATTGAGATTGAGCGGATTCTGTTGCTCCTTCTCGGCACTATTTATGCTAGAATACCATCACAATGTGACTACGTTTTCACAGAATGATGGGATTCACCTCAGTTCAGTCTAGCTTAACAGATTTAGCATTAGATAGCCCTCAATTGTGGAAGTTTGCAGCGTGTGAACTTCAGTTGAAAAAAAACTTACTCTGCATTATGCATACAGCATACTACACTAAAAATAGGGAAGAGGGAAAAAAAGGCTGAAAATTTGAAAGGTAAATATGTAGTAATCTATGTAGAGGAGCAGGTGCTGATAGTCATCATAACATATAATTGCCAATTTGTACCCTTTCTATTCCAATGAAATGGCATGAAAGTTGGAGATTATATCCATACAGTGAACAAGTATGGGATTACAGCTGGAGTATAGTGCTACCAGAATGGAATTCTGGGACAGTAGTATCATGTAATAACCTATAGACTGGAACTTACCACATGAGTCCTAGGATTTTCAGTTGATTAGACCTTGCAAGCTTAATAGGGAGGCTAATTGTACTATGCCTGATCCTGCACAAACCTGTCATACACCACTTAAATTATTCAACATGTATTTAGATAGTTACAAAATGAGAAGTTATAAATAAAAAGTGTATTTTTTTTTTCCAAACTTCATTACCTGTGCACCTTGAACTGTTTCCCTATAAAAATATTTTTTATCAATTGCCGTTATTCATTTTTTGTAAGTAGAATGCAATATCAATTTCAAGTCAACCAACTGGAATATACAAATATTGTACTGATATCAATGTAGGCGGTAATCTCTATTAGTAACAACAAACAAGTAACCTGTGGTAATGCAGTTCAAAGATGCTGGAGGCTTCCAGTCGCTGGTTAGTGGCAAGACAACAGAGATGCAAAAGATAGATGTCAATGAGAGGATTGTTGGTCTTGAGCGCCTCAATCCCACCACTAGGCCCACCACGTGACTTTATTCTCCTACCTCTATTTATTAGTTCTAACTTTGAATTTATTTTCTTAATATTTTACAACTGATTTTGAACACAACCTTTTGCACCAGAAGCTTAAGATGTTCATGTGAACACATACATGGACCAGAAACTGAATACTATTGTTTCAGGTTGAAATTATATGAGAGATGGAAATGATTATTTTGATGTTTAACACAAGTTAGGCAATGATTAAGTTGTTGCCCCCAAAACAATCATACAGTAGCAAAGACTGCATTAATTTGAATCATCTTTGTTTCTATTAATTTACTTGTAGCTTTTTTTTTTTATAAAGATCACCCTTTCTAGAAGGAAGATGGAATTTTGAGTGGATTGGGGACACAAGCCCAGAATCTTTCATAATGAGATTTATTTTTGAGTAGGTACCTCAGTAATTGCATCCTTGTTTTGAGTAATCTCACGCTTATACCTTGCAAACTTTCCAATCACCTCTGCTTGTGGTATTTGCAAGAAACTGACACTCTTTTATACTAAACCTAGTCTGAGTCTCTGAGACTTGATGGTGAAGGATGACCTATATTTTTTTGGTACTTGCAGAAAACTAATTTTTATCTATTCATTTACTAATGTAAAAAATGTCTGAATAGGCGGGCTCCCAGCACAGTTGCAAGTCTATTAGGAATTGATCTGATGATAAAAGATGGCTATTCTAAGATCAAAGCAGACCTTAAGTTTCTCAATTCGGTACTTCTTCCCTTCCATGATGAATATTTTACAGTTCAAAATTCTTTTGCTAGGATTATCGTTCAGATATTAGCACCAGTCAAGTTTCAATTGAGCCCTCAATTAAGCCTTGGCTGTACATCAATTTGACCAACTCACATTGACTCATCCTTAATTTTGCAGTTATGCCACCATCACACACTCAAAATTGAATGAGTAAATATAATGTTGTTGGAAAAATGCCGATGCTTGGCACATACCAGTAAAAGGCTAAATTGATTTGTTTATGATGACCACCCCCTGATTTTACTGGTTGAGAATTTATAGTGATCCACCAGTGAATTAACACTAAGCATTACTGGATGCAAAAGTTGGATTTTACTGTGCTAGTCGGATTTGCCATCAGTGGGATACCACACTGGGGCTAATGGAATAATGTCAATTTACAGTTGACATCCCTCTCTTTTACATTCTCCTTTAGTCTGGTGGCAAGCATAGTAAGAATCATGTGTGAAATCAATAAAGGTATAGTACATGTGCCATACCAAAAATGTATATGAGCTGCAAGGGTATAGTCAGCAATTATATTTCAATATATGATTGGAGACAGAAGTCATTTCCCCTTCTAATTATTGGTCTTTATAATTGTAGATAGAAAGCAAGGTGACACTGACAACCAAGCTGACGGTAGAGGGGCCGATGCGAATGAGAGAAGAATACAGCGAAGCGCTTTTGGAGAGCCCTTCTTTTAGCTCTGAATCTCTTCCTGATCAGCTCAAGCCTGCTTTGAGCCAAGCTGCTGGGACCCTCCAGCAGTTACCTGCTCCAGTCAGGGACACCTTTTCCAATGGCCTCAGATTGCCCCTGAGTAAGATATTTTCATTGTTAATTTCTTGTGTATCCATTTACCCTCCTACCTGAAGCAGCATGCTTTGGGCTGTAGCCTAGAGCCTAAAGGTGTTGACCCTCTATATGGTGATTCTAACAAAATAGTCAACATGTTTCTGTTCAAGATCTATTATCAGCCAATTGGCTATACCAAAGCCAGCCCAAAAGTCCAAAAATCAAAGAAAATAAATGTCCAAATGAACAAATTGTTAGGGGTATCTATGGGCATAGCATCAGTGTACCAGGACACCCTTTTGGACATAGTAAAATTTGTTATTTTTGTACGATTGTCTTCTTTTCTCTATTTTTTTTGGGTTTGTGAAGTTCAGCCAGACTTTAAATTTACATAATTATGTTTTTTTATTTAAAATGCGGCAGATGGATCTTTCCAGAGGTTGTTTATGATTTCTTATCTGGATGAGGAAATTCTGGTAACATTTTAATACCTTGGTTTTACTTTCAAGTCAAACTCTACATTTTTCTGAAGAAAGATGACAGTTATAATTATAGAAAGATGGACATGTATTATTTTTCTAAAATCATTTGATTGAAAAGTTCAAAAGTATCTAAAGAACGACCTCTTAAATTTTTGAACCTACTTTTGTCACACAATGTTCATTTTAATTCAGGACCCAAACATATAATTTTTTTCTTATTTTAGTTCAATTTCAGAAAATGAGAAAAAAACCATTACTGTCAAAGTCAGAATAATCACTATTAAACCAAACAGATGAGTTTTTTTTTTGCAATTACTAAGCTGTTATGTACAGTGTACTTATAAATTGGGAGATAATAATTTTCTTGACAAAAATAGGTTGCCATTTGCAAATAATGCTTATAAGAACCATTGATAGCATGAGATTTATTGAATCACTAATTTTCTTGTAGATTATAAGGGATGCAGTTGGTGCACCTGATGTGCTAACTAAGCTAGAAGGCACACCTGGTTCATCTCCCTCCAGTGAACCCATTATAACAGAGTATGAAAGTTAGTTTCCAATTTCATGACTTAGCTTCTGAATCTAAATGTTTATACTTCGTCTCCAACTTGAGATGTATCAGATCCTCTCTTTTTTGTATGCTCCCATGTTGGGTATTTTGCAAATGTTTTTTTCTCTACAATAATTCCTAAATATTATCCCTATAATAATTTCTTGATATTATGCTTGGATAGGAGGATGGTGCTAGTTGCTAATTTTTTGTTGGTTTTTTTTTTGCACAAATTATTCCTGTGGGCCCAACCCATAAGCAAATTTTGTATGGTGATGCAATGCCAACCCGTTTAATTATATACTTTCCACACAATACTAGAAAATTTTGGTGTGATCAGAAATATCCATTGAAATTCATATTCCGCTTCTTCACATCAAAAGAAATAGCTTGATCAGGAAATGAAGAAATTAGTTTTCCTATCAGAAACATAATCCTTTGTTCTGATCAGAAAGAAAAATGGGCTTTCTATCAGGACCTTAATATAATGTCTTAAGTCGCATTTTAATTTACTACCAAAAACTTGATCAAGTTACAAACCTTGGACCCTTTTTATTGCTTTATTCGCTTCACTGTATGGAGTTGCATACGGCCACGGGGCCAAAATTTTGAAGTCCCATTTTTTTTTGCCAAAAAAGTTAAATCAGTTGCAACTTACAAACCTTGGAATTTTTTATTATCATAAGGGGTCGAAAATTTGCCACGCCAGCTGCAATTATCTGCTACTCGTACACTTGTTGCATGATTTTCTTTGGTTCAATTTCGACATGTGTTATTACTTGTACATAGAGGGATGGGTAGAGGTACCTAATCTTTTTTTTTATTAATTTTTTTAGAACGACACGAATCAATTTAGAGAGATTTTAAATAAAAAGTTTTATACGTTTTTTTGCGGTTCTATAAAAGTTTAATTGATACAAAACATCTTTATCCAAAATAATAGAATATCACGTTTTCCCAATTAAAATGTTGTAATTATCTGTCAATTTTTATTTAATAAACTTAAAGAGAATTCAATTTTCATTAATTTAAATAAAGAAACTACAAGTTGAATGAAGATGATATGACTTTGAGAAACTTGCACCTGTAGTTGTAAACATTAGGAATTTTGCACATCCGACATCTTATCTTTACTTTGGTTGGAACAAACTAACTGAGAATTGTGAGATTGACTTTTTGAATACAGATTGCTCTCGTTGAAAAGGGTTTTATTGGTCAATGCATTATGCATATGTGAAAGATAACCATTGTCTCGATGAAGTTGACTTTGGAGTATTAAATAAATATCATGTTGTAAATTCTTGTATTCATCTTTGCTACAAGTCAATTTAAGAAATCATTTTCTTTGCAGTACTACAAATCCGTGGACATGCATCGTTTTAAACTAAAGTCCAATCTAGCTCTTGTGGAATTTTGATCTTGAGATAAACACTATATATCCTGCACCGCGTGGATTTTTTTTTTCCTTTTTTGAGGAAAAGAAATAGATGCCTTTGCCTATATTTTCTTCTATTAAAATAAAAGGTCCAAGATACATAAAGTAAAAAGTCAAAAAACTCGTCTTGAGAGATTTGAGGTTGTTTATGTAACTATTAAAGAATTAAATTTTAAAATTGTTATTTCTACAGAAAATAGAATTAAACTGTTTTGCTGCTAATACATCATTTTTGATTGAAGTTTCGACCCAGCTTTTGTAGGACTTTGATCTTGAGATACACACTATATATTTATATGCTTCTTGTTACTTGTGTCTGTAAAAAAAAAGAGAGAGAGAGACAACACAAACAAACATATAAATTTGGCATGAAAGTCCCGGAGGTTTAGCAATCCTTGTAAGTACCAAAATATATGTGTCCCATGGAATTTTCTTTTTGCCCCATGATATGGCTTTCCGAGCAAAAACCACAAGTTCTTTTTAAACGGCACTCCAATTTCTTTTATAATACTAGTTATAGTTAAATTTCTTTTGAGGAAAACAGAAACAGTGCTAGTAAAGATGAACAATTGATACCTTATCTGGACTTCTCAACTCTAAATGTCTGATTAAGAATTTAAGATGCATCCAATTGGCATGCATTACTTCCCTGTTTTATTTATTTTTTTAATGTGGAGTGTTAACTAAAATTGAATACGAGTTCCACACTATATATAGTTTATATGTTCAAGTTTAAACTTGTTGACCATGCATTGAACGCGGTCTTCCTATTCCTTCCATGACAAGTTAGCGGGTCCTTAATTTGTTGATTACAGTTAGGAAATCATTGTCAAAAAGAAAAAAAAAATAGTAAAAGAGCATAAAATGTTATAGATGAATTTTATTATTTGAATGCTGAATTTGTTTCTGTTAAGAATTAAAAAGGGAAAGCGTGATAAGGACATGAAAAATAAATGTATTAGAATTGTTCTCACATGAATTTATTTGAATTTCATTTAAAAACAAGCATGTTTTTTTATCTATCGGTTCGGGTCACGTTTTTTTTTAATATCATAAATTCCAAGAATATAGCAAAGTGGAGGAAATTAATGAATCCTATTTAATATGAGCTCTTACATTTTGAAGAAACACGTACATATAAAGAAATTTAAATAAACGCGTACATATGCTTAATTAAGGTTTTTAAGGAAATCCATAAAAATGGAGACGAGCCAAAACAGGATATTATTTATTTGTTTTTACAAAAGTGGGGATAACCACAGATTTCACTGAAATACAAACACAATTAATCGGATTTCTTACAACCGGTTCTAAAATATTTGTTTTAGCACCGGTTTTATTAAAACCGGTTTTAAAAAAATAATTTTAGAACCGGTTTTCTAAAAACCGGCTCTACAATTTTTATTTTAAAACCGGTTTTTAACAAAACCGGTTTTAATTGGAAAACAAATTATTCTCATTTCAAAAAACCGGTTCTAAATTAATATTAGGGTTATTTATCACACCTTCCTCTCACAGCGCCGCTCTTTCATCTTCATTTTCACTATTCACCATTAGAAGCTCTCTGTTCCATCCCAATTTGCAATAACATCCACTTACTTGATTAATATTTTGAGATCTCTTAAAGGTAATTTTTCTATACATAATTTAAATTTAAGTTCATTTTCTTATTTTCTTATTTAAGTACATCCTTGTTAAATTTTAACACCCATTAATTTACATAATTATTGTATAAATTGATTACATATATATAAATAAAATTATATATGTGTAATTGATAGTATTGTCATATAAGACCAAACTACGGAATTTTTATTAATTTAGGTCCATACTCGTTCGGGATTAATCCAATAGGGATTAATCCCGAATAATCCCCGATTTGGGATTAACTTTTTTGAATACTTTGTCTCATTTAGGATAGTGAACATATACTAGCTATAATTTGGTGTTTGAAAAAAAATTGGTTAGTATTTTCCCTAATGTTCCTACGTGTACGTACGTATATGAAAATTTATGTTGACGTACTCGGGGAGCATAGGGGAAATCTTTGCCGAATTTTTTTTTAAACATCAAATTAGCTTGTATATGTTTACTAATGAGATAAAGTATTTAAAAAGTGAGTTAAGGTGGTTGACCGGCCCAGAATTAGACCTTAAATCTGAAACCCTAAATTCTAAACCCTAATTGTGAGATTGATGTTTTTTTTTTACAGATGGATCGCAATACTTGGATGTATAAAATCAAAAGGAATACAATTGAATATTTGAGGGGAATTGATGAATTTTTGGAATGTGCCTCAGAAGATATGAGAAATAGGGGTGCACGGACACTTGTTTGTCCTTGTGAAGATTGTCAAAATTTACGGAGATTTGAAAATATCAAATAAGTGAGAGATCATTTAATTCGTCGTGGGTTTATGGATCGATACACCCGATGGGTACGTCATGGAGAAAATATTGAAACTGTTGATAATACTGAAAATAGTAGAAATATTGAAAATATCGTACGAGATGAATCTGAAGGTGATGACTTAAATTTAGACAATGATGAATGGGATGTATTGGAGAATGAAAATGTGGGAAATACAGAAAATATAGACAATGTAGAAAGTGAACAATTGGATGAAATTATGAATGATATTACAAATGGATTTTGTCGATATTCCTGAAATTTTTAAAAATTTGGGTAATGATTCCAATGTGCCATTATTTCCGGTTGTACAAAATTTACGAAAATATATGCAGCTTTTTAAATTGTATAACTTTGAAAGCTAAAAACGGATAGAGCGATAAAAGTTTTACCTCTTTATTAGAACTTCTAGGAGAAATGCTTCCGAAAATAATTTAATACCGACTCCACATATAGAGCGAAGAAATTATTATGTCCCTTGAGTATGGAAGTGGAGAGAATTCATGCATGTCCGAATGATTGCATATTATATCAAAATGAGTACAATGATTTGGATAAGTGTCCGAAATATAACGCTTCACGGTACAAACCGAGAGATAATGAAATAGAAGTTCGAAAACGACCAGCAGCAAAAGTGTTATGGTATTTACCAGTTATTCCAAGATTTCAGCGTCTATTTGCAAACTCAAAAGACGCACACTTATTACGATGGCATGTGGATGACAGAAAAGATGATGGAATGCTCTGTCACCATGGGGACTCTCCCGAATGGAGAAACATTAACAGAATATTTAAGGATTTTGGCGATGAACCAAGAAATTTACGATTAGGGTTATGTACAGACGGGATGAACCCTTATGGCCTTATGAGTAGTGGTAACACAACATGGCCTGTTTTATTGTGTATTTATAATCTCCCCCTGGTTATGCATGAAAAGAAAATACATAATGTTGTCGTTGTTGATTTCAGGTCCAAAACAACCTGGTAATGATATAGATGTTTACTTGGCTCCATTATTGGAGGATCTGAATAAATTATGGAAAGATGGTGTGAGGATATTTGATGCCTATTTAAAAGAATATTTCATCCTTCGTGCTGTTATTTTTTGCACGATTAATGATTTTCCCGCCTATGGTAACTTATCGGGTCATAGAACAAAAGGAGAAAAAGCGTGTCCAATTTGTGGAGAAGAGACTCATACGATACGATTGAAAAAGCTGTGGAAAAAATATTTATTTGGGACACGTAGATTTCTTAATCATAATCACCCCTACCGAGAACGGAAGAAGAAAGCTTTTGATGGTACGGTTGAGCTGGAGAAAGCACCAATATCATTATCCGGAAAATAAATATATTCTATTGTGAAAGATATAAATGTCCAATTAGGTAAGAAGTTTCAAAAGAATATCCCTAACGGTGTTTGGAAAAAGAAATCTGTATTTTGGGAGCTTCCTTATTGGCCGTATTTGGATGTTAGACATTATTTGGATGAAATGCATATTATTAAGAATATTTGTGAAACTTTGGTTGGGTCTCTATTGAATATTCAAGGAAAAACGAAAGACGGGGTGAATGCAAGAAAAGACATGGTTGCTATGGGAATTCGGTCAGAGCTAGCACCACAAGAACATGAAAAACGAAATTACTTACCCCCAGCGTGTTATACATTATCGAAGAAGGAGAAAATTAGTTTGTTGGAGTGTCTAAAGTCGATTAAGGTTCCATCCGGTTATTCCTCGAATATCTCCAAAAAAGTTTCGATGAATGATCTAAAGTTGATTGGTATGAAGTTACATGATTGTCACGTTTTGTTGACACATCTACTTCCGGTTGCAATCAGAGAATTCTCCCCAAAATGTCGGACATTCTATCAATAAATTATGTTTTTTCTATAACTCGATCTGCTCGAAAGTGCTTGATCCCGTCACGCTTGGCGAACTACGATCGGATATCGTGGTTACCTTATGCGAGTTAGAAATGTATTTTCCGTGTCATTTTTTGACATAATGATTCATTTAACTTGTTCATCTCGTGAGAGAGATACAATTATGCGGTCCTATGTTTTTACGGTATATGTATCCATTTGAGAGAGCGATGGGTCAATTAAAAGGATTAGTCCAAAGCCGATCTAGACCCGAAGGAAGCATAGTTGAAGGATATATTGCGAAGAAGAGTTATTGAGTTTTATACCAGTTATCTAGAAGTAGTTGAACCGATTGGTCTCCCTAAGTCTCGACATGAGGGTAGACTCCAAGGTGTTGGCATAATCGGATATAAATTGGTAACGGTTGGTCTTGAATTGCGACAAAAAGCATATCTTAAGGTCCTGCAACAACTGTTGTCGTGGCTCCTTACGTGAATGAGCATTTAGCGAGTTATAAGAGAAAATAATCCTTTGAAAGATGAAATCACGGGTCATCAACGAACATAATTTAAAATTTATAAAATGGTTTACCGACAGTGGTAAATTCTCGGATATCCAACACAATCGATGAAACAGATTAAATGGTTAGCATATGGCCCAGGTGCGATGGTGCATACTTATCAAGGGTACGACATGAATGGTTTTAACTGGTATACTAAGAAACAAGATGGAAAAAAATACCGTTCAAAACAACGGAGTCACGAAGTAGTTGCTATATCCGGTGATGAAGACATGTCAATGTCATATTACGGGTGGATTGAGAAAATATGGGAGTTAGATTTTATGAAATTCAGGATTCCTTTATTTTTGTGTAAATGGATTGAAAATCGACGTGGCGTAAAAAAAGATAAAGAAGGTTTTATCTCTGTTGATTTCAACCGATTAGGTTATCAGCATGATCCTTTTATACTAGTAAATAGAGAAGCAAAACAAGTGTTTTATATCACTGATCCAGCCGATAAAAAATGGCATGTTGTTCTTCCGGGCAAAAGACGTATTGTAGGTGTTGGAGATGTTGGAGATGTTATTGACGAAGATGAATATGATCATTTTGATGAAATACCACCATTTTCTACAGGTTTCAAATCCGTACCCGTTACTGATAATGATGAGATAAATTATTTGCGTTCAGATCATGAAGAAGGTGTGTGGGTCAAAGGAAAATCGAACAAAAAGAAATCTTAATGTGAGTTACCTTATGTTTCACTTGTATATTCATCATTTATCATTTTATATGATTATATTACTGAATTATTTTTTTAAATAATGCAGATGAAAAATGAGAAAATGATGCGCGATGAATCTTACTATGTTGTTTATGTATAATTTATTTAGAGTTTTATTGAATATTTTTTTATTAATTATGTTATATTATTTATTATATATGAATGTAACCGGATCTAATTCTTAATTGTGTTGTATTATTTATTATATATGAACGCTAAAATATAATGGATACTTTGAAGATATTTAACTTTTTAATATAAATTGAATTTATATATAACTATTTATTTTATATAATTTATATTTTAAATATATATATAACTATTTATTTTATATAATTTATGTTTTGAATATATATATAACTATTTATTTTATATAATTTATATTTTAAATATATATATATATAAATATTTATTTTATATAATTTATATTTTAAATATATATATATATATATAACTATTTGTTTTATATAATTTATATTTTAAATATATATTTATTACTATTTATTTTATATAATTTATATTTTAAATATATATAACTATTTATTTTATATAATTTATATTTTAAATATATATATAACTATTTGTTTTATATAATTTATATTTTAAATATATATATATATAACTAAACCGAACCGATTTTATAATTATAACCGAACCTATTTATTTGTTTTATAATTATATAACCGAACCGATTCCATTTAGAACCGGTTTTTACAAATAACCGGTTCTAATTGAACTTTCCAATTAGAACCGGTTTTCCAAATAACCGGTTCTAAATGAATCCAATTAGAACCGGTTATTCAAAAAACCGATTCTAAATAACCGGTTCTAATTTCTTTTATGCGGTAGAAGTATTATTTTATATATTAATTTTAGAGCCGGTTTTGAAAATAACCGGTTCTAATTCTTATTTTGCCGACACAAACCTTTCTTCCCATTCTTCTTCCCATTCTCATTTCTAACAGAGAACCCGAGCCGCACCTCCTCCATTAAACCCTAAACCTCTCTTTCATTTTTTTCCTCTCCTCTTTCCTAGCTCTCTCGCCCTTCGCTACCTCGCTCGCCGCTACCTCGCTCTCCGCTGCCTCTTGTGCTTCTCCGCTGTCTTTGTGCTTCCCCACTGCCTCCTGTGTGTAAGGTAACAAATATTATTTTTTTATTTCACAATTTTTTGTGGTGTCAACCCTATAATGCAAAATCAGTAAATTAATGGATATTTAAGAGTAATTAAGCCATTTGGATAGTCAAACTTCATATTTTTAGCTTAAATTTTACAATTAGGTTCTAATCTCTATGTAGAATAAATATATAAAATAAAATTTATGTGTAAAATTAATTACTGTTATCGGTAAATAAAGTATAAAATAAATTTATTTGTAATTGTTATTTGTTTACTCTTATCAACCATAGTTCAAAATTTCTAAACCCTTATTGGATATCATAATATATCTGAAAATTTATTATAAATATGCTAATTGAATTCTTTATAATTTTATATAGTACTTTAACAATAATGGAAGAAGGAACGGGAAAAAGATCAAGAACATCTTTGTCGGGTTTTCGCGGGAGTAAAAGAGTTGATGAGAGACATATTGAGTTTAGAAGTGACGGCGTACCGATTGGTGATAACGCATCAAAATTTGTGAATTATTATGCTATCTTGGTAAGAGATCGGGTGCCATGCACAATTCAAAGTTGGAAGAATGTCAATGTAGAACTTAAAAATGAGCTTTGGAATGAAATTAAGGTATCTCCTAAATCATACACTAGTTAATACTATATTTATGCACTAATTTATACACTAGTTAATATTATATTTATACTAATTTATTGGTTTATTTCAGGAATGGTGGAACATAAAGGATGATAAGAATAAAAGAAAAATCCTAGTGTTAATGGGTGCGCGTTGGAAATCTTGGAAAACTAGATTGGTGAAAGATTACATCACCAATGCAGATCCGGAAAAACTGAAGACTCTATGTGATGACTTCAATATCACATTGGAGCAGTGGGAAGAGTTTGTGAATCAAAAAGCCAGCGATGAGTTTAAGGTAACCAAAAAAATTTTCCAATGTAATATTTGTCCATTAGTATTGACATGCGATAAGTGCGATTAGTATTAACCAAAAAAACTTTCTAATGTAATGATATTTTTTAATTTGTATTGACAGGCGATAAGTGCGCAAGCACGAATAAATGCTGAAAAGAATTTACATCCTCACAGACTAGGTTCGGGCGGTTATAACACCGCAGAGAAAAAATGGAAGGAGAGCGACGTTGTTTCATCGTCCTCATCCTCCTCGGGCATCACTTCAAAAGCCGACATTAGAACCTTTAGATGGTGCATGGCTAGGTCAAAGCCGACAATGTAGGGAACTTATGAAATTGTGAATCCGGCGACTAAAGAAGTACTTCAACGAGCAAGATATGTTTAAAAAATCATTCAAAATATGTACATGTTACTTGTTATGAAATGTTAGATATCATATCAATTGAAATACTTGAATGAAATGTTATATACGCTATAATGACGGAATCGATAATTCAAGAAGGATCATTTCAGCCGGGACCGCTATAATGACGTCTTGACCGGTTCCATTGGGACGGCCGAGCATCCTGGGAGATTGAGAGGATTTGGTGGCGCCGGTGTGAAAACGTACGGGAAGGGGTCGAAAGGGAAAGCTTCTCACGCTTGAATGCATCGGCAAAGCCGAGTTCAACGAGTTATTGGTACAACAAAGGCGGAGATGACAACATAGCAGTTTAATGATTTATTTCGAGAGAATGTTGAGATAAATACGCCGATTCGGTATACATACCACCTTCCATGCCACCTTCCATGGATGAAGTTATCCTCCCGACTCAAGGTAGCTCCAATACCATACATCCGCTTCGGACTATCAAGGTCAATTTATTTATATATTTATTCTCAATTAATCTAAGTTTTGAATGATTACTTGAAGTATAATTCATATACTTAACAATTAATTATTTTTTATTTCGAGGAATCTACACCTACTGCAATATCCTTGTTGAGATAGATGATAAACGATATGAGGCGGCAATCGGGAGGATTATTCCGACTGGACTCGCCGAGTATATGCACGCTCTCCGGTCTTACTCGATGAGGTCGTATTTACTCCCGATGAGGTTAAAGATGGATTTCAGCACATTTGTGTTCCGTTTCCGCCGCCAAATGGACCGGAGTGGCTCGGTGAGCTTGTTAGATTCTTTATCAAATGGCCTATACACCTTATCGAGCTTTGTGAGGTATTTTTTATTTATCTCTATAATTTTAAAATTCATAAATTATTTGTTCACTAATATGTTTAAATGCAGGATAATACACCAAAGAAATCTATGTCCAACAAGAAAAAAACATTCGAGCCAGAACCAATTTTAAAATCTCGTAGAGAGTCGCTTCTTGATGATGACACCTTACAACGTCTTTCTAGACGTTCATTATTTCTATATAAGGTGATCATGATGCAGTCCGTTAGTACGACTTATTTTCCTATCGCATTCTCGGAGCTATTCTTCTACGATGGTGATGCTTATGTATACGTGACGGATATCATCGAGCTTTTTAAGGATAAACGGCTCAATGTCTCGATTCTACAGATTTTCTGCATGTAAGAATAGAATCATAATATTTCTTTTAGGATTTTAATAATTATTTTAAGACTAATTATTGTATATATTGTAGGGTTTCCCACGATACGTGCAAGAGTTTCTTAATTGACAATTATAAATTTATCGATCCATATTTTTACGCGGAAACACAAATTCAAAGTGATATCGAGCGCACAGACAATTATTTGGGGCAATGCTTTGTTAAATGCGAGAATCCAAACTCCTACATGTTTCTTCCGTACATTGAAAAATTAGAACTTCAAAACTTAATTCATTTGCTTATTTATCTATTGCTTAATTGCTTAATCTCTTCATATTAATACGTATAAATTGTAGGGGGCATTGGATTCTTTTAATTGTGCGGCTCAAACCCTCTGTTGTTTATGTCGTGGACTCATTGAATCGTAAAGATGAAACATATATTATCCAACCAGTATTAAATACGTAAGTTTTTTCTATTATCTTCGATAATTTATTATGTACTGTAATTGATAACTCATATCATTGTTATATAAGGGCCTTACGCTATTATTGGATTGAAAAATAATTCGCTCAAGAAAAAAAACTCAAGTTCACTTGGAAAACGATTCAGGTGTGTAATTCCAAATTTTAAATGATTTGATTTTTTTCAGGTGTGTAATTTCTAACTTTAAATGATTGTTATATAAGGGCCTTACGCTATTATTTCATTTTTTTCTTGTAACATTTTAGAGTCCAAACCAACCAAGCGGTAAAGAGTGCGGCTATTATGTTATGAAATCGATGCATAATATAATAACTACATATTCTAGCAACAAAAATTTACCACATGGTATAAAAAATAAACTTCATATTAATCTTTAATTCTTTTACATATTTGTTTGCTTAATCAAACTAATGAAATTTTAATTTTTTAATAGGCTATCAAACAGCTCCTCAATCTTATTCACTGGAAGATATCGAAGAAATTAAGGAGATGGTTATAAATTATATTGCATCTAATATTTGATAATTTATTTTATATTTTTTTCTCGTTATTTGTAATGTTTAGTTACTTATATAATATTGATCAGTTATTTAGTGAGTTATATTTGCGTTATATTTTTGTGTTATATTTGTATGTGTTTGTTTATATATATAGGTGGTATATGGACCGATCACGAGAAAAAAAAAAAATTTATTAAAAAAAAATAATATGTTTAGAGCCGGTTATTCAAAGAAACCAGTTTTATTGTGTTATTTTATTAGAATCGGTTATAAACATAACCGGTTTTAATTCTAAAAGATATTAGCACGGAAGTAAATGAATAACCGGTTTTAATTGTTCCAAGTGAATTAGCACCGGTTATAGAAAAACTGGTTTTAAATGAAGTAAAATAGAACCAGTTATTCAATAACCGGTTTTAATTGTTCAAAGTAAATTAGCACCGGTTTTATTAAACCGGTTTTAAATATTTTATTTTAACACCGGTTATAAACCTTTAGTACCGCTTACTTTTAAAACCGGTTTATAACCGGTGCTAAATTGTTTATAAAACCGGTTTTAATTCTTTTTTTTTCTGGTACCAGGCTTCCGGTACTAAATATATATAGTTAATGCAAATGTTTGGGATTCCATATTTCTTAATTGTATTACTTTGATTTTTGTTATACTGATTTTTACATCCATGAACTGATTAAACAATATTAGTTTAAAGTTATTTATAAATGGATTCCGCTTAATAACCCACAAACATATTCTAAATAGTGAAAAGGTCTAAAATGAATATTTGAAGCTACCGAATGGAAATTAATTAGGCAAAAAAAAATTCAAAAATTGCAGTTTTCTATTGCATTTAATTAAGTGGTAATATTCTTTCTCGCAGAAGATTTTTCATGCTGTTAAAGCTTCATTAATCGATCACAATTTTGTTACATCAAGCACAAGATCATTATCAATATAATCAATGAATATAAAATTCATGAAAGGAACCCCAGAAAATTGAACTAGTTAAGTTAAAAGTTAACAATGACTGCATCACACTCAGATATTCCCTAGTTTTCTATCTTCTTAATTAGAAAATTTAGTTTCCGCTAATTAACCTACTTATATTTAACCTTATAGCATTTTGTCAAAATATATATACTGAGATGAACGGAACTGTGATATGATGCATCTCCATCCAGTGAAACAACTTACTGAGCAACTAAAGTTAAAATTATATATATCCCTCTCCCTATTGTGGTGATGTCAATGAATTTCCACATGTTAAGACCTTGAAATTGTATATATTCACATCTGTTTATTTCACTATGTTATGGAACATATAAGAACATGTGAGCTCATAAAAAAATGACCTAATTAACAAAGATGCTACTTTTCAGTGTTCTCCGTGTGAAGGTTGCAAGTTCGAAATTCAGATATAATATTTCTGAACGATTAAAAAAATAAATAGTTTGGACTTTTATCTTTACTTAATTAATAATAATATTAATGATGATGATATATGATAATGCTATTTTAGTTCATTTCAACTATTTTTTTCAGTCCCCATAATTTCTTAGCATTTACTCCGAGCGACAAATTCAATATGTTGTTGTTTTTTAAACTAAAATTTTTTAAATCCATCACTGAAAATCAAAGGTTAACCGGCAAGCCATTTGTCAACATCCATACGCGATTTACTTTTGCCGGTTCCATAATTTGTATATATCCAAGTTGCATATATTTGAGAGTACAAAATGTTGGCGGTTTTTGATAAAATATGTTTATTCTACGTTATTTCAGTTTTTATTTCAATTTAAAGACTTCGAATTACATATTAGAAGTGCAATCAATCCATGCATTCCCATTTATATTTTCTTCATAAATTATCGTATTTCAATCATTTTTACATTGGTTGCTTACAGTTTACAGTTTACACTGTTCAGCTCGTTGTAAGTATTTAGATTAAGATTGGAAGAGCTGAGATTATTGAGTTTCTGGATTAATTTGACAGAAGTTCTAGGATTAAACAGATATTATTATGAACAAATCGTTTGGTAACTTCGACACTTCTTATAAAGAATATTCCGAGTGCCATTAAAGCCATAAATTATTGAGATGGTCCCAATTAAGTATTAACTAAAAAATGTGGACCCGCCTCAATTAAAATGTATTCATTTTTTATAAAATAGAAATGACATGTATTATAGTAATCAATTTATGGAAACGCCTACGTTCGTTCTCATTGTCAAATAATATATTCAACTACCTAGATATTGTATGTATAATGCATTTTTTATTTAGAAATAATGATAAATATTTAAGGGAATTGGCTGTGTCTTCTTGTCAATTAAAATTTCATATTTGCCCCTACAAAACTTACCTGCTTCTCCTGTTGTGAAACTTCAAAAATCTCACATATGCGTATAATCAGGAACTCAGGAAATTATAACATTGAGACATATTATAAAATCGAAGGAAAATTTCTCACATTGATGCTAATTTTGTAATCACGTTATTCTTCTCAAATCCACTCTACCTATGGTTTTGAAATTATCAAAATGCACTACATCAATTCGAACGCGTACGAAATAATCCAACCGGGGCATGTAATTCAAGAAGAAAGAAAGCACTGGTACAATCAACACTTTAATTAAAGTGTCATGTATTTACAAATACCAACAAAATTCTAATTAATCCACACAATTTTGGGCATCTGAATGTTGCCCTCTTGTTTTGAGCCCAAGTAGTAATATATATATATATATATATAACACTAACAATCTAAATATTCACTCTATTATTAATAACAAATAAAAATCATACAACACCTAATACACCTTCATACCAATCACATTCGTAGGAGAAAAAGAAGCCAACCTCTTCCTCCAATGATTTCAAATACCCATTGCGTAGGCTATCTGTCTCAAACCAAACCTTGCCATCTTCTACTTCTTCCAACTTAATAGCTTGTTCCTCGATTTTAGGTTTCTTTTCGGGCGTGTAAATGGTGTCGATGCATTGTGCTTTTCTCTTCTTGCTTGCGCCTCCTACTGGTTCCGTCGGCTTGCCGGTGAGGCGTTGCACGAGGTCTCGAAAGTTTGATACATCGGTTTTTATGATGTCTGGCGCTATTATGTGAATTATTCTCACTTTTGGAACGGTATTGATTGATCTTTTGTTCTCCATAGAGAAAGAGAGAAACAATTCAAAGAAGACAAATTGGGGAGAGAGAGATCGAGGGTTGAAATCAGTTAGGGGAGTCCCTTGGGTTTTTATAGCTGGGGGGCCGGGCCGTGGGGGGCAAAGATGTACAATAAATTTGGAACTTTCGTGTCTGGCTAGAAACATAAAATTATAAACCAAATGTATACGAAACATATCCTTGTATTGCACAACATTTTTTTTATGTAATATAAATATATAGCAAAAGAAATAGCCGACAGATTAATTTATAATTATTTTATTGCAAAATAAACGGTAAAAATATATTTTGTATTTTCTGACTTTATGTAAAAAGCAATATGGTAGTGAATAATTAGTAATTGTTCGTTTTCAACATCTCAATCCCAATACATCCATAAATTAAACAGCTCTAAAAATTTGCAAATAAATCACAAATATTTGGGAATTTAATTGATAATATTCCACAAATTATTTTGTATTTCCGTATGATTCGCATACTATTTGCATCACAAAAGATAGAATAATTCTTAGATCATTATAACATACTCGTGCGTTGCTTCGGTGATATCTTTCAGAAATAAAAAATTCATATCTTCATGTGAAAAATAAAGAAATAAAAATAATTTAGTAATTAATGTAAATTTCAATCATGAATGCATAATTAATGCAAAATAAATGTAAATTGAGAGAAAAGTTAACATTCAACATTTAAAAAAGTTAAAATTCATAATTGATGGCAATCTAAGAAAAAAAAGAAACAAAATAGAGCAATTATACTCCTAAAATTATGTAGCATTTCGTATAACAAACAAAATTGAGAGAAAATTCTAACTTCAACACAAATGGTCATAGAGATAGTAACATTATTTGATGAATAACTCAATCTGATGAGTGATATTAGCTCTAAAAATTTAACAAAAAATCTGGACCATTACAGGATCAAGACAAATACGTGCTTAATAAGGAATAGATTTTCTTTTATATTAATATCTTGCTCGTGCGTTGCTACGGTGATATCTTTCAGAAATATAAAAATTCATATCTTCATGTGAAAAATAAGAAATAAAAATAAAAATAATTAGTAATTAATATAATTTTCAATCATAAATACATAATTAATGAAAAATAAATATAAATTGAGAGGAAAATTAACATTCAATGTTTAAGCAAAGTTGAAATTCATAATTCATAATTGATAGCAATCTAAGAACAAAAAGGAAAGAAAATAGAGCAATTGTACTCCTAAAATTATGTAGCATTTCGTATAACAAACAAATTTGAGAGAAAATTCTAACTTCAACACGAATGGTCATAAGATAGTAATATTATTTGATGAATAACTCAATCCGATGAGTGATATTAATTATAAAAATTTAACAAAAATCTGAACCATTGCAGGATCAGAACATATACGTGCTTAATAAGGAGTAGAGATATCTAGTTGAGAATATACATACTGACATAAAATTTCTTATCATTTATAAATGGTAAAACTTAAATAAATTTTAATTATTTTTTAGGCATATTATATATGTGTTACATAAATTTACAAAGATTCATATTTGATAATGTTTGGAGTACCAAATGATACTTCTAGGTGATTTATATTTTTCAATATTACTAGTCTCAAAAGCATTTTGAAGTTCATATGCATAATTAATAATGTCAGTGAGAAGGAGGTTTAAAATCCGAATTTTAAATATTGAAATTTAGAAATTTGGAACCAATTGAATCTATTTTGATATCTAGGTTTCAAGCCCTGTAGTGAAGATATTGCTGACCAACTTAATTATTTATCTTTGAGCCCCCATCCTGAAAAGTATTTTAAAAATTGACAGTTGCCTTTCATTATGTATGTATTTTGTAAAGAAAACGAGAAATCTCAAGCCCTTAAAATTATTTTTGTTCCAAAACATGTTTAAACCTTAAGATCAACATCTAAATTGGAATAAAGTATGGACTGAAAATAAGTTGCATCGAGATTAGTGATCAGATACTAATCTGATGGTTGAAACATATTTTAAAATAAAAAAATGATCCTAAAGTTTTGGGACTTTCCCCATTCCTTTTGTAAACACATTGCTTTGTATTTTAACAAAAAAAAAATTATCTCCCTTGATAACAATGTTATAAGCAATTGTAGTAAATTATTCTGCCCGACCTGATCAACAACATTAGAACCTAGAAAAATACATGTATGAAAACCGAGTGGCTGTACCAAATGCGTATAGATTTTATAGACTGGAATAATTAATGGGTTATGGGTAGAGTACATTCAGATTCGGTTGGAACGCTGCGTGACTCGGTCTACCTAGCCGTGTCACCGTGTCTTACGGGTGCAAACTTATATGCGGATATTATAATTCCGATCTTATTCGGTATGTATCAGAAAAATTATATATTATAAATCATATTTTAATATCTGAACAAAATAGTACAAAATAATTTTTAATCTTAGTTATATGTATCCGACTAAATATATAATATAATTTAGTATATATTATAAAAAAATATTATTTACATTATAATTGGATATATATTATGAATTTTAATGTTTTTAAAATTAATAATAGATTTTAAATAAAAACTAATATTAAAAATTTTATTTTATTGTAATTTTTAATAGATTTTATAAAATTTAAATAAATTTTATGTTTATCTTTGATAATTTATAAATATATATTATCTATATTTGTATCCAAAATTATTTGTGTATGCGTTCATATATGAAAATATCCATATTCATATTCATATTCATATTCATATTCATATTCAAAAAATTTAAATAAATGCAAATATAATTTTGACTAGTATCTTATTCGTTTGCATTCTATTACATAGCTCCAGTGATCAGATTTTCTGTGGCATGCGCCATAAAGGGAACTCCATGAACACTGTGTGGTCAATTGGCTGTTCGTCTTGATATTACAAATTTACAATGAGAAACTAGTTTTCCAAAGAGGAAATTTGGCAAGCTCTCACGGCTGATCATTAGTATAACTACCGTTTTTTTTTTAATGTGAACAATTTATTGCTGAAAAGACAAACTACATATGTAAAAAATAAAATAAAACAATGAGATGCTAAAATGTTAATGTTTTCGAAAAGTAGTTATTTGCACGGAATAACGATTCGGATATATACTATTATATAATAAGATTAGGACGAAAATGCTCTAACAAATATCCGCATGTCCCCAGTCATTATAACATAGGTATATAACAAATATCCCTGACAATCAATTATTTGACAACCAATATTCGAAAAATACTTAAAATTCTAATATAAAAAAATTACAAACATATTCTTAAGTTTTAGATTGATTGTGTTTTAAATTTTATGCAATTTGGATGTCATTTGATATTTCATCAAAGACCATCAAAATTATATGATATTTTTAAACAATTTAAAATTAATGGTATTTGATGGAATACCAAATGATATTCAAATTGCAAGAAGTTTGAATCACAATAAATCTATAAATTCAAGAATATATTTGTAATTTTTTTATTTTTAAGATTTTTCATAAATTTAAAGAAGGACGTCAAAATAATTAATTGTCAAAGGAATGTGATTGAGGGATTTAGGAGAAGGACGAACTATCCCCCCCCCCCCCCCCCAAGTTGAAGTCTTAGTCTGTCCTGCCCATCCTTATAATATTATGAAGTTGAATTATTTTGATGAAGAGAGATCAAATAATTTTATTTTCCATGCTTACATTATGTCTCAACTTTTAATTTTTTTAATAACTTAAAGTATAAAAAATATTAAAAAAACTGTTAGATTTGATCTATATCATCTTATTTATGTGTAACATCAAGAACTTATAAGAAATGAACTAATACAAGTTATTTCTGAACTTTGATTTTTTTATTTTTAATTTATATATTATAAAAGTAAAAAATAAATATTTTTTATGTGCAAGAAGAGGATATTGATCAAATCTATGAATTGATTTGATATATTAGTTTTAAATTTTAAAAGTATTGGAAATTTAAAAAGTAAATTTATGATTGAGGCAAACAATAAAAATAAAAGACATTTGAATTCTCTTCTATTTAATATTAAATAATAAATTTGAATACAGTTTACAGAGGCTACCCATTTGGGTAACCAATCAACCTAACTTGTATTTCATTACTTTACTGGAGGGATGAAACCGTGTCCCCTTCCCTACATATTCAGTCAAGTGATCAACTGTTATTATTAAATTCTAGTAGAAAATGTGTATTCAAAAGGATTTTTTTTTTTTTTGTATATCAAGCTGTATCAATTTACGATCCATATTACTCGTGTTGGTAAGGTTTGCTTCATTGGATAGCTTCAATTAGAATAATGTGATGTGTAAAAATATAAGTTTATCAATGTCTGACTTCCTTTTGGAAAACGATGCATGGAGAAAAAAAGAAACATTAGATGCTTGATCATTTCTTTATCAATATTTTCTTAGATTATACTTGTCATACCGTTGGGGAAAATAATAAACTTTATGAAGCGAAGAAGACTTTCGTGGTTATGAATTATTTCAAAGTCTTTAACCAAATTATTTAATTAAATATCTAACTTGACTCATTTGTATAGGTGACTCAATTTGACAAATTAGATATAATCCAAGCAATATCTTTTATCATGTGCGAACGTTAATTAATCAATTGGAAAGTTATGGAATTGATTTATTGTCCCTTCTATATCAAATGCAAATGCCAAACCAGGGAAAGATAATATTATTAACTTAGGTTCAATTATACACCTTAAACGCTAACAAGGACTTAAATTGGAAATTTAGAGCGAAAAGTCGTTTTCTGGAAGAATTTGAGGTAGGCTCATTTTTTTTATGTTATCATATATAAGACAAATTTGGATGAAATTGAAGTGACAAACGAAATTCCACATGACATTGGCGTTGGTCTAATTGACATGCGAGCCCACAAAAATTAAACATAACAATGATATATACCTCAAAAAAGATAAAAACAATGTGGGTCCACATTCTGGATTTTTAACATAGCCGGTAAGGGTCATTACCAAATCCAAATGGGAATTAATTAATACCAATGAATCAAAGATACATGCTCCATGAAAGAAGGATAGAGATAAATTAAAAGAGGGAACAGTGGATGCATTCCATATTTCCATCATCTCTCTCTTTTATTTCTCTCCTAATTAATGTCTACTTGAAATACATATTAAATTATGAAGTATCTACATCTTTATCCCAATAGCCCATCTCAATTCCTGTTTTATAGTGCATGAATTTTATCCGATATTTTGCTATTATTATAGTCTCTAGGCTCTAGCTCTTGAATTGTCGATGAATGTCTTTGTCGCATTAAATTTAGTTGACGTGATCATATTTATCTTTTATTTAAGTATTATTCTTCGTGCTTTCAAAAATGACAAACACTGTGAAACAGGCATGAATGATGATGTCAACTGGGCCACATGAAGTCATAAAAAAATTGATTTCCTTATTTTGACCCGCCATTGTTTTAATACAAACACAACAAAACAATTCAAAATAGTATACCGAATTAAAAAAAAATACGTTTGTTATTTGTTCACTTATCCCGATGTTCTCCGATTTTTTTCCCTGCAAATTGTGTTGTTTTTTAATTTCTGGCTATACTTCTGTCGCATGTATTGCTGCAAGAAACGATAGATGGGTCGTGCCCCAACATATCTTCATTTGCTATTTCCAGAATATATTTTTTTGAATGGAGATCTCTTTACAATTATTATCTTCGCTGTTTTAACGATTACATTGAAATAAATTAATAAAAAAATTAAAATTTTAAAAAAATATATGAATATATCCTTGAACTTATAAATTGATTGTGATTCAAATTTCATACAATTCAAGTGTCATTTGACATTCCTTTAAAGATCATCAAAATTATTTGACAATTACAATGGTTTAAATTTAATGTTCTTTGATGGAATATCAAAAACACTCCAATTGCATGAAATTTGAATCAAAATCAATTTATAAGTTCAAAAATATATTTATAGAAGTTTTTCTGTTTTTAAGATTTTGTATAAATTTATTTAAAAATAATTATCAAAATAAATAGTTGTCAAGATATCCCACTCTATTTCTTTATTGTACTTTCTCTTTTTTCGGGAATAGGGTATTGACAAATACGTATGTCGTGTGTGTCACATGTTGGTGCCATCACATAACGTGTTCGACATGGAACGTGTCATGCCAATATGTGTTCACCTATTTTAACATGTCAAAAATTAAAAAATCCAAACACGCACGTCTAAGACACGTAACACATCTAGCATGTCGTGTTAAACGTGTTTGTGTTTTATACGTATTTGACACGTGTTAACACTTATAGCACGTATAAATTCTATAAAATTCAAATAAAATTGAATAAATACATAAAAAATCACAAAAAAAAATTACAAAATGATAAAAGAAAAATGGTACATTATTATCTTGAGACACATTATCAAAATTATAACGTGAAGATCTAGTACTTGACGTGACATATTTAGAACTATCAAACATGTTAAAGCCATTCTGATCTTTAACTTTATCCTCAAATCAATCTTTCAAGCACACAAATATTTTCAAGGTCTAACGTGTTGAACTATTTTATGTGTTAGACATGTATATTTATGTTTAACATGTTAATTAAACGTGCGTGTTTAGTCATGTCAAAATTATTCATATATTGATCACGTATATTTAGCAATACGACATGTGTGACACGTGAACATATCACGTACAAACACATTTAGACACAAATATGTATTCATATATATATGTTTATATGTACGTATATACGTGTCTGACACGCTTATCACTACCGGGAGTGATCAATGTAAAAACTTTTTCTAGTTTTATTTTTTCGGGACATCTCAATTTTTTATAAATTTTCATCAAAATTCAATATATGTTAAAAGAATGATGTATCATACTAGAACATGATAGAATTGTGCATCCCAATGCATGCATGTATTCTAACATGTGTTAGGGGTGTTAATTCTTGATCCGATCCAACGGATTAACCCGACAGACCTGACATGATCCGAAAATAAATGGGTCAGGTATGGATTTAATTTTTTTGATCTGAATCGGGTCGGTTTAGGTTCGGGTCAACCCGACCCGAACCGATTAATTATATTTTTTGAAGTAATTTTATGTTTTAGTACTAATTAAACCTTAAATATATACTAATTAAGATTAATTATAAATTAATCAATATTTTATTACTTAAAATTATATAAAAATAATTAATAAATATTTAATTATTTTACACTGATCGAGTAGGATCGGGTATGGGTCAAGATTTTTTTACCCGAATTTAATCGGATCGGATAAAAAAATAATATGGCCCGACCCGACCCATTGACACCCCTAATCAATCCCCTTGTCTCATACATAAAAGGTCATCTTTTATTGAGCCATGACCCAACATGCAAAATTTGTTTACGATCTTTTTTCTTTCGAAGATTATGAAAGCTTCGTTCTCTATATTTGCAAGCTAATGTTTTATTCACTGTTTTTGTTAGAGAAAATATCTATACTCTATTTCTCAAGACGAGAGGAACGCAAGTGGGGGCACATTTCATGTTTTTTACATTCTTATTTTGTAATTTGAAAAGAAGAAACCGGAGAAAAACAATTTCCTTGCTGCCTATCAAAATTTCAATGATTGTTCTGTTTGGATTTTTAATCGGAGCATATATCTTATTTATTTTCGTTTTCTTCATTTCAGTCGGGGATTTATTTTTAGATCTTACAGGTTTGAAAATAAGATCAAAATTTGAGGGTTTGACCCTCATCTTTTCATCAAAAAAAAATTCTTACAAGTTTGATCTTTTTTAGGTTGGGGATTTATTTTTACATCTTGTATATTCTCAATATTGTTTTTTGGAAATCATATGTTTTCATTAAAATTCATGACTCATTACCATGTGCATTGTACTTGTTGACTTTGGTTTTTGAACAATCTTCTCCATTAAAACTATAAAATACACATAATATAATTCCAGTTTGAACTTTGTATAATGTTATGAACATACGTGGAGGTGCCAATATATGATCGACATGGTTTTTAACTGTAAATATATCTCACAATCCGTAGCTTTTTTTAAACAGATGAAGATAAAAAAAAAGGAAGGGAAAATATGATAAAAAAATCAAATGTATATCATATATTCCTAATTCGATTAATAAGTTCATTATAAGAATTCAAAATTAGAAAAAAAATTGAAACAAAATTTATTATAAAATACTCTCTAAGAAAAATTAAAAAGAAAAAGAAAAAGGAAAAACACTGAAATAGAAAAATGGATTCATTAAAAAAAATGATGCGTGGCAATGGTGACGCCTACCTATTATTCGCTTTGCGATGCAAAACTGCCCCCGAACAGATCCCACGTGCATCTGACTTTTAAGTTTTAACACTCGGTTCTTCTGTGACGTAGCTCGTGGGGTCCCCTAATGTCAACTTGTCAACTTGCATTATGGAATACCTAATAGAGAATGTTAGGTGACAAATCTTTAATTTTTGGCAGGATTATAATTTAATTTGCCAACTTTTTTTGTAGTGAACTAATTATTTAAAATTGAACGTGGATTATAAATAAAAGGATATGAATAAAGGGTGAATTAAATATATTAGAGAAGAGGGTTCAAATAACTCATTTTTTTTTTGCCTTTTCTAATAACTGAAAATTAAAAATTGAAATATCAAAATAAAACCGTTACATTTGATCTAGATTATTTTATTTATTTATAAATTAAAAATTATATATGAATATTATTTTATTTGACATCAAGAGCTTGTAAAAATGCACTAATATATTTAATTTTTGAACATTGATTTTATAATTTGTTGATTTGCATAAAATGAAAGTAAAAAAAATATTTTTTATGTATAAGTAGAAAATATAATATAGATAAAATCTAATAATTTTATATTATGTTTCAATGTTAAATTTTGAGTTATTAGACACTTGAACCCTCCTCTATATTAAAATATAAAGAAGGTGTAAATTCAAAAATTATGAGAAAATGTTAGTTCAGTACATTAAATATTGCAAGTGTTGTTTAAATTGCATAGTAGAATGTTCTAGTTTTTGAGAAAAAGTTCTTTATCGCAATTTCTAATTGAGCTATTGAATCACAAATAATGAAACACCACAATTAATGATGTTATTATAAGAGTAAAACTAGTCTGAACAATCTTCATGAAATAAAATAAATAAATCGCTGGTCGGTATTGCGATTTGACTCGGGTTATTTGTTCGGTATAATGTATGCATCCTCTGAAATAATAATACTATAATGCTACATTATGCACCTACCAATGTTCTAATTTGACAACCACCTTCCTTTATATTATATCCAAGGAAAACAATACTCTTCTTCAAAGATCCTCTATTATGGAGTTTTTCAGAGAAAAAAAGAAACAAGACGTGTGCCAGTGTGTGTACAAATATTAGCTTTTCCATGAGATTTCAAGGGGCACAAAGTGAACCTCAATCTCTGTCATGAGTGGGGTCGGCCGTTGCTTTCCCCGACCCACATTGCAGTGGCAGTTGTAAATTGGTTTGTTGGAAAAGGACCTCTCACCTACTATGGCTGCTATATACTTTTGGGCTATTAGCACATGAGTACATGCACACTCTCAATTAGTTTTCTAAATTTATATCATATTATTTCCTATCGTGTTAAAGTATATTATTTTTCATATTATCGTGTCATTTTTCTTGTGTCGTGTTGTGTCATATTTAAAAATAAAAAAGAAACGGCATAGCACAATTATACCATAATAAAAATAAAGTATGTTGTATCAATCATGTCGTACTTAATTGTATCGTGTATAATCGTATTAAATATATTTTAATCATGTTTTCTTATTAAAAGTTTTAGAAAATTAAAAAAACACAAAATCTGAAAAAATTCATCTATGAATGTAATTTTTCAGGGAGCAATGATGGTGCATCCTATTCAAAAAGCAGCTCATGAATTTAGAAATGATGGTGTATCCTATTCAAAAAGCAGCTCTTAGAACTCTATTCTCAACTTCTCATAATAAGTTCCAATAAATCCATAAGCGATCGAAAATTTTCTCAATTTTTTTTTTGAGGGCGGAGGGCGGCACGACACGATACGATACTAAGTGATTATGAATTTGTGTTTTAATTGTATCATGACTGATTTTTTGAAAAGTCGATACAACATGACACATAGCTCTACAAGATTTAAACATGACATGATACGATACAAAAGCACGATATGATATGACACGAATTTAAGCACGACATGAATAACATGGATCGGCATGCAAAATAATATGGAGCGGTGAATGATAATCCCGCCATTCAATTCAAAATTAAATGGCGGCAATTCATAATCAATATTGCACGCCTGCATGGATAGGGTAATCCCCAATTGAAAATTTTCTCAATTTTAGATAAATAAACTAATAATATCACAATTGGATTAGTGTCAAGGGATTGTTTTTTGGGTTGACACCTAAAGCTGCCTATTTGTATGAGTGTATCATATCTATACTATTATATAAATCATCTAAGAATTAAAGGGTCCATTTTTTGTCATGGCATTTTTTTATTATACTCATTTGTCACTCAATTAGATGGATAATATTTATTTTTGGTTGATCGAAGATCACGTCCATTGATCCCCTCTTTCTCTCCATTTATTTCCCTTATATACTATTATTTCCATACTATTATTTTTTTTATTTAGCAACCTTGTGCATATTTGATAAGAAATTAATGGTGATAATATATGTTAGAATAATTTATTTTTCTTACCATAAAAATTATGAATCATTAACTCATATTGTGCAAAAATCTCATCTAAGATTAAATATAATTTTTATTATAGGTTTTCTCTATAATTTGGTGAATTTATAATTTAATATTAGATAAATGTGAATTTTTTTATCTTATAATATTTTAATGTTTATATAAAAAAGTCTGCTGCAACGCTCGGGTATATAACTAGTTATTACTTAAAGAGTCAGCTCCAGACGGAGGTAGAGGACCGGAGGGAAAGAAAAACTGTGATGTCCGGATAAAAAAAATTTCTGTCCAATCCCTTTTACTTGCTCCACAATTATAACATTGAATGGGAAAGAGAGGGAGAGGAGGTAAAACCTTTTATATAAACTTTATAAGATTTTTACCTTTCAAAATGGAGTGTAAATTTTTACACTTCCTCTCTCACTCACTCTTTTTACATCCCCTCTCTTTTCTCTCCCTCCTTTTATGTGGAGCACAGTGTAAAGAGCAGATACAATGATATCATACTCAATACCATGTTGTTTGACAAATTAAAGTCAAAAAAATCAGAAGCCAAGACGGAAGAGCGTGTTGTGCAGTTCCTTACTTTATTTCGAGCAATAATTTGAATAATAAGTAGTATATTTTGAATAAAAAGTAACATATTATGAATAATAAATTAGTTTTTGAATAATAGAAATGACAAATCATCTTTTATGAACAACACTACTATCTCTCTTTCTCCATTTATTTCACAAATTGTACTCAACTCGAACAATAAAAAGACCGTACAAAATTGTGTGTTTCCACACAACATAGTTATATTAAATAATAAATTATTTAACATGAATAATAAAGTCAGAAAGTTGAATAACTATTCAAACAAGAGAATATCAGAATTTTCAGAACTTAGTACAAAGTTCTAATAAACACGCAAAATGTAGTCAAGTTGAATAACAAAATAACTAACATGAATAATGAATTATCTAGTATGAATATTTTATATGAATAATAAATAATATTAGGACCGGATGCAAAGTTATTAGTAACATATAAACTTATTTTTTTAATCAATTTATGAGATTTTTTAAAAGCATTGTTTTGAGTAATAAAAATACAAAATATTATTTGCAGATGTTGAATGCATTATTTTTTTATTATTCAGGGTCTAAATATATCATAGAACTGCTTTATTGATCATTTACAATGCATTAAGCATGAAAAAATAAGAAAAAAATATACTTGTACTTTTTAAATTTGAATAATAAAACTCATCAGTTGAATAACAATGTTAAACAAGGAATTCACTTGTGTGCCAAAGACGGAACTTCTTTTGGAAATAAATACAAATTCAGATTTATTTTAGTGTTTTATTTATATTTAAAAAAAACTAATGTACAGTCAATTTTAATTACACCCACTAGATATATTTAAAAATATTTTTCAAATAAAAAATTAAATTGTAGATGGGTTCTTAAATATTTAGTCATATTATGTATCAATTTTACTCAATTTGAATTTGATCGGTCATTCTTCGTAACTCATAAAAAAATCACCATTAAAAAATTAAATTAAGCGAGGAAAGGTTAATTAAGGGATTTCAAATTTATACAATCTTGAGAAATGTGCCAATTTAAATGATAAAAATGTTATTTTTGAGAAGTGCTTTCCCAAAATATTAAATGAATAATATACATGAAGTTGAACTTGAATATATGTACTATAAAATTTTGCTTTTTTTGGAATAGTGGAACTTAAATTTATCGATCTTACTTGCATCTTATCTGAATATTATCCTTATATTATACTGAGAAACACCGTGTAACTATGCCGATTATATATATTTGGATGGAAGATCGAGGTTAATGAGGTTAGCGTGCTAATTCAGCATTTAATATAGTTATTATTAGCTAAACTTTTGATATATCGGAATGATTAAATGACAAGATTAGTGACCATTTCGAATAACATGCTAATATAGATTAGCATTATTCTGTTATTCATCACTCACATAAATATCCTAATTTAAATTTAAGTTATAATCTATACTAAACAAAGCTTTGGCCGTTGTCTCAATTACAAAAGGATAAAATTGTATGCACGACTTTTGAAATTTAATAATTGCACGGTCATTTTTGTAATTACAAACATTAATAGTTCTCCTCTCAAATTTCAAAAACTCTGCATTAAATAAAATGTCCATATTTTGAAAATTATAAATAAAGCTTATGCCTTTGTTATATAAATTTCTATTTTCAAAGGCTACTAATTTATAAATATTCAAACTTTGTTTATAAATAAAACTTATTTCACTTAATGTCAATATTTCTCAGGGACGGATTTAATTACGGAAGAGAATATTTGGCTTAGTAGAGTAAATGTGGTATGATCAAGATAATAGGAAAGAAAACGAGGAAATAAGTTTAGTTTATCAAAAAAAAAATGATGTTTGATTTTAAATTATTTTTATGTCAAGTCAGATGCGAAAGCTAATTAATCAATTGGGCAAGGAGTTTGGTGAACGGTGCCGATAATGTATAAGTGTCATTTAATATCATCAAAATTTTGAATTTCGAAAATATAATAATTTGAGTCTATAGAAAGCTGTAAGCAAAGCTGCAAGTTTTAGTCGGCGTAAATGGAGTCTTTGGATATAGCTACAGAAGCGATAATTATCTACTTTAGTCTGGTGTTCATATCAATATCTCTATTTTTTTATTTTTTTTATTATGTAAGTGTTCTGATTCTGTAACAATTCAAATTTTTTGTTAAACTTTTAGAGCTAATATCCGACATTGAATTGAGTTATCCGTCAAATAATATTACTATCTCTATGACCATTTATATTGAAGTTATAATTTTCTTTTAATTTTAATTGTTACAAGAAATACTACATAATTTAGGAGTACAATTATTTTACTTTATTTTATTTTTCTTACATTATCATCAATTATGAATTTTAAATTTTTTAAAATTTTAAATGTCAATTTTTCTCTCAATTATACATTTATTTTATATTAAGTATGTATCTATAATTAAAATTTACATTAATTATTAAATTATTTTTATTTTTATTTTCTTTCTTTATATAATTTTTTTTTATATTTTAAAAAAATAGTACCGTAGCAACTTAAGGATAAAATACTAATAACTATATTAAGTAATATTTATCATCAAGGAGCCGCTTCCAAAAAGAAAAACTTTTGGTGGAGAGCATCTCGCCATCCCTCTCTATTTATTTCGTTTCTACTAGTTGTCTTTCAAACTGTCTTTTCGTTCAATTTTTCGCCCGTTCTTTGTCTATTTTTTGTCGCTCCTATTGTTTTAACAAAAAAAATATTTATTTTTCTTCATTTGAAGTTTTCAGCAATTAGTTATTAAAGAAGACGTTTTGCTTGACTTCAGCAAACTCAAATATTGATTAAAAAGTTGAAGTCTCGCAGGAAGTACTGAATAAGAAATTTGTTTCTAATAACTTGAAAGAAAGATTTTTTGTGTCTTTTTAAAAAAAACTCTCTATGTATACCGGAGACAATCTAAATCATTAAAATAAAAAACTCAATTGAGAGTTCATTTGATATTTTGCGTTATTTTATTTTGGATATAAGAATTTGTTCTTCTTTTTATTTTCATGTTAAAAAGTTACTATTAAGCAATAGTTACTATATTGTAGATAAAAGATAACTATTAGGAAATAATTATTTTATTGTAGATAACTATATATATAAATAATAATTATAATTATAATAATAAATAGTATAATTAAACACATAATAATCTATAAAGAATCATATAAAAATTAAATTATTTTAGAGCTAAATTTTTACCTTAAGTATATTACACGAATTACTTTAAATGAGTAGAGAGAAACTATTTTGTATCAACCTTTGGATTCAAAAAGATGAATAAATTTAAACAAAATTAATGATAAAGAAAATTGATGATGTAACATGCTTGAAAAACTTGAAAGACTTTTTATGTATTAGAAATTATCTCCATTGAAAAACTTAAAACATTACTCTCCCATGTTTTTATTTATTTATTTATTTGCTAAAAGATATGAAACCCTCGTTTTAAATTGGCTAATTTAAATATTTAAAAGCATACATATAGATATTTTTTAAAATCAAATATATACCTCAAAAAAATATAAGAAATTAGTCCGAAATATCAAACGTTCATGAATAAGATTTCTTACATATTGTTTAAAAGAAAGTTGCGCGATTTTCATGTAGTACTTGTTGTTCTATTTTATGTACTTATTAGTACCTATTTGTGAAAGGCCTCCAAGTCAAGTCAACAAAAGAATATTATATTAGAACTTCTTTTCGTATATCAGGTCATCATTCATTCATTTAAGAAAAAAAGAAATATATACGCTATCCTTCTGACAACAAAAGACTTAATAAATGGCTTTCTGACGTGACCGGTTGACCGCCACTGGCGCTATTATTGTTGTAGCAACAGTATATTATCATAAAATTATTGTATTAATTTATACGTAATAACGTAATAATTCAAAGTAAAATCTATAATTCAACGGTGTATAAAAGTAATATAACTCTGACCTTATATAATCCGAAAGGTAAAAAATAATCAATAAGCTCTCTGGCAAGCAAATTATCTGTTCGGCTGTTCCCTGTTTTCAGACATCTTGTTTGGTGGGTCCCATTAACAGACTAAAGCAATTCATCAACAACCCAAAAATAAGACTTTACTAAATAATAATTTGAAACGCAAAAGTCTATATTCAGTAATTGCATGTTCACCGTAGCAAGCAATAATCAAATCTTCACTTATGTTTATTTTAATGTCAGTGTCAATTTCATGAGACATAAGAGTCTGAATCCAAATGCTATTGGTATACAACTAACTATACATAGTCCTAGCACATCGTTTGTTGAAACTTAGATGTCATAGATTTATATTTTAATGGTTATCAATTTGCTAGTAAAAAAACAATAGGCCATTTTTTTTAAATTATGTGGTGTGTACGATATAAAAATACGGTCAATACTTCAATATGTTAGGATTGAAACTTTTGTTTTTTTACAGCTTTTATCTTAGTCTCACTGAGTCATTCAACAGGAATGTTTCTACCGTCCGTCTCTTCAATTTAATTTTCTTTGAATTTTGATGTTCACGATCAAAGACAGGAATAGACGATTTGATGATTTAAATGGAGAGATTTTAGTTTGGGAACGGGGAGTGGGGATGTAGATGTGGGATGTTTAAATTTGCAGATGCATCATGCATGTACGAACACTGCATTCCAACCGCAAATCAATGTCATTTTGTTAAAATTGTAGTTAATATTTTCAATTATCATCGAAAAATATTACAGAGTAAAATGATTTGACCTCCGAAGAAGTATTGTTAAACTGGCTCTAAATCAAATATTTTGTAGGTATCTTAGTTATTACATGCCTCCACAATGGTGCAAACGAGCTTAATATATTTATATTTCGGCCCAATTAATTTGATCTCTCATAGATCGTATGGATTCATCTTTTTTGTATATGGGCCTAGATGGTTCGACTATTTATCAATAAAATCTCTGTACATGGGCTGACCAAAATTTTATCTATATTTATACTATATTTGTAATTTGTAATGTATGTATTGAATAAATATATATATTATTTACTTATAGAATGAAGTCTTACAAATATTAAAAAAAAAATAAGAAAGTTTATAGATATTTTTTTTACTTATAGACTGATAGTGTTTTAAATTGCATACAATTTCATTATTATTTGTTATTTTATTAAAGACTATCAAAATTTTATATAATTTAGGATGGTTCCAATTTAACGGTTGGACCATTAAATGATAATGAAATATATAAATTTTAAAATACTATCAATCAATACGTAATATATATATAGTTTGTCAGTTATATTTCCAATAGCACTTCGGTCGAAATGCTACTAGTCTAAATTTTAATTTTTCATGCTCAAAATTATAATTTAACCAGCTTAATAAAAATTATATCATAATCTTATAGAATATTAATTTTTATCATGTTTGAAATTAGTTTACTATGCTTAATGATTTTTGAAAGATAATCCTGAAATAATAGAAAATAATAAAATTTATATGTAAAAAAAAGATTACTTTCTAAAAATTATTAAGCATAAAAAACTAACTTCAAACATAATAAAAATTATTATTCTATAAGATTATGATATAAATATTTTATTGAGTAACTTAAATTAAAATTTTAAGTATGAAAAATTAAAATTTAAACAAATAGTGTTTCGATTGAAGTGCTATTGGAAACACAATAGCCAAATTCTATATATATATATATTTTTCATATTTATTTTAAAAGTTCATTGGGTCCTGAATCGTCAAATAATATCAGAAATCACTATCTCAACAATCCGTCCAACATTAAATGGTAGATGTCTTTAAAAATTGAAAAAAGAAGTGTTCTATATGAGTTTAGTAATTACGACATAAAAGGTATAATCCAAACATAATTGGAACCCTATAGATAAAACCATCAGTTAAATCCAAGTGTTAAATGAGTTGATCTTTTTGCAATCTTAAAAGCATATATACAATGGCGGAGCTTCATAGTGACCGGAGGAGGCCACGACCCCTCCAAAAATTTTAAAAATTAATATATTTGATAAAGATTTGTGATATTTTATAGTGTAATTATGATAATTTTTTATTTTAGCTTTCTCAAAATTTAATATATAATATCTAAGATATATAAAATAAAATCCCCCCCCCATAATATTTTGTCAAGCTTCACCACTGCATATATAACATAGTCTGTAGTCAATCTTCTAATTATCAATCTATGGACAATAAAGCATATTTCTCTATGATAGAATGAGAGAGTGAGAGAGAAATCTTTTATTATCTTGAGTTAATTGATTATAATGGTTAAGCCTTTATTTATAGGCTAATGATCTAACAAACTAACCACTTAGTCTAACTAACTAATTCCAATCACTAAACATCTCCCATATCATACATCACACAATATCTCCAACTAACCTATACAATTCTATTCATATACTCTAACATCCCCCCTCAAACTCATCGTGCGGTACGCATGGTGAGTTTGCACATCTTACGAGTTCTAACATCTTGATTCATGAATTTGATCTCCAATTGCATCACGGGCCGTCTTGATGAAAGATAGAAGGAAAAATAGCTCTTTTGGCTCAAGAAACAAAACTATTGATTGCTTCATGCTTTTTTGAGTCATTTTGAAACATCAATAGAAGGATCTTTGTCCTTTTTAACAATCCGAGACTCGTTTGAGTTCTCTTGAAAGAAAAGAAAAGAAAAATAGAAGTCTGGTGCATTGGTTTGATCGTTGGCAATTTTATCGGGAGTAGAGGTTTTGGCTTTGAATTGTAGGAAGATTTTGAAGAGTTGTAGATGATTATTGTGGGAAATTTGGGAATAAGATCACAATTGAAGTCAAAAACAAATATCATTCTTGCCATCAGTATTGGCACAAATCACTCCCAATCTCTGTTGAACCCATTGGTATAGCCAACCAGCAAAACCAGCTCACTAGTCCACTGGCAATGCTTCAGCAGTCACGCATGTACTGGACCGAACTGGTTGAGTTTCAGTGGCCTCAGACACAATTCTGGAGGTGTCAAGAGGTATATTGCTATGGTATGACTCAGTTTCAAGTTATCAATGTCAGAGGTGTCTGAGTCGGACATATTGGTATCGGATGGCACAATCATGCTGCTAGCTATAGCATTTCCTAGGGATATAAAGATACACTGACATTTCCTGCTTCCTAGATTGTTGAGCCATTCCATCAAGCACTTTGGTGTGTTATGCGGTACCCTAACCCACGGAAAAATCTTTACCTTCGCTACCCCCGATGCAAAGGCTACGATTCTTTGTCGCATCCGGCACTTCAAAGACAATCACAAACCTCGCCGCCGACCAAAGAAGTTCAGCTCGACACGCACTCCACCGAGAACGGATCACGGCAGAATCTAGGCGACGTAGAGAGGACTTCTTGCCGCGTCGAGAGGTTCTTGTGTTGCGGCGATTGAGCCGAGCTAGCAAACTCGCCGAATCGCTTACGCCGCCGATTGAGGTTGAAGAGTCGAGCACGAAGAAGAAAGACGGAACGGTCCAAGTCGATTTCTTAGCACGGAAAATGAAAGAGGTAGTGTTGCGAGGAGCAAAAGGCGCGAATCATCGAGCTTGATTAAGCGATCGTCAGACACGGGAGGAACTTGAGACTGATCGGAAGCACACGCGATCCACGAAGACTTGAAGCACTCGCCTGAGCTGAATCGCGAAACAGTAGGTCTTGATCGGAGAATAGAAAGAGGAAACAATTTGAAATCGCGTAGAAGATCTTGCTTGATTGAAGGAGCAGAAACACGATCAGATTATTTCTTGATCGGATTGACTGTGATCTTGATCTGTGAAGAGTGAGCAATCATCGTTCTTGATCTTGACTTGCCAAGTGAGCAGTGAATAGGGATTTATTTCAGAGAAGGAGAAAGGAATATAGAAGATTAGAATAGGGATTTATACCGAAATAGCTAAGAAAAGTAGTATAATTTCTGGAATAAAGCTGAAATAGATCGAAATAGGACTGGAATAAGGTGCATAATTCCTGGAATAGGCGTGAGCCTAATTCCAGCGGTTTTCTGGCTCTGATACCATGATAGAATGAGAGAGTGAGAGAGAAAATCTTTTATTATCTTGAGTTAATTGATTACAATGGTTAAGCCTTTATTTATAGGCTAATGATCTAACAAACTAACCACTTAGTCTAACTAACTAATTCCAATCACTAAACATCTCCCATATCATACATCACACAATATCTCCAACTAACCTATACAATTCTATTCATATACTCTAACACTCTACCTATCTTTCTTTCTTTTCTTTATCATTTTTTTCCTTTTTTTTGTAGTTGTTCAAATCAATAGATGCTATGTCTTGAATGTACGTATGTATGTATCTTTTGACTCTTTACTAAGATGCCCTTATGTGTTCGACAAATTGCCTCGTACACACATATTACGTATGCAAAACTTCACTATATTCTTTTAAGTTTCTATTATTCTTTTAGATACCAGTTAATTTATACAGAAAAAGTATAATGTGTCACAAATAGTTGCATGCATGATGTTGCTAGTTCATCTACTGTCTAGTTTTGTAATTTCAAATTTTCAGTTTCATGCTAAATAACATATGCATGCTTCTAATTAAGAGAGACTTCTCTCTACAGTCTTCGTAGCAAAGGAGACGAAATCCAGAACACCAGAGAAATGTAAATTAAACTCCCGATTCCAACAAAATCTCTATAAATTACAGCTCTCAACTTTTTTCTCTTCCTTCCATCAAACCAACCAAACTCACTCACACACACACACACACCCTTCTTTGCTCAATCAATAGCAGTTTACAGTAGTCAGTAGTTGCCTTCATCCAAGCAAAAACAGTATATCAGAAAGAACCAAAAACAAAGACTCCATGGCTTCTGTAACCTCGTGTGCATCTCAAGCACCGGCCCCGCCTCCAGTTTCAGCAGCAAGCGTACTTCCTCTACCCATGAAATTCCTCAATATAGTGGCATGGGTAGTGTTCCTGCTTTCGGCGTACCACCTCTGGCCAAGTATAGAGTGGCTTCACACACCTTCGCATTTTCATCTGAAGAGGCTTTCTGTACTGGATCTAAGTGTCATACTGGCATTCATTGCATCCCTTCTGTACCTGTTTGGCTTCTTTGGAATTCCATTTCTGCAGCCCGACTTGCCGGTGCAGCCACCACCTGGTATGGCTTTGCTGAAATTTTTTCAGATCAAATTCAAAATGAGAGGAGAGAATTTCATAAAATAGAGCTATTTTAAACCGAATTTACAAAGTCAAGTAATTATGAAAAAATAGATGAATTATGTTCCTCACGTGCATGAAATTATTTTATCATACGATCTGAATAACTTATGTCCTCGTGTACAAGTCGAATAATACATTATTATCTTGAAAACTTTGTTTCTTAATATTTTGTGATGGTACTATTTACTAAAAAAAGTTTTTTTTCTTATTATTCTCTAGTTCGATTTCTTTAAATTTTGATTAAATAATTTAATTTTATCATTAACTAATAAAGTATATTTCATTAACAAAATAATTATATATAATTTACATATTAAAGAAAATCTGACAAATTTTCTATCTTTACAATTTCTAAAGAAAAAATAAAAAAACTAAACTAAAAACTTCAAATAAACATCAAATCCATTTTTGAGCTTCAAGACGAGCTTAAAATATGTCTTTCTCTTTCCTTTCTTTTTCTTTCTTCAAGACGACCTTTGCTCTTTCTCTTTCTCTGTCTCTCAATATCTCTTTTATATATGAAATAAGAGGATGAAGAGTGATAATCCGTGGGATATAGATTTTTAATTTTTGATTTTTAGATCGTCAGATAAGCATGAACCAACGGTTAGATTGAAAAACATAAGTGAAGTAGCCAAAAACTGGCACTCCTAGCAAATATGACATATCCTCCTTTAATTACAAACAAAATCAGATAATTACAATTAAGGATAGCTAATTATTAATATTTTATTGTTAAGCATGAGACGAAAGAAAAATGGTTTAAAAAATAAGTTATTAGAATGAAATGAACAAGGTTGCTATATTTTTAATAGTATTGTTTAATTGGTATTGTTTTCATCCATCACAGTATCACACTGCCAAAATATAAGATTGGTAAAGTTTCAGGAGTTACCTTCACTAATCTCCCCTCTCCATCTCTCCCTTCTATAATACCATATTTTCATATAAAATTAAAACAAAATGATTGACAGAATTATAGAAGTTTCTAAAACTCAAATATTAAATATTAATTTTCTGACATGGCAGAGGTGGGTCCAGAGTTAAATATTTATAAATTGTTTTACAATATCACAGTATCACACTGCCAAAAGTTAAATATTTATAAATTGTTTTACAATATCACAGTATCACACTGCCAAAAGTTAAATATTTATAAATTATTTTACAATACTTTCTTTACAAATAATAAAATTAACAAAGTTTATATATAAAAGCATCACTTGTAATTTTAATGGTTTAATTCAACATTTGACATCAGTTTTACAAATAATAATTATATTTCTTGTCCAAAAAAAATTTAAAATTTTTTGAATTGTGTCCGCACCCATTTTAGACTCATCGGTTCTAACGGGTTACGTGTCCAATGGGTGGGGCCACGGGACGGGTCGCGGCCTCAGCCTCGGGTTCAGCGGGTCGGGTCTGACCCACGCGGGTTATTTTATAACACTACTGTAAGCAGTGGGAATGGAGAGATGAGAGAGAGGTGCATGAGGATCCGTGGGCGTGGAGTCGGGACGGAAACCGAATTTCAATCCCAGGGACGGAAACAACAAAGTAAGCCCTCGGACGGAAAATATAATTTTTTGTTTTTGTTATTTTCATCAAATTCAGGTCTTCTATGTTACATTAGTGAAATATATATTTTATTTTATTTTTAATAAAAAAATCGGCCATCAGATGCGGTAAGATTTTTTTTTTAAAAAAAAAAAATTGTTTGAGTCGTTTACTTTTTATTGGATAGATTTAGTAATATCTAATTTTAAATATTAATAATTTGATATAGTAAAAGTAGTAGACAAACTAAAAAGAAATAAGTTCATGTGATTGCAATATTAATTTAAAACAATAGCGCGTATAATAAATTAATAGCACATCATTACTCAATTACGAATTTTGAAATGGAGTTCAAATTATTTTGTTATAGATGATAAATCAAATTTCGAATTACTCAAATTTAATTGCATATATTTTAAATAAATGTAGGACGCATAAATTTTGTATGCGAACAATATTATACAAGATATAAAAAAGGATGTATGCTAGATTAGCAATCCTGTCTGGATCACCTTATAGAACCGATTAATTTTTCAATGGCTTGGGACTAAAATTTGTCCCAAACCTTGTTTTAATCATTGGATTAATCTTTTTTCACCAATCTCAATGCAATTCATTTTCTATTTTATACTTTTTTCAATCTCAATGCTAATTCAATAATTAAAATAAAACTTAAGATAAATTTTGGTCCCAATCATTGGAAAATTAACCCATTCCCTCGAATAAAGAAATTGCGCAAAAGAAAGGTTTTTAATTGAAATATTTACTGTGGTGCCATTTTGAAAGGCGGAACCGCGGAACCCGATTGCTGGGAGGATGCAACCCTCTTCAAAAAATTTCCACCGAATGAATGTCTAATCAGTTGACGTGTCAGCCAATTTTAATTTTGGCAGTACTCAGCGATGCAGATTTCTACAATTGATGATCGGGATGAATTTTTAGTAAGGGGAGCTTATTTAGGGATTGCAATTGTTCAGATAGGATTGGATTTATATTAAATTTGAGATTCGATTCGTCTTTTAAAATTTTCAGTCCAGTCTTTATTTACAGACTTAAAATTGATCTGATCCGTTCATGATATTTTACAAGCATATCTATATGTATCCGCCCCGATCCGAATTGTTGCATAATTATTTTTTTATTAAATATTTCTCTCCTCTTAATTATATTATATTTTTAGAAGATGGTTATTATATTTAATTAAGTTTGTAGTTTGTACATCCCAATTAAAATATAAAATATTAGTATGGTAATTAAATATCTCATATATAATATATTGATATTTTCATAACACGGATGTATATATAAATGTTAATAACTAGTGCTAATATATAATTTAAAAGATAATATTATGTTGAGATTTATGAATAAATAAAATAAATTATTGATTCAATATGCAATAATATTACATGTAACATATATCAATACATATTAAATTTTATCGATACTACGGGTCGGACGGATGGACATCACCTTAAACCTATATCCGGCTAATCCGATCCGGCCCTACTCATTTGACCTCCAAACCGAACGGATCAATTGTCGGGTCGGACGGGTCCGGACACCTAATGGAACCTCAGGCTTTATTGCCATCCGATTCTTATTTTCTTGATCCGTTTAGTAAGTGGAATAAATTAAGTAATAAAGGGTATGGACGGTGTATAACTAATAGACCAAATTTAGATTTTTAAATATTTAAATATGATAGATTTATTTTTAATTAAGCATAGATATTCATATAATTTTATTTATATTTTTTAATCAAAGAGATAAATTTTACAATTTTATACATGCTTTAGGGGGAAAAAAGTCCAGGCACTAGGCTGAATTTGCTTCTATATAGATCCGCTCCTGCCAACATTATTTTTTCATTTCTCCACTATCATGACATACGGATCTTACAAGCTGTAGTTTTTTAAGAGATCACTTTTTTAGTTATGTTGGAGGAGTTTGTGGAATAATATTAAGGGCATTTTATATATTTTTAATTTTAAATCATGTTAATGCAGTGATGTTTAACAATAATAAGATAATATAAATAAATATATATATTAAAAAGAAAGAAAATTTGATATTTAACTTGACTCCATTTGCACAGGAGCTTTCATAATTTCACTTATTCCATTTTAAATTTTATTTTGTGCATTAAAAGTTCTTACAAAACTTAAATTATTTTTTTCTCTACTTACCAAACAAAGGGTAGAATTGTTTTGCATAAGGCCTACTAAAAAAAGATTGTTTTTACCTAATATCTAAAGATAGAGACTAAGTCGATCAAATTTAAACATTCATAAAAAAATTCTACTTGGGTTTTGAATATGCGACCTTTATCTTTACTGCTTAATGACAAGATAATTAGATAATTAATACTTTTCTGCAAACTTATAGCCTTCGGTATTTTGCAGACAATACAGGCGATGCAAAAATTTGTTCACTACGAGATCCTTCTTGTTTTATGAGAAGATAATACTGAAATTAAGGAATTAAAGAAACCACATCAATCTACAGACTAGCCAAACAAAATTTAGAAGTACATTAAAAGCTAATTGTTTTCAGTTCAAAATACAGGCGTGAAGCATTACAAAGAACAACCGGCCGGAACTTGGAAGGCCTACTGATCAACAATTCTGATTATAACGCGATACTTGGACGGTGCTGTGAGTTACCAGTTGGTTATGTATAACTACCGATCGGTGTTGCTGGACCTCTTCTGCTAGACGGATTGGAGTTGCAGGTGCCAATGGCCACCACAGAGGGTTGTCTTGTGGCAAGCACAAATAGAGGCTGTAAGGCGATTTCAACGTCAGGTGGAGCCACAAGCACAATACTGAGAGATGTCATGACCAGGGCCCCGGTCGTCAGATTTGAGGCTGCAGCCAGGGCTGCACAGTTGAAGTTTTTTTCTTGAGCAGCCAAAAAATCTGGAGTCCATTGCATTAATATTCAACAGGTTTGGTTTTGTTTGTTTTTAGACATATTTGATTGCCTTATTGATGCAAATTAAAAAGTCAGAAAACAAAGTGAGTTCTCTGTTCCATAAGATCAATAATGCAATACTAATAAAGAGAACCTCTCTGATTGGTTAAATGTGAACAATTGAATTAACTAACAAAGTGGGTTCTCTGGGCCATAAGATCAATAATGCAATACTAATAAAGAGAACCTATCTGATTGGTTAAATGTGAACAATTATTGAAGCAATTTTGACTATGCTCAGAGCTAATGCGCATATTCTCCAAAGAATATTTCATGTCATCTTCATTCATATCTATTTCTTTCTACTAGTGAACTTATTTGCTTGCACTTGGACCTTTTGTTAGTGTGTAATTTGTCTTATCTATATATGTTTTCCTTCTACAAGATGACAAAACTCATACTTCTTCCTTTGTATCTTAGTTAGGCCTGAACTTTTAATGGTTTGTCTGTTTTATGATCATTTAGCACCAAACTATGATTTTATTTGTTAGGGGTTGCATCAGCATGTTTTTTTAGATCTATATGCAAGTCTTCAATCATTGTCCAGTTAATCCATGCAGTTAAGAATTCCCTCTTTAATTATTAGTTGCCAGTGACATATTTAAACTTGTAATTTCACACTGACTACCGTGCCTGCAGGCCAATAAAGTATTCAATTGGTTTTCTATATAACATTCAACTATAATTATAGTGCACTGATAATAATAAATTTTATGAAATTTATTACTTGGGCTAATTAATGATTTTCTTGTTCCCCTTGGATTAAGTTCCAAATAACAATTTATTCACGCTACACCATGTAAATAGGTACAGACAAATGAAACCACCAAATAATTCATAAGTTTTAAATGAATTTCAATGCTGATTAAACATATTTCAGCAGCATTTTAACAGAGAATAAAATGAGAAACTAACTACACTTTACTACACAGCATTGCTTGCTGAATTTTTTAATTAGTTGCTAAAACAATATAATAATGGCAACATAATCATTTCGATTTGTACTTAACCTTCTATTAATTGATTGTACTTTGTTGCAGGAGAAAAGGTAGCAAGACGCGACCAAATATATGTTGTTGTTTTTCCTAACTAGCACGACAAAGCAAAGCAAACTAAAAAAGAGTTGCCTTGATACTTTTTTTTTAAAGTAGCAAGCGAATAGTCTATTATTTCATCAAAGCAAACTAAAAAAGAGTTTGATACAGATTGAAGAGAAGAAAAGAAAAAAAAAAGAAAGGAATTAGATTGAAATTGAAATACTTGCCTTGATACTTTTATACAGCCCTCTGTTGTTTATAGTCAACATTACATATATATATATATATATATATATACAACCGAACAAAAATTTGAACATCATTAAGAAATTTTTCATTAGAATAATCTCATGACTGCTGGTTAGATATGGGAATAATAAAATAGCATCCAACCATTGTTAGCCAAGCTCATTTCATTGATGACAAAATTTTCGTTGACTGTATCAAGCAAAAACATTTAACACTTCAAATATAATTGCAACTACAAAGATCCACAGAAAAATTATAAAATATATTCTAAAAACTAAAGGTTATTGTGAATTTAGAATTACAAATGTCCAAACAGGTCAAGCAGGTACGCGAGGCTACATGGTATCAAGTTGGCATTGGCAGAGAGATACCTCTACATGCGATTTGTGTGCAGCACGGGGGATGCAATGGGAATGAATATGGTATCCAAAGGAGTCCAGTATGTTCTTGACTTCCTGCAAGATGACTTTCCTGATATGGATGTTATCAGCATCTCGGGTTTGATTCAACAAACTCTGTTTTTCTATATTTTCTTTTCTTTTATCCTCCTACTCTGATCCTTGTATCAATTTAGGCCTCTAAGGGCTACAAATTCAATGGTCAAACAACATGATACTAAGACTCTAAGAGAATTGTTTTTTGTTCTTTTTTACAAACTAAAAAGATATTGGTTGAATTTGAGGTGGTATATAGATCTAATTATGTTACTGAGATTGAGCTTCACCAAATTTACCACTAGCTAGTTACATTACGGAGTACTATTCATGATCTCTACCATGCGTCGCTATCAGCATGCAATTAGTTTCAAAATTACCAGCTAATTAGCTTCAATTTTCCCCCAATCAGTTTTTCTAATTACACCCAAAATTTACAGGAAATTACTGCACAGACACAAAACCAACGGCATTGAATTTGACAGAGGGCCGTGGTAAATCAGTGGTATGAGAGGCTATCATAAAAGGAGAGATTGTCAAGAAGGTTCTCAAGACAGATGTCGCCTCACTTGTTGAGCTGAATGTGGTCAAGAACTTGGTTGGATCTGCTGTGGCAGGTGCCATGGGAGGGTTCAATGCACATGCTAGCAACATTGTAACAGCTATTTTTATCACAACTGGCCAAGACACCGCACAAAATGTGGAGAGCTCTCATTGTATAACAGTGATGGAGGCAGTTAGTGGTGGTCAGGATCTTCATGTGTCAGTCACCATGCCTTGCATTGAGGTAATTCATTGACACATATATTGCGGAAAAGTTTGAATTGTTCATTTGCTAGCATACTGCAGGTAAAAAATATCTGACAAATATGTAAAAAAATTGCAGCTTTATACTTGCAATAGAATTGTCCATTTGCCAGTATACTTGAAGTTGAGGAGAAAGACATAGCATACATATAAAATAATGGCAGATACACCATTGTTTTGTATACTTGCACTATATAGATATTTAGATATGTAAGTTGCATCTCCCTCATTTCGACAAGAATATGACGTATATAGTAAAAAAAAAAAAAACTGCTTGAAGCCTCGAAATTTATATTGCGCTAGCTAAGGTAATGTAAAACACACATGTTGTGTATAGGTGGGTACTGTTGGAGGTGGGACCCACTTGACAGCTCATGGAGCTTGACTTGCTTGGTGTCAAGGGAACCAGTGTAAAATCACCGGGTGAAAATGCGAGGCGTGTCGCAACAGTTGTTGCTGGTGCAGTACTTGCCGGTGAGCTGTCACTAATGTCAGCCCTAGCTGCCGGACTTGTCAAGAGCCACATGAAGTACAACAGATCCACCAAGGACATTATTTCACAAGCTGGAGAATATGCGTGATGAGATGAATTTTCTCAGTTTTTTGTGGTTTTTTATTCCCTAATGTGCAATTTGCAATTTATGTTGGAGAACTAACGCCTTAAGGGATGAAACCCAAAAATTCTATGGGCCGTGATGTAGTTCACATATCTCGGTCTGGATGTATTTGTAGTTTTTGTACCTGTGCACGACGACCATCTGTCTTTTGCCTCGCCTTGAAGAAATCAAGCCTATCATTCATATATGGTCCTCCATGTATAAATATTTTATGTTTGTATTGTTTGATTATCATTTGAGGAAATTGTGTATCTGTATCATTTGTCAACGACCATGAGGCGACAATAATTACCTGAAGAAAATGCTGTGAATTGCAGGTTTAATATTTCACATCGGTAGATACTACCATTCGAGGAAAGAGAAATTTAGATTCTATTTATACTTTGTGCATTTCCATTTTACAGTCAAGATATCCATTCATTATGAGCAAACACCATTATATAAGGGGAAAAAACAAAGTTCAAAAAAGTTGTTATTTGAGAACCAGGGAGACCTGAGAAAACAAAAGGAGAGATCTCTTTGTACATGCGAATCTTGCTACTTATCAATAAATGCCTAACTATAATACAAACATGCTGGCTTCATCATGCTATTCTCAGCCAGTATATAAGAAATAAGGAAAGAAAAATCAAATGTTTAAATTAAATATTGGTACAATCAGTTGTCAAAAAAGGAGATACCTCACGACTCTCTAGCAGGTCTCTCATCTTGTATCTCCTCCAATTCTTCATCATCACTTTTTTTACCAGCCTGTTCCTTCCAATAGGCAACGAGCTTCTTCAATCGCATCACGTCCTTCGTTGAAACATTTTTGCTTGTATCATTCACAATACATCTTACTCTTGATGCGTACCTGTTTAAGTCATACATACAAAACTAATGGTCTTATAACCAAACAGAAAACTTGCTGACATCTGACAAATTAAAGAAGCACAATCATTTAAAACAAGATGGAATATTTATGGAGCCCTTCATTTTTTTCAATAGCAGCATATGAATAAACTAATTTAAAATGGTAATTCCTGGTATTTGATAGCTTTACAGCAGTAATCTGAAAAATTTTCACCAAAATGAAACATACAGGAGAGAGTTGTAGGTTTCCTCCAAGTTGGATTCAGCAGGGGAAACATTGACAAACATGAGGGTCTTGGCATTGCCACCAAAAGAATCACTCATAAGCATGGTGAGCTTGTGGTTGCGATATGGGATGTGCTTTGCTGACCCTGACCCATTTTCTGATGATAATGCCCCTATCACGTCACCTAGAGCCGACAAGGATTTGTTAATGCTTTGTGCCTCTTTCAGCTGATTGCCCACCACACCAGATTTCTTCACCCTCTCTGATCCAGCCAGATCAACGAAACTCAACTGCAATTGAAGCATTTCAAGCTTACATAACATACGGAGATGTGCAAAACCACAAGCCAAGGTAAGTTAAAAATGCCACTTTAGCAAAATTTATGAGGTGCTTCTCATGCATTTTTCCAAATTTAACAGTAAACACTAATAATTCATATTATTACATTAGATTACAAAAATAACCATTTAAATTCGGACTGACCGAGCGTCCGAGCCTACGAGATAACCCAACTTACTACAGGCAGGAAGAAAGGTGAAACCTAATGCTGCAATTCATGGCATGCCATGCCCCCACACACAACAAAATATGCACGAGTATCTATAACAACTTAAAACAACATACCTTCCCACGACCATGAGATTGCGTCTGAAGATCAGTGCTCTCAATGATAATGGAAAGGATGAGGTGGGATCTTGAGCTTTCATCATTCAATTGTGTCCCAGCTGTGTGTCTTTGTACCGACCCTCTTACTATGATAGATTTTAGTTCGTCAAAGGTCAATATATCGACCACCGTAACATTCTCTACTGATACCACCCCCTGGTACATACAAAAAAAAATATCCTTTTTAATTTCATTTAAGTTAATAAATGTAGCAGTAGAGGCAGCCATTAAAGCTCAGCATTAGATAGAGCACTATTAATGAAGCTCCAAGCACTGATTGCAGGAAATTCTGGTAGAGACTCATTGTAATTACTTGGCGTCCAATTCACTTTTTATTAAATTGTAGTCATCACGCATCACGTAAATTTTGTTCATTTAATGAAATATTTTGTTAGAGCAACAGATAGAATATGCAGTAGGGAACTTTGATGAGGCTGATTGTAATTAATAAAGTATGTTATTAGGTTTCAATGTTAATATGTAATCTTTGTGTGACATGTAAAATCTGCATCAATTTAACATATTTCTTGTGTTTACAATTTGCTACCTGCCACAACCAAAGAAGATACTGAGCACAACTGTTCCCAGATTAGACACAAAAGCACAATTTATTAATTAACTAGAGACAAGACAACAAAAAATAAAAATGGGATACACTGAGCTGTACCAGTGTTCCACCTTATTTGATGCAGTGACAGGTATGGGTTCATAGAGTCAATTAGTTCCATCAGATATTGATAAATAGAAGGAGATACCTTTGAGTCTTTTTTAACTTCCAACTTCATGCGCTTTGCATTTTTGGGAAGAAGCAAGTCTACAAGAGTGTCTTGATAGAGCTCTACCATATATGCCTATTTAAAACAGATTTAAATACTTCAGGAAAAATAAAATCTGTAAAAAATTACGGTCCAACACAAAATCCTGAATAAACAGTCCAAACTCAACAAGGCAACATGTAGATTTACAAAGTAAGGTCTAAGCACAAATTAAAATAAGCAGCATCGATTATTAATGAAAGAAAGTAAATGTCTCGGTTCACCATACTTGGGCAAAACTGTAAGCGCTTGAAACAAGCAATACCTCTATTTATAACCAAGTTCCTAACAGGAACAAGCCTTAACCATATTTAGGCCAGGCTAACCTGAAAACCAAACATGATCTGCCAAGAAATTAGCTCCGTGGGGACAAAAATGCATACTCCATCATGGACAAGAAGGTAACAAAAACTGTGCTCGGAAACTTGAAGTCAGAAACTGTCCTAACCCAGAAGCCAACTAACCCAGGACCCAACTTGATCAATTGGAAGAATTAGCCACCGAAAAGAAATGCAGCCCAAAACCACCCTGAATTTGACCAGACTAGCTCATTTTCTGCCTCTAGAGATTGAGGTAGACAGCCAGAAGTAACTAACCTTCAATGAAAAGGAATATTTGGTGCTATCACGTTTGATGATTCTAAAAAGCTCACTAATAGCTTTAGGGGTGAGCCCAGGATTGTTCTCAGTGCCGTAAATAGTGAAAGTCTTTCCGGAACCGGTTTGTCCATATGCAAATATGCAGACATTGTATCCATCAACAGCCGATTGCACCAGATACTGCAATATTTGTCAAATGCCAACAACATATGAGGGAACATAACTTGTAGCAAAAAAAAAGAAGCAATATGGGTTGTTTTCTCTTTGTTTTGGTATTGCTTTTGCTGAAAAGCTTACATCTCCATGCTAGTTCTGTACTAATTCATTCTTCTCCGATTGGACTTCCTTTACAAGTATAAGTGTATAACATATATTAAAATTTATAAGGTTCAATAAACACCACATTCTGGCTAAGAGAACAGAGTAAGAATGGTAAGAAAAATAAGAGAAACAAAGAGTTGCATAACACATTAGGGACTCAGCTCCAAGGCAACAATTTCACAAACTACATGTGACAAGGTAACATATTTGGATATTGCTTTTCGGAACCAGACCATGTCTGAGCATTGATAAGGAACAGCCAAAGAAAACTCAGAAAGAGTAATAATTAACATAATATTAAAACAACCACCTTGGTGTCCTCAAATACTTCCTCCTGAGAGGCACTTGGATCAAATACACGGTCATACACATGCTGTTTTGATTTTTCATCCTTCCATGGGTGTGCAATTGTATACTCATCAGGGGTAGTCACCATGTTCTTCTCCCTGTCCAATATTTCCTTTTCACTCAATGGACGTGATCGGCAGTAAACCCGAATCTTTCCCTTCATATCTGTCTCAGAAATAAATAAAAGTATAAACAAATAAGACAGATAATATTACGTATGGGTTCTTGCAAATAGTTTCAAACACTGAAAGAAAGCAACTCAAAATATTTGGCATTAGTAACAAATAATTCATGAGTAGATAGAATATATGAAATTATGAAAACAACCTTCTATTGTGTTGTAATATCGCTTCCTTAGAATCTGCTCCTCCTTGTATCGAGCCTCGAGTTCAACCAATTGTTCTGCTTGTCTCTTTAATATTGCAGCTGTTTGCTGATTCTTTCTATCAACATCCTACAATGGCAAGTCTAATCATCAGTATCAAGGGTAACAAGTTCATCATATACCTGTATGTACTTGCATCAATATGATCTGTTGCGGGCATGTCCCTAATTTGTTGGCAGTAATATAATGATGAGTCCTCAATTGAGCTCACAAATAGTCCACTAAGGCAAGTAAAAGAAGTTCAAATAAAAGTACTTAAAGCAACCTCACTGTGATGAACATGAAAAGTCATGAGACCTGAACTGAGAGTACTTCTAAAGCTTAAGCTAATATAGAAAGGTAGTTATGGTACAATACCGCTTTGAATTCTCTAAGTTCTTCAAGTTCTCTTATATTTGCACGCAAGGTATCAATTTCATCATTTCTGTCAGCAAGTAAAGATTCTGTATCTGCAAGGGATTGTTTGACATTCTCTAGCTTTTTCTCGAGATCAGATATCCTTGCTTTCAGCTTTCTACTCTCCTCTTGATGTAATTTTTCATTTGATCCCTTCTGACATATTTTTAAACAATGTTATTCAGAATTGATACTAAAAAACAACAGTATGGTCTTAAACAAACTCATACACCATTTCAATATAAAAATTTAATCAACAAAATACAAGCAGAAGAAGACAAACAGGAATAAATATACATAGATATACAGAACATGCAATTAGAATCGATGTCCTTTAATGTAGAGTTAAAAAGAGTATCCTTAGTTAATTGAATTAGACCTGAAGTACAGGTATGTTGGTTCTCTTATATACACATTTGACCAAACTAACCCCACGAAAACCTAAAATGGCAAGAGAGCAATGCAACATCCTCAACTGAGTTTCAGTTGTCAAATCTAACTCAATTCAATTGCAGAGCTAAATAATAGTCAGCCAAACAGAATAAGATACCTCGTCAGTTCGTATTTTCTCAATTCTTTGAATCTTTTGTTCAAGCAGTGTTTTTTCCATTAAGAGTTTCCGTGCAACCTCTTTTGATGCATGCATCTCTCTTGTACATGCCTTCGTATCTTCTTGTATTTTATTCAACATCTAGATAACAGAGAATGTATATGTTGTCATGCTACTGGAACCTTAGGGTGAGCTCCACAAAATTATTGGAGAGGGAAGGCAAGAGAAGGGAGGGGAGGGAAAGGGATGCAAGGGGTGTTAAAAATAAGATCACCTCCTCTACACCCCAATAATCAAGCTGTAGAAATTGTTTCAAAATGCATAACATAGCTGTCATATTGTAACATATGAATGTAATTGCAACGAGAAGCAAATATGTAACATCATAATACCTCTGCATTGTCGCCATAATTACTAGTAGAAAGGTTGGCTTGTGTGCCTACTCTTGTTAACATTGCTTCGAGCCTACTTTTCTCCACTAATACTGCCTACAAAAAGTAAAATTAATTTCATACATGATCATTTCATTTGTAATAAAACTCTAGAGGTTGGCACAACCAACCTTTTTTTTCTTTCAATCGGCTCAATGCACTGGAGAGGTAGTAAACCAGCAGTTAAGAAAAAAGAAATAACAAAAAAAAAGAACTTGAAAGAGGAAATTTAAGTTGGCATTAAATTCATAAATTAAACAAATTACTTCTATTTATAAGTCTTTTTTCTTAAGAAATTTTCAGCTTCATTTGCAAATATTACAATATGTTTCATTCAGGCCTTTTTCATGATAAAAATTAATATAACTGCGTGAAAGTCAAACTCATGATATTAAAAATTGACTATACCTAAGCCCCTTCCATTGGTCATTGCTTTTTGCATAAAATGTCTTAGTTTTTTTTCAAGACTTACTATATGCTAAAGACCAACCCTCATTGTGCTAGTAAAATAAATTACTGTTCTTAGTTGAAAGTCATCTTTTTCTTGCTGTACAAAGGAAAATTTTTCTTAAATGTTTTCTTTTACTCATAGCTGAGGGATGAGAGCATGATAAGTCTTTCAGCAGAACACATCAATTGGGGATTTCCTAACATCAAATCACTAGTGTAATTCTGTATATTTTACTTACTAGAAACAAAGTTTGATATCACTGCTAACAGTCTGCCATATTTATCAAATTTGCATCCAATTCAATGCCGGGATTACAATAAAAAAATACACTAAAAAGCAGACAGATTGGAGTTTAGCAGCTCTTTTCCGATCATAAAATGGATACCTGAAAAGCAGCATCTTTCTCATCACATGCTGCTTTCAGCCGGTCCTGCTCAGTCATGATTTCTCGGGAATCATTCCGTTCAGATTGCAGCGCCTCCCTCAACCCCTCTAACTCCTCTTGATTCGCTCTCTCCTCCTTTTGCTTCCTGTGTAACTCCTCCAGCAACTAAAGACCATAATAATGTATACAATCTTAGCAAAAGTAAATCACATTGACAATGGATCCAAGCTCAGTAGAATTTCATTTTTAGTCCATTGTTAGTTATTGGTATCATTTGGGTATGTGTCTCATAGTATTAAGCTCTGTTATTTTAGACAAAAACTAGAAGAAGATTGAATAGAGATCCTAATTTTGCATCATACAAGATGGAAACCAAAGAAGTTTGCATCAAAATCCTCTCAGATTACATTTGTCTAGGACAATGATATGTGTGATAAATCATGGACATGATTCTCATGAAGAGATCACCCACAGCACTCACTGTTCTACTAATTATTAGAGGGCTTATAATTGCACTCTTTATATGCACCAACTGTTAGATATTAACATTTTTCATAAATAGTCTCTAACTTAAATTTTAAAACAAGTGTTTCTAAAGAAGTGTTTATACCCACTGGGTGCAAATAAGGGGTGCAGAACTTGGGTGCACAAATAATTTCTCTATTTATTATCCCTTTTCTTTTTTGAGGTTCATACATTTAGAATTAGATAAATTAAACCCCACTTAATTAACAGCTAAAACCAAACATGATTGGAAGAAGAGTTCTCACCTGATCAGCGTTTTTGCGTGACTCTTCAAGAGCTCGTGATAATTCATGAACTCGCTTTTCGTAGACATCCCCACTGGGAGACTTCGCACTTGATTTGTTGGATAGTTCATTTTGAAGAGGAGTTCCACCTCCATTGGAAGCAGTCACAGGACGTGTCTTTGAGTACCTCCTCAGCATTACATCATTTATGTGTGTTTGCAAGGCCACACAAATCTCTTCCCCCTAGTAAGACAAGGGAAAGATTAGTTTTAAAGAAATGGGTATATGCAACAGAACAAACCATCAACTAGTTGGTACATTATGATCACCTTCTTTTTCCTTCTTTCATTTTTGGCTGAATCTGCCTTGATTGTTATATCGGAACTTTTTCTGTTCTAATAGAGATTTTAGGAACAATAAGAAATTAAGGCAAGTCACTTGTTCATCAGAATTAATATATAATTGTAGCCAGTTGTCCATAGGAGACGAAGTTTACTATTCTGTCAACGGGATGCAACTCCAGGCAAATATATACAAAGTGAAAAAGTACCTGTTTAGTCTCAAATTGAAAAATGTGGAGAACCCCGGCTACTCGCATCTTGAAGAAAACAGCATTGTTGCTGCTTCCAAATTGCATTATATCTCTTAGCTCTGCTGAATGCAGGTACTCTTTCGGCACTGGCCGAAAGAAATGCACCTATTGTCCATTAAAATAAACAACAAGAAACTAAATAGAAGGATTTATAGATTCAAGTTTACTTTTACCAAAAGTTCTAAAGGTAAAAAAAATAAATGTTTGGAGTCGCTAATGATAGAGTTGGGTCAACGGTTATCTACTTTGATACAGGCTGACCAGTGCTGGTCACCATCTGAAGAACTCTTTTTGAGTCGCTAGTGATAGAGTTGGGTCAATGGTTTACTTTCATACAGGCTGGCAGGTGTTGGTTACCATCTGAAGAATTTTCAAATACTGGGAAAAAAGCAAAAGGTTTAGACATGTTGAAGAAAGTCATTGAAGTGAACTTGATCATGAATGGTATGCTGGACAAAAAAAAAAGGTATACTTCAGATAGTTTGACAATCAGGCAAATGCATTCCTATGTCATCTTGATCTTTATTTCAGATTTCAACTGAATGGAGGTGTATCAAAACTTATTTGGGTTCATTCAACAAAACAAAATGTTTGCAGTAGGCGCAACTCACCCCTCTTTTGTTGATGCCCAGAATAATGCGACCAGGTAAAAGTCCAGTGGGGTCATCGATCTTTCTCACACTAAAGAAGACTGAGTTACCATATGGTAGGCTTTGTAATATTCTCAAAAATTGCTGCCTTGCATCATCCTTTGCCAAGTGTTCCTGCCAAGTTCACGCAACAAACATGGTCAGGACTACATGAGACTAGAAGGCTAGGTTTAATAACACCTACATGAGTGCTCAAGTAAGTCTCAAAGGAATTGTACAATTGGGGTAAGGAGATACCATAGACTGGTAGTGAGAGATAATTTCAAGCTCCCACTCTCGCTTTGCCCTTGTAATTGCAATCTGTCGAGGCAAGAATCTCTCGAGAAGGGATATCCATTCCCTAAAAAAAAATAGAAAAGATTGGACTGCAAACACATTCATGTGTGCAAATTTTAGCTTGGCAATAAAAAAGGTATAATACTATATTGCATGTAGAAGGAATAATCTGTCTCTCTTTCTTTCTTTTTTTTGTTGTTGATGTGTAATCTATGTCATATACTAAAATATATAATAATGCGAATTAACACAATCTTTTTTATTAGAGAGTAGGGATCAAAAGAATTTTCAGATAATTAAAGTGCAAGTTATAATGAGGGTTTGAGACAGTGATAAACTGTTAGGGATCGGGAGAGGTGAGGGGAACAAAGAGTGAGTACATACAAGCAAGAGTCCGGGTTCTCTACAAAACCAATTTCAACAATAATTTGAAGTGCTGCCAGTCTTGCAGCATCATCTCTACCAACTGGATAGTTTCCCAATATGTAGTCATGTTGTAGCTGCATCAAAAAATAAACTATTATTTCATGTCACAGAAGTATCATTAAAGCAGTTCCCTAGGTTATAAATTCAAGTTGAACGGTCTGTATACTACCGCCTCAGTAAGACTTATTAAGCAACAGAGAAACAACACAAAGTATATCATATATTCTACTACAAAACACAAAAAGAACCTCTTTTTTCATAAGATGTCAGAATTACACCTACATTCTCACTATTTATATCAACAGAACTGAAGCAGAAGGGATAGTTTGTTTATATTTTGTACTTCCATGCTTCAAACCAGTTACATATTTACACCTTCAAATGGACTTAATGATACAGTATGCTACAGCTGCAGTAAGAAACATCAAGCATAGATTAATAACACAGCATGCCGTTCTGCTACGAAACACAAAATTTAACCTCTTCCACCATTTTTCAATGAACAGACTTGAACTACACCTATCTTTGCACATTTAACTCCACACAACTGAAACAGAAGGGAGAAGTTTGGGATTATTTTATATATCATTTTGCACAAGTAGACAAGATTTGAGGATTTGCAAGAATTTGTGTGCATTTTCCTAACATTTAAAAGAAAAAATGAAGAGAAACAGTACCTGAACATAAGACAATTGAACAAACATAGGATCGGTGACTGCCTCATCGGACTCACGAAAGAGCCGCTTTTTGAATATGAGCTTGCAATGCATAACTTCTCCTTTGTTGCGATCCTTTACAGACTTAAATTCAGCCAACAGATCCCCAATGTATTTGTTATCATCTAGTCCGATATACTCTTCTGCTGCATTCAAGGAAGACAGATAAGTACAGACATGCTGATGCTGCTCAAAAAAGAAGCAAAAATTGTAGAAATTTGGAGTTCGGAACTGATACCCAATGCTACTGTTGATTACAATGACCAGAATATTATTTTTAGCTATCTGCAATGGCAATCAACCAACAAATAAAGAGTAATCTGAGAGTTAAATTACCATAGAAGCATGGGCGTTGGGTTAACCCATCTAAGATCATAAAGAACCCATACATCCAAAGTTTGCAAAAATAACAATTAAATTCTCATTGTTTGAATTTTGAGTGATTCTTGCTTATTATGAGTGTTAATTTGCAATATATATAGATGGTTTGCACAATTACAAATGACATAATTCAAAAAATAGAAAGAGATACCGTTGCCAATATCAGAAGAAGATTTTGAGCCATTGACAACTTTGCGACACTCAAAGAGACTGAAGCTGGAGTACACTGATAGTTTTATTAACCCAGCTAGTTCCTACAAAAGAAGAGGCATTTTTCAGTATGAAGCTATGCATTTACTGGATGACGACTCAGGCCAAACTGGTTCAAATCAGCTGATACACATTCAAGTGGCAACTAAAAGTAGCTTTTGCAAGTTAAACGGAGGTTTCATCAAATTTGCAATATCAACTGACATTAATCATACTCCAAACTAATACTTAATATAATTGGGGTCTTCAGAGATAATCCAAATTCTAAAACATGTTTAGTGATTGTTCAGTATTGCGGAGTTTGGGATAATCATAAAAAGTATTTTTAGGACCTCAACAGCATCAGCTACAGTAGTGGACATGTCATACGTGATCTCCTCAAAAGTCTCATCAAGAAAAAACACAATGGTTGTTAATTTTCTGGCAGTGAGGAGCGCCTCAATCTCCTCCCGTGCAGGGATGGAGGCCCTGGGACCTGCCTTGACCGAGCGTTTGTGTGCATTGAGAGTATTGAGAGCCAGGGCCCGCACATCAGGGTCTGTGGTGGCCCCATGAGCAACATAATGCACATATTCTGACAAGTATGCCCCAATGTCCTTGCTAGGTGGCATAGATGATGCACACAGATACATCAGCTCCCATGCTCGGATCAACCAACCCCTGCACCATTTATTTATGTTAAGAACATAAGAAAATAGAGGTTATTCCAATTACGTAAAACCCCATAAAAGAACATACATTGCATATACTTTTTAAAAGTTGTAATTCCCACCTATGCCAAATCTCTCAAGGTTTCTTTCAACAAAACCCAAATTAATACGCAGTGCACCATCATTGAGCCAAATTCTATATATTTCAATCACACTTGCCAACAATTTTACATTTTCCTCATGCAACTATAGGTTGAATGAAGCATTATTCTGCCTTTAAATTTTAGTATACACCAGAGTAACACAAAGATCGGATGCTGTAACCAACTCAAGTTTACCAAATAACGCACCTGTCAGGATTACTACGTGTTTGCTTGGAAATCTGCACAAAGACTTCATCCCGAAGCTCAGAGCGCTTAAGAGTGTGCTTGTACAGCTTGGCTGCCAGATCAATGCGTTCATCCAAACCCAGAAGTACAACCTTTTCTGACGAATCAACTCCCATGTACTTCAGTATTACATGAAAAAGCTTTATCGACCTGCTTACCAGGTCACTGCTTATCTTTAGCAATGATGTAGGTATTGACTCCTGAAAAACAAAATAATTATAAAACATACATAAGTTGCATTAACATTATCATTTTAGAATCGATCCAGGATTATTCTGATCTTCATTTTGAGATGGCCTAGTTGAGACTCTGAAGTGCAAAACAACAAATCCTTACTATTTTCTCTATTTCTTTCATTTTTTTTTTTTGCTAATTTGGTATGTTGAACTTTATGCATCAAAATAGCTACCTGCAAATTGTAGTGAACCTTATGGAAGAGCAACACGGTCACATTTTATTGGTCATAATTGCAATCTTTGATAATGTTATTTATTGAGATGCATGAGCTTTTATACCCTTTGAAAGCACAGCATATCCTCCAAGGTGAATTTTTCATGAACTTGGGATCCAACAGATTTCTTAGAGAAGAACCCACGTTTTCCAGCTGAGCGTAATTGTTTCTGCATAGCTTTCAGAAAACCCTCAACCTATTTGCAAAGAAAAACAATCACATGCCAACTTCAAGCGAAAAGAACACACTTCCGATTTCATCTGGAAAATAAACTAATTAGGTGAAAGTTCACAAAGAGAAAGTACCTGGAATCTATCGATTAAGGGAATTGCACCAGCCAGCTCAGGAGGTAAAGACATGGACAATGCTGCTGGGCTACTGCATATATAGTCAAAACAGTTCATGAACCCCACATTAAGTCCTAATTCAATGATGGGCTCTAAAGTAGGCAAAAAACAACTTAACATGATGTGCATGATTGAGTCTACCATAGCAGCTTTGGTGCTAGAAATTATTAGTACAATACGAAGTGAAGTTGGATAAATGTGAGAGAACTGAAACTTGTCCTGACTTAAAATTATGAGATTTATTGATAAGCAACCGCAAAAAAGGCATATTTTCTGTGTCCTAAGCCCGATCAAAGAAAAGCAAACAAAAGTATGCATGCTTAAAAGCCAAAAATAAAATTCTCACTGATACTGGCATTAAGGACTTATGGTAAAATGCTGGTTCCAACACCAGTCTGACGGCAAAGATTAAAACTTACGGAGTAGCAAAGGTGGAGCCATCGCTTTCATAACCATCAGCATTGGCATTGGCACTGGATGCAGAGCTGCTGTGCATTGGGGTTGCATTTCCATTATTAAGGTTTAGGATTGATGATTGGCTTGTTGGACCCACACCAGTTGCCATTGAAGGGTTAATGTTGTCCACTCTCATTCATAACAGCCACACAGCATACACATGCAATCCCTTTTCTCAGTAAACATAAACATAACATACACTCGGTTAGTATGTCAGTATCTCTACCGATACTTTGGGAAGTTTTCATATCTGCCCAAATATATATCATGTGCATCCACAGAAAAGAATAATATGACATAAATGTTGAAACAAAATACATGGATTCCTCAATATATCATGAAGTAGGGAGTAGTTTGGCAATTTTTGAAGAATATCACGAAAGAATGGGTATCGTCGTTATTGATGTTGCTTTTCTAAACATGAAAATATTCCACATGTTTTGTGCATATGCATGATGCTTCAAATAGGCCGGTGGTAAGCTCCCCAGATGTTATGGGCTTTCTTCAGCTTCTGACATGAGATTCATTGACAAATTTAGCCCCCGAAGTGCCCATTTTAAATAAAAAGAATTAAAACTGCTGTGGAAAAAGAGACAGTATAACTTTCATAGTTTTATTATTTTCCAATTGAAGTGAAAGGGGCAACCAAGCATTGGCTGAAAGAAAGACGACCAAAAATTAAACTGCCACCTAGGCCAAGAGATAGAGATGCGACCACATTTCCAACATGAAAGCTCTTTATAGTTCCAACTGGGTTTATCATTGCGGTCAATGGATATCAAAACCCCTACAATATTTGAAGAGAAAGGGGGGAAGCTTTGACCCCTTTTTTTCGTTATCCTCCCAAAAAGAGCTATAATACATGAGGAAAACCCAAATAAAGAAAGAAGCAAACAAAAGGGCAAACAAAATTATACCTTCGATACTATATCCTTCTCTAACTCAGTACGCCAGAGATAATGAGTGGAGCGATCAATGTAGGCATTGACCAAAGAGATTTCTGCCTTGAGTTGAAAATGCGAATCACTGCTTCATTGAGTTGGATTAGAGAGGAGAGAGATTTACGACTTCCTCTTTCTAGTCGAGAGGGTTTAGATTTTGTGGTTGTGTTGTTCCAGCGCCTCTTCTCTCTCTAATGTCTAGAAGACTCGACAGACGAGATCCAAAGCAACCAAAAGAAGAGGGAGGAGGAAAAGAGAAGGGAGGGAGAATAGGAAAGAACAAAAAACAAAACTATTTTTCATGTAACTCACCAAAAGAAGTACTATTGTAACCGGACCCTCACAAGAAGATAGAATGAAACAATAATACCGAAACTTTCAAGTGTACATGTGAAAATAAACCGACAATAAATGCAGACAGATATAACAGAGAGAAGGACACAGAAACTTTCGGAGTTTATATGTGAAAATAAATACAGAGAGAGAAAATGGGGGATTCACGAGGAAAAATTTAAAGAGAGGTCACGCACAGCGACAGAGAGAAAAGGCTCCGTCCGTAATCTTTGTAAACCAACTTCCAATTGTACTCTGAACTTTTACTAACTTTTAACAACTATGTGACGTGGTGCCGTCAAACAAATCACGGCCGGTTATATTCCAGAGTGAGTAGTGTACGTGTCTCATGTACAAACCTTTTTTTTATGGCATATGGTTAAGGGTGGGATCACTTATTTTGATCATTTTGATAACAGATTCTTAAATAAATATTAAAAAAAATTAAAAATATAAAATTTATAGTTGTATTGTTCTACCTATAGATTAATGGTAATTCAAATTTTATATAATTTCATTATCATTTGATACTTCATCAAAGGCTATCAAAATTTTATATAATTTTCAACGATTTTAATTTAACGGTCTTTGATTAAGCACCAAACGATAATGAAATTACATGAAATTTGAATGACCATCAATCTTTAGATAGAAGAACACGTCTATAAAAGTTTTTTTTAAGATTTTGTATGTTTATTTAAGAGTTCATTGTTAAAATTAACAAAATAACCATTGTCAAGTGATCCCCACCCTACGGTTAATTAAACTACAGTGAAAAGTATCAAAAGAAGAAGGATGGGATCACTTGATAATATTGGTAACTCTTAAAAATAATTTAAAAAAAAAAAAAATGGAAAAAAGTTTATAGATGTATTTTTTTTATTTATAGATTGATGGTCATTCAAAAATCATGCAATTTTATTATCGTTTGATACTTTATCAAATATCGTTAAATTAGAAACGTTGCAAATTATATAAAATTTTATTAGTCTTTGTTGGAGTATCAAACGATAATGAAATTGTATGAAATTTGAATAACCATCAATCTATAGGTAGAAGAACACATCTATATTTTTTTTATTTTTAAGATTTTTTTTATTTATTTAAGAGTCCATTATCAAAATAACCATTGTCAATTGATCCCCACCAAAACAAAAAACGTAGTAGTTTTCTGAGGTGTCCGAATATGACATCACCAAATCAACCCAGAAAATTTCAGACAATATCCTTACTTTTAAGTTTTAACGAAAGAATTAGAACTAATTAAAGCAAATTGCAAAATAGATAATACATTATAAAATATTATTGTGTAGTAATGAAGTAGATGGGTTGAATTAAAAGAATATATTATCCTTTTATAAATTAAAGTGCGGACAAAAGATATCAAAAAAATATTCACGCTGTTAAATGTAGTCAGTATATTCAAATCAAGTACCAAATTTTATTATTTTTCGCCACAATTTTACTATGTTTTGATTTTTCAAATAGTTACTTGGCATATGGCATCTCAAACAACTTTGGAAGTTTTTTTGCGATCAATCTCCAAAAAATATGATTTAATTATCGCTTGACGGTGGAACCTCATATTCTAAGATTCACATTGAGATTAACATAACCGGAAAGTAACAAAACCAAAGAAGCATATAGAAAGATATTAATATTATTTTATTGTTGAAAATTGAACCTGTCCAAAATAATGAGCTATAGTTTGCGCTGCTAAATTGATTTTTTATTTTTTAAAATAAAAGTGCACTAGAATGCACTAGAATGACATCTTGAGATAATATTATCGGATACACCATATCTAGGAGATGAATATTGCTCCGTAGATAAAATCAGTATTTAATTTGTTGTGCATAATTGACCAATTTTCGATATTAGTAAATATAAATTGCTGAATATATATTTGATGGATATAGGGTGGATGGTCTTTTAAGGCTAGAATAGTATAAAATTATAAAGAATCTAAGGTATAAATGTATAAATCAATTTGGCGCTTAGTGTTCAAATATAATAGCAGCGGAAGACAATTTAATTCAATTTAATTCCCACAAGAATATAGCAATCAAAGAAACAAGAGAAAAGAAAATAAAAGATCAATCAATAATACAAGATGTAACGGAGTTCGGCTTATAATGCCTATGTCTTCGGAACTCCCAAACTCTAACAATTGAGGTTGGGCTGAAACACTAAAAAAATAGTTTTACACTTGTAGAACTTGGTCCCTTATATAAAAATGGCCCGTCAAACCTATCGATAACAAGAGTGACAACACACTCAAAAAAGTGAGTGACAAAACACTCAAGAAAGATGAGCACTACAGCTCAAAACAGTTTACAAGGAGAGTAGATCACGAAGGATCAAGTTGGAAGAATGAAGAGAAACTAGATTGATATTAAATAAGGATTTGGTTAATTAAGTATTTCTATCTCTTGGTTTATCTCTCTCACTTTGTTTATGGCTAGTAAGCTCTCAGGGAACAATGATTTAGCTAGATGGATCAATAACATTTGAAAGTAAGAGAGTAACCCCTTTATATAGACCTCCTGAAACTGATTAGAATCAATTTTCACCCTGAACCGTTATAAATGTTCATGAATCGTTATAACTATTTAGCCTTGAATCTTGGAATCTTGAGTGGAAGTATTCTGAGCCGTCATAACTATTCATGAAACGTTATAACTCATTATGACCGTTATAACTCTTCAATGAGCCGTTATAACGCTTCATGAGCCATTATAACTTCTCATAAGCCGTTATAACTTCTCATGAGTTTTCGCTCCTCATGAAATGTTATAACACCTCAATGAACCGTTATAGCTCTTTAATGAACCATTATAACGCTTCATGAGCCGTTATAACTTCTCACGTGTCTTTGCTCCTCATGAAACGTTATAACTCCTCAACGAACCGTTATAACTCTTCAATGAATCATTATAACTCTTGATGAACCGTTATAACTCTTTATGAGTCGTTATATGATGTGTATTTTTCTAAGCTAATAAATACCCTAATTTATACTCAATTTCAGCCGCAAGCGCACGGCCTAGTCAAGTAGTAGTTGGGGTGTCGAACCACAAGGACAAGGGTGAATTATCGGTTCTAACAAGTTTCACTAATCTAGACAATCAAAAGTGAGTTTTGGTATCAAACTAAAAGTAAATAAATCTAACAACAACGACTGAAAAGTTTATCAGATTGAGGATTCTAGGGGCTTTCGGCTTCACTCTCACTCATTTGGTCAATTCACTCTATTTGATCTTTTAATTTGTTCTAGTGTTTGTCGGGGATTTAATCTCAGATTTTAGTACCAAATTTACACTTCTGTGGCTTGATACCGTACCTAAACAATTCGGGTTTCACAATTAAGTACTTCACCTTACAAGTCTAAGCCCATTAAGATCGGTGAGTCACTTTGGCATAACCTAGATTTTGTACTTCGCCTTTCGGTACCTCACACAATTTCTAAGGTTTCCTCGGTTTTCCCTTAGGTAATAAGTTTCACGATTAAGTACTTGCCCTACGACCTAAATCACTATTTTGGGTCAGAAGATTCAGTTTCACCTTTCGGTTTCCGCTTTCACTTCTAGGGTAACATGTAGTTGATTAAAACTAGGCATTCAATTTAGACAAAATAGCAATCACAAACAACAAGAACTAAAATATCAACAAACGAGTAAATTAAACTATTCGAGTTATCGAGTTTACACCTAGACCCCTAGAAGGGTGTCTAGCCACAAATCATGTCAAAGATTGTATCAAGATTCATGTTTAAACAACAGTACAACATGAGAAAAGAGTAAAGAAAAGACTACACCAAGAAGATCTACGATTTCTCGTCCGATTCTTGAGTTCTCCTTCCAATCTCTCTCCAATGGTGTTCTTCCTCTTCTTTCTTGTTTGGGAACAGTTCTCCAGACAGTTGAGAGATGTCTTGGACGAATGAGTGTCAAAATCTATTAATTCCAATGAAAAAACCGCTTTAAAACTGCAAATTCGCGCTGCCAGCCCAAAAATTACGGTCCGACATTTTTGCATTTTTTTCCAGAACGAACCAGAGAGCACTTGCGGTCCGCAATTTTGGTATGAGAATGTTTTTAACTTGATTTCTTCATGTAAATCCGACCCATCTCGTTCCAAACATTATTTCTCATGTTAACATCTTTGTTTACACTCAATGACATGCAAAATAATAAGAAATGCAGCAGTATCTCGAACTCGACATAAAAACTAAATAAATTCTTAACAATTAACATAAAATGCATAGTTTTTGAGATAAAACCCTAATTGAATATAATATATAAATGAGGCTTATCATTATACAACGTTACGATATGAAATTTTACAGATAAAAATAACTTCTAAATTTTTGACTAAACAATATGAACCGTTATAACTCTTCATGAATTGTTATAACTCTTTTAGCCGTTATAACTATTCATGAGCTGTTATAACTGTTTGGTCTATTTTCTTATTTTTCTTACAGTTTATGCTCAATTTAACTTAATCAATTCAACCTAATCTGAGTTTAACTAAACTTAAGCCTAATGCAATCTTGATTAAGCTCTTAAATCCCATCATTAGTTTTAGTTCTTGTGCACTAATCCATTTTGTATTTTAATCCATGCACAAAACTCAAACAAGACAAATTATAAAATTCAAGATTATTTTGTAAATCGACAAATCAAAGAAGTTATTTAGTACAATAATATTTTTAGTAAATATCCTTATTAAACATATTTTTTTTAAAAATATCAAAGAAATATAATAATAATAATAATAATAATAATAATAATAAAAACAATATAAATATATAGAATAATAATTTATATAAAATAACATGAAAAGGTTGGATAATTTTAAGTACTAACTGTATCTTAGATAATAGTACACTCATTTATTTTAAATAAGGAGAAAGAATAGGTATACATTGGACATTATGTCAAGGTAGATGTTTTATACTAATTTTTTTTATTTTGTTAATTTGTGAAATAATAAACTTGAATTTTATAATTCTATTTTGTGAGGTGTGTTATAGGATGCTTAATTGCAAAACTTATCGACGAACATATATACAAGAATTTGAAGAGCTTAAAAATTCATAGGTTTATTTAAACTTCATTATGGTAATTTTTGAAAAAAATAAAATAAACTTGAGTCAAAACAATAAGAAAAACACTCAGCAACCTAAAGTGTTGCAATGGCTTAAGTAATGAGCACTGAAGTTTTGTACTTAGTTAAATTCAGAGAATAAAAAAATTGAGAGCTCCATTACATAACGACTTAAGAACCGTCATAACGGCTCAGCAGCCATTATAACGGGATAGCTCAATACCTGCCAAGAGTTTCAGTACTTAGCCAAAATTTAAGAAAAAAATTCTAAGAGCTCTGTTATGTGAACGACTCAGATATGTTACAAATAGCTCATGCGAATAGATTAAGTACTTGATCAATTTTTGTGAAAGAAATTTTTTCGAGTACTTCATCATAATAACGGATCTAAACCATTACGATGACTCAAGTTAAGAAGATATTTTTAAATCACAAAAATCCAAGAGTAATGAAAAAAGATCCTTATTGTCAGAACTAAGGCGTCACGACTTAACTTAAAACTCTAATTGTATTTCAAATTGGGAGTCTTATTTAAAGGTATTGCTCCTATTCTTTTATTCTAATGTTTCAATTAGCAAAATCTCTTATCTTCTAAAGCAGTCGACTTTCAATAAAATACTCTTAATAGCCAAATCAATATTTGACTCGAATTTACTTACTTAAACACTTATACAATTTATATCTAGATTAAGTGAATATATTCTCATTGTTATTTGATTGAGCTTTGGGTGTTATCTTTTTTTTTTTAAAGTTGAGCCTTAAGTGTTCTCTTGTCTTATTTGTCTCTTTCGGTCTAGTCTCTTTGTTTACTCAGTATAAGAGAATCAAATTCAAACTTGTATTGAACATTTGACTTCGTGAATCGGCAACCTATTTGGTGGTGATTTGAATTTCAAAAATGTAAACGTTAGTGCTGAGCTTCGTTACATCGTCGACTTCCTCTTTATCTTTTTCTTTCTTTCTTTCTATACTTTATTTTATTTATATTTGTTAAAAATTAAAATTGAATTATATTAGTTCCATTTGAAATTAAATTGCAAAATAGTGCAAAAAACTTTGAATTATTATGTATTCACCTCGTCTGACCTTGTTAGGACTATCAAGGTGAAAAAGGCTCGAAAAACAATAATGATGTGGCGCAGGCGCATACCTAGAAAAGTCTACAAGTTTAATTTCAGTTTATGTATTGTGAATTTTTAACTCATGTGCTTAATGTTGTTATGATAGAAATTATTTTTTATACATTAAATATAAATTCTCCGCATATTGAATATTTTCCTAAGTTGAAAGACTACATAGCACATGCAATTTAAGATCAGTCGTGTTGTGTTCGTATCTGACCTGACATCAAACATGATTATTCCAGTAAAAATCAAACCGAACATAATGTCTGGTAATTATATCCGACACTTCTGTTGTTATTTGAACTGCATAGTCCAAAATTTAGCTCGGTACAGGTCTTGGTTTAATCATGATTTATCTCTGTGACCTCACAGTATTAGTCTGTTGCTAATAGTATAAAGACAAAAAAGAAGAAAAATATAAACGATTCATATGTTGAATCGTGAGAAACAAGGGTGCCAAATAGATTGTATCCGATTCAGATCGGATCTTAAAATTTAAGTTTATTAAAATATTTTAAAATTCAAATATAAATTTAAACTCATTTAAAATTTGAGGATCTAAATATGTATAATATACATCATAAAATATATAATATTAAAATATTAATTCAACTAATTTGTTTGATATGTTTTTTAAAATAATATAATTTAATTATTATTAAGATCGATCTAACTATGAATTTGTCTATGATGCTACGCATAGCACGGATGGTCTGTGTACTACAAATTATTTTTATTTTTAAAATTTAAATGATCGATCAGACTAATTAAAATAATTTTCATATGAAATTCTAGTTATAGACCCAATTTTATATTTTTTAGATAGTTAAAAAATCATTTGATGAAATTATTATGAGCCATTAAAAAGAGTGATTTTTAAATAATTTAAAAATAATAAAAATTCTAAAAATATAAAATTATTCTACAATGGACTTTCTTATGAAAAACAATTTGAGAGGTTGGATCAACCATTTGAATTTAAAAAATAAAAAATAATCTGTTGCACATGAACCATCCGTACTATCATAGTCCAACTCGTCTAACTATTATAATTATAATTATTAATTTTGTTATAAAATAGAATTATTATCATATATCTTGGTATTAGAAAATAAGATTCAATTGTGAATCCAAAAAATAAAACAAATTAAATTTTTAAAATTTATATGCAGACTCAATAAACTATTTTTGCGGATCCAATTATAATTGATTGGGTCGAATTTTCAGATTTTAAATATCCAAAAACTGAAGCAGTGTAAAACCTACCCAATAGGGTAAAATCCTGGAAACGTGCTTGTATCATCCGATGAGATCCCTCCGTTGCATGACAACAAAGATGCAACAGTTGGAGAGAAAAGCGACAAATGCCGTGCTCTGGAGAGAGCACTCACTGAGCAGAGCAGCTGCCAGTGCTCTGTGACTCTCTCTCTCTCTGATTGCGATTTCGAACTGTGCATTCGGCGTGTCCACAACCACAACTGGCCAACTGCGAACCATCCTCCGGGGAAGTGATCTATGGCGCTGTCTGTGTAGTCATTCGAGTGATATGGTCCTGATCAACAGAGTTACTGGAAGTCTGGACCTCGCCGAAACACTTGCTTCGTAATTTTTAAAGATGAGGTACAATTCATTTTTGTTTTACGGAAGCAATATAGAGTTCAACATATCTCTATTCTACTCTTTTATCTAAGTATTTTGATTATGTAATGATTCAGATTTTTTATTGAATTTTCAAAATTAATACCAATCATCGAATTGAGTTATTTATCAAATAATAATGTTATTATCTCTATGACCATTTATGAGTTATAACTTCATCTTAGTTTTATTTATTACACAAAATGCTGCATAATTTAAAAGTACAATTACTCTAATTTAATTTTTCTTTTCTAGATTATTATCAATTATGAATTTCAACCTTCCTTAAATTTTGAATGTCATTTTTTCTCTGATTCTGTATTTATTTTACACTAATTATGTATTCATGATTGAAATTTACATTAATTACTAAATTATCTTCATTTTTATTTCTTTTGTTTCTCATGAAAATATAAATTTTTATTATATTTTTAAAAGAAATCACCATAACAATGCAAATATAAAATACTAATGATCATTTAAGAGAGGAACGAAACGATCAGTTCAAATCTAATTTCATTCGTCCAAATTTTGGTCCAGGCCACACCTTTTACAACACCTGTTGATTTAAATAAGTAGCTAACTGTTGAGAAATTAAATTATTTTGAGACCAAGACATCTGATGCAGAAGTTAGCTGCGAATTGCAAATTATTAAATGCAGCTGAACATAAATACATACATTGGATAACACTTTAATATTAGGTATAATATTTAAATCGATAAATGGTCCATAAAGCCGCTTGTCCCTTTTTGGTATCCGAAATTAAATTGGTTGAAGAGTGAAGAGTGAAGACAGAAAACGGGAACGATTTTTTCATCTTTTGCTTACCGTAAAGGGGGAAATTCTATGGGTGTGTTTGGCATCCCAGGAATATCGGAATAAGCTCTATTCCAATACGGAAAGAATGCCAAACGCAAAATGAAAGAATAGAATAGTGAGTAAAAGAATCTATTCCGGTATACCACCATATAGGTTGAATACCGGAATACACTGTTCCGTATGATAAAATTAACAACAAAATTTACAATATAATTAATAATATTTTAGTATATTATATATACTTTATTATTATTGTTAATATTATTATATTATCTTTAGTATTAAAATAAAATTAATAATTACTATTAATTATTATTATTGTTTTATTATTTTAAAATAATGCATATTATTATAATTTTATATTATTTTTATTATTATTACTATAATTATCATTATTATTTGATTATGTTGTATTATATTTGTAATTAATAATATTTTAGTGTATTATATATACTTTATTATTATTATTATTATTATTTATCTTTATTATTAAAATAATATTAATAATTACTATTAATTATTATTATTAATTTAAAATAATTCATATTATTATAATTTTTATATTATTATTATTATTATTATTACTATAATTATCATTATTAATTGATTATGTTGTATTATATTTGTAATTAACAATATTTTAGTATATTATATATACTTTATTATTATTATTATTATACTATCTTTATTATTAAAATAATATTAAATATTATTATTATTATTTTAAAATAATGCATATTATTATAATTTTTATATTATTGTCATTATTATTACTATAATAATTATTATTATTTCATTATGTTGTATTATATTTGTAATTAACAATATTTTAGTGTATTATATATACTTTATTATTATTATTATATTATCTTTATTATTAAAATAATACTAATAATTACTATTAATTATTATTATTATTTTAAAATAATTCATATTATTATAATTTTTATATTATTATTATTACTATAATTATCATTATTATTTGATTATGTTGTATTATATTTGTAATTAACAATATTTTAGTATATTATATATACTTTATTCTTATTATATTATCTTTATAACTAAAATAATATTAATAATTACTATTAATTATCATCATTATTATTTTAAAATATTGCACATTATTATAATTTTTTATTATTATTATCATAATTATCAACATTTATTCTATTCCAATTGACATCTACCAAACGATAATTTCACTCTTCCGAATAGTCAAGAATATCACTCTTCTACCGCACTTCCAAAATGATATTATTCTATCACTCTTCTAAAATTACCATTCTTCCAGGATTATTCCTTGATTTGCCAAACGAACCCTATGGTAAGGCCTCCCCTACCATGTATGAATACAACGTGGTAAGGCCAACCAATAAAATGTTTTCATTTAGATTAACTTAGACCAGCAATTAATTACTAACATCAAGTCATCATATTTCCCGCTATTCTTATTAAATGCGTTCTCATCATAAAAGGAAATTTTTAACTATTAATTATGATAGTATTTTCATTTGTATAATTAGCAAATTATAGTTTACTCCTAGTCCCGTAATAAACTTGTTCATGAAATTAATTTATGTGATTTGACATATCAAACTTTTCTTATGTTTAAATTATGAAAAAAAAATAGCTAGTTCAAAAAGATCTAATATATTGAATACAGAACAATATATAGTTAATTCATTATTTGCGTATCATTTTAAAATAGCATTAACAAACAATAAAAAAATAAAACATTATATAAAAACATATACTTATTTCATTTCCAAAAATACAAATTATTTTTAATTCTTGCTTTAACTTAGAAGTATATGCAGTTTAAATTTATAATGCATTTACATATATGTACTAAACTTTGGACAATATTTATTACATGCGCATATAATACAAAGATTATTTGTCTACTAGAAACAAGATTTTTGTCATCAATACATTAGATGCCTCTATAAGAAGAATGCATTTAATGAGAAAGAATAGGAAATAATAATGACTCGCCATCAGCAATTAATCGTTGTTATATATGAAGAAGTTAATTATTCAAGTGAAAACTTTTTATTGGTAGGCCTTACCAAGTAAGCATGCTTACATGGTAGGGGAGCCCCTACCGTAGAATTTTCCCCGTAAGGCAAGGTCCTTCCATATTTTCGTAACGTTTAGTACACTCTTAATTTGATTGACATGAATGTTTGATTAGTTACTACCAGATCGATTATTCAAGAATCCTCGAAATGTTTTATTAATTGCTGGGTTTGACATGAGATTGAGCTAGTTGAGTTGTACCAATTTGCCGGCTCAGGGTAGAATTGACTACTAAGATTGAAAATTTCCAGAAGTAGAACTGTCATTTTCTGGAAATCTCCTCTGATCTGGTGTTGTGCTCTAGATACCAGCATTGCTACTGAGCTGTAAGATTTGAAGGCTGGCAAGAACTAGAATACTAGATTGAGAAATTTCTTCTAAATATTTTTAATCGAAAAGCTTAGACACCTCTACGTTGCATACTATTGAATCTCTGTCTGGACAAACTGCTTTCAAACTGCCATACGAGTTATGGAATATCATTAATACTTTCATGGAAATGTTTTGGACAGGGCATTCAAATCATTCAATTATTTATTATTGGAGGTGTGTAGAAAAATAGTACTATACCAGATGCCATAATACTCGGGAAAGAAATAAATTGTAGATGATTATGTGAACCGTCAGATGTGAGACTTTAACAACTCAGCAGTCATGGCTACCATAAATAGTGGCCCATATTATTTATTTATTTGACTATTTGTACTTCATGCTTCATCTACATTAGGCCATTTGTCTATTCCAACGTCCCAAAGGAAAAGGACAACCTAATGCAATCTCGTACTTTGTCTTAAAGAATTGAGTTGTTCAATTGGATTTTTTTTTCTTATGGTACACATTTCCCAACAACAATATAATTTGGAGATATTGTACATCTATGGACTAAAAGAGCATAGAAACAGATGATAAATAATGACTAGAAAGAATGTTAAGAAACAAAAAAAAATGCTAAACTCGAGTTCTTAATCTTTCCATGGCACGTTGGATCTTCTGCGAAATGGTGCTATATAGCCATCTCTGTGGCGCTTCCTGGAGCCCATCTGACTGAAGAATGGGCCACCCTCTAAGATCTTCCTTTTCTTCCTCTTTATGAGACAAGGAGACAGCGGTTTGTTTCAAGGAACTGAGATCAAAATTTAAAGGCTCATCCACAATAATTTTTACTTCCTTGTTGCATAGGGGTACAGGTGGCCTTTTCCAGAAAAGGAAGGGTTTTTCTGGCATAACCTACAGAAGAATAAAAAAATATTCAGAATCGCATAAAAATTGAGGCAGCAAAACAGTATATTGATGTTGCAATTCCATCTGTAATTGAGATACTCAGAAACGAAGTGTACATGTGATGTCTGTATTGTTTAGTGTGGTACAGGATGACAAACCTGACTATATGACAAGGAGCTCTAGTTGTTTCTGTTTTGGCTGATTTTGCTGACTGGCCTTAAATGGTAAGGCCAGAACAACATCTTTATTGTGGAAATGGTACTGATCGTTACTATAGTAATAGAGTACTAACTTCTGTGAAATCTAATTATGTTAGTGTAACATCTGAAGAACTAACTCCGCATGTGTAGTTTCTACATAGCCTGTTTCAAGCCAGTAAAAAGGAGGGATGTGATTAGGCATGGCGACCCAGCATAAAAATATAGCCTCTCTTTATGGAGATGAAACCCAGTCATTTGGACTGGGTTTAGTTTCTAGTCTAACCCAAATTTATTTGGGATTAAAGACTTTGTTGTTGTTGTTGTTGTAACATCTGGAGAACTATAGAGTATTAATAATATTGAACCTGTTCTTATTGAGCTGGAAAATTTTGTTCAAGCTTGTTGTTCATGATAGAGTGATAGGACAGGTAAAATAGGTTCCAATTAGTAAGCCTAAGGTAGTTTTTTATGTATTCACAAATCAACTTACTAGAGAACAATACATTAGCATAGTATTAACCTAGGACAACATATTAGTAATCATCGAAGTACTGCAGCTATTGCTACACGTACTCAAAGTAGCAACTAGGCATGGGCTAACTACTATGGATGCTTTCAAGGGATAAGATGGAAAATCAGGAGATGCTAGACATGAAAGGATAGGAGCTGGAACAGGATACGTCTGATTGATAGGGCTACTAGTCAAGGCACACGCAACAGTCAACCAGTAAACCAACAAGTATAAAAGCAAGGATAAACTGATAGATATTCTAGGTAGCTTGTTACGGGAATAGGTGTTTGAGCACCTGGCATCTGGTTATATACACAACTTGTTGGTTGGCATTCAAGGTATTTCGAACTATGATGATTCATACAACTCCAAGTCACATTATCAAAAGAAGTAGAACTTTATAGAAAGTGGAATCTAGGCCATCTCTTGATCAGAAACAAATACCAATACAATATTGTCCGTGATAACAGAAATCTTATGAGCTGCTTTTTTGAAAGACCAAAATGGACTTAAGTCCAGCAAATCTAGATGTTGGTCTCTAGATAATATGTGATATAATCTATCACAGTTTTTACAATTGGGATCAGGAAAGATCATGATTAGCTTCTCTATGAATCAGAAAAGAATAATAAATTTTGACTAATACAAACTGTTTTTATTCTGTTGTGGAGGAAAGAAAGAATCAAGTACGATAGATTATTAAAAAATAAACACATTAATTAATATATTAATTTGTATATTTGAAAAGTTGGAATTTAACCCAATTGAGCCAAATGCATTACAAAAATTTTTAATCAAAACTTTCTAACAAAAGAAACAGATTTTCAGAGACTAATATAATTGGTGTATGAAATATTGAAAACAGAAATTAAAATTGCACATAATGTGTTATTATTACGTGTCAAACTCAGCTGAATCAGAAACTTGCTTTGAAATGGTTTTGACCCGCCAACTCAATCTGAATTATGATGAAATTGACTGTACAGAGGAACTTAACTGAAACTCAGATCAGCTATCCGACTTCAGTCTGACTCGGAAGAGTTGAATTGGAACTAGGCCCAATTCTAAAAACCATGCCTCTAGCTAGGAACAGTTATGGAACTGGCTAAATTCTAAAAATAGGGCCTTTTCTCCTCAAAAGGCTTGACATAAAAAAAATGATTTTTTTTTTTAAAATACCTTCTCAAAACCAGAGTGAACAATAGGTAAGACAGTTGGTGTAACAGGTGATCTCACAATAAGACTAGCAGTACCCCATTTTAGCCGCCTGATTGGTGCTCTCTCCTGGGACACTTTTCCTTCTGGAAAACTATGCAACTGCACCAAAATAATAATAATAAAATATATAAAATACATCCCAATTTTTATGTATCCAGCATATATGACTATTCCAACTTCCTCTCCACCAAAGACAAACAAGGAAAATTAAGGCATAGCTGTTTTTGGACCAGTATCATAACAGAAAATTAATTCATATGACCAGTTTCTTGGCGTCCAATTACATTTTCTAAAGATATGATCCTGCATCTTGTTGTTAAACATGCCAACTTCAATGCATGTTGTTAAGGTCTGGTAAAGTCATGCATTAATGAAGAAAACCGCTTCATTTATTTTCTTGTTTTTACCCACATTTTTACAGGAAAACAGGGTTTTCTTTTCATTTTTTTTCCTTCTTGATGGGCAGAGGTTGCAAATCCAATGATGTGATACAGTTTTACAATTTTATACAGATCTTACAAAAAATAATCTTCAACACAGAAATTCACCTTATCAACTAAGGCACCAAAGTAATAAAAAAAAAGAAAATAAGAAGGACTGACTTTCTACCCATTCGCCTTGGCCCAAGATCTGAAGAGCCTCATTCGTATGTTGCTGATATATGCCTGCACCTCTAGCTATTGGAATACATTTCCCTGTATCAATGAAAAAAAATTAAATACAGGTCAGATAGAATCCAGTCATAAGAAAGGAAGAGAAATAAGAAAAGAAGAGTATGGCAAAAATCCTCAGTAGACTCTCCTCTCCTTTTTGCTTCAAAAGATGTGCAAATTAGCTCGCCCCAACCCCTGATTTAACTACTAATTTGTTGATCTTAAAAGAAACAACAATAGCAGCAAATGAGGTACTTTGCAAAAACATAGGTCAGTGTATCACAATGAAAGGTATATATTTCTCTATTAAAATGAGAAAAAAGAAGGCAGAAAAGAGAGACCAAGGCGAAAAAGATAAGATAAGAGAGAGTTCTTGAAGCATATGTCCTCCGCAGCGAGGACCCACCTCTGCATCCTAGCATCCACAGTAGGGAATCCCTTGAACCCCCACATCAGTGGGTCATCCAACCTGTATTATTTTTTTTCCCTGTTAAAATTCTCAAAATAACAAGCAATAGAGACTAGTTTGTTTGTGTGTAATCAACACAATACAAACATCCTATTCGCTGAGAGCACAACCATCTTGAAGTTCTAAAAGTATGCTGCACATTTCAGACTGGATGGAGAAACCACTAAACTAAGTTTAACAAATCATGCTATTCTGCATGGATTGACATTTTGTTAGTTTGAGACTAGGAAAACAAGAATTCATTAAGTTGGTGTCACATCATCAAAGCTTTAAAGCAAGCAGCTTTTCGATCAGAGCAACCTCTGGGCTCTATTATTAGGAGAAAATTCTCATTAAGATGTAGGTTGCGAATATGATAAATGCTGGAAATCTTTAATACCAAAGAACATACCGAACTAATATTTGCAATATATATAATATGTGTGTGTGTGTGTGTGTGTATTTCTATTTCTTAAGGGCAATGGCTTTGATTGGAGTATATATTGGATTTTTGTGTGTGTGTGTGTGTTTTATATTTCTTAAGGTGGACCTTACGGATTGGGGCTATTATCAACCCAAAAGACCAACCTAAAATGGTATATACTGACAGGTTGATACTTGTATGAAAAAACCATTACACAGCAGCCACGCAAACAATGAAAATCAAACAAGAGGAAGAGGATATCTTCTGTCAGTCAAGAATGTAACTTCTACCTAGATCTCATTTAAAATCAAATTGATTAAGCCATTGACTAGTTGAGTCACAATTCACAAAAAATTCCAAAGGCATCCCATTAATGAAAAAGAAAGCTGACATTATTTACCAGAGTGAAGAACTAGCTAGCAGGAAGGGCATTCATCAAATTGTGAGCTACATTTGAACTTAGGGCTGAATTAGTATGACAAAAATTCTGCACTAAGTATATAATACAGGTTTTTCATACTGTCCATACTGCAGTGAGTTTCATCCGTTGTTTGGTACGTAGATGTTACATAGCAACTTGCGGACATGAAACCTATCAAAGGTACTCAAAAGAACTTCTCATTTACTGTAATCTCATCTGATCTCTAATTAATCGACTATCCAAACAAACACATACTATCACAACCTTCCCAGGGCATAAACAACACAAAGATTCCATCATAACCATTGCTAAACAATTAAAGGATCGTCTACTTGACCACTTCCAGTTCCATCCAGGAAGCAACAAAAGATTAAATCAACAGTCACATTTTCAATCAAATCAAAGACGACGATAATTTAAGAGAGAGAACAGAGTAGTACGTGGACATGTGGTTGCTGACAGTGAGGAGAGGCGTGCCACGTGGGCGGGACGAAACGAGGCGGAGCAGTGTCTCGGCGTTTTAAACAGTGGTGCGGTTCAACAAGGTCGTGACAACCTTGGCGAAGGTCCCCACGGCGCCGATCAACATTGCGCGCGGGATTCGCACCCGCATCTCAGCGAACCCCTCTCCTCTCCCCGCCGCCTTGGCTTTGGCCCATTTCATGACCTCCCACCCCAATCCGACTCGGTCGCATCGCATCGCGTCGCGGTCGCATAAACGATCAAAGGGAATGGCCGAGGCTTCGCCTCACCTCGTCGGTTTGGTTTCTGTTATTCTATTCAGGCGGCTGCCAGAGTGCCAGTAGTGAACAGTCTGCGACTTTTATTACCGGTATCGTATCAGACTTGCTGTTTCCGTCTTCTTCCGTTTATTTGATCACGCAGTGACGGCGACGTCTCTTGCGTTGCGTACCTCGGTACCTGCGTGGCGACCTGACGATTTGACTCTCCGACAAAGCTGCCGTTATCTCTATTGGGCTAAAGTTAATAATATTATTATTTTATGTTTACTTAAGCTAGGCCCAATGTATTGATATTTTCTTTTTTGGGCTACAACTTTGTTTGTAGCACTGTCAATGGTACCCTTTAGGCCGTTTATCCGATCTATATCGCACTCGATAAGATGAATATGGATAAAATTTTATTTTTATTAAGTTATCGGATATGAGTATGGGTGAGAAAAAATCTTTTTAACTTATCGGATATGGAAATGGGTAAGGGTTTTCGTTACCTGTTATCCATTGGGTAAATTATGTAAATATATATAGTTAATTTAACTATATATAAACTTAACTATATATATTTATTAAAAATATATATAATTAATTTACTATATATATTTTTAATAAATATATATAGTTAATTTATATAAATATATTATATATATATATACTAATAAGTATATATTTTTTATGATAATTGACATGAAAAAAATTATATGATTTTTATTATATCTAAAATATTAATTATTTTTATGATTTATTAGTATATTTATTTAAGAGTGGGGATCACTTGATAATTGATTATTTTGTCAATCTTGATAATGGATAAAAAATCTTAAAAATATAAAAAAATTATAAATGTGTTCTTTTACCTATAGATTGGTGATCATTCAAATTTCATATGATTTTATTATCGTTTGATACTCCATTAAAGACTATCAAAATTTTATATAATTTACAACGATTTTAATTTAACGGTCTTTGATGGAGTATTAAACGATAATAAAATTACATGAAATTTGAATGGCCACCAATTTATAGGTAGAATAACACATATATATTTTTCCTCATTTTTTAAGATTTTTTTTGTCTATTTATTTAAGAGTCTATTGTCAAGATTGTCAAAATAAGCCATTGTCAAGTGATCCCACCCTTTATTTGTTGTTATTTATTTGTCTAAATTATACAATTTTTTGCATTGAATTATTTTTATTTTTATCGGTTATCTACCGTTACCTATTTGTTATCCGAAATATTTAATGAATAAGAATATAATATAATTAAAAAAATTTAATACATATAAATAAAATATGAGTAAAATTTTTTTAATAAATATAAATATGAAAATACCTCCACTTGTATCTTATCTTACCCATTAACAACTCTATTCGTTTGACAACTTCGGAGGAATTCTCGAGTAATTTCGCCGAGCAACGAATGTGGTTTTAGTACGGTTAAGATTATGGTTTCAAATTCTAATGCAAAGATGGAATATTAATATCTTAAAAAAATTATATATCGAATCTGACCTCTAATATAAAGAGGTTTTCATAAATAAATAAAAAATCCGTCAGGCCACACTTTTTCGAATTAAAAGACAAAATAAAAAAGGAGGACGAATTATTTTATTTTATTTTCTTTATTTATTTCTTTATTCGTATTCTTTGATTGCAATAGGTGGAAAAATTGAAGTAAATTTTCTAGAGAAGGTATCGGTTGACAATGGGTTATTTTGACAATTTTGACAATGAATATCTAAATAAATATATAAAAAATCTTAAAAATGAAAAAAAGTTTATAGATGTGTTCTTCTACCTTTAGATTAATGGTAATTTAAATTTCATATAATTTCATTATCGTTTGATAGTCCATCAAATTTTCATGTAATTTACAACGGTTTCAATTTAACGGTTTTTGATGAACTATCAAACGATAATGAAATTACATGAAATTTGAATGACCTCCAATCTAAAGATAGAATAACACATTTATAAACTATTTTTTATTTTTAATTTTTTTAATATTTATTTAAAGATCCATTATCAAAGTTATCAAAATAACCCATTATCAAAATCCCCACTCAATTTTCTAAAGATAAAAGAACCACCAATTGAACATCCTACCTCCGAGAGGAAACACGGACCAATACAAACTTGCTTCGTTTTTTTTTTTATTCCGAGGATGTGACATTTTAAAATTCAATCGAGACAATTTTTGGACAATTTGCATCGTCCGTGCAATGTCCTTTTATATCTCCAAAAAATCTAGTAGGTTAGCGGTCCAACTGGTGGTTAATTAGGATAATTTTAGAGAAGTAATGGGTTTAAAACTTTAAATCCATAGATACAAAAAAAAAGTGCGCTTCAACCCTCTATTCGTCCACAAAATATATCCTTTTATATCTACATTTTTGCATTCTTAATTATTTTTTCAGTAAAATCTCAGCTTATAATTTTAAACAAGAGCGAAAAAAAAATACCGCAAGGTGGGGCGAAATTTTGGGTTGAGACATATTTTAAGAATTATTATTTAATTTGAATCCTGAGAAAATATTTATATTTTTTTTCAAAAAATTACATTTTGCAAAAGGATCTGGTGTGCCCCTTTCATGGGGAATTCAATCGTCTGAGTTTGGATATCTACTTTTTTCAAATTTTATAGGAGAGAAATGCTTGCTTATGGGAAAGAAAAATTATCACACTCAATTATTTTTTCCAAAGATTTTCACGTTGCATGGTGAGTTTCACTGGATGCAATTACCCCTGATTTTTTTATAGTAAATAAAATAATTAATATAAGAAATTAGTAAGATGACCCTAATTTTTAGCCTTTATATCCATACTCGAGTTTCAAACTTGGGTCCAGCGACCTGACCCGAGTTTGAAACTCATGTTCTAGTCTATATTTTTTTTTTTCTGTTTGTTTATTTATTATTTTTAATAGATTTTAATAGTTTATTTAGTTTGTTTATTATGTTTAAATATTTATTTTATAATTTAACTTTTTAATATATTTTAATATTTATTTTTTAAATTTAGCTTATTTAAAATATTTATTTAATTATCTTAGTATGTGTAATTATATAATTTAATTCATTAAGAGAAAAATTGATTAGATAAGAACAAATGTTATTGTATATTATTCACTTCATTCAATAACTAATATAAAAAATATAATTATGCATCCAATAAAAAAATTACTCAATAATACATACATACTGTAGAAAAAATAGTATGGGTAACGTATATGGTCTGTATACAAGGGTATACGGTCCGTATGGATTGAGTCAGACATAAAATTTAACAAGATTCGATACCAACTTAGTACCTACGTCCTCCACAAACACACCTTTTTTATTTCTTTTCTTTTCAATTGATTATATAGGAGAGGAAGAGAGGGTAAATATATAGAGGGAGAAACTTGACAATCAAGAAACAATCTTCTAAAATAGAAATATATTCAATATAATAAATATAAAGGTCAGCTATCATCTTTCATATTTATTTTAAAAATATTTCGTCTTCCATGTCCTGTCTGGCGGTGTAGGCATATAGTCCGTATGTAGGGTCATACGGACCGTATAGGGTCATTTCAACAGCCTCCCTCAAATTGGTAGGTAGGTAGATATCTACCATACCTAACTTGATAATCGATTCTTCAAAGCATTTTGTTGACACTCCCTTTGTCAACATATCTGCAAGTTGTTCCTCGGATCTCACGAATGGGAATGAGATGATCCTTTCTTCCAACTTATGTTTAATGAAATGTCTATCGATCTCTATGTACTTTGTTCTGTCGTACTAGTATTAGATTGTGTGTTATCTCAATTGCTGATTTATTATCACAATAAAGTTGCATTCCTTCTTTCGCCTTAAAGCCCAGCTCGATCATGAGTTTTCTTAGCCATAAGAGTTCACATAGGCCTTTGGACATTCCTCTAAACTCAGCTTATGCACTTGATAAAGCAACTATATTCTGCTTCTTACTCCTCCAGGTGATAAGATTTCCTCCTACAAAGATGAAATATCTCGATGTAGATTTTCGGTCGATTTTATCTCCGGCCCAATCAGCATCCGTGTAACCCCAAATATTTTCTAAATTGAATACCCTTCAGTGGAGTCTTTTTAGGTATCTTAGAATTCTTATCGCAGCATCCATATATTGTTCCCTTGGGTCCTACATGAATTAGGCTTACCATATTTATAGCACACACAATGTCCGGTCTGATATGTGATAGGTAGATAAGTTTACCTACCAGTTTCTGATAGGCCTCCTTATCAATAGTCGGGTCATCTGGAGAACCTTCCAACTTTAAGTTTTGGATAACGGGTGTATCGGCTGGCTTACAGTCTAGCATCCTCACTTTTGCAAGTAAATCAAGTGTATACTTTCATTGTGATAGAGAAATACCTTTTGTTGAGCGTAACACCTCTATTCTTAGGAAGTATTTTAAATCACCCAAAATTTTCATTTCAAACTCTTTTGATAATCTCTACTCTAGCCATTTTATCTCCTCACTATCGTCCCCTGTAATTATCATGTTATCGACATAGATAATTAGGATAGTTACCTTGTCTTGACGATGCTTGTAGAAAAGAGTATGGTCAGAATCACTTTGAGTATAGTTGTACTTCTTCTTGGCCTTACAAAAACGCCCAAACCATGCTCGTGGTGACTGTTTCAATCCATACAGACTTTTTTCCAGCTTGCATACCAACTTCTCTTGTTCTTGGTGTGTGTATCATAGCGAAATGTCCATACCGGCTTGCATACCAACTTCTCTTATTACCTTGTCTTGATGATGCTTGCAGAAAAGAGTATGGTCTGAATCACTTTGAGTATAGTTGTACTTCTTCATGGCCTTACAAAAATGCCCAAACCATGCTCATGGTGACTGTTTCAATCCATACAGACTTCTTTCCAGCTTGCATACCAACTTCTCTTGTTTTGGTGTGTGTATCATGACGGAATGTCCATATAGATTTCTTCCTCTAGATCTCCATGCAATAACGCATTATTTACATCAAATTGATGGAGTGGTCAGTCCTGATTTACTACAAGAGACAATAAGACTTGAACTGTGTTAAGTTTTACAATTGAAGAAAAAGTTTTTTCGAAAATCTATTCCATATGTCTCGGTGTACCCTTCGCAACCAACATTGCCTTATGCCTTTCAACTTTACATGTAGCATCATATTTCACTGAGAACACTCACTTGCACCCAACAATTTTCTTTTAATTTGGTAATTTCACTAACTTCTATGTCTGTGTGTTTTTCAGGGCTTTCATTTCTATTTTTATTGTCTCAACCCATTTCGGTCTCTCACAGCTTCGTCTACACTATTTGGTACCTGAATCTTTGAAAATTCTTTAGTGAAATCTCTCACCATATTGGACAACCCAATAGTACCGGTATAACTGAAAATTACATATCTTTCTTGTCTATTGTTATCTTCTCTATACCATTTTGGTGGTATATTTTTGGTGGTTCTCAAAGGATACCGTCTTTCAAGTTGTGTTTGAAGAGAACTTACCTCAGGAATATCCTCTGGAGAGCTCGAACATGGTATTTTTGATCCTTCATCCGACTGTATCACTTCTTATTCTATCTGATCCTCTCAGGTTATGGTACACGGTCCGTGTTCTTCTCCATCCGGTCCATGTCCTCCTTTATCCGGTCCGTATCCTTCGAACCAGAATCTATACGGTCTGTGTCCTCTTATTCAAGTTTCCACCAGATTATTTGGTTTGTTTCCTTCTCCCTTGGAGGAAGTAGTAACTGGTTTCAAAAAATGGTTCATTTTCCAAAAATATACATCCATTATCACATATATTTTTCCAATTTTTGAGTCGAAGCATTTATAACCTTTCTAATTATTACCATATCCGACAAACATGCACCTAATTACACAAGGTTCGAGCTTATTTTTTTTTTTTCAGAACATGTACATATGTTGTACATTCAAACACTTTAGTTGCAAGGTTCAGAGCTGAGGGAATTCTTACAAAGGAGGAGAGTTTTTGTAAAGGGGTAAGGAAATTCAAGATACTGGATGGCATTATGTTCATAAGGTCAATAACAGTAGATAAGGTATGATTTCAGAAGATTTGTGGGACGTTATTTTTAAATAATAGGGATTTCAAAATATGTCGATTTTTTTTTTCCATCCCATTTTTTGTTGAGGAGTACTAGCACAAGATATTTCATGTACAATATCATTATTTTTGAAAAAAATTTCTCAAGACATTATTCACATATTCTCCCCCATTGTCACTTCTAAGAATTTTAATTTTCTTTCCAAATTATCTTTGAATTAGGCTTGAGAAATTTTGAAAGCAATCCGCGACTTCACTTTTATGTTTTAAGAGGTATAATCATGTCATTTCATCTATAATCGGTAAAAAGAACAAATCATCTTTCTCCATTTATTGAATTGGCCGGAGCTGGACCTCACACATCAGAATGTATTAGTTTAATAAATTTAAAATTTTTATAACAAACATTAGGATAAGAGGTTCAATGACTTTTATTGCGAATACAAGTTTCACATTGAAATTCAAAATTTGATATACCAGCCCATAAGGAAGGAAAACTTTTTCGCATATATCCAATAGATGAGTGCCCCAACCTCTTATGCCACAATCAAATACTATCTTTTTGAGTGCTTCTCCTAGCTAGACATGTAGAACCAGTATTCAAGTCTTCAAGGTGATACAGTTCATTCCATTCAATATCACGTCCAAGTATCTCTTTCATTAGGATGTCCTGAAAAATGCAGAAATTCAGATACATTAGGACCATATAAATTAAATCTTCAACTAATCTACCCACTGATATAAGCTTTGTGGTCAATGATGGGACAAGTAGAGTGTCTTTCAAGCACAAGGATCCAGTCACATTAATAATTCTTGATCCCATAACTTGGGAGGAAACTCCATTTGCATTCATAATTTATTTTTGGTTAGATTTTCTAATCTTATCAATATATGACTCCAAATAAGTCACATGATCGGTTGCTCATGAATCTATTATTTATTTTTCTAAATTTTGTGCGACAAGAGCATTATCTTTTTCAACAGATACTTGTTTGTACCTTTGACATGAGTCGCAAGTGTCAATGATGTTTGGCTTGTACTATCCTCTATACGGTCTGTATGCCCGAGTATACGGTCCATATGTCTTGTTAGGTGTGCATGATCACCTTGTTCCTTCTTGTTCCCTGCGGCCTTTTTCTCCTTCAAATCACGCCACCAATCTGATATATCCATGCAACTTAAAGCAGTTATCATTGGTGTGCTTTGGATTGTGACAATGATTGCATCCTCCTTCAACCTTCTTTTCTTGTTTTGTTTTAGATTTCAGAGAAAGAGATACCTCTGGTATACGATCCATGTGTTTTTGTGCACGATTTGTGTGCTTCATCGCCATGACAGCAGGGTTACAAGCATTATCGTAGCCGCACATCACTTTCTGCCTCATCTCTTCTCGTCTGACCCGGGCATATGCTTGCTCGACGGTTGGTAAGGATACAGTTTGGATAATATCCGCTCGAGTGCTATCTAGACGGTCATCTAATCCGACTAGAAATTTATATACCGATTCTCTTGAACCCATGAGTTGTGTTTTTCAATGTCCACATCACATATCATAGGATTCGACCTTCGAAAATTAATTTCTTTCCAAAGCCCTTGCAACTCATTGTAATATTTCTCCAAAAATCCACCTGATTGTTTCAATTGGTGGATCATCTGTTTAAGATCATAAATTTGAGAAGAATCGCATCCGTCAAATAAAGTGATAGCCAAGGCATCCCATACCTCCTTTACAGTAGAACACCGGTGGAAGTTCCAATAAGGCTTGAGTCGAGAGAGTTGAGAATCAAATATTTTACCATTGAGTCATGCATCTTCCATTGTTTATATCCAGCATCGCCAACCTGGGGTGTTGGTTTCTCTCCACGTACGTAGCCCGGCTTATCTTTGTCGACCAGGTGCATCTCCATCATGGACAACCATAGCCCATAATTTGTTCCATCGAATTTGACGGTGACTGAATTAATCGATACTTCGACCGGCATAGCCATCGCCTTCTGGGTGGCGAGAAGTTCCTTCAGCTCTTTAAGAAGTGTCATGTCTACGCTGTGGTCTTGGTCATTCCCTCCTCCCGTCTTTGGAATGTCGTCAGTCATTACTAGTCCTTAGATATGAACCTGCTATGATACCATGTAGAAAAAATCATATGGGTAATGTATGCGGTCCGTATGGATTGAGTCAGACACAAGATTTAACGAGGTTCGGTACCAACTTAGTACATATGTCCTCCACACACACACCTTTTTTTATTTTTTTATTTTTAATTGATTATACGGGAGAGGAAAAGAGGAAAAATATATAGAGGGAGAGACTTAACAATCAAGAAACAATCTTCTAAAATAGAAACATAATTAATATAATAAATATAGAGGCTAGCTGTCATATTCCATATTTATATCCAAAAATATTTCGCCTTTCATATCTTGTCTGGCGGTGTAGGCATACGGTCCGTATGTAGGGTCATACATACCGTATAGGTTCATTTCAGCACATACATTATGCTCATGTAATAATATGAAACATTATACAATTTCTATGAAAAAATCAAAGAAAGAAATGAAAAAAAAAAAGTTAAAACTTCAAATGTGTTTTTGAATTTGAAGATGATGTTTTTGGCCCTGAAAATGGTGATAACCCCTATAATCTCGTCGTAAGCTTTTCGTAGCCGCATAGCCCGCCTCAATCGGAGTTTTTATCAAAGTTATGGCCATTTGAAGTTGAGATGGTCGAATTTCGATTTTTATTTCTTCTCTCTCTTTTTCTTTCTTATTTCTCTCTCTGTCTCTCTCACCTATCTTTTTTATAAGAAAACATATGAAAATGGGTTATTAATCCGTGAGATTTTAGTTTTTAAATTTTAATTTTTGGATCATTATATTGAGTGTTGTCTAAAGTGTTTTTTGTTATAATGATAATATGGATTAACATACTCACTGTTAATATTTTTAAAATTATATTTTAATTATTATAACATTATATCTTTTATTATTGTTTCAAATAATAAAATGATTAGATAAACATTTAAAAACAAACTAAACCAAAAAATAAATATTTTAAACATAACAAACTAAAAAAACTTATTAAAAAATAAATTTGATCCTTAATGAATTTAATTATATAATTACACATAATAAGATAATTAAATAAATATTTCAAAATAAACTAAATTAAAAAATAAATATTAAAATCTATTAAAAAGGCTAAATTAAAAAATAAATATTTAAACATAATAAACAAACTAAATAAACTATTAAAATCTATTAAAAATAATAAATAAACAAACATAAGAAAAAAAAAACTGGACTCGAGTTTCAAACTCGGGCTAAGGTGCTGGACCCGAGTTTGAAACTCGGGTCTGACTATGGAGAGTAAAAATTGTGACTATCTTACCAATTTCATATATTTAATTATTTTATTTACTATAAAAAAAAACTGCAATTATCCAAAACCAAGTTATCAAATAAAATATGGTTCTTAACTCCTAAGGCCTATGGGATCTTCAAAAAATGTAATGGTGAGGTCAAAAATCTCCACCATACTCGTTTTATCCAAGGTGACGAACGAACCGGTTGTGCTCCTGAGTAGGGGAGAGGGTGACAGGGTGAGGGAAAGAGAGAGTGGTAAATGGGTATGCTCTAGATTTTATTTTTGAGAGATGAAAAAAGATTATACTAGATTAATGGAGGAGACTATATATTCATTTTTTTTTTCAAAATCATTCCTCTCCAATTCGAGGGCTACAAACTTAACCACTCATTTTCTTCTATTATCTCCCTCTCCTTTCTAGCTTTCCTTCCCACCCTCTCTAACTCCGGATCACGTGAGGACTAGAGGGCGCAATTGCCCACCCCTATCAGCGCCATTGGCCTCCTTTCATACTTATAAACGTCCGTGGTTGCCAATAGCAATAATCTATAAGTTGCCGCTGATATATATAATGCATTTAGATTATATGTTGCCCTCGACTTTTGGCATGGTTTAAACATTTTGTAAATGGAATTATGACTAGTTAGTTCCATTAAGGCCCGTGTTTATGTTATATATAATAGTTCAATATTATATAATTAATTAATTATACGCCCCGTAATTGAAGTATCCGAGTCCCATCTTATTCGAGGGCTATATTTACGTCTTCTAGCCATAATCAACTACTGCATATTTAGCGTATGCAGGAAATTCAACTTGTATGACTTGCATCCGAAAACATCACACGTTAATTAATTCGCCACCAGTATTGTTGAAATATTCTGTAAAATTTTGACAAAGTACAGAAACAAGCGAAGAAAAAGGGCAAAGCAGGCGGCAACAGCCATTATTAATTGTCCTGTAAAGCACTCTAATATAAGACAATATTTTAAGAAATCATGCCAAATAATAAACACAAATCAGAGGATGCAAACCCCGCCTCTTTACAGATTTTGAACAATTTAAAATAGAGGACCAAAACCACCACGCGCCGTTCCAATATACCATTGAAATTGTAGTCTGATTCGCTGTTAGTAACACTCGACTTTCAAACATTACACCCCAATCCCCGATCCATTAAATACATAACATATATAGAAGTATAAAACCGCACAACTGAAATACAGAGAAATCCACACATAATTAATTTTACAAAAAAAAAAGAAAAAAGAAACAAAACAGATGGTTTGTCATGGATTTTCTCTCTATTCGCACAAAATGTTAGACAATATTGGTGCCTATTAAACTTCTGCTGACCCTAGAATGCGATTAATATGTTCGAAATTTTTAAAATTTTAAACTTCCAACAAACATCTACCTACAAAAGCCACCCAAAATGGACGTGCATAATTAAGCGAATTTCCGGTATTCGCTTCACTTCTGGATATACTGTTGTTGCTGCAGTTGTAGCTGCTCAGTGGAAGAAGCTGCAGGCGCACCGGTACCAGCATTCTCGAAACCACACATTTCAATTTCCTTCTGACGAATCAATAGTAGCATTCTTTCGTTTTCTAACCTAAGCCGGTCGTTATGCAGCCGCATCTTCTCCATCTCTCTCTCCTTGTTGGTACTGTACCGAAGCCACTTGAACCGCTGTCTCTCCAGCTGATATGCATGGCATTGGTAACTGACTCTCTGTTCCTCCAACTCAGCAGAGCGTCGTTTCATCCACTGTCTTGCACCTTCTCCTCCATTGGCCGCAACACCTGCTAACTCAGTCTTGAGCTGCTGTACTGCCGTACCACCACCAGAAGTAGAAGAAAGGGACAGCGATAGCGGCGGCGAGTTTGTTGCATGCTCATTTTTTCTCTGCTTCTTCGCACCACCACCATGGTAATAATCATCGTCATACCCTCCTTCCTCTTTATTTGAAGAATCATTGCTCTCATTATCATCACTCATGTTGTTATCATCTTCATCATCAGAGCTACCAGCAGCAACACCATTATGCTTGGCATGGTTATTAACCTGCTGATAACGTGCCGGTTCAGTTCCACCAGTCGGCGGATGGTGCGTGCACTGTTGTTGGTCAGACTGAACATTCACCTGGGGGGAATTGGATGGATGATGAGTGGAAGTGCCAGTACCAGGATGTGCACCGGCATTGTGGTATGCACACATCTCAGGGAAGAAGAGATGCTTCGAACTCAGAAGCTTCCTTGCCTCTTCCTTGGCCTTAGCGGAGAGGTGATCCATGGAGTCAAGCAAGGTAGGGTTTTCGACCACCCGGCAAGCAGTACCTTTACCCAGCAAATCTATCACACGCTTGTACCGCTTGTTCAGGTCATTAAATTTGTCCTCACACTGTTGCGGTGACACACTGTACCCCTTATCCATCATGGCCTTAGAAACACTCTTCCACTTCCCCTTAGCTGCAACACCAGCCCGGTTTGCTCCTTTGGCCAATACAGCATGATGATCACCTCCGTCAGTACCTCCACCCCCATCATCTCCAACCCGATACACCTCTGCAATAAGCAACCTTACCATGGCTTCAGTCCATTTCATTCTGCCCCAAGGACAAGCCTGCTGTGAAGTGGACCCCGCACAGGGTCGCTTGGAGACATCAGAGTCGTTGGGGTCTGGCACGTGTTGGGCCAGAGGGGTCACCTGGCGGGCCCGGGCAATGGATGCCCCGTACGGGGAGTAAGAGGAAGGGGAAGGGGAGGAATGGCGGCGGATGGGGCCATGGTGGGTCTGAGAGCTGGGGTCATGGGGATGGAACTGGAGATGCGAAGTGTTGTGCGCGTGGGAGCTGAGTTGCATATCTAAACCAAGCATTGAACCAGGGGGGGAGTTCATGTTAGGAGCGGGTATGCCCATGTTGATGTTATCGGCTCTTTCCATCTACTCTGTTTTCTAAGATTAGAAAGGCGTGAGAGGTAAAGGAAGAAAATGGAACAGAATTTGGAATTAGAAGTTTTGAAGATTGGGGAAGAAGATTAAGGAGAAATTAGGGAAGATAGATAGAGAAGCGCCCACAGAGCATGCAGTTCGTGTGCCCGCGCCTTGGTTTGGTTTTGGATTGTGGGCACAGAGAGAAAGAGAGATGTGTGTATGAGAGAGAGAAAGAAAAGGCGCCCACAGAGGGAGGGACAGTGGATTTAGACTATAATAATCTTCCGTGGACAGCGTAAGTTACTTTTTGTATAGTATTCCACTGTCCCGGCCCTTACTGAGTTATTTATTGTCTGAATTTCAATGATAAATCGAGTGTCAGTTATATACCATAGGATTGACCCCTCCAGTACTGCTCCGGAATTCCAGATTCGGTCCAAATGGTGGTTTTGAAAGCGGTTGCGCGGAAAAAACAAGCGGTAAGCATGTATTACCGTCTTTCCAGTTGCAAAATAAGGCAACACTGATCTTTAATTCTAACTGTACGATCCAATATTCAACGGTGCAGATTATAGTATATCCGTGGAATTGAATTGTTTGGACTGGTGGGATGTGAAACAAGGAAACAGCTGCTGGTATATAGATTTAAGAAAACCGGTTGACGGTCTAGAGGGGCGGTCCACAGGTTTTACACCAAGCAGAAATGGAGAATGGTCGCATCATGAGTGTGCTCAGAGTAAGATGACGGTCCACAGGATTTAAACAAAGGAAAATTAGAAAATCTTGAGTGGACTCGGAGCAGGCGACGCCGCAACGGCGTGTCAAGCGCAGTGCACCAAATGTTTCGTGGTTGTAGTCCAGTCACTAGAGAGCGGTCTACTGAGCTCTCAAGCACTGAGAAGAGATGCCAATATGCTATCATATTCATATATTTTTCCTTTCTTCATTTTTTTGAGGCTTTGACTGATGCACATTCCACATTATTAAAAAAAATCAATTGTTGTCAAATTTCTCAATTGTACATAATTGTTTTGCTTTTTTTAATCGGCATTTTTTTTAAATAATGATTAGATTTAGTCTTTTGTAACTACGTGATATTACTTTGATATAAAATGGAAAAATAGAAGAATTAATAAATGATCGCATAATAAGAAATTTTAAGTTTCACTTCGGATATTTTATTAGAAAAAACAATGGGTACCAAATATTTATTTAAGATCCATGTTCTTATTTAGTAAATTAATACAAAATTCCAGTTAAATCTCTGAAAAGTAATAATTTTTTTTATTCATAAACCTTTTTTAACACGGAATGAAACTTTTATAACAAACGGATGAAGTAGTTTCCTTCTACTAGGGTTTCAATTATTAAACTGATCCGACAGGTTAATCTAGTTCGATCCGAATCCAAATCACCAACATGACTCGAAATAAATGAATCGGGTATGGATTTAATTTTTTTTATCCGAATCGGATCGGATCGGATAGGGTTCAGGTCAACCCGACTCAATTAATTGTGTTTCTTGAAGTAATTTTGTAATTTAGTACTAATTAAAATTTAAATATATATTACTTATACACTAATTAAGATTAATTATAAATTAACTAATATTTAATTATTTAAAATAATATAAAAATATTTAATGAATATTTAATTATTTTAAACATATCGGGTTGGGTCAATCCGTAATCAGATTGAGTCGGATATGAGTTAAGATTTTTTGATCCGAATATAATGGGATCGAGTTCAGATCGAATAAAAATAATAATAAAATAATATGACCCACCTACATTCTAGTATTCATAAAATGGCTAAAATATTGCATCTGTAGTAGTACTTATTTCAGATTTCCTTGACGCAACAAAATTTTGTTAAAAGAATAATATCTCTTTTGGAATATCCGAATGGGAAGCTAATTAATATGTAAATATTAAAATCGATATAAATTTATTATTCATGTTAAATATATTATTTTTATTTATGTTAATGATTTATTATAAAACTTATTTTGATTAATACTATCTTTATTCACAATAAATAAGTTATTATTTATATTAACGATATCTAATTAAGTTTAATAATAAAAGAAAATAATATAAAATAAGTTTCTTAATAAAATCACTTAACATAAGTAATAACTAACATAACATGAACAATAAAATCTATATTTTGATATCTCCACTATATTTAATATGTAACTGCTAAAGTAATAAAATAATAATTATTATTGTTTTATCGACGAAAGTTTGAAATCTCAGTTTATAGTCTCCCACTCGACCACGCAATAGTAATTAAGGTGAAATTAGACTTTTCAAAAAGTATAACATAAAAGGAATACAAAAAAATATAGTTAAAATGTGGACGGAATCTAGACATCTAATTACATCAAATAAATCAAATTAAAGTCATCAGCACGCAGTTAAGTTAAAACGTTAAACGTATGTTCGTACATATATATCTACGTCACGGTCTAATTCGGTTACAATTCAATAATATTGAATTGATTCATGATCGATGTCAGATTGAATATATTTTCATTTTTTGGTTAGAGAAAAGTTTTTTATATCTTCATTTTATACTCCATTTCGTACTCTAGCTCTCTTAATCCATTAAAACTAGTTTCTTAATCATTATTTTTTGTTATAATCCATTTAACTAGTTTTTTAATTATCATTTTTTCATATCCAATCCATACTTGAAAAGAAACAAATAGTGGTCGACCCATTTGAATTCGAACTCTAAGTCACTCATTGCATCTCATTCATCTTTGAGAATTACCCTTCATATTATATATATATCATCAAAAAGTTGACGATGAGAAAAACATAATGAACCAAACTACATATGAAATGGATAAATATTTTGAGAGAAATCAAGGAGACAAAATATCCCGATTAAAAATTGAATTAGAGTGAACTAATATGTGAGTCTCAATGAATTGATCAATATTTTCTCTAGACCAAGAACATAATATGTTAAGTTTCAAACAAATGCTTTATTCTAAGTGCTTGCATCGTCATTTTACTTAAAAGTAATATGTTAAAACTCACATCTAGATTCTCAGTTGATCAAGAAAATGAGCTCGATCAATTTCTGAGAGCAGAAAGTTAAGATTTGAGTACTTATTAAGAGAATTGGCTTAGAGATACACAATCATGAAAAGAATACCAAAGCAGATATTTAATCATGATATGTTACTATTAATAGTTAGTTTAGTATATATTAAGAATTAAAATGTGAGGTATTAGAAGTTCATTTAGTAGTATGTTAGCTACTGAGAGTGATTAAATGTCATTGTCAAGTCTGTACAAGTCTCAAAATAGATGAAAAGTTTGTGTGAGTAAAGCTGGAACGTCAATACCGCCAATTGAAGAAGGTATTGTGCTTGTTACAATATTCAAGTATTAGACCTCAATGGACAATATTTAAGAACAAAAATATTAGGTATTAAAGATTTAAATGAGTACATAATAAGAGTTAAATGTATAGATAATAAGACTTTTCTACAGAATAACATATGTGCTTTAAAATTAATTGTCACGAATAATTAGATTTTAGTTATTTTATTTGAACAAGTCAAATACTCGATTTGATTTAATTATTTAACATAAGAAAAAACTAAATATTGTGCATATTTTGTTGATTGCAACAATACCTCTTCTACAGCTCTTTATGCTATGTAAAGATACACAAGTAAATAATGTTGTCTCGTATCTTGCTGATGTGGGACAATTTGAAATATTATTATAAATTTAAGATTATAAATTAAATTACACTTCGAGAAAAGGGTATCCAATAATGTTCCTGCCACACAATGATGTTATTATAAATTTAAAAATTTGTTGTACTTTTCATTAAAACTTAAAAATATAAATCATAAGACTTATAATTTCTTAGTTTTAAACTTGAATATTAAGACATACTTTGTTAGGGGTAAAGATTTTACATAGCAGATATTAAGTCTCAAGACTTTATCATAGAATGATGTTTCAGAAAATATTACTTTAAAATTAAAATAAATGATTTATTTTAATAGGTCTTAAGAACTATATTGGTTCTTATAAAGACCTATGTATTATACATTAAGAACTGGCTTATCAGTTTGTTCAATATGAAAATTTAGTTTGACCATAATTGTTTGATACTTTAATGTAAAAAACAATTTGTAACGTTAGATATTAAAATATCATATAGGTGATGGTCTAAAAATATTTCAGAACATGATTAACAGTTTGGATAAAAATCGGACAACATATGTTACATATCATGGTAAAGTTAGTATGATGGAAAAAAAATTCAGTTGGAGTGAATTTTTTTTTCTCATAAAAACAGTACATCTTGGTTCAAAACTCAAACCCATTCCTATTCCTATGGAGCACCGAACAGGAAAGAGAGATTTTTACCGTGCAGTGGTCGCATTGTTGACAAATATTGCAGTTTTTATTATTAATAATTATTATTAAATTAATATTATTAAAAATAAGATTGAGAATCGTAAAATTTCAAGTATACAAATGGCGTCACGCGATCGCGCGCGACGAACGCGCCATCGGCGACGCGGATTTAAACGCGCCACGCGCGATGGCACGTTTCATTATTTTTATGAAACGCGCCACGCCAGCGTGGCGCGTTTCGTCAAACCCCGCGCAGCGCCTCCATCTCACTTGCGCGTTTTGTATATATAAGAGTAAACGCGCCACCGCGCGGCGCGCGTTTCAAATGCGCAGCGAACGCGTTTCAAATGCGCGATGAACGCGCAGCATCGCCATGACGCGTTGCCATTCGTATATTTGAAATTTTATATTTTTCACTCTTATTTTTAATAATATTAATTTAATAAAACTTATTATTACTAAAAACTGACAAATATTGCAAATCAGAGTTTTGCTTATCTTTCAATTGTACGAAATTATTCTTTTTTGAAGTCTCTTTTTTTTTTTTACTTTTCATTAGTGGATTGCCGGCGGGTACACGCGCGCACGGGCGGTACACACCGCGGCGGGCGGCGGGTACGGCGGGCGCGGGTACGGCGGGTAGACGGGTACGGCGGGCACGGGTAGACGGGTTTTTTTTTTCAAAACCGTACCCTACCCGTCTCATACCCGTGCCCGTCGCGGGTACACGGGTACCACGGGTACGGGTACGGGGGTACGCGGGCACGGGTAGAAGGGTACGGGTACGGGTACGATTTTTTTTTTTTTTTTTTTTTTTTGTTTTTGTTTTATAAATATATTTTTTATTTTGGAATGTCGTAAAATGTGAATAATATCATTTCGGCTAAGTACAAATATAAACGTTCATTTTAAAAGAATAATATATTTTCTAAACGTTCATTTTTTCAATTATTTTAAAACAATAGATTAAATCAAAAAATAGATAAAAAATTTAAAATGAACATTTAAAAATCAAATAATTTAAAATGAACGTTTAAAATATAAATAAAAAATATTTTAAATCAATTAATTTAAAAAGTAAAATATAAATAAAAATTTAGAAAATCAATTACTTTAAAAATAATTTTGAATTATTTTAAAAAAATAGATTAAAAAATAAAAGTTACCCTCCTCCTTTATTCCGGCTTGGGACCGGCTATGTAAAATGACATAGGCGGAGTTCTAACTTTTTTTTTGTTAGTAGTTTTCTTTAAAATGAATAATTTAAAAACTAATTGAAATGTTTAGAAATTTACAATTTAAAAAATAGCCATAAAAATTAAAGGAGGTTAGAGATTAATACCGACACTGCCTTTTACCTATCTAATAGTTTGCATTCATGTACCATTGCTCGCTCTCTTCTGCACCGTCTGAATCCGAATTATAACCCGGCCGCGGCTCGGCATCGCTTTTCGCTCGACTTCGGATGATTGTGGTTGATCTCGATATTGATTGCGCTCCTCAAAGATCAATCCAATCTTTCAAGCACACAAGTCTCTCAAAAACATGTGCACCCAACTTACTACGTTTATCTGAGAGAATCTCGTTCGCCGAACTAAAGCAACTTTCGAAGGGACAGCTGACACGGTACGCAAATACGTCGCGGCCATCATCGCCGGCGTTGGATAGCCCCTTGCATTTCTCTTCCACCACGTCATGATGTCAACATCTTCATTTTCGTTGAGCATCGACATATAGCTCAATAACTCATTTGTGGATGTGTGCGGTGTGCTTTCCGATTGAAAATCTGCTAACAATCCACCACCGCTAGTGCTCCCGGAAGTGAAACTATTAAATAAAATAATTAGTAGATAAATAATGTAGATATTATAAATAATGAATATTAAAAACACATGTAATTTATATTTTTACCTAGGGGCGCGGCGGGACGAAGACGAATTTTGGTTGTCAACCATTCTTGAGTTGTATATGTTAAACATCTCATCGAACTTCGAATTCACGTATGCCTCTACCCCTGTTGGATAAATGTAGATTATCTTTGTACGCTTGAACCATTCTCGATTGTGTAATACTTCTTGTATGCGGATTGAGGCACTTGCGATGATGGCCGGAGGGGTATATCTTCCCAATATTTCAAAAATTTTTGCTTCATGGCATCTACGATCGGCGTGAGAGATTTATCCGGGTTTCGGCTTGTTCCAATTCGCGATATACCTTGGAGATGCTATAGAGATGTTTCAAAGAACTCAAATGAAGTCGGTGAATACGAGCAGGATAATTGGACGGTTGCTTTAAAAAAAGTTTCTAGAAATTTTCGAAGTCTTTCTAGTTGCTCCCATTCCTCGACACTGGGTTCCAATGCCATTCCCTCTGGGGTGGAGCTTCTCAAAAACTCCCCAATAACAGCATGGTAAGGAAGGCATCGGTGCAAATAACCTATTTTCTTAACCTATTAAAAATAAATCCGAATTTAAAAATTAAATTCTAACCTATTTAAAACAAATCTAATTACTTCACATATTCAAAAAAATAAAAATAACCTATTTTCTTAACCTATTAAAAATAAATCCGAATTAAAAAAATAAAATCTAACCTATTTAAAACAAATCTAATTACTTCACATATTCAAAAAAATAAAAATAACCTATTTTCTTAACCTATTAAAAATAAATCCGAATTAAAAAAATAAAATCTAACCTATTTAAAACAAATCTAATTACTTCACATATTCAAAAGAATAAAAATAACCTATTTTCTTAACCTATTAAAAATAAATCCGAATTAAAAAAATAAAATCTAACCTATTTAAAACAAATCTAATTACTTCACATATTCAAAAAAATAAAAATAACCTATTTTCTTAACCTATTAAAAATAAATCCGAATTTAAAAATTAAATTCTAACCTATTTAAAACAAATCTAATTACTTCACATATTCAAAAAAATAAAAATAACCTATTTTCATAACCTATTAAAAATAAATCCGAATTTAAAAATTAAATTCTAACCTATTTAAAACAAATCTAATTACTTCACATATTCAAAAAAATAAAAATAACCTATTTTCTTAACCTATTAAAAATAAATCCGAATTTAAAAATTAAATTCTAACCTATTTAAAACAAATCTAATTACTTCACATATTCAAAAAAATAAAAATAACCTATTTTCTTAACCTATTAAAAATAAATCCGAATTTAAAAATTAAAATCTAACCTATTTAAAATAAATCTAATTACTTCACATATTCAAAAAAATAAAAATAACCTATTTTCTTAACCTATTAAAAATAAATCCGAATTTAAAAATCTAACCTCGCGGAAAAATCTTGCAGGAGACGCCGAACTTCGTAATTTCAATACCTTCGTAATTCCGTGATCGTATTTTTATATTATATTTTTTGGAACAATAAATTTAAAAATTGAGAATAATATTGTATTTGAGAGAATAAAAGATTGAGAGATTGAGAAAATGTGAAAATGTTGAGAGGAAGAGGGGTGTATTTATAGAGTTTTGATTGGAGGGAATAAATTTTGAAATTTATTAAAAAAAAAAAAAAAAAAAAATTTCCAGCGGGTACAATGTTCACGGGTTTGGCGGGTACGGGTACGGGTTTGATTTGATGTGAACCGGGGGAAAATTTTTGAAATTTGAAAATCACGGTACGCGGTACGCGGGCGCGCGGTACGCTGTACGCGGGCGCGGTGAGCGGGTACATGGGCGCGGGTACGCGGGTACGGCGCGGGTACGGGTACGCGGGCGCGGGTACACGGGCACGGTACGCGGGGTACGGTTTTAGCATAGCACTACTTTTCATGAACCATGCTTTGACTTTGTGCTCCCACAACATTCGTAAAATAACCTTTTCAGGTGTTTCTTGCTTCGGAAAGAGAAAGACGGTCTGATTGAGAGGCTGAGAAGTGATAACTGAGACATTTTCGTACAGTGTCTCCATTTATGACAATCACCTTTCACCTTTCACCTTTCACCTTTCACCTCTGGGTGATGTCATATTAATATGTACCATTTCTTGCGCTATAAACGCATGTACCTTTTATGTACAAATTTAAACAATTTATGTTGTTAAAATTGAGTATCAGAATTTCATTCAATGAAATTAGTAGCCAAACGATGAGATGACAGGACATCTCTTATTTTTAATTAATCACCTCTGCGGGAGTCGTACAGTTTTTTGAAGTTTACCTTCTTTGTTTAGCATTGTGCAACATATAATATTTTATATATCAAGAGAATTATGATTTCAAACTTTTTAAAAGTATGTCACATTATTATTTTATTTAAATATTTTCATCTTTTTAAATTCAAGGGTCCATATAAAATAGTTTCTCTCCTTATTTAAAATAATGTATATAATATACTTAAAAAGTAAAACTTAAATTTAAAATGATCTAACTTTTATATGATCATCTATAGATTATTATGTGTTCAATTATATCATTATTTATTATTATTATTATTATTATTATTATTATTTAACATTTAAAAAAATTATGTCTAAATTTTCTTTAATGTAAAATTTTATTAAATATTTTTAAATTTTATATTATTAATTATTTATTTGAGAACTATATTGACGGAGTGAAGCCCTAGTTTTTTATAAGAAAGATATAGGTTTTTATCTCCAAATTTCATTAATATATAAAATTATATGTAAATGGTTTTGCATTATAGATTATAAAAAAAATAAAAGAAAAGGAAGAAGAAAAAGAAAAATGAAAATAAATTGATCATGGTTCTTCTTTTTCGTTCATAATAATTTATTAAGTAAATTTTATCAGTGTTTGATCAATTATTTTTATCTATATCTCTACTCCTTATTAAGTATATAAGTGTTTTGATCCTACAACATTCAGGATTGACAAAAAATCATCGATTAATTTTTAAAGAGAGCGTGAATCATTAGATATATCAGAGATTTTTTTGTGATTACAACGAAATATTGAAGTCTTTGTTAAATTCATAACATATCCGTTATATTTTACAAATGGGTAGGGATCCTTTTGACAATCTTAACAATGACTTTTTAAATAAATATAGAAGTCTTAGAAATAAAAAAAATATAGATATGTTATTTTACTTATAGATTGATAGTGTTTTAAGTTTCATGTAATTTCATTATTATTTATAGTCCATCAAAGACCATTAAATTAAAATTGTTGCTAATTGTATGAAATATTGATGATCTTTGATGGACTTATTGATAAAATTATTCAAAATTTAAAACACTGCCAATCTATAAAATAAAATCATATATCTATAAAGTTTTTCTAATTTTAAGATTATTTTATTTATTGAAAAATTCATATTAAGATTGTCTAAATAACCCATCATCAAGGGATCCATCCTCTTTACAAATACAGTCAATCAATCAAACAAGCAGGGGAATCAAATCCCCTACTTTCCAAATGGAAAAATAGGACCCTATTATTCCAACTAAGGTTATTGAATTAAAATGAAAGGATGTGATTTGTAAAGAGACCCCTAAAATCTAAGCCATTCCGATTTGGTCCGTCCATTTTGATCCAACGATCCGAACTGAAATAATAGGATCCTGCATTTCCATTTGAAAAAGTCGGAGATACGGATCCAGCAAGCACTAATCATTCCAAATGTCGGAAGAGGAGTCGTGGTCCTTGTGAGCCTTTATTCCTTTTCATTTCATTTCCTTTTTTTTTTTTTGGTTAAAGGCTTAAAGCTCATATCTTATTAGAGAAATTAATCTGAATTATAAAGTTTCACTTATCCACCCGTCAGGAAAAAAACACACCGTGTAATTAAGTATCCGCAATTCCGCATCTCGTCCAGACTTGTTTTATCAAGCAGGAAATATAAGCGATATGTGTTCCCATCCCTCCAGACTCATCCACTCTTTTTCAGAGGCCAATCTGTGATCCAGATACCAAACCGTTCGATTGGTTTTGGGCGGTTGAGATGCAACTGCCAGCTGGTAAATTGAACTGGGAAATACAGGGGAAGGGTCAACCAGTGGCCCAGTACAGTTGCTGGCATTGAATTTGCTGAAACTGGATCAGAATGACAGGAACAGGATGATGGTCTAAACTCTAAAAGGAAGGTCAAAGCTCAGAAGTCGACATCCAAAACCAAGTATATTTGTTTTATTAGACAAAAAGATAATAGAAAAATGATTGGAAACATGGGGTCCGTGTGCGCCGCATTATTATAATATAAATAATAAATGTGATAATGGAAAGAGGAAGAAACCTCTTATTCAATATTTACGTCCAAACCTTTCGTTCAACTGGGAAACATCAAAGATGTGGTTTCTGATCGGAGGTTGGGAATTGTACAGATTTAATGGTAGTAACGACGTATATCAGTATATGCACGGAGTATAGCAAAAAAATGCCTGTTCTTTCGAGTATTGACGATGCGACAGGGACTCCACGCGTTTGCTGCTATAGACTATAGTGCCGTACAAAGTCACTTGTCGTACTTAATACTATTAGTTACTTTTTTTTGAATCCAAATATTCGTTTGACAAATGAGTGAATAGTCTTGCAAGTGATAATTTTAAAAGAGCCGTAGAATATTATTATTTTGGAAGAGTGATATTTTTAACTATTTAGAAGAGTAAAAATATTGTTTGATAGTTGTTAATTAGAATAGTTAAAATATGAATAATTATGATACTAACGATGATGATAATAGTAATATAATAATAATAGTAATAATAACAATGATAATATAATAATAATAAAATAATTATCATAATCTATATCATAATCATAATAAATAATAATATAATACTAAAATCATAATTATTATAATATAATAATAATAAATAATAATAAAAAAATTAATCATATAATAATAATAATTATTATTATTATAATATATTGAAGAATATTTTGATATCCAACCATTTCTTTTATAACAAGAAGGAAGAGTAATAATATAATAATAATAAATAAATAATCATCATAATATTAATATAATAATAAATCATAATCATAATCATAATATAATAATAAATTATAATCATAATTATAATCATAATATAATAAATATAATACAACATAATTAAACAATAATATCACTTATAACTTGATATACCGAATTAGCACTCTTCCGCACTTTTTTATTTAATTTAAAATTCATTTGACAAATTAATTCATCCAAATAGCTATTCTATTTCAATTTAAAAAAAAATCCTTTAGTTATTACATAGTTCATAACTTTTTCGCTTTGATGAGTTGGCGACAACAAAGGTCCATTTTTTTGTGTGTTATATTATAGATGGGATCCGAATCGTCTGTTATTCCCATCCGGACCGTAAATAACCAATGAACTGAATTGATTTGTTTCTCTCTCCCCTCTCTTTCACTATCTCTTTCTTCACAATTCATCAGGGGCGCTGATTTTTAATTCACTATCTCTTTCTTCACAATTCATCAGGGGCGCTGATTTTTAATTCTGTGATCCCAATCAGAATAACAGAATCTTGATATCCCTTTCGAAATAACAGACTATTCGGTTCCATTATAGTTAACCCTAACTACAATGTTGTTCCGTAAATATTGCATTTCATTATACAACAACAGCCGCAACGATAATAAAAATCTTTAGATTTCTAGTCCCAAATTAAAGTAAGCTACAAATAAAACCCAACCTTAGTCATAAAAATCAAGATAGATTGTAGTAATATTAATAATAGTATTAATAGTAATAATAATAATAATATTGCTAATAGTGAGTAAATATAACGTGAGCTTGAACTCACATCTTCTGAAGTACTTTAGATTTTGATGTAGCTGCCCCTTATAAATTTACTCTTACAAAATTAATATGCACAAATAACAAAATCGTCCTTTATTTTCTTGATGCATGTAACCTCTGCCCACTTTATCCTATAGAGTAACTGTCCACTTCAGAGGATATGCACTCGCATTCCTTGAGTTAGAACTCAAAATATATATTAAATTATCTTTAAATTTTAATTTATTATACTCATTAAATTCTTCATATGAAAACATATAAAAATGTTATGGGATATAAAGATTTGGATTATTTATAATTTTTTAAGTCAGTGTTTTCAATTCTTAAAAATAATGTACTAACATTAAATATTATATTACTATTTTTAAAGATGATTTTTTAAGAATTAAAAATAGTTACATAGAAAACTTAAAACACCTCAAATTTTATATCTCATATAGTTTTCATATGAAAAATTTAATGAATATGATAAATTAAAATTTTAAAATAATTTAATATATTTTTTAGGTTAAGCTCACACTATCTTTACTATTAATGGTAATACTAACACTAATAATAATAATAATAATATGTCTATCCTGTAATCGTTCGAGCCTAACTCGTATACCCTATGTCCTTGATGTTAATTAAAAAATGTTAGGACCTATGCACTACCCCTAGATCCTAGTTTCTATTCATAATTCCGGTACATAAATTGCTAATTTTCATGCACTCCATCGAGAGTCTTTTAATACATTCTATTTCTTTAGATTTTTTCTGTTTTCTCCGGTATCAATTAGATTTTTTTGTCACTTCCTCATATATCAATTTTGATTACTCTCTCTCCTTATGATTTCACAATGATTTATAATTTATTTTCAATTGGTACTATCCCTAGCTTATCACATATATTATCATTCTCAATCTTATCCCTTCTTGTATGACTACACATCCACCGTAATATGTATATATCTTAGTTATACTTATATTTTAGATGCATTATCTTCTATTAGCTCAACATTTTGCATAATACAACATCACGTGTTTGGTCATCGTCTTGAAGAATTTATCTTTTCACTTTTATATAACTCTCCTATCACATAGGATGCAATGTGTTTATAATGTGACCAGCATCTTCATCAATTTGTCCACCATTTTATAAAACACTACTTGTTCGATCAAAGTTACGTCTCCTTCCTTTGTTCTAAGTTCTAACACATCTCGCATCTCATATACTCACTTTTAATTTTATTAAATCTAAAATCCTCAATTCTAAAATATATATCCACAACTCCAATTTTCTATCAATACATATTCTACCCTCATCGATTAACATCACATCATCAGCAAATAACATATATTATGTAATCTCTCCTTGTATATCTCTAGTGACTTCATTTTATCACTAGAGCAAATATATATGGGTTGACTGATCCTTAATGTAATATTATTTTAATAAAAAAAAATCAACAATTTCAATATTATATGCTTTGATGCTATTCACAATGTCGTCATACATATCCTTAATAATATCAAGCTAACTAACGCAGTTTTATTACAATAAAAATAATTGTTTTCAACCGTAAATATCGCACTAGCGGTATCTGTAAAGGTACGCTAAGTTAACGAGGTAAATGCCACTTTTTGGGGGCCTTCGATGCCTGAGTATCGATTATTCCTGGAATTATGGAAAAGAATAGCAAATTCCCTGAATTCGAATAGAATGAAAATATGTTTTCGGCGACATATACAGAGATATAATTTGCTCACAGTTGTAATTGACTAAAAATATATTTTCTAATGACGTATTGACTTGAGCAAGACCTCTTTTTTTAAATAAACGAAAATTTACTTTTATTTTGAAATTTATTTCTGAGATTTTGAAGCGCAGTAACGTACCGCTTACATTACCTCGCTAGTACCGTTACATTACCTCGCTATGATCAGCACATCACGTTTTAAAACAAACTGATGTGGAGCTTTCCACTCTCAGACAAACACCAGATCATCCCCCCAGCCCTAATTCATGCCAGCAATTAGTAATATATAGAATCAATTTCAATATTTATTAATCAGAACTTGGGCACTCTACTGAGAAAATCTCAGAATAAAATTTAAATTTAATGAACTCTACTGACACAGATCTCAGAATATCCTTACAGTCACCAATTGCAAGGATGTTCTTATGGCAACACATGCCAAAACACTAAATAAAAAAAAGGTTAATTCCATGAAAAGATTCGAATTACTGGTGTCACAAAAAATCATAACATGCATCCCAACTAACAATGGTAAGGGTTACCGTTCCTTAAATCAATCTTTAAAATAATAATTAATAATAGGAAATAGGAAAATTATTCTCCTCATTCCGGTGGCTCATGTGCACATTATGGAGTTTGTTTAACAGCACCAACCATCACTGGTACATGGCGCCAGCATGCAATTGTGGAACACATCCCAAACTTATTTGAATGGACCATGAAATTTAGTTCAGCTCTATTCCTTCACAAGTTAAAACGAACAATTGAACCTCCAAATAATACTTTATTTGGTGGATAAATACAAATCTACAGCCTTTTCTAAAGCAGTCTATGGCTGGTCTACTTACATAAAGTTACAGATAGAAAATTTCTGAGTATCACCCTAAAAACTTGGTAAATACTCATAGAACCTTCCCTTCCCTCTAAATTATTTCTGAAGGTAATCAAAGCAACTGTTCTTGCACAATTATGAAAGAGCATGATGGGAGATATTCTTGTCTTGTACACATACAGACTTCATTCAAATCACTGAAGGCCAAAAAAAAATTTACCTACATTTCCAAATAACTCCTTAGAGGGAACTGATAAGTACAGCACTTGAAACTGGTTGAGAGCTCAAGTAAGAGAGAGATTGAAGCCATGATACAAGCACTGGTTTTCTTGTCACATCATCAGATTCTGCCACATGCGCATACATTTCTCCTAACAATGCATCCTGGCCATCCTTTGGTAGCTGGGATACAAATCCTGCTAACTCCCGTAGCAGATAGGGTAAAACCTGTTTTGAAGATTTACGTCACTGGGGATGTTAATTTCAGATCATACCAGAATTTTAGCTGGAATCTACTGCTGATGATAATTTGGTGGCCTGCTAGCAGGCATGTAGCATGATGCTTTCCCCAATCTTTGCATCAATATAATTTTACCTTCAAGAAAAAAGGAGTTTTTGTTTTGGCCTCTCTATGCTATTTATCAGAACAATAAAATACCATTACCTGAATATCGACTAGAGAGAGGAGGCGTAGCAACAGATCCACAACTTTCTTACATGGCTCCGAGCTTTCTTCCCAAGATTTCCACAAGTTTGGACGCCTTTCTGCTGCCTCGTCAGAAAGGATCTTGGCCTTGGCTACAAGACTATGAGTACAATGAAAAGTACCCGGGCTTCCAGCAGGAAGGTTCCGGACTAGTGCTGCTACACCAGAGGCTAGGCCCTCAAATGGAGTTGGCCCAGGGTAAGCCTATATAAGGAAGCATATTTCAGACCCATCAACTATTTACTTTTAAATGGTTATTTGGCCATATGTTGTGGTTTAGTCTAAAACAGACCATTCTAGGGAAACAAATCAAAGCATTGCAATTTATATGTGAGCAGCAAAACCTACAAAGCCCGAAAACAAAACAAACCTATAAAGATATAAAGTCATTAACTACATGCATACACCAACAAAGCTGTTAGCCTGGCATACATACTCCCAAATTAGAGATATATTCTTTACAGTGTAGATAGGTTGTGTATTGACAACAAATTTATTTGAAGATTATACAACAAACTTATTTGAAGATTATGAATCTGGCCGACTAATTATCAAAATAAAACAGAATCAAATTACCACTTGACAGGTTGTAGATCTGACATGCCAATTACCCATTCCCCCCCCCCCCCCCCCCGCGCGCGCCTGACATACACCAGAGGTACAATCAACACTTGCTGTGATTTCATAAATGTAGTATGTCTGAACTTGCATGGCCAAACATATAATTAACAATTTTTGTGTCTCAAGGAATATGCATGAAGTTTTCCAGCAACAAATGGCAATAGAAAAGAGTGATAATTGCAGCACTTATTTGCATCCAGTGTTAAATATAAATACTTTTTAAATAAAAGTGTTTTAAGATTTAAGTTAGAAACTATGTATTTTCGAATTATGTTTATACCCAATA